>JASDDO010000014.1:444390108-445590108 GCA_030015575.1 Agapanthus africanus
TATAAGCATATCCTTAAATGGTCCCTAGTCGTGTGAGTTTCGAGACAGGGCATCGATACTCCAGAGTAGACTAGTGTATACAGTCGAGACCCCGACGAGGGGCGGTGGCCGGTCTCACAAGCCACTGGTGTCAGTTGGTTCACCTAAGATGTATACAGGTGCTCATTGGGTTATGAGTACACCGGACAGGACTCGCCGGGAACATGCTAGTTGGTCATATACTAGACGTCAGATAGCAGTTCCCTGGTGACATGTGTACATGTTAGTTCATCGACCTGGGGATCGTCATTTGTCTTGTGTGAGTTCCCACTGTACTTTGATTACTACCCTACCACGGATCAAAGGAGTCGTGCAAACAGGTTTTAGTTGGGTACAGTCCCGAGCCACATGGAGGCAGTGAGCGTATCTTCCGAGGTTCTTCTCTCCCGGTATTGGGGGTGAGGTCGTGCTATGTCTAGGAGAGCCATTACACGAAGCCCTCGGCCGAGGCAAGGAGATTTACTGGTAGGTATTCCAGTAGTATCTCAGGGTAGTCTGGGCTACACTCCGACACGACTTGTACCGCTTTTGGGGGTTTGACTTTTACCAACCCCCTAGGCCCGCCATGCGATACTCATAGACGAACGGATCGGATTGTACGTATATTGTCACTGACAGGCTCAGTAGGGTTGTCAGGCTGAGTTCGCTCACAGACGTCCCTTTTAGTCAATACCTGGTAGCCTGTTACGTATTGGCTTATACCTCTGACGTGCTAGTGGTTAAATCCACAACCAAGGTATTGACGAGTCTTTGGAGTCCCCCACATTCAGTTACTCATGCTTTCGGGCGAAAAGTTGTAGAGGCCGTATGGAGATATGGCAAGGTCCGATTAGATACGTGCGGTATTGAACGGATCAGGATCGGACAGTTTGTACTACAGGCCGTATGGATATATGGCAGGGTTCGATCAGATACGTGCGGTATTGCACGGATCAGGATCGAACGGATATTACTAGCCGGCTTTGGTTTAAGCCGGATCCTAGTATCGTACAGTATAGATTTTGTCTCATTGCATTTGTATTTTGGTCGGAATACAAATGCGGGTGTGTATGCACAGTATCGGGGTTTTCCTGTAATTTATTACAGGACCAGTTTTCTGGAGTTGCCAGTTTGTTTTCCGTTTCGGCCATTTTCCGTTGTATCGTTCATTGGCCGAATATTGGTGGAGGAGGGCATATTTGCATTGTTGCAAATAGGCATTTGTAGAGGTGGTCTTTTGCATATTGCCATGTCATGATCACTTGACTTTTTGACTTCATCATGGTTGCTCCATACATTGACCTTTTGACTTGACTTCTTGTCATGATGGCATGACTTTTGTGGACATGATTGTTGATGATGAGAGATGGTTGTTATTTGAGTGTGGGTTTGATTTTGTGATGATTCTTTTTGCATGATAGCCTTCTTTCTCTCTCCATTGTATTATTGGATGGCTCTCTCATTTTTTCTATCACACTACACTCTCATTCTCTCCTCTCTTTGTGCATGGCCGGCCACTCCCATAGTGGGCTGTCCCAAATTCTTGGTGTGGGATTTTGCTTCATTTCATGTTGCAAAAATCCCACAAGGTCAATCCAAAAAGCTCCAAGTTCAATCCCTCCACCAATGGCAACCTCCACTACCCCAAAATGAGACACAAGTTCTACACAACATTCTACAGCAAATCTTGGGCACGTCGACTAGCCAGCTTCGTGCCCGAGTTGCCTCGGCATTGAGGTGGGAGCCCGTAAAAGAAGTAGGCGATGTGGTGCACATCCGGCGACGAGGTGCACATCCGGCGACGAGGTGGAGACCGGAGCTTCCGCAGGAGATCGGGACGACGACGAGAAGACCGGAGCACTTGGATCAGTCGGTATATCTCTCTTCCCCATCTTGTAGTTAGCTAGGACTAGTTAATGGTTCGATCCGGGTATTAGTGCGCGACGGTTTGCCAGTTCAATAAAAATTAAAGTTTATCACTGCTTCCGCATTTGGCCGTCGGATTGACGGTCGGGGCGCCGCCGTGCACTTACAACTACCGGGTATCTCGAAGTGCCGAGTGGCCTACTGACGTCGTTGAGGGAGGTTGCTTCGCTTCGGGTACTTGGCGGGTAGTTTGCCGCACCCGTAGGGGTCTTGGGTGGGGTTTTGGCTATTCATCGCGACCGTGTAATCCGCTTTTCATTGCTGGCTCGAACGAATCGCGGATTCCTAATATATCCAAAGTGTTCATCTGTGATCTGGATTGACTATCATTGCTATATATCTATATATAATATCTATTTAGGTGTTGCTTATGTTTTGCATCCGCGCTAGTCCAGCCCCCGCTCTGTCGTTAGTTAAGTAACCTAACGGGTGATGACGGGGCCCCGTGGCGAATGCGGATGGCATAAGCGTACACCATATTTTGGTTGTTTTCCGCAATGGTAGGATTAAAAGATGGGACACATTAAAATTAATGCAAGAAAATAAACCAAGTAAAAGTCGTTGGAACACTTTGAAAATCACTTGGTTCTTTTCAACACTAAACTTTTAAATGCGGAGCTTGAACCACTCCTTTTAAAAGCTATCTCGTTCCATCGATTATATCAAGTTCACTACGTTCACGATTTCGCCAAAACCATTCGTAGCCCTCCGTCATTCCACATGAATGGTCAAAAAGTATTTAAGCTATGTATGTTGGACAAAGTCAAGGCATAGTGATTGGTAGCTATTGTGTATTCATGTGCAGCATAGGTAGATGCGTTAGTTTGGGACAGTCATACTGCCATTTTGGCCAAAGTCACGGGTAGGTACGGGTGGGTCCAAATTAACCAGGAGAATGACGGGTAGAACTTGACATGTGACTTATGATATTTTGGCCAAAGTCATGTCATTAGAGCATGGGGCAAAAATCCACATCGGGAGTTTCATAAGTACTGAAACTTGCTAGCGCTGCATACCATTTGGAGTGTGATGATTCTGGTAGGATTCCTTCAGTTTTATCACGCGATGATATTTGGATCCCGATCCTACTGTGAGTATATGCTACTCCTCAGGAAATTTCTCACTTAACGAACAATGCTATAAACCTAGTAGGTGTCTAGAAAGGTGTTAGCGGGGCTACGCCCACAGGGAAAAGAGTTTACTTAATTAAGGAACTTCGCGAAAGCGTTGGAAAACCTTCCTCGAATTACCGACACTGGCCTGGCTGAACGGTAAAGCAAGTATTGTACGGTGAGATTGATCCCGACTAATTCTTCCTTTATGGTTTGAGGAGGGATTCGAGAGACAGTGGGAGATATCCTGTTTAGACAAACTAAAAACCACTCTAAACTTGCAAGAGCATCATGCTAAAGTGTTTCTTTTCTCTCTCCTAATTGCAGCGACCAATCAAGATGACCGGACTTAAGTTATTACTAGATAAAAAAATATTGACAGGGCCAAACTACAAAGATTGGCTCAGGAATGTCAAGATGGCAATCACTTACGACAAGTTGGGGTATGTCCTTACCACCAAACCTCCCCCTGTCCCAGGTCCCACCTCCAGCGTCGCGGATATAGAAATCCGTAAGACATGGGAGATTGATTGCGCGAAGGCCAAATGCCTCGTGCTTGCCTCTATGGACAACGAACATCAAAGGAGGCATGAGAATATGGACCTAGAATCCATATTTCTTCATACAAAAAAACTGTATGGAGAGCAGTCTCGTATCGCAAGATACGAAGTGTCGAAGAAGCTATTTACGGCAAGATTGGCCGTCGGATCATCGGTAGCGGAACACGTGCTTAAGATGATTGGCTACATAGAGGAGCTCGCGGACCTTTGGACCACATTGGAGAATGAACTCTACACTGACTTGATTCTCCAGTCCCTTCCTTCCACTTACGCCTAGTTTGTCCTAAACTTCAACATGCAAGGAAAGGAGGTTGAACTCTCCAAACTTCTGAACATGTTGAGGAGTGCTGAGGGCACCCTACAGAAAGGTAGGGAGACATCCACTTTGTTTGTAAGAGGATCTTCCTCTTCTAGGTCCAGGGAGAAAGCCAAGGGAAAGAAGAAGAAAGCCTCCGCCAAACCAAGGGGCGGTGTTAGTAAAGTGGATACGAAGGGAAAGGGAAAGGCAACAAAGGTAGCGGGAAAGCTTGTGTGAAAGGAAGAATGCTTCTACGGTCACAAAAGCGGACTCTGGAAACAGGAGTGCAAGGCTTGGAAGGCCAGAACCCAGGATCTGAAGCGAGTTGCGGTTTCAGCTTCAGGTGTGTATGTTATTGAAAACTGTCTATCAATAAACTCTACTTCCTGGGTATTGGATACCGGATCAGGATCTCATATCTGTAATTCTTTGCAAGCGTTGACAAAGCGTAGGGTTTTGAAGGTAGGTGATATGACCCTTAGAGTTGCAAATGGAGCTAGCATGGATGCTGAGGCCGTGGGGGACTATCACCTGGGATTGTCAGATGGACACTTTTTGAATTTGCGTAGTTGTTATTTTGTACCAAATGCAACTTGTAATATCATTTCTGTATATCTTTATTATCTAAAGATGGTTATGAATTTGCATTTGTAAGTAATGTAGTGAACACTCACCTTAATCAAGTTTTGATTGGGTCAGTTACATTAAACAATGGTATACACGTATTAAACCAACCACAGATTTTCAATGTCCAGAATACACACAAAAGAAAGTCTCCAGAAATCAATAAGACTTTCTTATGGCATTGTAGACCGGGTCACATTAATGAGAGAAGGTTAACTAAGTTACATACTGACGGATATTTGGATCCGTTCGAATATCAATCATATGCAACTTGTCACTCCTGTCTCAAAGGAAAGATGACAAAGACTCCGTTCACTGGACACGGAGTAAGAGCGAGCGAGCTCTTGGGACTCGTACACAGCGACGTGTGCGGTCCAATGTCTACGCATGCACGAAGCGGTTATTCTTACTTCATTACTTTTACGAATGACTTTTCAAGGTACGGATATGTCTTCTTAATGAAACATAAATCCGAGGCCTTTGAAAAGTTCCAGGAATATAAGAATGAAGTAGAAAAACAAACAGGCAAAAGTATCAAGGCACTGAGATCTGATCGAGCTGGTGAATACTTGAGTGCCGAGTTCCTGGATTACATAAAAGAGAATGGAATTCTCTCTCAGCTTACTCCTCCATACACTCCGCAACATAACGGTGTATCGGAGAGACAGAACCGAACCCTATTGGATATGGTATGGTCCATGATGAGTAACGCTGAGTTACCGCGATCATTCTGGGGATATGCGCAAGAATCAGCTGCATACCTTTTGAACCGAGTTCCAACTAAGACTGTGCCAACTACACCATATCAGATGTGGTGTGGGAAGAGACCCTATCTTAATCACAATAAGACATGGGGATGTCCAGCTTTTGTCAAAAAGCAGCATGCAGACAAGCTCGAGGCACGCTCAGTACAGTGCAAGTTTGTGGGATATCCAAAGAACTCCAAGGGATATTTCTTCTATTGCGAAGATGAACAAAAGATTTTTGTTTCTCGTCATGCCCACTTTCTAGAACACCAGTTCTTGGAAAAGGAAATTAGTGGGAGCACAATAGAACTGGAAGAAATTCCAGAACCACGAGCTATTACTGAAAGCTTAGTAGAACCAGAGGGTTCGAAAGATCAGGACATTCCCACGCCACTCCGCAGGAGTAGTAGGCGGTCTCATCCGCCCGAGAAATACTACGGTTTTCTCATAGACGGGGATAGAGAGGATTGCATCATTGATTGTGATGAGCCTACTAGCTTCCAGCAAGCCATTCAGAGCGTTGACTCGGTAAAATGGCTGGATGCAATGCGGACCGAAATGGTGTCCATGTAAACCAGGAAAGTATGGACGTTGGACATTGCTCCAGATAGGGTAAAACCCGTAGGATGCAAGTGGATCTTCAAAAAGAAGATTGGTGTAGATGGACAAGTCGAGACCTATAAAGCTAGACTTGTTGCAAAGCGTTTTTGTCAAAGTCCTGGTTTGGACTATGACGAAACCTTTTCTCCAGTGGCTATGCTGAAATCCATTCGGATCCTTCTTGCCATTGCTGCCTTCCACGATTATGAGATTTGGCAGATGGACGTAAAGACCGCTTTTCTAAATGGAAATTTTGAAGAGTGTGTCTATATGGACCAGCCAGAGGGTTTCATTCAGAGTGGGAGCAGCGGAAAGGTGTGCAAGTTGCTTAAGTCTATTTATGGACTAAAGCAGGCATCGCGGAGTTGGAATATCTGTTTTGATGAGACGGTCAAGGAATTTGGCTTTATCAAAAATCCAGATGAACCATGCATCTATAGTAGATTTGTAGCGAGAACTGTAGTATTCCTCGTTTTATATGTGGATGACATTCTCTTAATAGGAAATGACATTCCTATGCTACAATCTGTCAAAGGGTTCTTGTCACACAGGTTCTCCATGAAAGACCTGGGTGATGCCTCATACATTCTGGGGATCCGGATCTACCGTGACAGATCCAAGAGGATTTTAGTACTCTTACAGTCCAGGTACATCGACACCATACTGAAAAGATTCAGTATGGAAGATTCCAAGCGCGGTAATCTACCGGCTTGTCACGGGATCACCCTCTCCAAAGAGATGTCTCCCAGGACTGATTTGGAGAGGGATCGCATGTCTATTATACCCAACGCTTCTACGGTAGGCTTTGTAATGTATGCGATGTTGTGTACAAGACCAGATGTGGCATATGCACTTAGTGTGGTAAGCAGGTATCAGTCAAACCCTGGGGAGAAACACTGGATAGAGGTAAAGAACATTCTCAAGTACCTGAGAAGGACTAATGAGATGTTCTTGGTGTATGGAGGAAAAGACCTCTAGATTGAGGCCTTTGCAGACTCCAGCTTCCACAGTGACAAGGATGATTTCAAGTCCATATCGGGTTTTGTCTTTACCCTCAATGGAGGGGCGGTGTGTTGGAAGAGTTCCAAACAGGAAACCGTTGCTGACTCGACTATGGAAGCGGAATATATCGCTGCATCTGATGCCGTAAAAGAAGCTGTCTGGATGAGGAAGTTCTTGAAAGAACTTCAGGTGGTTCCGTCCATTGTTGATCCAATACCTCTATATTGCGACAACAACGGGGCTATAGCTTTAGCGAAGGAACCCAGGTCCCATCAGAAATCCAGAGACATCTTGAGGTGGTATCACCTGATCAGGGAGATCGTGGATCGCCAGGAGATCGAGGTTCGGAGAGTTGCTTCAGAAGATAACACTGCAGATCCATTCACGAAGGCCTTACCCCAGACTCAGTTCGAGCGGCTGATCGAGAGGATAGGTCTTCGATACGCCAGTACATGGCCTTAGTGCAAGTGGGAGATTGTTAGTGTATATGCCCTAAAGGCCATTACTGTATCATACTAGTATGTATATTACTTGATGGAAGCTTGGGATATTCACAGTTGTATAGACAATCTTGCTCGAAATGGTAGTATGCTACTTGGTTTGTCTCTGCTTTAATGTGTACATGTGTTTCTTTTATTATATCACCCATACGCATTAGTGGAGCCCTTAGGATCTTTGCTTGATTACCAACGTTGTGATGGCAGTCACACTCGTAGGGGCTGGGTAATCTACAAGCACATCCTTATTTACACGTCCCTAGTCGTGGGATTATCGAGACAGGGCATCGATACTCCAGAGTAGACTAGCGTATGCGCTTCTCATCCCAGCGCGGGAGACGGCCTGTCCCACAGCCGTCAGTACGTCGTACTTGAGATAGTATACGGGTGCTCGTTAGGTTAAGAGTACACTGGACAGGATTCGTCGGGAACTGTTGGTTGGTATTATACCTATCGTCAGTTATCAGTTCCCAGGTGAAATGAGTACAGCTTTGTCCGCTGACTTGACACTGTCACTTCGCCTCAAGTGTGTTCCTACTGTACTTTGATTACTACCCTACCACGGCTCAAAGGAGTCGTGCAAACAGGTAGTAGTTGGGTGCAGTCCCGAAGCACTTGGAGGCAGTGACGGTTAGATAGGATTCGTCACTCCCGGTATTGGGGGTTGACAACGCGCTGTGTCTAGGAGAGCCATTACACAAGTTGTCCCTGGCCAGGGCAAGCGAGATATACTGGTAGGTTTCCTGTGTAATCTCAAGGTGTTCTGGGCTACACTCCGACACGACTTGTACCGCTATTAGGGGACCGACGTTTACCGCCCCCTAGGCCCGCCATGCGATGTATCAGACGAACAGACCGGACTGTACGGAGACTGTCACATTCAGGCTCAGTAGGAGTTCAGATGGGTTCACCTCGTCAGTCTTCTTATCGGCATCTACCTGGGGACCGTTATGTACAGCTAGTGCCGCTTGCGGTCTGTGGTTAAACCCACTGCCAGCGTAGTGTCGAGACTTTAGAGTCCCACACAGAGGGTTATTCGTCTTTAGGCAAAACTGAGTAGAGGTCGCATGGTTTTGCAACTGGGTTCGTTTACATCTGCGCACTTGTGCACGTTTGCTGTCCGGACAGCTTATACTAGCGGGCTTTGGTTTAAGCCGGATCCTAGTATATGATTTGGGATTGGATTTATCTCATTGTATTCGTGTTCCTCGGATCATGGATACGGGTGCGTATGCACAAGTTGACTGAGACAGAGGCAGAGGACTTTGATTAGGGTTGTTGACCATTTGACTATATTTGACTTGTGGACCTAGGTAGACATGTTGACCATCATCATTCCATATGAAAGATGCTCTTTGATCCTTGCAAATTGCATTTAATGTGAAATAATAATGGTCAAGTATTGATTAACCATGACAATTATCTTAGCCAATTATCTAATTTCCATAATTCTCATATACGAGGAGAATGGTTCATATTATATTTCATTCTATCATTCTAGTGCTCTCTCCTCCTCTTCCTCTCTCTCTAGCTCTCCCCTCTCATGAGTTGAGAATCTCTTGAGCTTGAGATAAACCCCTCTAAAATACTCTCTACTCTTTTCTAGGGTTCTAGGATTAGCACTCCAAGCATCTTAGTTACTTCTAGCTTGAAGTTGAAGCCAAAGGTTGAGGCTCTCGGGTGGATCCTTCTTCGACACGAGAAGGCGACAAGGAGATCACATCTATTCACTCCAAGGAGCAAGGAGAGAAGGACTAGAAGCCCTAGGTATAACCTCTTTTTCGAGTAGCTAAACTTTTTAGCTTTGTAGTTAGTTTTTGTTTAGCAAAGATCCTCCTTTTGATAGTCCATGTTGCCTAGTGCGCTAAAAATTCGAATTTTATACCGTTTCCGCCTCCCCGCAAGTACCGAGATGGGCAACGTGGACTTACAGCATTCGTGGATGTGATGAACCAGATTTCTTCAGGCCGTTCATCGACCAGTTGATTGTTGTGTTATTGATGGCATTCTGGTCTTTTCCAAGAGTCGTGAGGAATATGTGCAACACTTAAGGATTTTCTTTTCAGACATTGGGAGAGCCAGAGCGGTTTGCTAAATTCCCGTAGTGTTCCTTTAAGCTTGATTTTGTTGACTTCCTAAGGTTATGTGGTTACGGGAGACGGTTTTCGTACGGACCCGAGGGAAATCGAGACCGTACAGCTTTGGCCCAGACTTGTAGCAGGGACGGAGGTCCGCAGCTTTTGGGCTTAGCCGGTTTTTACCGCCATTTCGTGCAGGATTGCTTGTGTAGCGCTGCACCGTTGACCGGGTTGACCAGGAAGGGAGTTCTTTTTCATGGACTGAGGCATGCCTGCGGAGTTTTCAGCAGTTGATGACTTGGTTGGCAACTGTACCAGTTCATTCTTTGTTTTCTGGATCGGGCGACTTTGTTGTTTAACTGTGATGTTTCGCGAGTGGCGCTCAATTTTATGTTGATGTGGCATTATAAAGTTATCTCTTTTGCTTCCAGACAGTTGGGGGAAGTACGAGCAGGATATCCCACACATGATCTGGGGATGGCCGTGGTGGTCGTGCATTGAAGATCTTAGGACACTACTCGTGCGGAGAGTCGTGTCAGATTTTCACGGACCACCAGTGCATAGTGTACATCTTCCTGCAGCGAGTTTTGATTGTTGAGACATCGCCGTTGGATGGAGCTTATGTAGGATTGTGTTTGTGAGATCCTCCTTACCCATGGCGAGGCGAATGTGGTAGCTGACGCTTGAGTTGTAGGCCCGGGGTTCGCTTGTCCCAGTTGTACGCAGTTCAAAGACTGTCTTCTATAGATTTACAGTTCTTGTGTGATCCTGGAGTACAGCTAGGTTCTCCCCTTCTAAAGGGGGGAATAGCTTGCTCATGTCCGTGCCCGTCCACTTTTCCTTAATCGCTTTCGTGAGGCACAACCTACTGATGCTCGTTGTTTGTGATACTTGAGCATGTTTGGCCGGGTAAAGATTTAGAATCCTTGATTTGTGACCAGGGTGTGCTGCGTTTAGGGACGCGTTTGTGTGTACCTAATACTTGTGGGTAGTGACGCGAAATTCTAGAGCAGGCATATCTGTCAGCTTTCGGTGTTCATTCATGTTCCACCAATATGTGACGTGACTGGTGAGATAGTTACCGGTGGGCAGGGATGAAGAGTGAAGTTTCAGATTTCGTTTCGAGGTGTCTGTCTTGTTGCGATCTAAGGTTGAGCATTTGAGACCGGCTGGAGAGTTGCAACCTTTAACCATTTCAGAGTGGGAATGGGAGCAGATCTCCATGAATTTCGTTGTGGTGTCTACCAAAGTTTAGACAGGGTGTGACTCCGTTTGGGTGTTTTTTCACCGGATATGCTCAGTTGTTCTTTGTTAAGTTTGTGCGTTTGCATGGAGTTCCTTCATGTGTTGTATCCAATAGAGGCATCGGTTCGCTTACCGTCTTTGACAGAAGCTTCAGGAAGCCTTGGGTACTGGTTGAGATTTAGCTCCGCTTTTCCTTCTGTAGGTCGATGGTTTGTGAGAGCGAACTATACAGACTCTGGAGGATATGCTTGTGCGTACGTACTAATTGTTTGTTGGCTGTTGGATCGACACTTGCCATTGTTAGGGTTCTCCTTAGATAGCTGTTATCAGGAGACGTTCTAATTAGCAGCCTTTAGGTTTTGTTTGGTAGGTCGTGTCGATCGCCAGTCTGTTTTTCTGACTCTGTGAGAGTAGGATTTTTGGACCCCAGCTAGTCATGAGACTACGGAGAAGATCCAGTTGATTCTGGTCTGGATGAGAGCAGCCCAGTGCACAGAGAAGTCTTATGCCGATCGTGGTGGTCGCAGACTTAGGTTCGCAGTGGGGGATCATGTATTCCAACGGATTTATTCGATGAAATGGCATGTTGAGTTTTGGAATGCTTAGTCCCAGATTGTAGGTCCTTTTGAGATCGTTAAAGCGAGTTAGTTCCGTTGCCTATAATTTGGCACTTCCGCCCAGATTATTGAATATTCACCTCGTGTTCCATGTGTCGATACTTCGCAAATACCTTCATGACCTTTCTCACGTGATTCTGCTCGAGACCATTTAGCTTTGACGCTATCTTTTCGTTCACCAAGGGCCGGTTGTGTTAGTGGATCGGCAGGTGGAGAAACTTCGGTCAAGGGTCTTGCCATCTGTGGAGGTTTCTTTGGCGTAGCCGTATAGTGAGGAGATCACTTGGGAGGCTGCGAGCGAGATTTTGGAGTTTTGTACTCATCTCTTTGAAGGTACGCTTAGTGAAAATTTTAAATTCGGGGACGAATTTCTATAAGTGGGAAGATTGTAATGCCTTAGGATTTCGATTAGTGTTAATTAGGAGAGAGTGCGGGTTTACTGTAAAAAGTTTACCAATTCGGGTTCCTCACATTTTATAACATTTAATTATTATTTTAATATTATTTGTTATAGGCATGCACACACATGTGCACGTTAATGTGAGGATTTATTTGTGTTAGTCTAGTTCATAGCAACCAAGACACTTAACCCTAATCCTAATTCTTTGCTTTACCTTAACCCTAATCCTAGATATTTTGTGTGAGAAGGGAGATATTTCTTTTGGGTGTCAGTGGAGGTGGCATGGTGGTAGTGTGGATGCATTAATGGTTAACTAATGCATGGGTGCACTCACCTCTTACTCTCACCTCTCTCTTTCTCTTTATCTTTTCCTTCTCTCTTTCTCTCACCCTCTTTCCTTTCTTATTTTCTTCATCTCTCTTCACCTCAAACTGAACACTTGCATTTCCTACACAAAACTTCATCAAATCTTCACAAAATCTTCACAAAATCTCACAAAAATCACATCTTTTGCCTTGATTTGCCTCTTGGATGCCTTGGATCTTGGAAAGCTGGGATCTTTGAGTTCCTTTGGTTAGGTAATGATCTCTATATGTTCTTTATGTTGTTTTAGTGTTGTGTAGACTTATAGTTTCTGTTTAGATCGTTTAAAGATAAGTTTCGGGTAAATATCGTATTTTTAGTGTAGTTTTGGTGTCTCGGATGATCTGCTATCATACCAGGTATTTGTTGGAAAAGTTCCCATCACAGTGACCAAGTGTAGTGACCTAGAACCTATCCTCAAAACACGAACCCATTCCCTCATGAACAGGCCGCAAATTTAATGGTTCTGGCCGCAATTTGCGGCCAGAGTGGGGTGGTTGGTAGTGAGTTTTTGTGTAGGGGTCTCTAGGGTTGTGTGTGGTCTCGTGGTACTTGCAACTTTCACAAATTATTGGTATAGCAAAATCTGGGATCACTTGCTTGTTTGCTTGTGTTTCGTTTCACGCGTTACGTTATCCGATACGGTTCGTGTCTTGTGTTGTTGCTGCTCTTGGGATAGTTTCGTTGTGTCACTACTGGCGTTAGCCACTAAACGAACGCTTGAGAGTATGCTTGTAGTCGGAACGTATTATTGGTCGATTGCTAATATATACTTGCATTGTTATATTGTTTTGTGTTTAGATTTGCAGGCGGGGACTTCGGACGCTGCGAAGGAGGGGAAGCAGGTGGTTGGCTTTACTTAGCCAGGAGCGTTGGTGAGTAGATTTAACATCAACAGGGGAGTCACCCGCATGTCGTTTTGCGTCTGGGCTAGATTAAATTATATGACCATTGGTTAGATGTATACGGGTATTGATTGTGCATGCATACCCTTGTGGCATATCTCATTACCTTTTATGTATGGACTTAGTATTAATGAGACACAACACCATTATTGACGGTTCATGTTTCACGAGCACTAATTGTATGCTACACACACACCATCGATAATTGCCATGACACGCACAACTTATATACATACGAGATGTAGTTAAGACCTATACATACGTGATACTGTATGATTAGGGACATTGAGACATTGATTCATATTTCATTGTGCATATGACATATAGCATACCTGTATACCTACATGCTTACACATATGCCTTGACACGCTTACATGCTAGTTACCTATATACCTATATGATATTGTACCATTAGTGATAGGTATTATCACACATGAGACATAGCTACATGTACCTCTTGCATACATACTTATACATATACCTAGAGGGTATTACATCATTATTGATAGGTTGATATACATATCTTGCTATACCGACATAGATACGCATACCGGGCTACAACTACATGTTCACCTTTTTTTGATGTTGTATGGACTTGGAGAGATTAGGAACGCATGATATATATTAACTTGTTGCAGTTAAATAGCGGCTTTCCTTTATATGCTCATGTTACTGTTTCATGTTGCATATATTACATTCATGGATTTCATATGATGTTCTCTGATATTATACTCCTAAGTATATATAACAGTGGCATAGGATGCTGTTATATATATATATATATATGTATATATATATATATATATATGTATATATATATTAGCGGAGTGGGATGCTAATATATATGTATTGATTCATGCAGTTGTAATTATTTATTAATTGATGTTTTCTGGATTTGAGGACCGTGGTTGTTTCATGAAATTATGCATTTTTTGAAAAACCCGGTTTCTCTTGATATGATATTTCAGCTTCCACCATTAGATTTCTCGGTTCTGAGCTTATATATACCCCATGCGAGGAGGAGTCGTGGGCCGTGTGCGGGTACATGTGTCACGACCCAATGTTTGGCCCGTGACCGGCACTTAACCACGTAACGTCTACAGGCGTAACGCGACTAAGTGAACCGAAAACCCAGAAATCAAACCAGTAAAAGTATAGAGTGTTTTAAGTTTTAAATGGAAGCATTTTATAAGTGATAAGAAATCTTAAGTAAACAATTACCAAGAAAGCAATATACGGCGTCGTAGCGAAGATCAAGAGCAACAAGTGGGAACATCACAGATAGAAATAACTGCATAAGTAAAGTCGACTCACAACGAACTAGACACCAGAATACAAATAATATACATCATCGTCCTCACACTGTCTCTAAGTCAAATACATATAAGGTAGATGGAGAATACTAGATACAAAAATGTGTACAATAGAAATAACCAGATACCACAACCCACCTAACAGCAAAACAGCTCTCGCACCAACTGTAGTGGTATCTATAGTCAAAAGATGTAAGAAAGCAGCCTGCCGCGACTACTCTGAGGGGCAACCTGCAAATACTGTGGCACAACGGGGGTGAGTTGCCAACTCGTGAATAGAGATAACATATAAAGGTAATCGCGAGCAAGCACGTGCTACGCTACTCTATCAAATGCCAGCAGATAAGTCTATATGCAATAAGCAGTATGTGCATAATCATGCAAGTGCTCTGTCAAGTAAAGTAATTACAGGATGAGATGCAAAATAATAATTGCGGAGCACGGGATGAAATAATATCTACACGGAATGTCAACGTTGAAAGATAATCTGTACCCACCAATGCACCCCAAATCCCAACAACCCAGACGCCGGCACTCCCATCGGCCCTCACATCCTTTACATCACTGAGAATCTCGAGTCCCCAACATCGGCACCCAAATATCATAAATACTCGTGTCTAGCATCGACACGCAAATCCTTCTAAATCGAGCATCCGTCAGTCCGGGTCAGCCCCCTCTCTCTCATATATCGGGCATCCGTCAGTCCGGGTCAGCCCACTCTCTCATATATCGGGCATCCGTCAGTCCGGGTCAGCCCTCTCTCTCATATATCGGGCATCCGATAGTCCGGGTCAGCCCTCTCTCTCATATATCGGGCATCCGTCAGTTTGGGTCAGCCCTCTCTCATATATCGGGCATCCGTCAGTCTGGGTCAGCCCTCTCTCTCACATATCGGGCATCCGTCAGTCCGGGTCAGCCCTCTCACTCATATATCGCACTCTAGCACCGATAAAACACATGGTGGATGCACTGAAATATCATATCAAGGGAAACCGGGTTTTTAAATAATTACCTATTCTCTTTTGAAATATCCACGGTTCCCAAATCCAGAAATAACATGGAAATAACATATCTCAATGCATAAATCTATGCAGGTATGAAGATATCAATATATATATGGCATATGTATGAATATGTGATGTAGATGTGTCCAAGTATGAATATAACATATGCTGATATGCGGCAAATAATGGCAAACATCAATAGTGCGGAAAAAATCTGACATATGATTTATAGCAATCCTATAATGTGAGTGTCATGGCAATCACTAACGGTGTGAGTGTAGCATATAAATCGCGCTCGTGCAACTTGAACCGTTAGTTATAGTGCGGTGTTCTATATACGCATAGCAGGGAATGCAGTATGCAGTAAACAGTAGTCATGCAGGTGAATGCAGTATATATCGCTATAAGGTCCTATCAGCCCTGACGCATAACGTCATGCTGGCGATATCCCCGTAGATGTTAAATCTACTCACCGTAGTCTCCCGCTAGGTATAGCCGACGACTTGTTTCCCCTTCTTCGCGGCGTCCGTCGCACTCGCCTGCGAACCTAGAATTTCACAATATATCACACTTAAGCTCAAAACCATACAAACACGACATTTAAAGTCAAGTAGAAACCCGTGTCGCAAACCAAGAGCACGTGTGCGCGATAGGCTAAAACGTGTGATTACGCGTCTGAAGCTACCCCGACGCGTCGCGATACGCAGAAACCCCAAACCCACACATACGTATCTCGCGTGTCACGAAAGTTTAAAAATACAGGAAATAGGGTATTAGATCCCAGATTTTTATACTGAAAAGATATTAATATACTATATATACCAAAATACTCCACATAGTAGCAGACTCCTGTGGTCCAAGCCCCAACTCCCAATTCACTCATCTGGCCGCAAATTGCGGCCAGAACACATTTTCCGGCGGCTTAGGTAGGGAGGTGGGCTCCCGGGTTTGGTGTGTGCACTCTATACCCCCTACACATGCTACAGTAAATACAATTTCATTCTGAAACACCCCGGGTAGGAGCAGATTCCACAGAGCCCTAATTCTAGTTAAAAACCACACTTTTACACTAAAATGATACTTTATGGTATTTCTGTGCAAACTGAAACAAAAACCTGGGTTAAATAGCTCTAATAGCACTTAAAAGAGTTCACTAAACCATGAGAATACCAATCTAACATATACTTTACCAATATCCCTCAATATCACTAATAATGCACATAAAACATGATTTTTAGCTGAGATACTACAAGATATGGAAAAGAGTGTTAAATATGAGCTATATACCTTCAAAAGACCTTAAGAAACACCACAAGTCTCAGCCTTAGCCTCAAGTGTGCAAATTTGCCTTCAAACACCTCAAAAGGTCGCTTTTTTCTATGGTTTTATGAAGAAAATGTGTTGTTTTGTGTATGGTTTTGTATAGAGATCAAAGGGATGTGAAAAGAGAAGAGGAGATGAAGAAAATGCTATGTTTGTTGCTGCTTTTCTGCTGGAGTTTCAGAAATGAGAGAGAGAGAGAGAAGAGAGAAAGAAAAGGGTCAAAAGTCAACTTCCTCACCTACACCATGCTTCATTTTTTTCTATTGGATTTTGAATAATTGAATGGGGTTTTGATTTGATAAAAGGGTGGGGAAATAACAATGAACCATGCAAGAATGAAATGGATAACACTTTGAACCTAAGTCACAAAATGGCTAAGTGTGCAAGTGTAAACTTCATAAAAGAAAAATTTTCCAATTAGGGTAACCCGACTAAAAATAACTAATAATTCTATACACATATATAATAACACGCACAATAGCTAATTAACACGAAATACATTCCTAACAGAATTCAAAGTGTTACAATCTACCCCCCTTAAAGAAATTTGGTCCCTGAATTTAAAAATCTAACTATACGTACCTTCAAAAATATGGGGATACCTCTTCCTCATCTCGCTCTCGGTCTCCCAAGTGACCTCCTCGCTGCTCTTACCATGCCAAAGCACCTTGACTGATGGTATGTCCTTCGATCTCAATTTCTTCACTTGTCGATCTAAAATGATCACCGGCTGCTCCGCATAGGAAAGGTCACGCTCAAGCTGGATCGTCGGGTGCTGGATCGTCGGGTGCTTAATCGCATGCGAATGATCATGAAGATATCTGCGGAGCATCGAAACGTGAAATACGGGGTGCACGTCTGGAAATCTGGGCGGAAGGGCTAACCGATACGCAACTGCACCCACACGCTCGAGGATCTCGAAGGGGCGCACATATCTCGGACTAAGCTTCCCCTTCTTTCCAAATCTCATCACACCTTTCATTAGGGAGACCCTCAAGAAAACATGATCACCAACAGAAAACTCAAGTCTGCACCGACGACGGTCCGCATAAGATCTCTGCCTACTCTGGGCTGCTCTCATCCTATCGCGAATCAACTGGATCTTCGCGGCCGTCTCCTCCACAATCTGTGGCCCTAAGATACTTCTCTCACTGAGCGCTGTCCAACAGGTGGGCGATCTGCATCTCCTCCTATAAAGAGCCTCAAACGGTGCCATCTGAATGGTCTACTGGTAGCTGTTGTTATAGGAGAACTCTACCAAGGGTAAATGATAATCCCAGCTACCTCCAAAGTCTAAGACGCATGCTCTGAGCATGTCCTCGAGAGTCTGAGTAGTCCGCTCTGACTGTCCGTCGGTCTGCGGATGAAATGCTGTGCGGAAACTCAAGCGAGTGCCCAAAGCCTCCTGAAGTCTCTGCCATAGCCGGCTGGTAAACTGGGTGCCTCTATCGGACACGATACATGTCGGAACTCCATGCAGTCGTACAATCTCGTCGATGTAAATCTCGGCATACTGAGCAAATCCGAAAGTCGTCTTCACCGGTAGGAAGTGAGCCGCTTTCGTCAAACGATCTGCGATCACCCTGATTGAAAACGATTTCGGATTGTGTAGTATGAAAATTGTAAAGAAATCACAACTAAAAATATTTTGACCACAATCAATAATGGTGTCGAATGTAGCGCGTTAGTAAGTGCGGATCGTCCACAGGGAAAGTATAATTGTTCTTTTTTTGAATTAGATGAATTGAAACTTTAATGAAAAGAAAACAAACAATTCTTGATTTATAGTTGAAGTTAAAGAATTAGAAAATCTAGATCTAATAACAAGAAAAAACATAGAATCAAGAATTGAGAGTTTGTTGATTTTTCCAAACCAAATATCAAGAATCGAAATGAGGCTCGTAGGAATCGATCGGATCTATAGATGTGATGCAATCTCACGATGACGTATTCTTATCCTTCGATGAATTGATACTAGATCGATGATAATCGACGAGAATTAGGGATTTCTAGTGAAACTAGAGTTTCATCATTTATCCCTTGTTCCTTCATCGATATCATTCACATTCTAACCTCTAGTAAATTCAAGAAACGATCGTAGATCCCTAATTTCGAGCGATAACAATCAAGAAAGCATCGCAACGAAACTAGGTCATCGATTCTTGAACTTGCTAGGGTTTACAAAACTCGTAGGACTTAAGAATCGTTTTAAGATTTGTTACATCATCATTCTATTGATCTTCTCGACTCCTTTACGAGTGGAGTTTTACTCAAACATCACAACAAGAACTACAATTACAAATTGAGATCGAATCATGATGCATGAATTTAAAGAAAGCAAGATTAAAGAATTTCACCTTTTATTTATATCAACAATTTAATTACCATCGCTCAAGAACTACAAGAGGAAGAACTCGATCGTCGATTTGGCTTCGCTTGGCTCCTTGAGTCGCGGATCGGCTTGGATCACTTGCCCGGTTAGAGATCGGCTCCGCTCCTAAAAGGTTGAAGGGCTTCTCGCTTGATTGGTACTCGGGATCTTGAATTTGGATTGGAATTAGGGTTAGGGTTTCGCACAAGTCTTGTCACTAGACTTGTGGAAGAAGATGGTATAAGAGGTAAAGAATGAAGAAGACTAAAGATTATTGAACAACTAAAGAACAACCTTTTAACCTTAGATCTATGCTCCTATTTATAGACCATCAAAACCCTAGATCTAGGATTTCAAATTTGAATTTCCCTCCAAAAGTTTGTTGAGGAGATTTGAATTTCCCTCCAAAAGTTTGTTGAGGAGGAGCTTCTAGATGTGATTAGTTAGGAGGGAGCTTCTAGAATTAGTTTGTTAGGAGCTTAATCAAGATTAGTATGCTTTAATGATCTTTGCTGATATGGCAGAAGCTTCACGATAATTCTGGAATTTGACATATGTGAAATGACTGTAGGACTTGAGAGAAAAGTTTTGCACCAAAAATGTGGAGCTGAAGACTTGGAACCGCCGCGGAACCGCGGCCCAAGCCAGGTCCCGCCGCGGTTCCGCGGCACTTTTGGGGCTTCATGGCTTGAGTCTTCTGTGTTGAATTTAGGCTGACATAATGGCCTTTATCTGATATATTGAATTTTATTTTGTCTTCTGTGTCACTACCAGATCTGAAATCATTGAGTTGGCGTATTTTTGATCAGCTCTTTTGGCTTTGTTCCTGCACAATTTCTCAAGACAAGTGTTGCGCAATATAGGGATGATGCAATGCCATGATAAACATACAATTTCCTTCATAAATGTCGGTTTTAGAGTATAACACATGTAATCTGATATTTCAGGACTGTTTTGCTAATATGTGCAATATGCATACCGAACACTTCTAGATGAGTGCAAATGATAGGGAAATTGCCGTGTTAAAAATGCAGTATTTTCGACTGATCAAATTCACCCAAACTTATTTTCAATCGTCTCGAGCGAACTTTTTATTAAGAAGAGAAGGAGAAAATAAAGAAAGAGAAAAACTAACTACCTCACTTTCGTAGGCAACACGATTGCACTGAGCACGTGCAACAAGCCTTTAAACTTCTAGGTGTCCCTAGTAGGAGGAGTGTTGTCTCCTGAGGGTTTTCAGCGGGTTGCACCCACAAAATCCAATAATAAAAGGAAGATCATGAATATTACATTTAAAGACAAGAATTGTAAAAGAAAGACTTCGAAAATTAGGGTTTGCGACTAAGCTAGCTTTTCGGTTGTTATGAGCCCTATCTTAATAGTCATGAAAAGATTTCAGAAATCACGTCATCCCTCAATAAAACATCGTCTTATTCTTTATTCCTATCTTTCTTCCAAACATCGATCATATAACCCTGCGAGTGTGTAAAGGACATCCCTACACCCAGAGAATTCAATTCAAGCTATCATACTCTTGCCCATCAGCCTCAGTACTTTTTAATCAATGAATATTTAGATGAGATTGCTCACACACTTTCATGCGACCGTTAATACTTCTTGAGGTACTAACCGACCGATTACTCATGTGTTTTCTTACTTGGTGTATTTTTCTCGTCTTGCACCACCTAAGGCTTAGTAGTGACTCCCAGACCAGTTGGCCATAGGGCACTAGGTGAAGAGGCACCCTCGCTATATATTTTTTTATTTCCCTTGGTGATAACAAAACCAGTGTTCATTTTTCGCACCACTTTATATTTTCTTCATTTTTTTTATTTCCTTCATACTTTTGTCTTTAAGACAAAAGCATTTGAAGGTATCCTCTACTATCCCAGGCTTCGAGACGTGTGTAAGTGCGAATTGCAGGGTATCAACGTTCAAAATGTTTGGCTTCCAGAATAGAAACTATTTTTCAGACTTATTTTTATCCTCAGATTAGTGACTTCCATCATCCTACTAACCCTTAGGACAACGGCTCATAACTACCTATTACTAGTTCGTATAAGAAAACTTCTAATATTCTTAAATTTTTCTAATCTCATGGATGTAATTTTTCACTATCTAAACTTTTATTATCTTATTTATGTACAAAAATATTTTTATCTTTTGAAAATTTTAAATTTTTATAGGTTTTCAAAATGTTTTTTGCTTATGCAAAGTATGATGCAAATGTTGCGAAAATAAGCACAAACCTCCCCCAAACTTGTTTTCAACAGTGTCCTCACTGTTGCCATCTGCTAAATCTCGAAAAACCTGTAAGCTTGGGAGGAATTTATTAGTGGGGGCAAAATATTTAAGTGAAGAATCTCCCCCAAACTTATTCTTGGCTCATCATTTTGTAAAAATTTTCTTTTCAAGAGCCAGATTATACCCCCGCAAACTTGAGTTTTGCAATGTTAATCTTTGAAAATCACATGAGGGGGTCAAAAATCAGTGGTCGATGCCAAGCTTTGCAAAGACCAAATGTTAACACCAACCATTCAAAAAATTTATCAATGCAGTGCTCTGGTTGGTGGAAGAAGATGTGGGGAAAGGGTAAGGGGTGGAAAAGAATGTGTGTGCTTCTCATTTTGGAAAGATGATGCAGTGAATGTGATGGATTGCTCGCATTCTTTTTACAGTTCAGAAGAAGGGGTGGAGGTTCAATTTCATTGATTGGGAGATGATCTATCTTAACACCCGTGTCATTCAAAAAAGCGAGTTCATCAGCGAAGATTTCCTCAAAAGTTCCATCAATACCCCGATGACTAATGTCATCACAAAGTACGGGGTGATCTTCAGACTCTAAAAGCAGTTCATAATCAGTGTTACTTGTTGACCCGGACAACTCGGTGGAAGAGTCCGTATGTGTATGATACATAGTTGGGTCAAACAATAACGTATGAAAAGAGTCAAGATCAGTATAAAGAGGATCAACAAATTCGCTTTTGTCGATATCCATTAAGTCGACGGAACAGACATGAGTAGTAGGTTCGGAGGGTACACTTCCCAACGTGTAAATGTTCAGCTCTATTGACCTATTCCCGAAGGATTGGGTCATAGAACCGTTACGACAGTTGATAATTGCATTGGAAGTGGCCAAAAAGAGGCGACCTAAAATCACCGGAATTTGATTCCGTGGGTTCGCTACAGGCTGTGTATCAATGACAATAAAATCCACAGGAAATATAAATTCCCCGATTTTTATTAACACATCCTCCAGTTCACCCCTAGGTTTGGTGATTGATCGGCCAGCCATCTGGAGAGTGCAATGGGTTGGCTTGAACTCTCCGACACCTAGTTGCTCATAGACTGAGTATGGAATCATGTTAACACTAGCGCCAAGGTCTAGTAGAGCACGGTTAATGTGTTTTCCCCCAATAGAAATGGAAATAGTAGGATATCCAGGATCCTTACGTTTCCTCGGTAATTGTTGGGGAAAGGCCGTGTCTACTGTTTTTGCCATGAATATCTTCTTGGGCACTTGGGTCTTCCTCTTCCTAGCGCACAAGTTCTTAAGAGTTTTCGCATAGGACGGAACTTGTTGGATAGCATCTAGGAGAGGGATGTTGATGTTAACCTGGTTAAAAATGTCCATAATCTTCTCCATATGTGGACTTGATGTGTTAGCTCTTAACCGATTAGGATAAGGTGCTTTAGCAATAAGCGCTGGGTCCATCATAGGAGAAGGAAGTGTGTGTGGACCCGATCCCAAAATAGAAGTGGGGATCGTCGGCGGTAGACTAGAAGAGATGGGCTGAGGTGGCGAGCCTTGTGGGAAACGAAGAATAGGCTCGCAAGAAGGTGGTGGGGTAGAAGAACTGGGGTCAGAATTAGAAGTGTGTGTGTGAGGAAAGGTCTCAGCCGGGGTGTTATTGATTGATTTTTCAGTATCATCAAACTCTTCCCCAACGTGAGTGTCAAGCACTCTTCCAGATCTCAACGTGATTGCATCCACATGATGTGAATAGCCAGGATTGGGCAAAGGTTGAGCTGGAAGTTTCCCTTTCTCTCGTGCACTCATTTCGGCTTTTAGTTGTGCAATTTGTGCTTCCATCGATTTGATATTCTCATTTTGGGAGACAATGATCTTCATCACATTCTCGATGGAAGATTGCAAACTTGCCGTCCCTTGGATGGAGTTGTTTCATGAAAGTATCCAAGGTTTGTGCTAGTGCAGAGGTATTATCTGTAACGGTCAATTGCAAAGAGTTTTCATGTGGTGCAAAAGTGTTGGCTGGATTTTGGAAGTTTTGTGATCGGAAGGGGTGCTGACTCAATTGAAGTTGTGGTTGCTGTTGTGGTGGAGGGACCCTTTGGAAATTGTTTTGGTTTGGAACCGTGTTTTGAAGTTGTGATTGGTTCCAAGCAAAATTTGGGTGATTCCTCCAACCCTGATTATATGTGGAAGAAAATGGATCGTTTCTAGGTCTTTGAGATGCGGCATTGGTATCTCGTGACCTTGAAACGGAGAATTTAGTGGACATTCTTCCGTCAAATGAGAAGGATCAGAACAACATCCACATACAGTTTTGAAGAGTGACATTTGATTTAGGGCGGCAGCTAAATTTTTTTTCTCCATATTCTCGAGTTTCTTATTTATAGCTGCAATGTCAGCTCTAACTCCTGTGGAAATATCATTGCCATCCCTAGACGATTGACTCACACCCTCCCACTGTAAAGATTTTTCAGCGAAATCTTCTAGAAAATTCCAGGCTTACCCATCATCTTTAGTCATGAAGATGCCTTGACACATGGATTCAAGGGTCTGTCTCGTGTTAGGATTAATGCCCTCATATATGATACGGCACAGTTCCCATCTCGGGATGCCGTGATGTGGACATTGGACTAACAGATCCTTGAAACGTTCAAGACATTTTGAAAATGTTTCATTTGGAAGCTGGGTGAATTGATAGATTTCGCTACGGACTCGAGCTGTCTTTTGATGTGGGTAGAATTTCTTAAGGAATGCTTTGACGAATTTGTCCCAATTTGAAATGGAATGTGCGGTAGTGTTATATAGCCACTTCTCGGCTAAATCGTACAAAGTGAATGGGAGAAGACGAAGACGTAAAGCATCCACAGAAAGATATGAAGTACCCATCATTGCGCATACATTTTCAAATTTGGTGATAAATGCATATGCGTCTTCAGACTCGAGACCGTGAAATTTTGGTAGAAGGTTTATGTATTGGGGTTTTATTTGAAAATTTTCCCCGTTGGCTGGTGGAATGGAAAGACAGGTGGAAAGTGGGCCTCGTGTTGGATAGCACCTCTAATGGAGAGAGATGCGAGGTGCATTCTGCGCACCAAAGGACGGCGGCAGATTAGTGGAAAAGAAGTTCGATGGAGACGGATCCATCGAAGTGGGTGTGGTGGTGGGTAAAAGAAAGGGTAAATGTAGAAATACCGACTTTTGTGTCGATGAGGGAAACGTGGACTTAACGGGCACTAGAATCCCGTGTCCAGCCTATCTTGCACTAAAAAGGGTTAGTACAAGTGGCAGCGTGAATTTATAATTAGGGGAATGATGAATGAATGCGGTGTTTGTTTTGAAAATTGGACGGATTTTTGAAAATATGATGCAACACAACAAATGCAACACACAAAACCCTAATTCTAGGGGTTACCTAGGTCAAATCTCTAGACCGCTCCTAACTGCCAAAAGACAAGTCGCAGGATAAATCCTCCACTGCCTCTTTATCTCTCCTGTGGCCAGGTAAGTGCCAGGTAAGTGGGAGGTTCTCCACTACGTAAGTAGTGGGCCTAATTAAGTAACCACTAGCCTTCGATACACTTGCCTTAGACACCACAAAAGAAACGCGCATAAGCAATGAATTACCCACGGCCTTCTTCTGTCCTAAGTGAGCGCGACGGTCCTTAGAGTCATCTCTAGATTTCTTTTAGTTAATTATGGTAAATGCGGATGCAAATTTTGCGATTTTCGGGGCTTAGGAAGGGTAATGAACTCCCCACCTAATTTAGATTTGGTCGTGCCCCTTAATATCCGTATTTAGAATGCAAACAACCAAGAAACAAAAACACGCACAAATTTAATTTTTGCAATTTGATAGCTGGGATTATTTGCAAAGAAGCCTGCACAAAATGTTATTTAGAGCTAAAAGAGGAGAGAGAAGAAGGTAAGAAGGTACCTGAAGAAGTTTGGCACAGAGAAGCCTTGAACAGGCCGCGGAACCGCCGCACTTGGGTACTTAGACCGCGGAATCGCGGTTCAATGGTGAGATCACTCCTCCAAAATTCAGCAGGGAGCCTCTGTAGACTCCCTCAGCTCTCTGGTATATCCCAAAAATTATTTCACTTTCACTGCAAGCTCCAGATTTCCTTGCAATAAACCACAACAAATCGTTTAGGGTTTGTGCGAATTTTGATCTAAAAAAAATGTAATGGAATAAATCTTTCATTTCAAACTTCAATATAAAATGTATTAGCGTTCGATCCCCAGCAACGGCGCCATTTGATTGATCATAAAATTCAAGACTGTGTAAGTCGAAATAAACGAATAAGTTTTTTTGTGTCGGTATTTAGAAAATGAATAAAATTCACAATCAAAGAATTATATTTGACCGCAATCAACTACGTTGTCGGATGTAGATTGTAAGTGAGTGCGGATCGTCCCCGGCAACGGCGCCATTTGATTGAAAACGATTTCGGATTGTGTAGTATGAAAATTGTAAAGAAATCATAACCAAAAATATTTTGACCGCAATCAATAACGGTGTCGAATGTAGCACGTTAGTAAGTGCGGATCGTCCACAGGGAAAGTCTAATCGTTCGTCTTTTGAATTAGATGAATTAAAACTTTAATGAAAAGAAAACAAACAGTTCATGATTTATAGTTGATGTTCAAGAATTAGAAAATCTAGATCTAATAACAAGAAAAAAGTTAGAATCAAGAATTGAGAGTTTGTTGATTTTTCCAAACCAAATATCAAGAATCGAAATGAGGCTCGTAGGAATCGATCGGATCTATAGATGTGATGCAATCTCACGATGACGTATTCTTATCCTTCGATGAATTGATACTAGATCGATGATAATCGACGAGAATTAGGGATTTCTAGTGAAACTAGGGTTTCATCATTTATCCCTTGTTCCTTCGTCGATATCATTCACATTCTAGCCTCTAGTAAATTCAAGAAACGATTGTAGATCCCTAATTTCGATCGATGACAATCAAGAAAGCATCGCAACGAAACTAGGTCATCGATTCTTGAACTTGCTATGGTTTACAAAACTCGTAGGACTTAAGAATCATTTTAAAATTTGTTACATCATCATTCTATTGATCTTTTCGACTCCTTTACGAGCGATGTTTTACTCAAACATCACAACAAGAACTACAATTACAAATTGAGATCAAATCATGATGCAAGAATTTAAAGAAAGCAAGATTAAAGAATTTCACCTTTTATTTATATCAACAATTTCATTACAATCGCTTAAGAACTACAAGAGCAAGAACTCGATCGTCGATTTGGCTTCGCTCGGCTCCTTGAGTCACGGATTGGCATGGATCACTTGCTCGGTTGGAGATCGGCTCCGCTCCTAAAAGGTTGAAGGGCTTCTCGCTTGATTGGTACTCGGGATCTTGAATTTGGATTGGAATTAGGGTTAGGGTTTCGCACAAGTCTTGTCACTAGACTTGTGGAAGAAGATGGTGTAAGAGGTAAAGAATGAAGAAGACTAAAGATTATTGAACAACTAAAGAACAACCTTTTAACCCTAGATCTAGGCTCCTATTTATAGACCATCAAAACCCTAGATCTAGGATTTCAAATTTGAATTTCCCTCCAAAAGTTTGTTGAGGAGAAGCTTCTAGATGTGATTAGTTAGGAGGGAGCTTCTAGAATTAGTTTGTTAGGAGCTTAATCAAGATTAGTTTGCTTTAATGATCTTTGCTGATCTGGCTGAAGCTTCACGGTAATTCTGGAATTTGACATATGTGAAATGACTGTGGGCCTTGAGAGAAAAGTTTTGCACCAAAAATGGGGAGCTGAAGACTTGGAACCGCCGCGGAACCGGGGCCCTAGCCGGCTCCCGCCGCGGTTCCGCGGCACTTTTGGGGCTTCATGGCTTGAGTCTTCTGTGTTGAATTTGGGCTGACATATGGGCCTTTATCTGATATATTGAATTTTATTTTGTCTTCTGTGTCACTACCAGATCTGAAATCATTGAGTTGGCGTATTTTTGATCAGCTCTTTTGGCTTTGTTCCTGCACAATTTCTCAAGACAAGTGTTGCCCAATATAGGGATGATACAATGCCATGATAAACATACAATTTCCTTCATAAATGTCGGTTTTAGAGTATAACACATGTAATCTGATATTTCAGGACTGTTTTGCTAATATGTGCAATATGAATACCGAACACTTCTAGATGAGTGCAAATGATAGGGAAATTGCCGTGTTAAAAATGCAGTATTTTCGACTAATCACACCCAGATGGAGTCATACCCTCGACTAGTCCTGGGTAGACCCACAATGAAGTCCATAGAAATCTGTTCCCATTTCCACTTCGGAATGGGTAACGGCTGTATTTCTCCCGCGGGCCTCTGGTGCTCGGCCTTGACTTGCTGACAAGTCAGGCATCTTGACAGGAAATCTGCGATGTCCCTCTTCATTCCGTCCCACAAGTAAACATCTCTCATATAGTGGTACATCTTGGTGGAACCAGGATGAACACTGTACACCGAGCGGTGTGCCTCCTCAAGAATCTCACGCCGCAGTCCCTCAGCATCTGGTATGCACAGTCTAGTCCCAAATCATAGTATCCCCTGATCATCGATCACGAACTCGGAAAATATGCCCTGTCAAATCTGTGTCCTAATCTCTGAACATCGGTCATCACTGTGCTGTGCCTCATGTATACGGTCGAGCAACTGTGGGCGTGCACGAACATGCGCAATCTGTCCTCCGATCGGCGTAAACTCGAACTGTACCCGGCTGTCGCATAAGATCCGCCAATCTGCCGACGACTGCCTCTGTACTGCGCTCAAACAAGATAGACTACCCCCGGGCCTCCTGCTCAAAGCATCCACCACTACATTCTCCCTGCCTGGGTGATACAAGATCTCACAATCGTAGTCCTTCACTAACTCTATCCATCGGCACTGTCCAAGGTTCAGGTCTCGCTGCTGAAATATATACTTTAAACTCTTGTGATCAGTGAATATCTGGCACGACTCGCCATATAGGTAATGTCGCCAGATATTAAGTGCAAAGACCACTGCAACCATCTCCAAATTGTGAGTAGGGTAGTTCTATTCATGTTTCTTCAATTGTCGCGAAGCATACGCGATCACCCTGTCATGATGCATTAATACGCACCCTAGCCCTACTCGTGAAGCATCAAAATAGACCACAAATCCGCCTGATCCTGAAGGCAGTGAAAACACTGGCGCCGTAGTCAGTAGAGTCCGCAACTGCAGAAAAAGGTGCTCACACTCCTCCGTCCAATCGAAAGGAACGCCCTTCCGGGTCAACCCGGTCAAAGGTTTAGCAATGCGAGAGAAGTCCTCCACAAATCGCCTGTAGTAACCGGCCAACCCTAAAGAGCTGCGAACCTCCGTAACCGATGTAGGTCTGGGCCAACTCCGAACGGCCTCGATCGTCCTCGGGTCTACACATATACCATCTCGTGTAATCACGTTCCCCAAGAAGTCTACGCTGTCCAGCCAGAAAGCACACTTGGAGAATTTGGCGAAAAGCTGATGCTCCCTCAAGGTCTGCAGTGTAATCCGCAGGTGTTGCTCGTGCTCCTCTCTACTCCAAGAATACACAAGAATATCTTCAATGAATACGATGATGAACAGATCAAGATACGGCCGGAAAATACGGTCCATCAAGTCCATGAATGCTGCTGGCGCGTTGGTGAGTCCGAACGACATCACCAAAAACTCATAGTGGTCGTAGCGCGTGCGGAAAGCTGTCCTAGGAATGTCCTCCTGTCTAACCCGCAGCTGATGGTAGCCTGATCGCAAATCGATCCTCGAAAAGTATCCAGCCCCCTCAAGTTGGTCGAACAAATCGACGATACGTGGCAAAGGATATCTGTTCCGCACTGTAACCCTGTTCAGCTGGCGGTAGTGGATACACAAACGCATACTGCCGTCCTTCTTCTTCACAAACAGGACTGGAGCACCCCAAGGAGAAACACTGGGTCGAATGAGTCCCTTATCCAGAAAATCTTGCAACTGGCCCTTCAATTCTCTAAGTTCCGCCGTGCCATCTGATAAGGCGGTATGCAAATAGGCCCCGTGCCAGGAACCAAATCAATATAGAAAGAAATATCACGCTCGGGCGGTATCCCAGGAAGCTCGTCAGGGAACACATTAAGGAACTAGCTAACAACCGGAACCTGATCCAACGGAACCTCTGTAGCTCTAGTATCGCAAACATAGGCGAGAAATCCCTGGCATCCCTTCCTCAAAAGCTGTCCGGCGCGAAAAAAAGAAATCACACTGTGAGGGGTGGCACCACGGTCCCCCAACACAACAAAAACCGACTCGCCGGGAAAAACAATCTAACTGTCTTCTCGCGGCAGTCAACAGAAGCATAGCTCGTGGCTAACCAATCCATGCCCAAAAGAACGTTGAAGCCCAACATCTCAAGAAGAATCAAATCGACCGGCAACTCTCTCTCGCCAATACGGACGGTACAGGATCGGAACACGTGCCTAGCGACAAACG
The DNA here is from genome assembly GCA_030015575.1 of Agapanthus africanus. Classification (NCBI taxonomy): domain Eukaryota; kingdom Viridiplantae; phylum Streptophyta; class Magnoliopsida; order Asparagales; family Amaryllidaceae; genus Agapanthus; species Agapanthus africanus. The sequence goes on from JASDDO010000014.1 coordinate 444,419,857, forward strand.
ACTCACCCACGGGAGTGGTCATAACAAGCGGCTCATCAAGCAAACCGGACTCTCTACCCAAAGTCGGCACAAAGCGTGTGGATACGTACGAGTTCGTGGATCCGGGATCGAATAACACGTGTGCATCAACCGAACATACAGGAAGGATACCTGAGACCACCGCAATGGACGCCTGTGCGTCGTGATGCATCAAAGAAAAAACTCGTGCATGTCCTCCACCTGTGACTGGCTGTCCCCTGCCGGCAGCTGGCTTCCCTCTGCCTCGGTCACCTCGTCCTCTATTAACAAATCCTCCGCGACCATGACCTCTCTGTGCATGCGTCTGACGTGGAGTAACAGTAGGTACAATAGGCAACGCCGTCTGGGGTGGTGAAGGTGGTAATGTGACGTGCGGTGCTGCAGCCTCCCTCCGAGGTATCTCAGGACATTCTCGTACACGATGATAAGAACTCCCACAGCGAAAACATCCCGACGATGACCGCTGACCGTCCTGTGGATAGGAACTGAACAACCGGCCCCGCCCTAAATCTCTGCTACCTGCAATAAGTCTATCACGGCGCCGAAAAGGCTATCTCTGTGCTGATGTATCCGCACGAACTCTCTTCGGCTCTGGAACTACCGAAGTCTCAGCAAGGCGCTCCTCAAGCAATAAGGCTGCATCTACAGCTGCTGCGTAGGTCTCGTAATGCTGCGCGCTGATCACAAGGAACAGTAGTGTGAGCAAGCCTCGGACAAATCTCTTGACTCGCATCTCCTCGGTAGTCACTAAATACGGAGCATACACTGATAGCTCGGTGAACAGGACATCATACTCTGCCACTAATATCTCCGGAGTCTGATGTAAGGACTCGAACCTGTGTGCTCTAGCATCTCTGACGCTCAGTGGAAGAAAACGGGCAAAGAATAGCGCCACGAACTCTGTCCAGGTCATAGGAGGAAGAACTGCTGCTCTACCCTTCTCGACTGATTCACACCATTTCTGCGCGAGACCTTCCAGGAGAAAGATCGCGAACTCAACCCATCTCGCATCTGCGCATCTAAGTGAACGACATATCCGCGCCATCCTATCAATGAAAGAATTTGGGTCCTCGGCCGCATCGGTGCCTGTGAAGACTGAAGGCTTCAGCCTCATAAACTCTGACAGCGATACTGAGATGACCTCTGTAGCGGTAAGGACAACTGCCTGTTCTGTGGGTATCACCGCGATCTCTGCAACGGGTGGGACTACGTCAGGTCGCTGCGCTAAAAGTGTCTCAACCAGAGATCCTATCATCTGGCGCATCTCCTGCATACTGGATGTTAGTTATATGTATGCCCTAGAGTCCATTACTATACATATAGATGTATATTGTAGTGGATGCTTGGACATATATAAGGAGGACTTTCTTGCTCGACATGATAGTACGATATCTGGTTACTCTTACCTTAACGTGTACACTGATTGTCTCTCTGTTACATATTGGTAAAGCCCTTAGGATGAGTACTTGACTACCTGGACTATGATGGGGATCATACTAGTGGGGACATGGTAGTCCATAAGTACATCCTTCAAGGTCCCTAGTCGTAGGTATATCGAGACGAGACATCGATATACCAGAGTAGACTAGCATATACCTTCTCGACCCATGTAGATGGGCGATGGATGATCCCATATCCAATGGTGTTTGACATCAGAGATGATATACGGGTGCTCAGTAGAGACTGGGTACACTGGACGGACTCGCCGAGAACTCCCAGATGGTATTATACCTTATGTCAGATGGCAGTTCTCTAGTGACACCGGTACAGGTTAGTCTGTAGACCCGAGATCGTCATAGAGTCTTGTGTGATTCCCACTGTGCTTTGATTTCCTCATTACCGCGTACAAGAGGGCGTGCAAAACGGTGGTTTTTGGGTACAGTCCCGAGTCACATGGAGGTAATGAGCGATAGGAGGGGTTTCGTCTCTCCCGGTACTAGGGGTTGATGTTGCGCTATGCTCGATTGGCCATAACAGGGAAGTCCCTGGCCAGGGATGGTTTAGAGATTTACTGGTAAGTGTTACCAGTAGTTTCTCGACCCGTTATGAACCTCGTATCGGCATGACTTATCGGTTATTAGGGTTTGACGTTTACCACCCCTAGACTTGATATGCGACATATCAGACGAGAAGACCGGACTGTACGGTAGTGTCTCTGTCAGGCTTTTTGCAGGAGTTAGAGCGGGCTTGCTTGCTGATCTTCTGATCGCTCAATACCCGGGTAGTCGTTATGTCCAGCTAGTACCGCTGACGGCTTGTGGGTGCTTGATATGATCATCACCTATTGCCGGCGTATTGACGAGTCTTTAGAGTCCAACATAGAGGTTTTACTGGCTCAGGGAAAATGAAATATGAGCGCATATGTGATATGTGCGGGACTGAGAATAATGCGTGTATGTGATACCGTATTCTATTCTCGCGACTATTGTATCGGCCGGTTATTTGAGATATAGCCGGGTTATCGAATCAAGTGTCGATTCGGTAAGTTGGTACATTTTGTGTTAGTCGGTTGTATGAGATATAACCGGATTATTAAGTCAAGTGCTGATTTGATAATTTAGTGTATAATTTTATATGTGATATACTAATTTACATTAACTAACATTGGTTCACTTAAGCATTTATTTTTCTCACTTGTGCACAACTTAATATATATGTGATATATATTTATTTGTGTTCATTTTTGTATCATGGTTGTTGATACACACTACATGGGTGTATGAGACATACACCATTATAATTATATTGGTTAGGTTTTTATATTTAAAGTAATTCTAAAAACAAATGGATAATGAGATCACATGCATGAAGCTTCATGAAGCTTATGTTTGCATTTGACTTAGTCCACTAGTTTTGTTTTATTTAAGATATTAATTAACCTAACCACTATAATTAGCCATGTTTATGTCTCTACATGGTTAGTATATGATACCCACTCACCCATGGTTAGCTAACTCTCTCTTGATTAGTTTTCATTCTCATTTTGAGCTCATCTTCTTCCTCCTTCATTTTCTTTCTAGGGTTTGATAAAGAGAAAGATACAAAGTGAGAAAAGAAATTCTAAAGTGTACTCATTTCCTATTTCATCATCCTCTACTAGGCTAGCACTTTTGTTTCGGGTGTTTGCTTCACTAATTCTCTAGTTAGTGAAGTAGAAGCTTGAGTTCGTATTCCCTCGACGTAGATCAATTCGGCCTCGAAGACCTCAAGAAATCCCGTTGCAATTTTCTCATGGAGCCGTCCGAGAGTCCAGGAGTTCGATGATCGCAATGAAGGGACTACTACAAGGAGCTTAAGAAGTGAAGGAACGATCTACAAAGGTTGTATTTCGTATTCACTTAGAGATAATTGTTAATTTCTTGCATGTGTTATCCTAATTATCTAGCAAAGATCTTGTTTAGAGTAATTCGGCACGGCTAGAAATTTTATTGGGCTTGGTTGATGCCTTGTAGAACCTTTTTAGAGTGCCTAGAAACCCTACAGTGGTATCAGAGCCCAGCTGGAGCATTAGGCGACGTGTATACGAAGTTAAAACCCCGATCGAACCGGGAAATGTCAATTTAACCCCCTCTCTGGAAAAAATTTCAAAACTGTGATTTTTCTGAATTAAAAATACCTACAAAATTCAGCAGGGAAATTTAAGTGTCACTGTGAAAAACGAGGTCATCATCCGTACAAACCACCGTGGATCCGTGGACGTACCGCACTTGTGCCGCGGATCCGCGGCCGTACCGCGCTTGTGCCGCGGATCCGCGGCAGTACAGAATGATTATGCCCTCGTTTTTGAACAGTAATATCTATTTATTTTAGTTCTAATTTATGGGTATTTTTAATCTGACTCAAGTGTTGAGTCTTCTGGGGTTTATTTTGTATTAGTTGATTCGATCGGAAAATTTAATTGCGTTGTGTTTTCCGGATGTTTAGAAAGTATTAAAAAGTTCGAACGGATATCAATAACTTACTTTTTCCCGACCCGGAAAATTTCCAAGTGTTGGATTTTTCCGCAGTTTAAGAACGTCTAAATCGTGCAAGTTACGCAATGGACCCTCTAGAAGACAACAAACGTTAACTCGATTATGTGACCGTCTTGATCTGCCTTTTGAACATTAGGGTTTGGGGCAGTACGACGTTGCCACATGTGAGGCGTTGGCTTGACCCTTCTACGGCTGGACTATTGGTACTGTGGCATGTGATGAATGTTTTTAAACTCCCATCAAGTGTTGAGAACTATTTGGGAAAACTTGGGTGTTTGATCATTCAATCGGAAAGTTTAACATTGTCTATTTATCTGGAATATGATACAATATTTGGAATCCACAAGTAGTTATGGATAACTAATTTGAATGTTATAAACATAGCAATTTAGTCTCAAATGATCGGTTGCCACGGAATTTTGATGCGATCAAAAGTCCGTCGCAATCACGTAGCGTACGCGGATACTCGCCGGGTAAACTTAATAGACAGCCACACCCCAAAGCCCCGACTAAGTGACTGTAGGAGAACCCCGTCGCCAAAAGCATCCGTTTGAGTGCTCGCGGCAGCGGTGTTCCGCCTTAGTGCACTTCGTCGACGGCATCCGGGGGTGCGGTCGTCTAGTAAAGTTTGCGACGAGCATTCGATCTGTATATCGGGAATCTTATTGAATTGCCCGACTAGATATTGAAAAGTGTTTTCGATATAGAGACTAAAATGTGGGGTTTATAATTGTCTAGGCATGCGATGTCTAAGGAGGTTGCGGATTCCAACTGTTGTAGTTTTACACATTCTTTTCTGCGACCGTAAGTGTAATATGTGATATCGCCGGTTTCGTTGCTATATGTCAACGAAAATTGGGATGCGCATATTTACTTACGTTGATGACATATGATGTTATGTGTTGCTGGATATGTTATATTGGATCGTCGTGTTTTTGAATAGCCGGGGGTTTTATGTGAGATGAGGGTTTTTATTTTCATTCATGTAAAATTTAATGTATGTAATATTCTTTTATTGGGGCACTTCCGGGATGAGGTTGATGTCACCATTTGTATATTAGTTACTTTTCCACACTAGGTTAGACCCAAGGAGGAGAGCACAAGTAACCGGGTTCTAGGGTCCAGTGGGAGACCAACTCGAGGAGTCGAGTCCGGGTCTCCTAACTCTAGAATTGGTAGGGTTGCTTGCCGCTCTCGTAGGGGTCTAGGGGTGTGGGTTTGGTTATTCATCATGACCGTGGAATCCGTGTTTTATAGAGGCTCAAAATAAGACACGGACGTACTAGTATATCCAATGTTTCATATGTTTCTTCTGCTGCGATATCTGTGATGTGATCATTTGATATGTGTTGTTAGATACTGTATATAGTATATATGATATATTATATAGACGTTACATATGTTTTACACCCACGCTAGCCCTGCCCCGCTCTGCCGTTAGTTACCTAACCTAACGGTGCACGAGGGGACATCGAGACGAATGCGGATGGCATAAGTGTACGTCGTATTTATCTGTGATGTTTATGTGCTTAAATGATAGGACTTTATTAATATGATTAATGAAAGAAAATAAACCTAAACGATGTTGTGGAATCGAATTTTCAAAAACAGGTAGCTACAGTTCTTGCTTTGCATCGCGGTGTTCCTTGTAGAACATCCTTCACCTTATTCGATAAGGAAAGGGCTGAGATCTCTTCACCGGCAGTGACCCCTTTAGCAATGACTGGTAGATGCTACACCCCTCGGTTTTGTCTTTTGATTGCTTTTCTAGTTCTTGCTTTGCACAGTGATATATATGATATATCCTGCACCTCATTCGACGAGGAAAGAGCCGAGATCCCTTTGCCGGGAGTGACCTCTTTAGCGAAACTAGCAAAAGCCTCAAAAACACTCCTTTTTAAAATCATTTGATTCTACAACGATATCAAGTTCATTACGCAATAAGTTTTTCAGAATAAACTGCCGTAGCCCTCCGTCATTTCAGATAAGTTGTATATAGTATTCGTGCTACATTTGTTGGCCTTCGTCAAGGTGTAGTGTGCTGTAGCTATATGCTGCTTATCTGCTGCATACGATGCGATTGGATTAGGGTAGTCGTACGGCTTTGTTGGCTTTCGTTAAGGGTCGTGCGGGTGGGTTTAATTCAGTCAAGAAATGTACGGGTTGAACTTGACTAGCGGGCTATGTTTTGTTGGCTTTCGTCAAGGTCATAGCACGTTAGGGACAAAATATAATCGGGAATTTCAAGTGTTGAAATTTACAATGAGATTGCATACCTTCTATGAGATAGTTGGATCCCGATACCCACTGCGAGTAATTGTTACTCCTGGGAGAGTTTTACACATTAAAATTAGCCGATCAAGTAGATGTCTAGAAAAGTGTCAACGGGGTTACGCCTCTGGGAAAATGAGGTTTATTTTAATTAGGTCCGTGCGAAAGCACGGAGAACCTCCCCCAAAGTACCGACACTGGCCTGGCAGAAATATAAGCGAAGTTGTAGGGTGTAATTAATCCCGGCTAGTCTTTCCTTTTATGGTTTGAAGGAAGATTTGATAAAAACAGTGGGAGCCATCCTGATTAGATAAAATAATAACCAATCTGATCTTGCAAGAGCGCACGCAGAGTGTTTTCTTCTCTCTCTCTCCAGGTAGCGACCATGTCACGCCTTAATCAAGATAATAATACGGATGTATTGACCGAACCCGCTTGTTATACTGAGCTAAGGGAACGTTGGTCCCACTCCAACTTATAATTGTTATAAGACAGAGTAGGAAATAGCGGATTACCAAGAATCCCGTGCCGCCCAAACGAAGAAAGTGCATACTGATGCATCTTCTTCGGGTGTGTTCATTACAGAGAATTGTTTCTCAGTACTCTTTACGTCCTGGGTATGTGATACTAGATCAAGATCCCACATATGTAATTTGTTACATGGGCTACAGATAGGTACAGAACAGAAAACGAGTGATAAGTTTCATGAGATAGAAACGGTGCAAGTGTTGCAGCCAAGTCTGTTAGTCATTATCACCCTGTATTACCAGAATACATTGATTCTGAACGAATGTTATTAGATACCGAACCTGATATACAACATCATATCAAAGTCTTTATTAGTAAAGAAGGATATAATTTTGTATTGTTGGATAATGTTTTGAACATTTCCTATATCAAGAGTTGATCGGTTCAGGCACGTTATCTAAAAGTATTGACGTTCTAAATCAAACTACATTTCTTAGTATACAGAACACACACAAGAGAAAGTGTTCAGAAATGAACGAATCCTTCTTGAGGTATTGTAGACTAGGTCATATCAATGTGACCCGACTAGCTGAAGTTACATATAGATGCATATTTAAATTAGTTTGAATTTACATCTTGTGAAACTTGCCGGTCATGTCACAGAGATAAGATGAACATAGCTCTGTTTATAGGAAGCAGAGAAAGAGTTAGTGAGCTCTTGGGATGATACATGTTGATGTATGAAGGTCCCCTGTCTACACATGCCAAGAACGGTTCTTTGTACTTCATTACATTCTCTGATGATCTCTCAAGATTCAGACATATGTTTCTGTTGAAACACAAGTCCGAAGCTTTTGAGATATTCACAGAATATAAGTTAGAAGTAGAGAACCAAAACGGATATAAGTATTATGTCCTTTGATGTGATCAAGGACGAGAATACTTGAGCACGGAATTCCTGGATTATTCTAAAGGAGAATGAGATTCTCTCTCAGTATTACTCCTCCGTATACACCACAGCACGTCGGTGTATCGGGGCGGAGCAATCACACCCTATGTGATAAGGTGTGCTCAATGATGAGTATTTCTGAGTTGCCTATTTCCTTATGGGGGTTGTGCACTTGTGAAGCTGCACACCTATTAAATGGCGTTCCAACCAAATCAGGTGCCTACCACTCCATATGAGATATGGAAAGGGAAGAGCCCATATCTTAAGTTAGTTAAGATTTGGGGTTGTCCAGCCAATGTCTAAAACCATAATCCGGACAAGCTCGAGGGAAGGTCAGTTCTGTGGAAGTTTGTTGGATATCCCAAGCATTCGCAAAGGAATATCTTCTACCGCACCGAGGAACAAAAGATGTTTTGTTTCTCGGCATGCCACCTTTTTTTAGGAAAAGGAATTTATTTTGGAAACAAATTTATGGTCATGAGGTAGAACCGGAAGGAGTTCCAGCTATACAAACTGTTAGTGTATATGCCCTAGAGGCCATTACTGTATCATACTAGTTTGTATATTACTTGATGGAAGCTTGGGATATTCACCTTGTATAAACAATCTTGCTCAATATAGTAGTATGCTACTTGGTTTGTTTCTACTTCAATGTGTACTTGTGTTTATTTCAGTATATCACTTATACGCATTAGTGGAGCCCTTAGGATCTTTGCTTGATTACCAGCGTTGTGATGGCAGTCACACTAGTGGGGGCTGGGTAATCTATAGGCACATCCTTATACAGGTCCCTAGTCGTAGGACTATCGAGACAGGGCATCGATACTCCGGAGTAGACTAGCGTATGCGCTTCTCATCCCAGTGTGGGAGATGGTCTGTCCCACAGCCATCAGTACGTCGTACTGGAGATAGTATACGGGTGCTCGTTGGGTTACGAGTACACTGGACAGGACTCGTCGGGAACTGACAGGTTGGTATTATACCTATCGTCAGTTATCAGTTCCCAGGTGACATGAGTACAGCTTCGTCCGCTGACTTGACACTGACACTTCGCCTCGAGTGTGTTCCCACTGCACTTTGATCACTACCCTACCACGGCTCAAAGGAGTCGTGCAAACAGGTGGTGGTTGGGTGCAGTCCCGAAGCACTTGGAGGCAGTGACGGTTAGACAGGATTCGTCTCTCCCGGTATTGGGGGTTGACATCGCGCTGTGTCTAGGAGAGCCATTACACGAGTAGTCCCTGGCCAGGGCAAGCGAGATATACTGGTAGGTTTCCAGTGTTATCTCAGGGTGTTTTGGGCTTCACTCCGACACGACTTGTACCGCTATTGGGGGACTGACGTTTTACCGCCCCCTAGGCCCGCCATGCGATGTATCAGACGAACGGACCGGACTGTACGGAGAATGTCACATTCAGACTCAGTAGGAGTTCAGATGGGGTTTCACCTCGTCAGCCTTCTTGTCGGCATCTACCTGGGGACCGTTACGCACAGCTAGTGCCGCTTGCGGTCTGTGGTTAAACCCACTGCCAGCGTAGTGTCGAGTCTTTAGAGTCCCACACAGAGGGTATTCGCCTCTGGGCAAAACAGAGTAGAGGTCGCATGGTTTTGCGACAGGGTTCGTTCTCATCCGCGCACTTATGCACGTTTGGAGTCCGGACGGATTATACTGGCAGGCTCTGGTTTGAGCCAGATACTGGTATATGTTTTGGGGGTTGCTTTTATATCTTGGTATTCTTGTTCCTCGGAACGAGAATGCAGGTGTGTATGCACAGTTGCTTGAGGCGGAGAATGAGGTTTTTCATTAGGGTTTCGGATCGGGTGCGTATGCACAGTTGACAGTTATAATTTTCCAAACCCTAATGGATTTATATATTATCTATTAATAATAGTAATTAAATGAGAATTATGTTATGGTTGTTTTTTGTTGACTTGTTGACCTTGGTTGACTTGTTGACCATTGACCACTTTCATGCCTTGAAAGTCTTCCTTGATTCATGCTTACACTTCATTTAAAGAAGCATGATAGTGGTCATTCCAAAATTACCATCAACTATTCTTATTTCAATTATTATCATTTAGATAATTCATTTTCTTTTGCAATATGGTTGCAAGAAAGAAATAATTGAGCTCATTCTATCATAACCTCTCTCTCTCCTCATTTCATCTTCTTCTTCCTCTTGAAAAGAGAAACCTTCTCATGTGTTGAGAATCATTCTCTTTAGAAAGAAAAGCAAACCTTAATCTATCTCTACTCATTCTAGGATGAAGGTTTAGCAAACCGGAAACCCTAGTTCACTCAAAGATCGAGGAAGAGCCCAAAGTCGAACCTTCGAGGTGGATCCATCTTCGACGGGAGAAGGCGACGTAAAGAGAACCATCAACCTCTACATGGTTTGAAGAAGAAGGAGTTCAAGTTTAGGTATAACCATCTTTCCATAGTAGCTAACTCTCTTTAGCTAGAACACTAGTTTTAGTTTAGACAACGATCCCGACCATGTTTAGTCCATGTTGCCTCTTGCGATAAAAATTCGTTTTTTATACCGTTTTCGCCTCCCCGTAAGCACCGGGGGTCGCAATATGGACTTACAGTGGTATCAGAGCCTAACTAAACTTAAACTAGCTTGGTAGTGAAGTGTAACGAAGCTCGGAACCGTAAAAAACCCTAAAACCGTATTTTTCAAAACCTGAGTTTCTGTTGAAATTTTTTTGGCTCAAAATGAAAAAAATTATATTTGTAAAATCATCTCAGGGTTTTCTAAAAACACCCATGAAAAACGATCCAGTGTTGAGCTCAAAGCGCCGCGCATCCGCGGCACGAGGTAGGCTCGTGCCGCGGAACCGCCGCGCTTTGTCGTCTTCTGCGCGTCGTTTTTCGTGCAGTGTCTGTAGATTTTGGTTTTGGGATTTTTGAGATATATTATATGTGCCCAGATTTTCCAGAAAAGAAAGTTCCTTTTGGGGTCCTATAATTCCGTATTTTTCCGAACTTCACTACACTTTGGCTATATTGGTTATATCTGTGATGTTTGCATGTATTGAACGTCGGCTAATCGCTATAAGTCGATTAGTCGGGGTTATACATGATCTGTAATGTGCTGGAATGTGTATATGAATGTGTTGGACTGTCGCGGGTGAATAGCCGGGGTTGGATGTGAGATGAGCTTTTGTTTTTCTTTCATTCATTGTAAATGTAAATTGATGTAATAATTATTATTTGTTTGGCCGCACAACCGGGTCGGGGTTGTAGCCGTCATTGTATAATTCTTTTTACTGTTTTTGCTCCTAGGATAGACCCATGGAGGGGGTGCACAAACTACCGAGTACTTGGCGGGTAGTTTGCCGCACCCGTAGGGGTCTTGGGTGGGGTTTTGGCTATTCACCGCGACCGTGTTATCCGCTTTTCGTTTCAGGCTCGAAAGGATTGTGGATTGCTAGTATATCCAATGTATTCATCTGTGATCTGTAATGTCTATCATTGCTTTCTATTTAGGGGTTGCTTATGTTTTACAGCCGCGCTAGCCCAGCCCCCGCTCTGTCGTTAGTTAAGTAACCTAACGAGTGATGACGGGGCCCAGTGGCGAATGCGAATGGCATAAGCGTACGTCATATTTTGGTTGTTTTCTGCAATGGTAGGAATTAAATGATGGGACGCATTAAAAGTACTAATGCAAGAATATCACGCATTAAAAGAACTAATGCAAGATAATAAACCAAGTTTAAGTCGATGGAACACTTTCGAAAAACCACTCGGTTTTTTTTCAAAACTAACTTTTAAATGCGGAGCTTGAGCCACTCCTTCTAAAAGCTATCTCGTTCCATCGATTATATCAAGTTCACTACGTTCACGGTTTCGCCAAAACCATTCGTAGCCCTCCGTCGTTTCACATAAATAGTCAATAGTATTCAAGCTGTGTTTGTTGGCCAAAGTCAAGGCATAGTGATTGGTAGCTATTGGATATTCATGTGCAGCATAGATAGATGCGTTGATTTGGAACAGTCGTACTGCCTTGTTGGCCAAAGTCAAGGGTATGTACGGGTGGATTCAAATTAACCTGGATAACGACGGGAAGAACTTGACATGTGACTTATGATTTGTTGGCCAAAGTCAAGGTCATAAGAGCATGGGGCAAAAATCCACATCGGGAGTTTCATAAGTACTGAAACTTGCTAGATTTGCATACCATTTGGAGTGTGATGATTATGGTAGGATTCCTTCATTTTCGTCACGCGATGATATTTGGATCCCGATCCTACTGTGAGTATATGCTACTCCTCGGGAAATTTCTCACTAAACGATCAATGCTATAAACCTAGTAGGTGCCTAGAAAGGTGTTAGCGGGGCTACGCCCCCAGGGAAAAGAGGTTCTTAAATTAAGGAACTTCGCGAAAGCGTTGGAAAACCTCCCTCGAAGTACCGACACTGGCCTGGCTGAACGGTTAAGCAAGTATTGTACGGTGGGATTGATCCCGGCTAATTCTTCCTTTGTGGTTTGAGGAGGGATTCGAGAGACAGTGGGAGCCATCCTGTTTAGACAAATTAAAAACCATTCTAAACTTGCAAGAGCATCGTGCTAAAGTGTTTCTTCTCTCCCCCCTGCAGCGACCAAATCGAAATGACTGGACTTAAGTTGATTCTAGATAAAAACATATTGACAAGGCCAAACTACAAAGATTGGCTCAGGAATGTCAAGTTGGCAATCACTTACGACAAGCTGGGGTATCTTCTTACCACCAAAGCTCCCCCCGTCCCAGGTCCCACCTCCAGCGTCGCGGATAAGGAAATCCGTAAGACTTGGGAGATTGACAGCGCGAAGGCCAGGTGCCTCGTACTTGCCTCGATGGACAACGAACATCAGAGGAGGCACGAGAATATGGATTTGGAATCCATATTTCTTCATACAAAAGAACTGTATGGAGAGCAGTCTCGTATCGCTAGATACGAAGTGTCGAAGAAGTTGTTTTCGACAAAGTTGGCCGTCGGATCATCGGTAGCGGACCACGTGCTTAAGATGATTGGCTACACTGAGGAGCTCGCGGAACTTGGGACCACGTTGGACAGTGAACTCTACACGGATATAATCCTCCAGTCCCTTCCATCCACTTACGCCCAGTTCATACTGAATTTCAACTTGCAAGAAAAGGAAGTTGAACTTTCAGAACTCCTCAACCTGCTGAGGAGCGCAGAGGGCATCCTACAGAAGGGTAGGGAAACACCCGCTTTGTTTGTAGGAGGATCTTCTTCCTCTAGGTCCAAGGCGAAAGCCAAGGGAAAGAGGAAGAAAGCCCTCGCCAAACCAAGAGGCGGTGTTAGTAAAGTGGGTACGAAGGGAAAGGAAAAGGCAACAAAGATTGCGGGGAAGCTTGTTGGAAAGGAAGAATGCTTCTATTGTCATAAGAGTGGACACTGGAAGAAAGATTGCAGGGCTTGGAAGGCCAAGACACAGGAACTGAAGCAGGTTGCGGCTTCAGCTTCAGGTGTGTATGTTATTGAAAACTGTCTTTCTATAAACTCTACTTCCTGGGTATTGGATACCGGATCAGGATCTCATATCTGTAATTCTTTGCAGGCGTTGAGAAACCGTAGGTTTTTGAAGGAAGGTGACATGACCCTCAGAGTTGCGAACGGAGCTAGCATGGATGCTAAAGCCGTGGGGGACTATCACCTGGGAATGTCAGATGGGCATGTTTTGGTTTTGCGTAATTGCTTTTTTGTACCCAACGCAACTTGTAATATCATTTCTGTATCTTTGGTTTCTAAAGAAGGTTATGAATTTGCGTTTGTAAGTAATGTTGTTAACATTCACCTTAATCAATTTCTGATTGGGTCAGGTACATTGAGCAATGGTATATACGTATTAAACCAACCACAGATTTTCAATGTCCAGAATACACACAAAAGAAAGTCACCAGATATTAATCAGACTTTCTTATGGCATTGTAGACTGGGTCACATCAATGAGAGAAGGTTGACTAAGTTACATACAGAAGGATATTTGGATCCGTTCGAATATCAATCATATGCCACTTGTCAATCCTGTCTCAAAGGAAAGATGACAAAGACTCCGTTCACTGGACACGGAGTAAGAGCGAGCGAGCTCTTGGGACTCGTACACAGCGACGTGTGCGGTCCAATGTCTACACATGCGCGAAGCGGTTATTCTTACTTCATTACTTTTACGGATGATTTTTCAAGATACGGTTATGTCTTCTTAATGAAACATAAGTCCGAAGCTTTTGAAAAATTCCAGGAATTTAAGAATGAAGTAGAAAAACAAACCGGCAAAAGTATCAAGATTCTAAGATCGGATCGAGGTGGAGAATACTTAAGTGCCGAGTTCCTGAATTACTTAAAAGAGAATGGGATTCTCTCTCAGCTTACTCCTCCATACACTCCGCAACACAACGGTGTATCGGAGAGACGGAACCGGACCCTATTGAATATGGTACGGTCCATGATGAGTAACGCTGAGTTACCGCGATCATTCTGGGGGTATGCGCTAGAATCAGCTGCGTACCTTTTGAACCGAGTTCCTACTAAGACTGTGCCTACTACACCATATGAGATGTGGTGTGGGAAGAGACCCCATCTCAGTCACATTAAGACTTGGGGATGTCCAGCTTTTGTTAAAAAGCAGCATGCGGACAAGCTCGAGGCGCGTTCAGTACAGTGTAAGTTCGTGGGATATCCAAAGAACTCCAAGGGATATTTCTTCTACTGTGAAGAGGAACAAAAAGTCATTGTTTCTCGTCATGCCTACTTCTTGGAAACTGAGTTTTTGGAAAACCAGATAAGTGGGAACACAGTAGAACTGGAAGAAATTCCAGAACCACGGACTATTACTGAAAGCTTAGTGGAACCAGAAGGTTCAAATGAACAGGACATTCCTATGCCGCTCCGCAGAAGTAGTAGGCAGTCTCATCCGCCCGAGAGATACTACGGTTTTCTCATAGACGGGGATAGAGAGGATTGCATCATAGACTATGATGAGCCTACTAGCTTCCAGCAGGCCGTTCAGAGCATTGACTCGGTAAAATGGCTGGATGCAATGCGGACCGAAATGGAGTCCATGTACACCAACAAAGTATGGACGTTGGACATTGCTCCAGACGGGGTAAAACCCGTAGGATGCAAGTGGATCTTCAAAAGGAAGATTGGTGTAGATGGACAGGTTGAGACCTATAAAGCTAGACTTGTAGCAAAGGGTTTCCGTCAAAGACCTGGCTTGGACTACGACGAAACCTTTTCTCCAGTGGCTATGCTGAAATCCATTCGGATCCTTCTTGCCATTGCTGCCTTCCACGATTATGAGATTTGGCAGATGGACGTAAAAACCGCTTTTCTAAATGGAAATTTAGAGGAGTGTGTCTATATGGATCAGCCAGAGGGTTTCATTCAGAGTGGGAGCAGCGGAAAGGTGTGCAAGTTGCTTAAGTCCATCTATGGACTAAAGCAGGCATCGCGGAGTTGGAACATCTGTTTTGATGAGACGGTCAAGGAATTTGACTTTATCAAAAATCCAGATGAACCATGCATCTATAGTAGATTTGTAGCGAGAACTGTAGTATTCCTTGTTTTATACGTGGATGACATTCTCTTAATAGGAAATGACATTCCTATGCTACAATCTGTCAAGGGTTTCTTGTCACAAAGGTTCTCCATGAAAGACCTGGGTGATGCCTCTTACATCCTGGGGATCCGGATCCATCGTGATAGATCCAAGAGGATATTAGGACTTTCACAGTCCAGGTACATCGACACCGTACTGAAAAGATTCAGTATGGAAGATTCCAAGCGCGGTAACTTACCGGCTTGTCACGGGATCACCCTCTCTAAAGAGATGTCTCCCAAGACTGATTTGGAGAGGGATCGCATGTCTATTATACCCTACGCTTCTGCGGTAGGCTCTATAATGTATGCGATGTTGTGTACCAGACCGGATGTAGCTTATGCACTGAGTGTAGTAAGCCGGTATCAGTCAAACCCTGGGGAGAAACATTGGATAGCGGTAAAGAACATTCTCAAGTACCTGAGGAGGACTAAGGAGATGTTCTTGGTGTATGGCGGAAAAGACCTCCAGATTGAGGCCTTTGCTGACTCCAGCTTCCAGAGTGACAAGGATGATTCCAAGTCCATGTCGGGTTTTGTCTTTACCCTCAATGGAGGGGCGGTGTGTTGGAAGAGTTCCAAACAGGAAACCGTTGCAGACTCGACTATGGAAGCGGAATACATCGCTGCATCTGATGCCGCAAAAGAAGCTGTCTGGATAAGGAAGTTCTTAAAAGAACTTCAGGTGGTTCCGTCCATTGTTGACCCAGTACCTCTGTATTGCGACAACAACGGGGCTATAGCTTTAGCAAAGGAACCCAGGTCCCATCAGAAATCCAGGCACATCTTGAGGCGGTATCACCTGATCAGGGAGATCGTGGATCGCAAGGAGATCGAGGTTCGGAGGGTTGCTTCAGAAGAGAACACTGCAGATCCATTCACCAAGGCCCTACCCCAGACTCAGTTCGAGCGGCTGATCGAGATGATAGGTCTTCGATACGCCAGTACATGGCCTTAGTGCAAGTGGGAGATTGTTAGTGTATATGCCCTAGAGGCCATTACTGTATCATACTAGTTTGTATATTACTTGATGGAAGCTTGGGATATTCACCTTGTATAAACAATCTTGCTCAATATAGTAGTATGCTACTTGGTTTGTTTCTACTTCAATGTGTACTTGTGTTTATTTCAGTATATCACTTATACGCATTAGTGGAGCCCTTAGGATCTTTGCTTGATTACCAGCGTTGTGATGGCAGTCACACTAGTGGGGGCTGGGTAATCTATAGGCACATCCTTATACAGGTCCCTAGTCGTAGGACTATCGAGACAGGGCATCGATACTCCGGATTAGACTAGCGTATGCGCTTCTCATCCCAGTGTGGGAGATGGTCTGTCCCACAGCCATCAGTACGTCGTACTGGAGATAGTATACGGGTGCTCGTTGGGTTACGAGTACACTGGACAGGACTCGTCGGGAACTGACAGGTTGGTATTATACCTATCGTCAGTTATCAGTTCCCAGGTGACATGAGTACAGCTTCGTCCGCTGACTTGACACTGACACTTCGCCTCGAGTGTGTTCCCACTGCACTTTGATCACTACCCTACCACGGCTCAAAGGAGTCGTGCAAACAGGTGGTGGTTGGGTGCAGTCCCGAAGCACTTGGAGGCAGTGACGGTTAGACAGGATTCGTCTCTCCCGGTATTGGGGGTTGACATCGCGCTGTGTCTAGGAGAGCCATTACACGAGTAGTCCCTGGCCAGGGCAAGCGAGATATACTGGTAGGTTTCCAGTGTTATCTCAGGGTGTTTTGGGCTTCACTCCGACACGACTTGTACCGCTATTGGGGGACTGACGTTTTACCGCCCCCTAGGCCCGCCATGCGATGTATCAGACGAACGGACCGGACTGTACGGAGAATATCACATTCAGACTCAGTAGGAGTTCAGATGGGGTTTCACCTCGTCAGCCTTCTTGTCGGCATCTACCTGGGGACCGTTACGCACAGCTAGTGCCGCTTGCGGTCTGTGGTTAAACCCACTGCCAGCGTAGTGTCGAGTCTTTAGAGTCCCACACAGAGGGTATTCGCCTCTGGGCAAAACAGAGTAGAGGTCGCATGGTTTTGCGACAGGGTTCGTTCTCATCCGCGCACTTATGCACGTTTGGAGTCCGGACGGATTATACTGGCAGGCTCTGGTTTGAGCCAGATACTGGTATATGTTTTGGGGGTTGCTTTTATATCTTGGTATTCTTGTTTCTCGGAACGAGAATGCAGGTGTGTATGCACAGTTGCTTGAGGCGGAGAATGAGGTTTTTCATTAGGGTTTCGGATCAGGTGCGTATGCACAGTTGACAGTTATCATTTTCCAAACCCTAATGGATTTATATATTATCTATTAATAATAGTAATTAAATGAGAATTATGTTATGGTTGTTTTTTGTTGACTTGTTGACCTTGGTTGACTTGTTGACCATTGACCACTTTCATGCCTTGAAAGTCTTCCTTGATTCATGCTTACACTTCATTTAAAGAAGCATGATAGTGGTCATTCCAAAATTACCATCAACTATTCTTATTTCAATTATTATCATTTAGATAATTCATTTTCTTTTGCAATATGGTTGCAAGAAAGAAATAATTGAGCTCATTCTATCATAACCTCTCTCTCTCCTCATTTCATCTTCTTCTTCCTCTTGAAAAGAGAAACCTTCTCATGTGTTGAGAATCATTCTCTTTAGAAAGAAAAGCAAACCCTAATCTATCTCTACTCATTCTAGGATGAAGGTTTAGCAAACCGGAAACCCTAGTTCACTCAAAGATCGAGGAAGAGCCCAAAGTCGAACCTTCGAGGTGGATCCATCTTCGACGGGAGAAGGCGACGTAAAGAGAACCATCAACCTCTACAAGGTTTGAAGAAGAAGGAGTTCAAGTTTAGGTATAACCATCTTTCCATAGTAGCTAACTCTCTTTAGCTAGAACACTAGTTTTAGTTTAGACAACGATCCCGACCATGTTTAGTCCATGTTGCCTCTTGCGATAAAAATTCGTTTTTTATACCGTTTTCGCCTCCCCGTAAGCACCGGGGGTCGCAATATGGACTTACACAAACTACAGCTGACGATTTGGTAGAACCGAAGGATTCAATAGCTCCCAACGAACCTCAGCCTCTCCGCCGATCTGGTAGGGTTGCTCACCCACCTGAGAGATACTTTGGTTTCTCTATGACAGTGGGAGCGAGGATTGCATCATGAGATGATGACCCAACTAGTTTCGAGCAGGCCATCAGGAGTAGGACTCTGTAAGAATGGTTGGATGCTTAACAATCTGAGATGGAATCCTTATACACCAACAAAGTATGGACTTTGGTTGCCTTATCTGAAGGGTTAAATCCCCATCAGGAGCAAGTATATCTTGAGAAGATTACATGGTGTACATGAAAAAGTTGAGACTTTCAAAGCTATGCTTATGTCCATCCAGATCCTATTACCATGGCTACATACCATGACTACGATATCTGGCGGTTGGGTTTCATTACTGCTTTTCTAAATGATATTTCAGAAGAGAAAGTCAATAAGTACATAGTCAGAGGGCTTCGTTGACAATGGGAGCAGCAGAAACGTGTGCAAGATGTTTTATGTGATAAAGCAGGAATCGCGGAGTTGGAACTTCTGTTT
Source organism: Agapanthus africanus (assembly GCA_030015575.1). NCBI lineage: Eukaryota > Viridiplantae > Streptophyta > Magnoliopsida > Asparagales > Amaryllidaceae > Agapanthus > Agapanthus africanus. The sequence continues at coordinate 444,438,765 of JASDDO010000014.1, forward strand.
TGATGTGTTAGTCAAAGAGTTTGACTTCATCAAAATGGTAGATGAACCATGTATATACAAAAAGGTAGTAGAGAGTATGGTGGTGATCCTCGTAGATTATGTGGATGACATACTCTTGATAGGGAAGGAGTTTCCTATGCTACGCTCGATCAATCTCCGCTTATCACAATAATTGTCCATATAGGATCAAAGTGATACCTACTAAATCCTGGGTTTTGGATCTATGAGATAGATCTAATTGGATGTTAGGATACTCACTAGATGTAGTGAGATGGTATCAATTGATCCTGGAGAGAATCACAAGAAAGGTTCCAGGGTGATAAGGACGACTGAACGTCAATCGCAGGTATTGTCTTTACCCTCGGTAAAGGGACGGTATGTTGGAAGAGTTCCAAGCTAGATACCATGGCATACTAGACGATAAAGGCTGGATACATTGCTACCAAAGATGGTACAAAAGAGGTAGTCTGGGTGTATATTAGTTCATGAGATGAACTTCGTTCCTACTATTGTGAGACAATGGAGTAGAGGCTTATACCTAGGAACGTCTGTCTTATCAGTCATCCAGACATATTCTAAGTAGTGTCACCTGATCATGGAGATGGTTGATCTCCAGGGGATCGAGGTCAGGAGAGTAGACTCAGAGGACAACACGGCGGATCCACTCACAAAGGCCTTTTCTCAGAGAGAGACTTTTATGGGATGGTTGAGTATGAGATACTTCAACCACCGTTATCAGATGGCCCTAGTGCAAGTGGGGATTGTTAGTTATATGTATGCCCTAGAGGCCATTACTATACATATAGATGTATATTGTAGTAGAAGCTTGGACATATATAGGGAGGACTTTCTTGCTCGACATGATAGTATGCTATCTGGTTACTCTTTACCTTAACGTGTACACTAATTGTCTCTCTGTTACATGTTGGTAAAGCCCTTTGCATGAGTACTTGACTACCTGGACTATGATGCGGATCATACTAGTAGGGACATGGTAGTCCATAAGTACATCCTTCAAGGTCCCTAGTCGTAGGTGTATCGAGACGGGGCATCGATATACCAGAGTAGACTAGCGTATACCTTCTCGACCCATGTAGATGGGCGATGGATGATCCCTTATCCATTGGTGTTTGACATCAGAGATGATATACGGGTGCTCAGTAGAGAATGGGTACACTGGACGGACTCGCCGAGAACTCCTATATGGTATTATACCTTACGTCAGATGGCAGTTCTCTGGTGACAATGGTACAGGTTAGTCTGTAGACCCGAGATCGTCATAGAGTCTTGTGTGATTCCCATTGTGCTTTGATTTCCATCTTACCACGTCCAAGAGGGCGTACAAAACGGTGGTTTTTGGGTACAGTCCCGAGTCACATGGAGGCAATGAGCGATAGGCGGGGTTTCGTCTCTCCCGGTACTGGGGGTTGATGTTGCGCTATGCTCGATTGGCCATAACAGGGAAGTCCCTAGCCAGGGCTGGTTAAGAGATTTACTGGTAAGTGTTACCAGTAGTTTCTCGACCCGTTATGAGCCTCCTATCGGCATGACATATCGGTTATTGGGGTCTGACGTTTACCACCCCTAGACTTGATATGTGACATATCAGACGAGAAGACCGGACTGTACGGTAGTGTCACTGTCAGGCTTTTTGCAGGAGTTGGAGTGGGCTTGCTTTCTGATCTTCTGATCGCTCAATACCCGGGTAGCCGTTACATCCAGCTAGTACCGCTGACGGCTTGTGAGTGCCTGATATGATCATCACCTACTGCCGGCGTATTGACAAGTCTTTAGAGTCCTATATAGAGGTTTTACTGGCTCAGGCAAAACGAAATAGGAGCGCATATGTGATATGTGCGGGATCGAGAATAATGCGTGTATGTGATATCGTATTCTATTCTCGCGACTATTGTATCGGCCGGTTATATGAGATATAGCCGGGTTATCGAATCAAGTGTTAATTCGAAAAGTTGGTACATTTTGTGTTAGTTGGTTATCTGAGATATAACCGGATTATTAAGTCAAGTGTTAATTTGATAATTTAGTGTATAATTGTATATGTGATATACTAATTTACATTAACTAACATTGGTCCACTTAAACATTTATTTTTCTCACTTGTGCACAACTTAATATATATGTGTGATATATATTTATATGTGTTCATTTTTGTATCATGGTTGTTGGTACACACTACATGGGTGTATGAGACATACACCATTATAATTATATTGGTTAGGTTTTTATATTTAAAGTAATTCTAGAAACAAATGGATAATGAGCTCACATGCATGAAGCTTTATGAAGCTTATGTTTGCATTTGACTTAGTCCACAAGATTTGTTTTACTTAAAATATTAATTAACCTAACCACTATAATTAGCCATGGTTATTGTTAGTGTATATGCCCTAGAGGCCATTACTGTATCATACTAGTTTGTATATTACTTGATGGAAGCTTGGGATATTCACCTTGTAAAGACAATCTTGCTCAATATAGTAGTATGCTACTTGGTTTGTTTCTGGTTAAATGTGTGCATGTGTTTCTTTTAGCATATCGCCTTTACACATTAGTGGAGCCCTTATGATCTTTGCTTGATTACCAGCGTTGAGATGGCAGTCACACTCGTGGGGGCTGGGTAATCCACAAGCACATCCTTATGCAGGTCCCTAGTCGTAGGACTATCGAGACAGGGCATCGATACTCCGGAGTAGACTAGCGTATGCGCTTATCATCCCAGCTTGGGAGACGGTCTGTCCCACAGCCGTCAGTACGCCGTACTTGAGATAGTATGCGGGTGCTCGTTAGGTTACGAGTACACTGGACAAGACTCATCGGGAACTGTTGGTTGGTACTATACCTATCGTCAGTTATCAATTCCCAGGTGACATGAGTACAGCTTAGTCCGTTGACTTGACACTGTCACTTCGCCTCGAGTGTGTTCCCACTGTACTTGGATTACTATCCTACCACGGCTCAAAGGAGTCGTGCAAACAGGTAGTTTTTGGGTGCAATCCTGAAGCACTTGGAGGCAGTGACGGTTAGACAGGATTCGTCTCTCCCGGTATTGGGGGTTGATATCATGTTGTGTATAGGAGAACCATTACACAAAGTCCCTGGCCAGGGCAAGCGAGATAGACTGGTAGGTTTCCAGTGTTATCTCAGGTGTTCTGGGCTACACTCCGACACGACTTGTACCGCTAGTAGGGGACTGACGTTTACCACCCCCTTAGGCACGCCATGCGATGTTCTCAGACGAACAGACCGGACTGTACGGAGATTGTCACATTCAGGCTCATTAGGAGTTCAGATAGGTTTCACCTCATCCGTCTTCTTATCGGCATCTACCTGGGGACCGTTACGTACATCTAGTGTCGCTTGCGGTCTGTGGTTAAACCCACTGTCAACGTAGTGTCGAGTCTTTAGTGTCCCACACAGAGGGTTATTCGCTTTTGGGCAAAACAGAGTAGAGGTCGCATGGTTTTGCGACAGGGTTCGTTCACATCCGTGCACTTGTGCACGTTTGGCGTCCGAAGAGACATTACTAGCGGGCTCTGGTTTGGGCCAGATCCTAGTATATTCTTTTGGGTTAGTTTTATCTCATAGTATTCGTGCTCCTCGGAACACGAATGCGGGTGTGTATGCACAGTTGACTGAGGCAGAGCATGAGGATTCTCATTATGGTTTTGGTACGGGTGTGTATGCACAGTTGACGGTTGTCGTTTACCAAACCCTAATGATTATGTGTAATATCAATTGATAATGTTATTTAAATGAAATTGTGTCATGGTTGGGTTTGTTGACTTGTTGACCAAGGTTGACTAGTTGACCATGGTTGAAATTTTGACAATCATCATTTCTTTTCAAGATGCTCTTTGATCTTTGCAAAATCATTTAATGTGAAATGATAATGGTCTTATCAAACCAACCATCACCTTTTTCATTTTGGATTAATATTATTAATTTGATAATTCACATATATTGTTATGATTGTTAAAACTATTCTCATTCTATCATAACCATTCTCTCTCCTCCATTTTGCTCTTCCTCTTCCTCTAGTTCAAGGAGAATCATTCTCATGAGTTGAGAAACCTTTCCTTGAAGATTAAACACCCAAACCCACTCTCTACTCATCCTAAGGTTGAAGGTCTAGCAAGCCGGACACTTTAATTCTCTCAAGATCGAGAAAGGAGCTCAAGGTAGAAACCCTGAGGTGGATCCATCTTCGACCAGAGAAGGCAACGAGGAAAGCACCATCCGACCACCATCAAGAGTCAAAGAGAAGAAGTTCAAGTTGTGGTATAACCCCTAACCGAGGAGCAATAGCTCTTGTTAGATGCTAGTGTGTAGTTTAGCAAAAATCCGTGTTTTAAAGTCCTGTTGCCATGACCCGAAAAATCGTTTTTCATCATTTCCGCAAGCCCGAAAGAACCGGGAGAAGTAACGTGGACTTACAGTTATGTCTCTACGTGAGTTAGTATATGATACCCACTCACCCATGGTTAGCTAACTCTCTCTTGATTAGTTTTCATTCTCATTTTGAGCTCATCTTCTTCCTCCTTCATTTTCTTTCTAGGGTTTGATAAAGAGAGAGATACAAAGTGAGAAAAGAAATTCTAAAGTGTACCCATTTCTTATTTCATCATCCTCTACTAGACTAGCACTTTAGTTTAGGGTGTTTGCTTCACTAATTCTCTAGTTAGTGAAGTAGAAGCTTGAGTTCGTATTCCCTCGACGTAGATCATCTTCGGCCTCGAAGACTTCAAGCAATCCCGTTGCAATTTTCTCATGGAGCCGTCCGAGAGTCCGGGAGTTCGATGATCGCAGCGAAGGGACTACTACAAGGAGCTTAAGAAGTGAAGGACCGATCTACAAAGGTTGTATTTCGTATTCACTTAGAGATAATTGTTATTTTCTTGCATGTGTTACCCTAATTATCTAGCAATGATCTTATTTAGAGTTATTCGGCACGTCTAAAATTTTAATCGGGCATGGTTGATGCTTTGTAGAACCTTCTTAGAGTGCCTAGTAACCCTACACTGGATCCCACCATCTGGCGCATCTCCTGCACACCAGCCCCTAACATGGCAATCTGATCTGTCACGGCAGGAACAGCCTGCTCGGGCACAACCGATGTACTACCCGGATCAGTCCTCGTCTCGGATGAGTAAACTCGAATCTCGGCCCTCGCGGCCGCTCTCTGCGCCCTCGTAGTCTTTTGCGGCATAATGGCTGAAAGGAAAAATAGGATTCGATAAGGATACAGAAATCGAATCGCAAGAATGTATATACTCAAGAAGGAATTTAAATCAACAAGTCCTAAGGTCGCTTAGACGGAGTACCGTGTCGTGAGTATGCCGCGTAACATACACACGCTACGCCACTCTGCTTCAGTTACCTACTCCATCATACCATATCCTACACTCCGAAAGGTAAAACCTACGCTCTGATAACAACTTTGTCACGACCCAAAGTTTAGCCCGTGACCGACACTTAACCACGTAACGTCTACAGGCGTAAGGCGACTAAGTGAACCGAAAACCCAGAAATCAAACCAGTAAAAGTTTAGAGTGTTTTTAGTTTTCAATGGAAGCATTTTAAAAGTGATAAGAAATCTAAAGTAAACAATCACCAAGAAAGCAATATACGACGCCGTAGCGAAGATCAAGAGCAACAAGTGGGAACATCACAGATAGAAATAACTGCATAAGTAAAGTCGGCTCACAACGAACTCGACACCGGAATACAAATAATATACATCATCGTCCTCACACTGTCTCTGAGTCAAATACATATAAGGTAGATGGAGTGTAGGGTTGCTAGGCATACGCACAAGGGTCTATGAGGCATCAACCATGCCCGATTAAAATTTTAGCCGTGCCGAACAACCCAAAGCCGGATCTTTAAACTAGAGTTTAGGCGAAACCAAGCATGTTAAACACTTTAACACTAAGTGAGAGGGATTACAACCTTTGTAGATCCGGTCCTTCACTTCTTAAGCTCCGTGTTGAGGTCCCTTCGCTGCGATCATCGTGTTCCGGACTCTCGAGAGGCTTCACGAAGAGAAAGATGCAGTCTTGCTTCCGATCTTCAATACAAAGATGATCTACGTTGAAGTTTCGTTAACACAAGCTAACACTCATAATATGAAGTGAACACCTTCATCTAAATGGCAAGGATAGATGAGGATGATGAAGTAGGATTTTTGCTCTCATTTGTTTTCATATTCTCACTCATTTTCATCACAAAGCAAAAGGCTAGAAAGCTTTTGCTCAAAAAAAGAAGAAGGAAGAAGATGATGAATAATGAATAATCCTTTTGTGATGAACAATGCAAAGATGATAATGATGAATAATGCAACGATGTTTGAATAAACCATTGTAGAGAATTAACCAAGGCTAGGGTTTGGGTTCGGTTAAGCATGAGTCACCACAAAATATCTTTCACAAAACAAAATTAAACCTTCTAGAATCATCTAGGAAGCATTAACCCAAATCAAACCCTAATCTTTTTTAATCTCTACTAATCATGTTGCATTAGTTATCATATCATATTACAATATTATATATCATATATATAATATTTATTATAACCAAATAAAATAATACAATTAACATATATCGCATATATATCAATGTATTACCCGAGTGAGAAAAAGAATCTTTTAGTGAGCAAATATTAGTTAATGTAATTTAATATAACATATATATTATTATACATTAAATAATCGAATCAACACTTGATCCGACAATCCAGCTATATCGCATATAACCGACTACTATTTATCCGTACCGATTCATCGAATAAACACTTGATCCGATGACCCGGCTGATATCTAATATCGCGAGAATAGAATACGATATCTCATATCGTATTATCCTCTGTCCCGCACATATCACATATGTGCTCCTACTCCATTTTGCCAGAGCCAAGAAACCTCTGTGTAGGACTCTAAAGAATCGTCAATACGCCGGCAGTAGGTGATGATCATATCAAACACCTACAAGCTGCAAGTGGTCAGCTAAACGTAACAGCCACCCAAGTTTTGAGCGCTTAGAAGATCAACAAGCAAGCCTGTACATTCTCCTGTGAATCCAAACAGTAACACTCCCGTACAGTCCGGTCTCGTCCTCTGATATGTCGCATATCTCGCATAGTGGTGGTAAACGTCAGACCCAGTAGCTTGATAAGTCATGTCGATTTGAGGTCTATAACAGTTCGAGAAACTACTGATAACACTTACTAGTAAATCTCAGCAACCCTGGCCAGGGATTTCCGGTTATAGCCAATCGAACACAGCGTAACATCAACTCCATATACTGGGAGAGACGAATCCCCTCCTATCGCTCATTGCTTCTATGTGATTCGGGACTGTACCCAAAAGCCACCTTTTTACACGCCCTCTTGGGCGTGGTATGATAGAAATCAAAGCACAGTGGGAATCACACAAGACTCTATGATGATCTCGGGTCAACAGACTACTCTGTACCGGTGTCACCGGAGAACTGCCATCTGACGTGTGGTATAATACCATCTGGGAGTTCTCGACGAGTCCGTCCAGTGTACCCAGTCTCTACTAAGCACCTTTACACCATCCTTGATGTCAAACACCGATGGATATGGGATCATCCATCGCCCATCATATGGGTCAAGATGCGTATACGCTAGTCTACTCTGGTGCATCGATGCCCTGTCTCGATACACCCTCGACTAGGAACAGTTATAGGATGTACTCGTCGACTACCGTGGCCCCACTAGTATGATCTCATCATAGTCACAGTAGTCGAGTGCATATCCTAAGGGCTTTATCAACATTTAACATTAAGACTATCAGAGTACATGTTAAGATAAAGTACAACCAGATAGCGTACTATCATGTCGAGCAAGAAAGTCCTCCCTATATATGTCTAAGCATCCATTACAATATACATCGTATGTACAGTAATGGCCTCTAGGGCATACATATAACTAACAATCTCCCACTTGCACTAGGGCCATCTGTTGTGGTATCATATACAAAACAATTAGCTGCGGTTGAAGTATCTCATTCTCAACCATCCCATAAAAGTCTCTACTGGGAAAAAGGCCTTTATGAGTGGATCCGCGCTGTTGTCCTCTGTGTCTACTCTCCTAACCTCGATCTCCCTGGAGATCAACCATCTCCATGATCAGGTGATACTGCCTAAGAATTAGATCTTGATTTCTGTTAGGACGGGGATTCTTTGGCTAAAGCCACAACTCCATTGTCACACAATGGTAGGAATGAAGTTCATCTCATGAACTTATATATATCCAGACTGCCTCTTTGGTGGCATCCTTGGTAATGATGTATCTTGCCATTAATCGTCTAGTAAGTCACGGTATCTAGCTTGGAACTCTTCCAACATACCGTCCCTCCACTGAGGGTAAAGAAAATGCCTGCGACTGACATTCAGTCGTCCTTATCACCCTGGAACCTTTCCAGTGATTCACCCCAGGATCGATTGATACCATCTCACTACAACCAGTGAGTATCATAACATCCAATTAGATCTATCTCATAGATCCAAAACCCAGGATTTAGGAGATATCACTTTGATCCTATATGGAGAATCCTTGTGATAAGCGGAGATTGACCGAGCATAGCATAGGAAACTCCTTTCCTATCAAGAGTATGGCATCCACGTACTCTACGAGGATCACCACCATAGTCTCTACTACCTTTTTGTTTATACAAGGTTCACTACCATTTTGATGAAGTCAAACTCTTTGACTACCTCATCAAAATAGATGTTCCAACTCTGCGATGCCTGTTTTATCACATAAAATATCTAGCACACGTTTCCGCTGCTCCCACTGTCTACGAAGCCCTCTGGCTGTGTACTTATAGACGCTCTCTTCTAAAACATCATTTAGAAAAGTAGTCATGACACCCTACCACCAGATATCATAGTCATGGTATGTAGCCGTGGCAAGTAGAATCTGGATGGACTTAAGCATAGCTTTGAAAGTCTCAACTTTTTCATGTACACCAAGTAATCTTCTCAAGATATACTTGCTCCTGATGGGGATTTAACCCTTCAGATAAAGAAACCAAAGTCCATACTTTGTTGGTGTATAAGGATTCCATCTCAGATCGATAAGCATCCAGCCATTCTTACAGAGTCCCACTCCTGATAGCTTGCTCGAAACTAGTTGGGTCATCATCTCATGATGCAATCCTCGCTCCCACTGTCATAGAGAAGCCGAAGTATCTCTCAGGTAGGTGAGGAACCGTACTAGATCGGCGGAGAGGCTGAGGTTCGTTGGTTACTATTGAATCTTTTGGTTCTACCAAATCATCAGCTGCAGTTTGTATAGCTGGAACCTTTCCAGTTCTAAATAACAGACCTTGCCTCGAGCTTGTCCGGATTTTTCTTTTAGACATAATCCGGACAACCCCAAATCTTAACAAACTTAAGATATGGGTTCTTCCCTTTCCATATCACATATGAAGTGGTAGGCAACTGATTTGATTTGAACCCTATTCAATAGGTATGCAGCTTCTCAAGCGCATAACACCCAAAAGGAAATAGGAAACTCAGTAGTACACATCATAGAGCACACCATATCACATAGGGTTCTATTGCTCCGCCCCGATACACCGACGTGCTGTCGTGTATACGGAGTAGTAATGCTATGAGAATCTCATTCTCCTTTAGAATAGTCCAGGAATTCCGTGCTCAAGTATTCTCCTCCTTGATCACATCAAATGACATAATACTTTTACCCGTATTTTGGTTCTCTACTTCTAACTTACATTCTGTGAATATCTCAAAAAGTTCGGACTTGTGTTTCAACAGGAACATTTGTCTGAATCTTGAGAGATCATCAGAGAATGTAATGAAGTACAAATAACCGGTCTTGGGATTGTAGACAGGGGACTTTCATACATCAGCATGTATCAATCCCAAAAGTTCACTAACCCTTTCTCTGTTTCCAATAAACAGAGCTGTGGTCATCTTATCTTTGTGACATGACTGGCAAGTTTCACAAGATGTAAATTCAAACAAATTTTAATATGCATCTTAATATAACTTCAGCTAGTCGGGTCGCATTGATATGACCTAGTCTACAATGCCTCAAGAAGGATTTGTACATTTCTGAACTCTTCCTCTCGTGTGTGTTCTGTATACTAAGAAATGTAGTTTGATTTAGAACGTCTATGCTTTTAGATAACGTACCTGAACCGATCAACTCTTGATATAGGAAATGTTCAAAACATTATCTAACAATACAAAATTATATCCTTTCTTTACTAATAAAGAGACTGATATGATGTTGTATATCAGGTTCGGTATCTAATAACATTCGTTTAGAATCAATGTATTCTGGTAATACAGGGTGATAGTGACCAACAGACTTGGCTGCAACACTTGCACCGTTTTCTGTCTCATGAAACTTATCACCCGTTCTCAGTTCTCTACCTTTCTGTAGCCCATATAACAGATTACATATGCGGGATCCTGATCCGGTATCACATACCCAGGACGTAAAGGATACTGAGAAACAGTTCTTTGTAATGAACACAACAGAAGAAGATGCATCAACATGCACTTTCTTCGTTTGGGCGGCACGGGAAATCAGGTATTCCCCAATTTCCTGCTCTGTCTTATAACAATTATAAGTTGGAGCGGGATAAACGTTCCCCAGCTCAGTATAACAAGCGGGTTCGGTCAATTCATCTGTTTTATTATCTTGATTAAGACGTGATATGGTCGCTACCTGGAGAGAGAGAGAAGAAAACACTCAGCGTATGCTTTTGCAAGATTAGATTGGTTATCTAATATATCTAATCAGGATGTCTCCCACTGTTTTAATCAAATCTTCCTTCAAATCCTAAAAGGAAAGATTAGCCGGGATTAATTACACGCTACAAGTTCGCCAATCTTACAGCCAGGCCAGTGTTGGTACTTTGAGGGAGGTCCCCCGTGCTTTCGCACGAACCTAATTAATGTAAACCTCATTTTCCCAGGGGCGTAACCCCGTAAACACCTTTCTAGACACATACTTGATCGGCTAATTGTAATGTGTAAAACTCTCCCAGGAGTAACTCTTACTCGCAGTGAGTATCGGGATCCAACTATCTCATAGAAGGTATGCAATCTCATTGCAAATTTCAACACTTGAAATTCCCAATAATATTTTACCCCTAGCGTGCTATGACCTTGACGCATGCCAAACAACCCATAGTCCGCTAGTCAAGTTCAACCCGTACATTTCTTGATTGAATTAAACCCACCCGCACGACCCTTGACGTATGCCAAACAACGTCGTACGAATACCCTAATCCAATCGCATCGTATGCTAGCAGATAAGCACTAGTTAGCTACTGTACACTACGCCTTGACGCATGCCAAACTACCGCAGCACGAATACTAAGTAGTACTTATCTGAAATGACGGAGGGCTACGCAGGTTTTTAAGAAAACCATGAGCGTAAAGAACTTGATATCGTTGTAAAATCGAGTGATTTTAAATGGAGTGTTTTTGGGGCTTTTCTAGTTTTGCTAATGGGGTCACTCCTGGTGAAGGGATCGTTGGCCCTTTCCTCATCGAATAAGGTGCAGTATATTTCACAAATATGACTATGCAAAGCAAGAACTACAGAAGCAATCAAAAAACAGACCGAGTTTGTAGCATCTGCTAGTTTCACTAAAGAGGTCACTCCCGGTGAAGGGATCTCGGCTCTTTCCTTATTGAATAAGGTGCTGGATGTTCTACAAGGAACACCGCTATGCAAAGCAAGAACTAGAGCTACCAGTTTTTTTTAAACAAGTTTCTACAACATCTTAGGTTTCTTTTTAGTTTCATTAATCTCATTAATGAAGTACCATTTTATTATGCTTCACAAGCATCACATTTGAAACGAAATCTGCAATATAACATATATCTCATATATATAATATAAACATCCGTCTCAGGCAGTAATATGATCTCATCACAGAACATTGCAGCAGAAGAACATATATGAAATATTGGATACACTAGGACGTCCATGTATTAGTACGAGCCTATATAAAACACGGATTCCACGGTCGCGATGAATAGCCAAACCCACATCCCTAGACCCCTACGAGAGCGGCAAGTAACACTGCCAATTCTTGGGTTAGGAGACCCGGTATCGACTCCTCGAGATGGTCTCCCACTGGACCCTAGAACCCGGTTACTTGTGCTCCCTGCCTTGGGTCTACCTAATGCGGAAAAGTAAATAATATACAACGGTGACATCATCCTCAGCCTGGAAGTGCTCCAATAAAAAAATAATACATACAAATGAATTTTACATGAATGAAAAAGAAAAACTCTCATCACACATAAAACCACCGGCTATTCAGACGCGACGATCCAATACAACATATCACAGCAACACATAATATCTCATATCATAAACGTAAGCAAGTATGCGTATCCCGATTGTCGTTGATGTATAGCAACAAAGCCGGCGATACACCATATACTACGCTTACGGTCACAGAAAAGAAAGTGTAAAACTACAACAGTTGGAATTCGCAACCTTCTTAGACATCGCATGCCTAACTAAATGAATTCCTTAGACATCACATGCCTAACAATTATAAACCCCACATTTTAGTCTCATTATCGAAAACTCTTTTCAAAATCAAGTCGGGCAATTCAAAAAGATTTCCGACATCCTGATCGAATGCTCATCGCAAACTTTAGTAGACGGCCGCACCTCCGGATGCTGTCGACGAAGTGCACTATGGCGGAACACCGCTGCCGCAAGCACCCGAACGGATGCTTTTGGCGACGGGGTTCTCCTACAGTCACTTGGTCGGGGCTATGGGGCGTGGCTATCTTTTAAGTTTACCCGGCGAGTATCCGCGTACGCTACGTGATTGCGACGGACTTTTGATCACATCAAAATCCTGTGGCAACCGATCATTTGAGACCGAACTGCTAGATTTATAACATTCAAATTAGTTATCTCATAACTACTTGTGGATTCCAAATATTGTATCACATTCTAGATAAATAGACAATGTTAAACTTTCCGGTCGAATAATCAAACACCCAAGATTTCCCCAATAGCTCAACACTTGAGCGGAGTTAAAAAATATCCATCACATGCCACAGTACCGATGGTCCAGCCGTAGACGGGTCAAGCTAACGCCTTACATGTGGCACGCCGTACTGCCACAAATCTCAAGGTTTAGAGGCAGTTCAAGACGGTCACATAATCGAGTTAAGGTTTGTTGTCTTCTAGAGGGTCCACCGCGTTACTTGCATGACTTTACGAAAGTTTCAAACTCGAGAAAAAATCCAACTTTTGAAAATTTTCCGGCAGGGGAAAAAGTGAGTTATTGATATCCAGTCGAACTTTTTAACAGTTTCTAAAATTATCCGGAAAGACTAAACAAAGTCAAATTATCCGATAGAATCAACGAGTCCCCAATATAACCCTAGAAAACTGAACACTTGAGTGTAATTAAAAAAGTCCCAGAAAAAATTGCCAAGAAAGGACCTAAGAATAAATACAAGAAATTCCAGGGACTAAGTCACAATTTTGGCCGCGGAACCGCCTCCAAACCATTTGCCTGGACGCGGTTCCGCGGTCAAATTATTGACTTAGTGGACCGTACTTCACAGTAATTCTTAGTTTTTCCTGCTTGTTTTTCTGGGCATTTTTAATTCATAAAAAACCACAGTTTTGAAAATTGTACAGAGAATGGTAAACATCGGGGTTTCGATCGGATTTTAAACTTCGCTCAGACTTTGCCTAAAGCTCTAGCCTGGCTCTGATACCACTGTAGGGTTTCTAGGCACACGCACAAGGGTCTACGAGGCATCAACCATGCCCGATTAAAAATTTAGCCGTGCCGAACAACCCAAAGCCGGATCTTTAAACTAGAGTTTAGGCGAAACCAAGCATGTTAAACACTTTAATACTAAGTGAGAGGGATTACAACCTTTGTAGATCTGGTCCATCACTTCTTAAGCTCCGTGTTGAGGTCCCTTCGCTGCGATCATCGTGTTCCGGACTCTCGAGAGGCTTCACGAAGAGAAAGATGCAGTCTTGCTTCCGATCATCGATACAAAAATGATCTACCTTGAAGTTTCGTTAACACAAGCTAATACTCATAATATGAAGTGAAAACCCTCATGTAAATGGAAAGGATAGATGAGGATGATGAAGTAGGATTTTTGCTCTCATTTGTTTTCATATTCTCACTCATTTTCATCACAAAGCAAAAAGATAGAAATCTTTTGCTCAAAAAAAAGATGAAGGAAGAAGATGATGAATAATGAATAATCCTTTTGTGATGAACAATTCAAAGATGATAATGATGAATAATGAAACCATGGTTGAATAAACCATTGTAGAGAATTAACCAAGGCAAGGGTTTGGGTTAGGTTAAGCACGAGTCACCACAAAATATCTTTCACAAAACAAAACTAAACCTTCTAGAATCATCTAGAAAGAATTAACCCAAATCAAACCCTAATCTTGTTTAATCTATACTAAACATGTTGCATTAGTTATCATATCATGTTACAATATTATATATCACATATATAATATTTATTGTAACCAAATAAATTAATGCAATTAACATATATCGCATATATATCAATGTATTACTCGAGAGAGAAAAAGAATCTATTAGTGAGCAAATATTAGTTAATGTAATTTAATATGTCATATATATTATTATACATTAAATTATCGAATCAACACTTGATCTGACAATCCAGCTATATCGCATATAACCGACTAATATTTATCCGTACCGATTCATCGAATCAACACATCATCCGATGACCCGGCTGATATCAAATATCGTGAGAATAGAATACGGTATCTCATATCGTATTATCCTTGGTCCCGCACATATCACATATGTGCTCCTACTCCGTTTTTCCTGAGCCAAGAAACCTCTGTGTAGGACTCTAAAGAATCGTCAATACGCCGGCAGTAGGTGATGATCATATCAAACACCTACAAGCTGCAAGCGGTCAGCTAAACGTAACAGCCACCTAGGTATTGAGTGCTCAGAAGATCAACAAGCAAGCCTGTACGTTCTCCTGTGAATCCAAACAGTAACAATCCCGTACAGTCCGGTCTCGTCGCCTGATATGTCGCATATCTCGCCTAGGGGTGGTAAACGTCAGACCCCAGTAGCTTGATATGTCGTGTCGATTTGAGGTCTATAATAGTTTGAGAAACTACTGATAACACTTACCAGTAAATCTCAGCAACCCTGGCTAGGGATTTCCGGTTATAGCCAATCGAACACAGCGCAACATCAACTCCCTATACCGGGAGAGACGAATCCCCTCCTATCGCTCATTGCGTGCATGTGATTCGGGACTGTACCCAAAAGCCACCTTTTTGCACGCCTTCGTGGACGTGGTATGATGGAAATCAAAGCACATTGAGAATCACACAAGACTCTATGACGATCTCGGGTCAACAGACTACTCTGTACCAGTATCAACGGAGAACTGCCATCTGACGTAAGGTATATTACCATCTGGGAGTTCTCGGCGTGTCCGTCCAGTATACCCAGTCTCCACTGAGCACCCGTACACCATCCTTGATGTCAAACACCGATGGATATGGGATCATCCATCGCCCATCATATGGGTCAAGATGCGTATACGCTAGTCTACTCTGGTCCATCGATGCCCTGTCTCGATACACCCTCGACTAGGAACAGTTATAGGATGTACTCGTCGACTACCGTGGCCCCACTAGTATGATCTCATCATAGTCCCAGTAGTCGAGTACATATCCTAAGGGCTTTATCAACATGTAACATTGAGACAATCAGAGTACATGTTAAGATAAAGTACAACAAGATAGCATACTATCATGTCGAGCAAGAAAGTCCTCCCTATATAAGTCTAAGCATCCATTACAATATACATCGTATGTACAGTAATGGCCTCTAGGGCATACATATAACTAACATGGAGAATACTAGATACAAAAATGTGTACAATAGAAGTAACCAGATACCACAACCCACCTAACAGCAAAACAGCTCTCGCACCAACTGAAGTGGTATCTGTAGTCAAAAGATGTAAGAAAGCAGCCTGCCGCGACTACTCTTTGGGGCAACCTGCAAATACTGTAGCACAACGGGGGTGAGTTGCCAACTCGTGAATAGAGATAACATATAAAGGTAATCGCGAGCATGCACATGATGTGCTACTCTTGTTAGTGTATATGCCCTAGAGGCCATTACTGTATCATAGTAGTTTGTATATTACTTAATGGAAGCTTGGGATATTCACCTTGTACACACAATCTTGCTCAATATAGTAGTATGCTACTTGTTTTGTTTCTAATTTAATGTGTGCATGTGTTTATTATAGCATATCGCCTTTACACATTAGTGGAGCCCTTAGGATCTTTGCTTGATTACCAGCGTTGTGATGGCAGTCTCACTTTTGGGGGCTGGGTAATCCACAAGCACATCCTTATGCAGGTCCCTAGTCGTACGACTATCGAGACAGGGCATCGATACTCCGGAGTAGACTAGCGTATGCGCTTCTCATCCCAGCAAGGGAGACGGTCTGTCCCACAGTCGTCAGTACGTCGTACTTGAGATAGTATGCGGGTGCTCGTTAGGTTACGAGTACACTGGACAGGACTCATCGGGAACAGTTGGTTGGTACTATACCTATCGTCAGTTATCAGTTCCCAGGTGACATGAGTACAGCTTAGTCCGCTGACTTGACTCTGTCACTTCGCCTCGAGTGTGTTCCTGTCACGACCCGAAAGTACGGAACGTGACTGGCACTTAGATTACGAGACGTCTAAAGGCGTAACGTAACCTAAGTCAGCCAAAGCACAGAAAAATCTAAACCAAATCAAAAGTGAGTGAAGGAAAACCTTTAATAAAAACAGTTTTTAAACCAATTAAGTTGCGTTGAAACCCTTTTTAAAAACATCAAAAATTCCCGAAAATTTCGGCAGAGTCTTCCTTGTATTTTCTATCCCCCAAAATGGGTACAACAAGATATAAATAACCTGTAATCATAAATGGCATCCCCAAGCGGGAGCTGGCTCTTCGCCCAAGGCGGATCACAACCACATGCAATATATAAGTAATATCAAGAAAAGAGCATAAAAGAAACGCAAAATATCAGAAAACACAATGCCGGCTCAAGTGAGTTCGACCCCAAAGAAACCACAAATATACAAATCTCTCAGTCTCATCACTAGGTCGCATGTACAAATAGAAAGTGGTAGATGGAGAATACTAGATACAATGATATAGCAAAAAGAAATAAAGTATGCTCGCAACCCACCTACGAGCAATGTCGCGAGTCTGAGCAAAAGGAACTGATGATAAGATAGCCCGCCGCTATAAGGATGACGGGTCCGACCTGCAAGACACTGTGGCACAACGGGGGTGAGTTGCCAGCTCGTGAGTAGAATATAGCATCTAGTAAGGCAATCGTAAGAATGCACGCAAATGCATCACAGCATGTATGTTCAGATGTGATATAATACCTCTAGTATGCATGCACAAGTATGCAATGTCATTACTAAATATTGAAGTGTTTTAAATACTAAGAGTTCTGCATTCTTAACTTTAGAAAAGGATATCTGTATAATAGCTAAATAACATCAAGAAATCATCCGAAAACCCGTGTCAAGCATCGACACTAATATGAAATCACATCTATCTCAATGTCTCACTGTATCGATGTCCCAAAAATATCGGGCTCCGTCAGTCCGGATCGGCCCATATCATCAAATCTCACGACAACGGTCGGTATCCTCCGGATATCCGCCGCGCCAGACATCACCGGTAGGTAGTCTTCCTCTGCCAGGCTCATCGTCTACAACTCGATCTTCTTGCCCCGGGGTACCATACCGGGCCCACCATGTACCCGAGACGGTTCATCCACTCCTCGAATCGGGTCTCGAAATCGAACAGAAAACATGAAAACTCATGGTGGACGACACATACATCACGAGAAAACCGAAACTTTGTTTTCAAAATGATAAATATAAGCTTTTGTTAAATTCTTGCGGTTTTCCCCAAAAATCCAGAAATCGCAGCAATACTGAAATCCTCAAGAATAATCATAATGTCCACATGTTATATATGATAAATGTCTATGATAACAAGGTATGCGATGTGAATTGTGGCTAAAAATCCATGTAAGTATGATGATGATGCGAGGTATATACATGCTATGCAATTTCACATATCATGTATGATGCAAGTGGCGATACTAAACTAAACAGGTTCTATGGTGCACGCGGCATGGCAATTACCAAAGGCGTGTGTGGCATATGAATAGTGCGTGTGCAACAGATGCCAATGGTAATGGTGTTCGTGTCCTACGAAGTGATAGCGCATATGTGTATATGAATGTTATATGAATGTCCATGCAATCTAGTATACGGTTAGCTGTGAGGGTATGCAATGTAAATAAAGGGGTAAGCTAACTAGCAATACAAGTCTTGCAAGAAATAGGGTAATACTAACTAGGGGGCGCCTCGCGCCATCGAGACGATTCCCCCATAGATGAATACATCTACTCACCTGAATGCCTCGCTAATCCGATCCAACCACCGCCTTGCCTTTGCGCGCCGCTTCCGATGTTTCCGCGACCGATCCTAGAATTGCATAACACACAATATAAGATTACAGATTCCTGAAATGACGAAACCCAAAATATGAAAAGATCGACTCTCTCGAATTAATCACAACGTGCACTCAGTGCACGGAAAACGCACGAAAATCGCTAAAATCTTAACTAAAATCACCGTTTCGGGGCAATCGTCAAAACTAGAACCCGACTAGACAAAACCCCACATTCGCCCACACTAATAGTTGTATATGATGCTAATTATATCACTAATATAACGCAATTAGTCGCCTCCTAATTTTTACAAAAACCTAGTAATCGTTATCATACCGATTTCGATGCAAATATCGCGAATTAACGATATCGCGATCACAATCCAACTCCAACATCCAATTCAATCTACTAGATGCCCACAACACAAATTTTTACCCAATTATCATACTTCAAACCCTAATTAGAACATCTACCATTTTCTTGAAATTCATTAGCAAGCAAAAATAACCAAATTTCACACTTTAAATATCTAATTTAGCTTATTTAAACTACAAATTTAATAACTAGATTAAAACTTATACCTCCCAAGTTATGATTCCCTTGCACTAAGCCTCCAAAGTGGCCTCCTTTCTTCACTTCTCAAACAAATTAGGGTTAGGGAAGGGATGGATTAGGGTTTTGGTTTAGATTTGTGAAGGAAAATTGTGAATTTTTATGGATTTTTGTTGATTTTTGAAGCAATTTTGAAGCAAGAAAGAGAAGGGAAAATGTGGAGCTGCTGGAATGGGTTTCGGCCATAGCTATAATGGGGGGAAAAGTGAGGGAAATGTGTAGAATTTTCTAGGAGGAAAGTCTCTTCAAAGGCATTAAATGCATATCACACAAATTTTACAAAAAAACCCCTTTTTAAGCCATTTTTGCTTTAATTTTGTAATCATAGAACTAAAACTTTGAAAATTCTTGATAAAATTTTATTAACACTAGATTTTAGTTATAATGGTTCGTAATTATATAAATTACCCAATTAAATTTTTATTTATCACTAATTAAATGTATTTTTAAAAGCTTAAAATAATATAAAAAATGAATTAATTAAGGAAATTTTTTTAATTAACTAGAAAATTTTAAGTGACCAATTTAAAGCAATATCTTATTTAAATTTTGTATAATTAGGTCTATAATGAAAAATAGCTATTTTGACTTTTTACGGAAAAAGCTGCTAATTCAGCCGATTACCGAAAAACTGCCTAAACGATTTTCGAAGCGTTACAATCTTCCCCCCTTAAAGAAATTCGGTCCCCGAATTTAGAATTTAACTACTCGTACCTTCAAAAAGATGGGGATATCTCTTCCTCATCTCGACCTCGGTCTCCCAGGTGACCTCCTCGCTGTTCGGGCCACGCCAAAGGACCTTGACGGACGGTATAACCTTCGACCTCAATTTCTTCACCTGCCGATCCAGAATGACCACCGGCTGGTCGGTGAAAGAAAGATCACGCTCTAGCTGGATCGTCTGGTGCTGAATCGCATGGGAAAGATCATGAAGGTACTTGCGGAGCATCGAGACATGGAATACGGGGTGAACATCGGGGAAGCTGGGCAGAAGAGCTAACTGATAAGCGACTGGACCAACACACTCTAGGATCTCGAAAGGACCAACATATCTAGGACTCAGCTTCCCTTTCCGCCCAAATCTCATCACACCTTTCATCGGAGAGACCTTCAGGAAAACATGATCGCCAACAGCGAACTCGAGTCGGCGACGGCGCCTGTCAGCATATGATTTCTGCCTGCTCTGTGCCGCTCTCATCCTGTCACGAATCAGCTGTATCTTCTCGGTCGTCTCCTGTACAATCTGCGGCCACAAAACACTGCTCTCCCTGAGCTCTGTCCAACATACAGGCGATCGACATCTCCTCCCATATAAAGCCTCAAAAGGTGCCATCTGAATCGTCTCCTGGAAGCTATTATTGTAGGAAAACTCGATCAACGGCAAATGACGATCCCAGCTACCACCGAAATCTAAAACACAAGCTCTGAGCATGTCCTCAAGAGTTTGAATAGTACGCTCCGACTGACCGTCGTTCTGCGGATGAAAGGTTGTGCTAAAACTCAATCGGGTGCCCAATGCTTCCTGAAGTTTCTGCCACAATCGGCTGGTAAACTGGGTGCCCCGGTCGGACACGATGCAAGTCGGAATGCCATGCAGTCACACTATCTCATCAATATAAACCTGGGCGTACTGAGAAAATCCAAAAGTGGTCTTCACTGGCAGAAAGTGAGCCGCTTTCGTCAGTCGATCCACAATCACCCAAATAGAGTCATACCCTCGACTGGTCCTGGGTAGACCCACAATGAAGTCCATGGAGACCTGCTCCCACTTCCACTCAGGGATGAGCAATGGCTGTAACACGTCGGCTGGCTTCTGGTGCTCGGCCTTGACTTGCTGACAAGTCAGGCATCTCGACACAAAGTCTGTAACATCCTTCTTCATCCCGTCCCACCAGTAAACCTCTCTCAAATCACGGTACATTTTGGTGGAACCTGGGTGAACACTGTATACTGATCTATGTGCTTCCTCAAGAATATCATGCCTCAGTCCCTCTGAATCTGGCACGCACAGTCGAGTCCCAAATCGAAGTATCCCGTGATCATCAATCACGAACTCAGAAACTCTGCCCTGCCGAATCTGCTCAATAATCTCTAAAATACGGGCATCGCATGACTGTGCCTCACGGATACGGTCAATTAACTGTTGGCGTGCTCTGAAATGGGCCAGCTGTCCCCCTGTAGGAGTAAACTCGAACTGCACTCTGCTGTCACATAACACCTGCCAATCCGCCGTCGACTGCATCTGCACTGTGCTCAAACAAGATAAGTTACCTCCGGGCCTTCTACTCAAAGCATCTGCCACCACATTCGCCTTGCCCGGATGGTATAGAATCTCGCAGTCATAATCCTTCACCAACTCCATACAACGGCGCTGTCTCAGGTTCAGATCTCGCTGCTGGAAGATATACTTCAAACTCTTGTAGTCAGTGAATATCTGGCACGACTCACCGTATAGGTAATGTCTCCAGATCTTAAGTGCAAATACCACTGCATCCATCTCTAAATCATGGGTGGGGTAGTTCTGTTCGTGTATCCTCAGCTACCGAGAAGCATACGCGATAACTCTGTCGTGCTGCATCAATACACAGCCCAGCCCCACTCGAGAAGCATCACAATATACCACGAACCCGCCTGATCCTGAAGGCAATGCTCACACTGGTGCAGTAGTCAGACGAGTCTTCAATTGCTGGAAACGATCCTCACATGCCTGGGTCCAATCAGAAGGAACCCCCTTCCGGGTCAACCCGGTCAACGGTGCAGCAATGCGGGAGAAATCCTGGACAAAACGTCGATAATAGCCGGCCAGACCTAGAAAACTGCGAACCTCTGTAACTGATACTGGTCTAGGCCAACGCTGAACTGCCTCGATCTTCTTCGGGTCCACACAAATACCATCTCTCGTCACCACATGACCCAAGAAGTCGACACTGTCTAACCAGAATGTGCACTTGGAAAATTTGGCGAACAGCTGATGCTCCCTCAAAGTCTGCAATGTGATACGTAAGTGCTGCTCATGCTCCTCCCGGCTCCGAGAATAAACCAAGATGTCGTCAATGAACACAATAATGAACTGATCGAGATACAGCCTGAACACACGGTTCATCAAGTCCATAAATGCTGCCGGGGCATTGGTGAGCCCGAACGACATCACCAAGAACTCATAATGACCATATCGAGTACGGAAAGCGGTCTTCGGAATATCCCCCTTCCGAACCCGCAACTGTTGATAACCTGACCGCAAATCAACCTTTGAGAAAAACCGTGCACCCTGGAGCTGATCGAATAAGTCATCAATGCGGGGTAGAGGATATCTGTTCCGCACAGTAACCCGGTTCAGCTGACGATAATCAATGCATAAACGCAAACTTCCGTCCTTCTTCTTAACGAACAAGACGGGAGCACCCCAAGGTGACAAACTCGGTCGGATAAGCCCTTTGTCCAGCAAGTCCTGTAACTGATCCTTTAGCTCTCTCAGCTCCGCCGGGGCCATCCGATAAGGCGGTATAGAGATAGGTCCCGTGCCGGGGATCAAGTCAATACAGAACTCAATCTCGCGCTCTGGTGGCAGACCAGGCAGCTCGTCAGGGAAAACATCGGGAAACTCTCTCACAACAGGGACCTGGTCCAACGGAACCTCTGTGGAGCTAGTATCATAAACATAAGCTAAGAATCCCTGACACCCTTTCCTTAAGAGCTGACCAGCGCGAAGAGAAGAAATCAAGCTGGGAAGGGTAGCGCTACGATCTCCCTGAATAACAAGAACCGGCTCACCAGGAAAACTGAATCTGACTGCTTTCTCACGGCAGTCCACGGATGCATAACAGGTGGCTAGCCAGTCCATACCAAGAAGAACGTCAAAGTCTAGCATATCGAGGAGAATCAAATCAACTGAAGAATCTCTTTCCCCGATATGAACGGAACACGATCGGTACACAAAACGGGCTACAAAAGACTCGCCTACCGGTGTAATAACGACAAGCGGCTGATCTAACGGAGAAGACTCTCGGCCCAACCTCGGTGCAAAGTACGTGGATACATAGGAATGTGTGGAGCCTGGATCAAATAATACCCGTGCATCAAAAGAACATACTGGCAGAGTACCTGTCACGACGGCATTGGATGCCTGTGCATCCTGAGGAGTCAACGCGAATACTCGGGCCTGTCCACCACTAATAGCTGGCTGTCCTCTACCTCTACCTCGGCCTCGGCCTCTGCCTCTGTCGCCTCGTCCTCTGAACCGGACCACCACGCCCACGACCTCTAGAAGCATCTGGCTGGCGTGGAGCATCATCAGGAGTAGGAAGTAGAGCTCTCTGATGAGGTGGTGAGGGTGGTAAGGTCATATGCGGGACTGTCGCTGCGCCCTGGCGTCCCATGGTACAGTCTCTGACACGGTAGTACTGACTCCCACACCGAAAACATCCTGGCGACGACTGCTGGGTCTTTGGATATGAACCAAATAATTGACCTCGTCTCAATCCTCTGCCTCCACCATCTACCGGAAATAATCTCAAACGATGTCTACCCATCTTCCGCTGAGCTGGCGTATCAGTACGAATCCTCTTCTGCCCAGAAATGACCGGAGTCTCAGAAATACGCTCCTCCAAAAGTAAGGCTGCGTCCATCGCGGCTGCGTATGTATCAAAGTGCTGGGTGCCGATGGCAAGGAATAGCTGTGTATCAAGCCCTCGCACAAACCTCTTTATTCTCTTCTCTTCTGTTTCTACTAGGTACGGAGCATATCGAGACAACTGGGTAAACTGTATATCATACTCCGACACTGTCATCCCAGGAGTCTTGCGCAAAGACTCAAAACTACGGGCTCGAGCATCTCGGACACTCTCCGGAAGAAAACGGGCAAGAAATGCAGCTGTAAACTCATCCCAGGTCATAGAAGGAAGACCTGCAGCTGGGCCTCTCTCTACTTAATCGTACAATGTCTGGGCAAGACCCTCCAGACGAAAACTCGCAAACTCCACCAATCTATCATCAGAACACCTTAACGAACGGCAAATCCGAGCCATCCGATCAAGAAATGCCTGTGGGCCCTCTGTCGCATCCGTACCGGTAAAAGCTGGAGGTCTCAATCTCATGAACTCCTGTAGTGAAACAAGGATAGTCTCCGTAGTAACAGGAGCGACCATATGTGAAGCAGGTACAATCGTGGTCTGTGCGGTGGAAGGAACGTCCTCGGATCTCTGTGCCCGACTGGACTCAACTAAAGATCCCATCATCTGTCGTAACTCCTGCATACCAGCCTCTAATCTGGCAATACGGTCAGGATAAGGCGGATCAGTATGACCCTGAGGGGTAGGTGTATCATCCCGCTCGATCCTCGCCTCATACGGGCCCGCCCGAATCTCATCCCTAGCGGCAGCCCGCTGAGCTCTCATAGTCTTTGGCGGCATCGAAGCTAGAATAAGAAACAGGACTGATAAGGACATTGTAATTGAATCAAGGAATGCAAGGAATCAAGAAGGGAAATACAAGCAATTATGTCCTAAGGTCACTTAGGCGGAGTACCGTATCGTAAGTATGCCGCGAATCATACCCACGCTACTCCACTCTGCTTAAGTCACCTACTCCATCTACCAAGGTCGTCCTACACTCAGAAAGGTAAACCTACGCTCTGATACCAACTTTGTCACGACCCGAAAGTACGGAACGTGACTGGCACTTAGATTACAAGACGTCTAAAGGCGTAACGTAACCTAAGTCAGCCAAAGCCCAGAAAAATCTAAACCAAATCAAAAGTGAGTGAAGGAAAACCTTTAATAAAAAAATTTTTTAAACCAATTAAGTTGCATTGAAACCCTTTTTAAAAACATCAAAAATTCCCAAAATTTCGGCAGAGTATTCCTTGTATTTTCTATCCCCCAAAATGGGTACAACAAGATATATATAACCTGTAATCATAAATGGCATCCCCAAGCGGGAGCTAGCTCTTCGCCCAAGGCGGATCACAACCACATGCAATATATAAGTAATATCAAGAAAAGAGCATAAAAGAAACGCAAAATATCAGAAAATACAATGCCGGCTCAAGTGAGCTCGACCCCAAAGAAACCACAAATATACAAATCTCTCAGTCTCATCACTAGGTCGCATATACAAATAGAAAGTGGTAGATGGAGAATACTAGATACAATGATATAGCAAAAAGAAATAAAGTATGCTCGCAACCCACCTACGAGCAATGTCGCGAGTCTGAGCAAAAGGAACTGATGATAAGATAGCCCGCCGCTACAAGGATGACGGGTCCGACCTGCAAGACACTGTGGCACAACAGGGTGAGTTGCCAGCTCGTGAGTAGAATATAGCATCTAGTAAGGCAATCGTAAGAATGCACGCAAATGCGTCACAGCATGTATGTTCAGATGTGATATAATACCTCTAGTATGCATGCACATGTATGCAATGTCATTATTAAATATTTAAGTGTTTTAAATACTAAGAGTTCTGCATTCTTAACTTTAGAAAAGGATATCTGTATAATAGCTAAATAACATCAAGAAATCATCCGAAAACCCGTGTCAAGCATCGACACTAATATGAAATCACATCTATCTCAATGTCTCACTGTATCAATGTCCCAAAAATATCGGGCTCCGTCAGTCCGGATCGGCCCATATCATCAAATCTCACGACAACGGTCGGTATCCTCCGGATATCCGCCGCGCCAGACAGCACAGGTAAGTAGTCTTCCCCTGCCAGGCTCATCGTCTACAACTCGATCTTCTTGCCCCGGGGTACCATACCGGGCCCACCATGTACCCGAGACGGTTCATCCACTCCTCGAATCGGGTCTCGAAATCCAACAGAAAACATGAAAACTCATGGTGGACGACACATACATCATGAGAAAACCGCAACTTTGTTTTCAAAATGATAAATATAAGCTTTTGTTAAATTCTTGCGGTTTTCCCCAAAAATCCAGAAATCGCAGCAATACTGAAATCCTCAAGAAAAATCATAATGTCCATATGTTATATATGATAAATGTCTATGATAACAAGGTATGCGATGTGAATTGTGGCTAAAAATCCATGTAAGTATGATAATGATGCGAGGTATATACATGCTATGCAATTTCATATATCATGTATGATGCAAGTGGCGATACTAAACTAAACAGGTTCTATGGTGCACGTGGCATGGTAATTACCAAAGGCGTGTGTGTCACATGAATAGTGCATGTGAAACAGATGCCAATGGTAATGGTGTTCGTGTCCTACGAAGTGATAGCGCATATGTGTATATGAATGTTATATGAATGTCCATGCAATCTAGTATACGGTTAGCTGTGAGGGTATGAAATGTAAATAAAGGGGTAAGCTAACTAGCAATACAAGTCTTGCAAGAAATAGGGTAATCCTAACTAGGGGGCACCTCGCGCCCTCCAGACGATTCCCCCATAGATGAATACATCTACTCACCTGAATGCCTCGCTAATCCGATCCAACCACCGCCTTGCCTTTGCGCGCCGCGTCCGATGTTTCCGCGACCGATCCTAGAATTGCATAACACACATGATAAGATTACAGATTCCAGAAATGACTCAACCCACAATATGAAAAGATCGACGCCCTCGAATTAATCACAAAGTGCACTCAGTGCGCGGAAAATGCACGAAAATCGCTAAAATCTTAACTAAAATCGCCGTTTCGGGGCAATCGTCAAAACTAGAACCCGACTAGACAAAACCCCGCATTCGCGCACACTAATAGTCGTATATGATGCTAATTATATCACTAATATAACGCAATTAGATCGCCTCCTAATTTTTACAAAAACCTAGTAAGCGTTATCATACCGATTTCGATGCAAATATCGCGAATTAACGATATCGCGATCACAATCCAACTCCAACATCCAATTCAAACTACTAGATGCCCACAACACAAATTTTTACCCAATTATCATACTTCAAACCTTAATTAGAACATCTACCATTTTCTTTAAATTCATTAGCAAGCAAAAATAACCAAATTTCACACTTTAAATATCTAATTTAGCTTATTTAAACTACAAATTTAACAACTAGATTAAAACTTATACCTCCCAAGTTATGATTCCCTTGCACTAAGCCTCCAAAGTGACCTCCTTTCTTCACTTCTCAAACAAATTAGGGTTAGGGAAGGGATGGATTAGGGTTTTGGTTTAGATTTGTGAAGGAAAATTGTGAATTTTTATGGATTTTTGAAGCAATTTTGAAGCAAGATAGAGAAGGGAAAATGTGGAGCTGCTGGAATGGGTTTCGGCCATAGCTATAATGGGGGGAAAAGTGAGGGAAATGTGTAGAATTTTCTAGGAGGAAAGTCTCTTCAAAGGCATTAAATGCATATCACACAAATTTTACAAAAAAACCCCTTTTTAAGCCATTTTTGCTTTAATTTTGTAACCATAGAACTAAAACGTTGAAAAGTCTTGATAAAATTTTATTAACACTAAATTTTAGTTATAATGGTTCCTAATTATATAAATTACCCAATTAAATTTGTATTTATCACTAATTAAAGTATTTTTAAAAGCTTAAAATAATATAAAAAAATAATTAATTAAGGAATTTTTTTTAATTAACAAGAAAATTTTAAGTGACATTTTAGTGACCAATTTAAACCAATATCTTATTTAAATTTTGTATAATTAGGACTATAATGAAAAATACCTATTTTGACTTTTTACGGAAAAAGCTGCCAATTCAGCCGATTATCGAAAAACTGCCTAAACGATTTTCGAAGCGTTACAGTTCCCACTATATACTACCCTACCACGGCTCAAAGGAGTCGTGCAAACAGGTAGTAGTTGGGTGCAGTCCCGAAGCACTTGGAGTCAGTGACGGTCAGACAGGATTCGTCTCTCCCGATATTGGGGGTTGATATCACGCTGTGTCTAGGAGAGCCATTACACAAAGTCCCTAGCCAGGGCAAGCGAGATATACTGGTAGGTTTCCAGTGTCATCTCAGGGTGTTCTGGGCTACACTCCGACACGACTTGTACCGCTATTAGGGGACTGACGTTTACCGCCCCCTAGGCCCGCCATGCGATATTCTCAGACGAACAGACCGGACTGTACGGAGATTGTCACATTCAGGCTCAGTAGGAGTT
Organism: Agapanthus africanus; assembly: GCA_030015575.1. Lineage (NCBI taxonomy): Eukaryota > Viridiplantae > Streptophyta > Magnoliopsida > Asparagales > Amaryllidaceae > Agapanthus > Agapanthus africanus. The sequence continues at coordinate 444,467,075 of JASDDO010000014.1, forward strand.
CAGATGGGTTTCAGCTCGTCCGTCTTCTTTTCGGCATCTACCTGGGGACCATTACGTACAGCTAGTGCTGCTTGCGGTCTGTGGTTAAACCCACTGCCAAGTGTCCGGTCGTTAAAGTCCCACACAGAGGGTTATTCGCCTTTGGACAAAACAGAGTAGAGGTCGCATGGTTTTGCGACAGGGTTCGTTCACATCCGCGCACTTGTGTACGTTCGGTGTCCGGACAGTTGTTATTAGCGTGCTCTGGTTTGAGCCAGATCCTAGTATATGCTTTGGGGTTAGTTTTATCTCATAGTATTCGTGCTCCTCGGAACACGAATGCGGGTGTGTATGCACAGTTTACTGAGGCAGAGGAAGAGGATTCTCATTAGGGTTTTGGTATGGGTGTGTATGCACAGTTGACAGTTGTCGTTTACCAAACCCTAATGAATATGTAAAATATCAATTGATAATGTTATTTAAATGAAATTGGGTTATGGTTAGGGTTTGTGGACTTGTTGACCAAGGTTGACTTGTTGACCAAGGTTGAAACTTTGACCATCATCATTTCTTTCCAATGATGCTCTTTGATCTTTGCAAAAACATTTAATGTGAAATGATAATGGTCTTATCAAACCAACCATCAACTTTTTCATTTTTATTAATATTATTAATTAGATTAATTCACATATATTTGATATGGTTGTAAAACTATTCTCATTCTATCATATTGATTCTCTCTCATCCTTTCTTCTTCCTCTTCCTTTAGCTCAAGGAAAATTCATCTCATATGTTGAGAGACATTTCCGTGGAGATAAAACACCAAAGCCACTCTCTACTCATCCTAAGGTTGAAGGTCTAGCAAGCCGGACACTTTAGTTTTCTCAAGTTCGAGAAAGATGCTCAAGGTAGAGACCCTCAGTGTAAGTCCACGTTGCTCACCCCGATTATTACGGGGAGGTGGAAACGACGAAAAACAATGATTTTGGAATAAGGCAACATGGACTAAAAGTCGGATCTTTGCTAAACTAGAAACTAGTAAACACTTAGAGGTTTAGCTACTATGCTATAGGAAGTATTCCTCACGGAACCGGTCCTTCGGGTCTTCATCCCGCTGTCCCACTCGTCCATCCAAGCTCCAAGCGTCGATCCGGACCTTGGGCACCTCCGCGGACTTCTTGAGTCGAAGACGATCCACCCGAGAGATGTACACTAAGCTTCGCCTCAAGCCAAGGCAACTAGGGCAAAGAGATTGCTAATCTAAATGCCTTAGGTTGTGTAGAAGAGAGAGATGGATGTGTTTGTCTATGTGGATTCTTTTTCTCTCAACACATGAGATCAAAAGAATGGATCAAGAGGAGGAAGAAGAAGGAGAAAGTTTGCAACCATGGAGCTTTTCTTTTTCTTCTCACTTCATGAGAGAGAAAGAGAAGAGAATAATGAAAAAGATAAAACCCAAATGAAATGAACTATGGTTGCAATAATACACAATAATCATCATTACTAATCCTATCATGAAAGACTTGATGGCACATTGAATTGACCATTATCATAACACAAGAAATAAAAAGAAAATAAAAGAAGAGTGTAGATCCCTCTTGAAGGTCAATGGTCAACACGGTCAACGGGTCAACAAAGTCAAGAGGGGTCTAAGTGGTCAAATGGTCAATGCAATTAGCCATCACTAATCTATCACTAAAATGATTAGTAAACAATGTCTCCCTACTCATAACGGTTTTGACCAAACAAATTGTCAAAACCCTAATGAGTGTGCCACATTACGGTTTTGGCCGAACCAACTGCCAAAACCCTAATGGGGCACCTCCTCCTTCATCACTCCTCAAAACTGTGCATATACACCCGCATCCGCATTCCGTAGAATGCGAATGCACAGAAGACAAATCAAATCCATCTGTGCAATACTAGGATCTGGCTTAAGCCAAAGCCCACTAGTATTGCCTGCCCGAACAGCATACGCACACAAGTGCACGTAAGTGATCGTAGCCCTACCGTAAAACCATACGGCCTCTACACGTTTCGCTCAGTGCAGGGAAACTCTCTGTGTGGGACTCTAAAGACTCGACACTATGCTGGTAGTGGGTTTAACCACAGACCGCAAGTGGCACTAGCTGTACGTAATGGTCCCCAGGTAGATGTCGATAAGAAGGCCGATGAGATAAACCCATCCGAACTCCTACTGAGCCTGTATGTGACAATCTCCGTACTGTCCGGTCTGTTCGTTTGATACATCGCATGGCGGGCTTAGGGGGGCGGTGAACGTCAGTCCCTTAATAGCGGTACAATTCGTGTCGGAGTGTAGCCCAGAACACCCTGAGATAACACTGGAAACCAACTAGTATATCTCGCTTGCCCTGGCCAGGGACTACTTGTGTAATGGCTCTCCTAGACACAGCGCGATGTCAACCCCCAATACCGGGAGAGACGAATCCTGTCTAACCGTCACTACATCCAAGTGCTTTGGGACTGCACCCAACTACTACCTATTTGCACGACTCCTTTGAGCCGTGGTAGGGTAGTAATCTAAGTACAGTGGGAACACACTCGAGGCGAAGTGGCTGTGTCAAGTCAGCGGACTAAGCTGTACTCATGTCACCTGGGAGCTGATAACTGACGATAGGTATAATACCAACCAACAGTTCCCGACGAGTCATGTCCAGTGTACTCGTAACCTAACGAGCACCCGCATACTATCTCAAGTACGACGTACTGACGGCTGTGGGACAGACCGTCTCCCCCGCTGGGATGAGAAGCGCATACACTAGTCTACTCCGGAGTATCGATGCCCTGTCTCGATAGTCCAACGACTAGGGACCTGTATAAGGATGTGCTTATGGATTACCCAGCTCCCACGAGTGTGAGCGCCATCACAATGCTGGTAATCAAGCAAAGATCCTAAGGGCTCTACTAATAAGTATATAAGCGATTTGCTAAAAGAAACACATGCATATATTGAAGTAGAGACAAACCAAGTAGCATACTACCATTTTGAGCAAGATTGTCTATACAACTGTGAATATCCCAAGCTTCCATCAAGTAATATACAAGCTAGTATGATACAGTAATGGCCTCTAGGGCATATAGACTAACAATCTCCCACTTGCACTAAGGCCATGTACTGGCGTATCGAAGACCTATCATCTCGGTCAGCCGCTCGAACTGAGTCTGGGGTAGGGCCTTCGTGAGTAGATCTGCAGTGTTGTTCTCCGTATTTACTCTCTTCACCTCGATCTTCCGACGATCTACGATCTCCCTGATCAGGTGGTACCGCCTCAAAATGTGCCTGGACTTCTGATGGGACCTGGGTTCCTTCGCTAAAGCTACAGCGCCGTTGTTGTCGCAATACAGCGGTATTGGACCAACAATGGTAGGAACCACCTGAAGCTCCGTGAGGTACTTTTTCATCCAGACATCTTCCTTTGTAGCATCGCAAGCAGCTATGTACTCCGCTTCCATAGTTGAGTCTGCAACGGTCTCCTACTTGGAACCCTTCCAGCAAACCGCCCCTCCATTGAGGGTAAAGACATAACCCCACATGGACTTGGAGTCATCCTTGTCACTCTGGAAGCTGGAGTCAGCAAAGGCCTCGAGCTGGAGGTCTTTTCCTCCATACACCAAGAACATCTCCTTAGTCCTTCTCAGGTACTTGAGAATGTTCTTTACCGCTATCCAGTGTTTCTCCCCTGGGTTTGAATGATACCGACTTACAACGCTCAATACGTATGCTACATCTGGTTTGGTACATAACATCGCATATATTATAGACTGTACCGCAGAAGCGTAGGGTATAATAGACATGCGATCCCTTTCTAAATCAGTCTTGGGAGACATCTCTTTGGAGAGGGTGATCCCGTGACAAGTCGGTAAATTACCGCGCTTGGAATCTTCCATACTGAACCTTTTCAGTATGGTGTCGATGTACCTTGACTGTGAAATTCCCAACATCCTCTTAGATCTATCACGATAGATCTGGATCCCCAGAATGTAGTTGGCATCGCCCAGGTCCTTCATGGAGAACCTCTGCGATAAGAATCCTTTGACTGACTGTAGCATAGGAATATCATTTCCTATTAGGAGAATGTCATCCACGTACAAGACGAGGAATACCACAGTTCTCCCTACAATCTAACTGTAAATGCATGGTTCATCTGGGTTTTTGATAAAGTCGAATTCTTTGACAGTATAATCAAAGCAGATGTTCCAACTCTGCGATGCCTACTTAACTCCATAAATGGACTTGAGCAACTTGCACACTCTACCGCTGCTCCCACTCTGATTGAATCCCTCCGGCTGATCCATATAGACGCACTCTTCCAAATTTCCATTTAGGAAAGCCGTCTTTACGTCCATCTGCAAGATTTCATAATCATGGAAGGCAGCAATGGCAAGAAGGATCCGAATGGATTTCAGCATAGCCACTAGAGAAAAAGTCTCGTCATAGTCCAAACCAGTTCTTTGACGAAAACCCTTTGCTACAAGTCTAGCTATATAGGTCTCAACCTGCCCATCTACACCAATCTTCTTTCTGAAAATCCATTTGCAGCCTACGGGTTTTACCCCTTCTGGAGCAAAGTCCAAAGTCCAAACTTTGTTGGTGTACATAGACTCCATCTCGGCCCATATTGCATCCAGCCATTTTACCGAGTCACCGCTCTGAATGGCTTGCTGGAAGCTAGTAGGCTCACCATAATCCATAGTGCATTCCTCTCTATACCCGTCAATGAGAAAACTGTAGTATCTCTCTGGAGGATGAGACTGCCTACTACTTCTGCGGAGTGGCGCTGGGATGTCCTGTTCTTTCGAACCCTCTGGTTCTACCAAGCTTTCAGTAATAGATTGTGGTTCTGGAATTTCTTCCAGTTCTATTGCGCTCCCACTTATCTGATTTTCCAAAAACTCAGTTTCCAAGAAGCGGGCATGACGAGAAAAAAAAACCTTTTGTTCCTCTGCGTAATGGAAAAGATACCCCTTGGAGTTCTTTGGGTATCCCACAAACTTACATTGTACCGAACGTGCCTCGAGCTTGTCCGCATGCTGCTTTTTTACAAAAGCTGGACACCCCCATGTCTTAAAGTGTTTAAGACTGGGTTTCTTCCCACTCCACATCTGATATGGTGTGGTAGGCACTGACTTAGTAGGAACTTGGTTCAAAAGATATGCAGCTGTTTCTAGTGCATAACTCCAGAAGGATCGCGGCAGCTCAGCCTTACTCATCATGGAACGAACCATATCCAATAGGGTTCGATTCCTCCTTTCCGATACACCGTTGTATTGTGGTGTGGATGGAGGAGTAAGCTGAGAGAGAATTCCATTCTCTTTTAAGAAGCCCAGAAACACGGCACTCAAGTTTCCACCACCTCGATCAGATCTCAGTGTCTTGATACTTTTGCCTGTTTGTTTTTCAACTTCATTCTTGTATTCCTGAAATTTCTCAAAGGCCTCGGATTTGTGCTTCATTAAGAAGACATGCCCATACCTAGAGAAATCATCTGTGAAAGAAATGAAGTATGAATAACCACTTCGCGCATGTGTAGACATTGGACCACACACATGACTGTGTATGAGTCCCAAGAGCTCGCTCTCTCTTTCTCCGTGTCCAGTGAACGGAGTCTTTGTCATCTTTCCTATGAGACAAGATTCACAAGTGGCATAAGACTGGTACTCGAACGGATCCAAGTATCCTTCTTTATGTAACTTTGTCAACCGTGTCTCATTAATATGACCCAGTCTACGATGCCATAAGAAAGCCTGATTTAATTCCGGAGACTTTCTTTTAAGTGTGTTCTGGACACTGAAAACCTGAGCTTGATTCAAAACGTATATACCGTATTTTAATGTACCTGACCCAATCAGGACTTGATTTAGGTTGATGTTTACTACATCTCTTACAAAAGTAAAATCATATCCTTCGTTAGAAAGTAAGGATACAGATATGATATTACAAGTTGCACCTGGTACAAAAAAAACAGTCACGCAGAATCAATATCTGCCCAGTTATCAGTCCTAGATGATATTCCCCTACGGATACAGCATACATGCTCATTCCGTTAGCAACCCTGAGAGTCATATCACCTTTCCTGATAACCATACGGTTTCTCAGAGCCTGTAACGAATTACAGATATGAGATCCTGATCCGGTATCCAATACCCCGGAAGTAGGGTTAACTGACATACAGTTCTCTAAAACAAACACACCCGAAGCCGAAGCCACAACATGCTTCGAATTCTGGCTACTGGCTTTGCAAGCCCTGCAATCCTTCTGCCCATGTTCATTCCCGTTACAATAGGAACATCCTTCTTTTACTACATCCAGTCCCGAAACTTCTGCCCTTCCCTTTCTTTCTACTTCCCTGGTTTCCTTCAGGGTAGTAGGTAAAGACTGTTGAACTAAGTCAGTGTCTTACCCGTTCTTCAACGTGGTCTTCAGGTCCGAGAGCTCAAAAGAGCTGGTCTCTGTAAGGACGTTGCCCCTTACAGATGACCCGATAGCCAACCTCGCTGGAAGCAATTCGTTCGAGATCTCATATCTTGCGATACGAGATTGCTCTCCATATAAAACTTTGTTATGGAGGAAGATAGAAGCTGAGTCCATCATCTCGTGCTGCCTCTGGTATATACCATCAACTGAGGCTAACACGAGGCACTTGGCTTTCGCACAGTCTTCTTCCGATGTCCTACGTATATCAATATCCGTGACAGAGGATACTGGAACTGAGACGGCAGGGGTTGGATCAGTCAAGAGGTGTTCCAGCTTGTCTTGGGAAATGGACATCTGGACAGACCTTTGCTAGTCATAACAGTCAGATTCGGTCATTTTATTATCTAGATGTCACCTAGGTGCGGTCACTGGGTCGCTGCAATTAAGACAGAGAGAAGAATACACTTAGCATGATGCTCTTGCAAGTTTAGATTGGTTTTTAATTTATCTAAACTGGATGGCTCCCACTGTCTCTCGAATCCCTCCCCAAACCATAAAGGAAGAATTAGTCAGGATCAATCTCACCGTACAATACTTGCTTAACCGTTCAGCCAGGCCAGTGTTGGTACTTCGAGGGAGGTTTTCCAATGCTTTCGCGAAGTTCCTTAATTAAGTAACCTCTTTTCCCTATGGGCGTAGCCCCGCTAACACCTTTCTAGACACCTACTAGGTTTATAGCATTGATCGTTAAGTGAGAGTTTTCCCGAGGAGTAGTATATACTCATAGTAGGATCGAGATCCAAATATCATCGCGTGATAAAACCGAAGGAATCGTACCAGAATCATCACACTCCAATTGGTATGCAGCGCTAGCAAGTTTCAGTACTTTTGAAACTCCCGATGTGGATTTTTGCCCCATGCTCTTATGACCTTGACTAAAGCCAACAAATCATAAGTCACATGTCAAGTTCTACCCGTCGTTATCCAGGTTAATTTGAACCCACCCATATATACCCTTGACTATGGCCAACAAAGCAATACGACTGTCCCAAACCAACGCACTCTATCTATGCAACATATGAATACCCACCAGCTACCAAACACTGTGCCTTGACTAAGGCCAACAAACACAGCTTGAATACTGTTGAATATTCATATGAAACGACGGAGGGCTACAGATGGTTTTGGCGAAACCGTGAACGTAGTGAACTTGATAAAGTCGATGGAACGAGATAGCTTTTAAAAGGAGTGGTTCAAGCTCCGCGTTTAAAATGCTTATTTTTGAAAAGAACCGAGTGGTTTTCAAAGTGTTCCAACAACTTTTACTTGGTTTATTTTCTTGCATTAGTTCTTTTAATGCGTCCCATCATTTAATCCTACCATTGCATAAAACAACCAAAATATGACGTACGCTTATGCCATTCGCATTCGCCACAGGGCCCAGTCATCACCCGTTAGGTTACTTAACTAACGACAGAGCGGGGGCTGGGCTAGCGTGGCTGTAAAACATAAGCAACGCCTAAATAGTTATTATATATAGATATATAGCAATGATAGCCATTACAGATCACAGATGAACACTTTGGATATACTAGGAATCTGCGATTCGTTCGAGTCTGCAACGAAAAACGGATTACACGGTTGCGATGAATAGACAAACCCCACCCTAGACCCCTACGGGTGCGGCAAACTACCCGCCAAGTACCCGAAGCGAAGTAACCTCCCTCTACGCCGTGAGTAGGCCACTCGGCACTTCGAGATACTCGGTAGTTTGTGCAACCCACCTTGGGTCTATCCTTGGAGCAAAAACAGTAAAAAGAAATTATACAATGACGGCTACAACCCCGACCCGGTTGTGCGGCCAAACAAATAATATTACATCAATTTACATAGTTTACAATGAATGAAAGAAAAAGAGACTCTCATCTCACACCCATTCCCGGCTATTCATCCGCGACAATCCACCGAGTTCATATACACAAACCATCAACATTATAGATCACAGATATGTATAACCCCCACTAATCGACGTATAGCGATTAGCGGACATTCAATACATATATTCCATCACAGATAATATACATTAGCCAAAGAGTACGGAATATCGATCAAAATACGGATTTTTAACCACCCTAAAATTCAATTTGCTCTCTGGAAAATCTGGGTAGAAAAAACATGTATTAAAAATCCCAAAACATCCAAACTAAAACACTGCACCAAACCCGATCCAGTGCCGAGTCAGAACGGCGGCGGAACCGCGGCAATGAGCATGTCATTGCCGTGGAACCGCTGTCGTTTGATCGAATCACTGGATCGTTTTTCTGCAGTGTTTTCACAAAACCCTGAGACGATTTTTGAAGTATGATTTTTTTTATTTTTAGAGCAGAAAAAAAATCAACAGAAAGTTGTGGTTTTGCGGATGTGTTTTGCGACTTTTTTCCGATCGATGTTCTTAACACTTTGCTAACTTACTAGTTTATGTTTAGCTAGGCTCTGATACCACTATAAGTCCACGTTGCTCACCCCGGTTCTTACGGGGAGGCGGAAACGGAGAAAAACAATGATTTTGGCACAGGGCAACATGGACTAAAAGTCGGATCTTTGCTAAACTAGAAACTAGTAAACACTTAGAGGTTTAGCTACTATGCTGTAGGAAGTATACCTCACGGAACCGGTCCTTCGGGTCTTCATCCCGCTGTCCCACTCGTCCATCCAAGCTCCTAGCGTCGATCCGGACCTTGGGCACCTCCGCGGCCTTCTTGAGTCGAAGACGATCCACCCGAGAGATGTACACTAAGCTTCGCCTCAAGCCAAGGCAACTAGGGCAAAGAGATTGCTAATCTAAATGCCTTAGGTTGTGTAGAAGAGATAGATGGATGTGTTTGTCTATGTGGATTCTTTTTCTCTCAACACATGAGATCAAAAGAAGGGATCAAGAGGAGGAAGAAGAAGGAGAAAGTTTGCAACCATGGAGCTTTTCTTTTTCTTCTCACTTCATGAGAGAGAAAGAGAAGAGAATAATGAAAAAGATAAAACCCAAATGAAATGAACCATGGTTGCAATAATACACAATAATCATCATTACTAATGCTATCATGAAAGACTTGATGGCACATTGAATTGATCATTATCATAGCACAAGAAATAAAAAGAAAATAAAAGAAGAGTGTAGATCCCTCTTGAAGGTCAATGGTCAACACGGTCAACGGGTCAACAAAATCAAGAGGGGTCTAAGTGGTCAAATGGTCAATGCAATTAGCCATCACTAATCTATCACTAAAAGGATTAGTAAACAATGTCTCCCTAGTCATAACGGTTTTGACCAAACAAATTGTCAAAACTCTAATGAGTGTGCCACATTACGGTTTTGGCCGAACCAACTGCCAAAACCCTAATGGGGCACCTCCTCCTTCATCACTCCTCAAAACTGTGCATACACACCCGCATCCGCATTCCGTAGAATGCGAATGCACAGAAGACAAATCAAATCCATCTGTGCAATACTAGGATCTGGCTTAAAACAAAGCCCACTAGTATTGCCTGCCCGAACAGCATACGCACAAGTGCACGTAAGTGATCGTAGCCCTGCCGTAAAACCATATGGCCTCTACATGTTTCGCTCAGTGCAGGGAAACTCTCTGTGTGGGACTCTAAAGACTCGACACTATGCTGGCAGTGGGTTTAACGACAGACCGCAAGCGGCAATAGCTGTACGTAACGGTCCCCAGGTAGATGTCGATAAGAAGGCCGATGAGATAAACCCATCTGAACTCCTACTGAGCCTGTATGTGACAATCTCCGTACAGTCCGGTCTGTTCGTTTGATACATCGCATGGCAGGCCTAGGGGGGCGGTGAACGTCAGTCCCCTAATAGCGGTACAAGTCGTGTCGGAGTGTAGCCCAGAACACCCTGAGATAACACTGGAAACCTACCAGTATATCTCGCTTGCCCTGGCCAGGGACTACTTGTGTAATGGCTGTCCTAGACACAGCGCTATGTCAACCCCCAATACCGGGAGAGACGAATCCTGTCTAATCGTCACTGCCTCCAAGTGCTTCGGGACTGCACCCTACTACTACCTATTTGCACGACTCCTTTGAGCCGTGGTAGGGTAGTAATCTAAGTACAGTGGGAACACACTCGAGGCGAAGTGACAGTGTCAAGTCAGCGGACTAAGCTGTACTCATGTCACCTGGGAACTGATAACTGACGATAGGTATAATACCAACCAACAGTTCCCGACGAGTCCTGTCCAGTGTACTCGTAACCTAACGAGCACCAACATACTATCTCAAGTACGACGTACTGACGGCTGTGGAATAGACCGTCTCCCCCGCTGGGATGAGCAGCGCATACGCTAGTCTACTCCGGAGTATCGATGCCCTGTCTCGATAGTCCAACGACTAGGGACCTGTATAAGGATGTGCTTATGGATTACCCAACTCCCACGAGTGTGAGCGCCATCACAACGCTGTTAATCAAGCAAAGATCCTAAGGGCTCTACTAATATGTATATAAGCGATATGCTAAAAGAAACACATGCACATATTGAAGTAGAGACAAACAAAGTATCATACTACCATTTTGAGCAAGATTGTCTATACAACAGTGAATATCCCAAGCTTCCATCAAGTAATATACAAGCTAGTATGATACAGTAATGGCCTCTAGGGCATATACACTAACACTCAGGTGGATCCATCTTCGGCAAGAAAAGGCGATGCGGAATGAACCATCCGACCACCACAAAGAGCCCAGGAGAAGGAGTTCAAGTTGAGGTATAACCCCTAACCGAGTAGGAAAAGCTCTAGTTAGTTGCTAGTGTGTAGTTTAGCAAAGATCCGTGTTTTATAGTCCATGTTACCATGACCCGAAAAATCGTTTTTTATCATTTCCGTAAGCCCGATAGAACCGGGAGAGGTAACGTGGAATTACAGTGGTATCAGAGCCTAGCTAAACACACCCTAGCATGTTAGCAAAGTATCTAGAATTTCGATCGGACAAAAAACCACAAAACACGTTAGAAATATCAAGTTTCTGCCGATTTTTATTTCTGCACCAAAAATAATAAATAATGTATTAAAAATCAGCTCAGGCTTTTTAAAGAATAGGCAAGAAAAACGATCCAGTGAGTCGATCAACTCACCGCGGATCCGTGGCAGGAGCTTGATCCCGCCGCGGATCCGTGGCCGAGTTGACTCGGCCGTGGATCGTTTCTCCTGCAGTTTTCTCCTGTTGGTGTTTTGTGATTTTTGAGATGGTTTGTTTCTGCCCAGAATTTCCAGAGAACAAGTTTGTTTTTGGGGTGGTTATAAATCCGTATTTTGGTCGATTTTCTGTAGACTTTGGCTAATGGGTTGTATCTGTAATGTTATATATTTATTGAACGTCTGCTAATCGCTATACGTCGATTAGTGGGGGTTATACATATCTGTGAACTGTAATGTTGATGGTTTTTTGTATATGAATTCGATGGATTGTCGCGGATGAATAGACGGGGGATTGTGAGATGAGAGTTTTCTTTATCTTTCAATTCATGTAATATGTAAATTGATGTAATATTATTTATATGGCCGCACAACCGGGATGGGGTTGTAGCCGTCATTGTATAATTTCTTTTTACTGATTTTGCTCCTAGGATAGACCCAAGGTGGGGTGCACAAACTACCGGGTATCTCGAAGTGCCGAGTGGCCTACTCAAGTCGCTGAGGGAGGTTGCTTCGCTTCGGGTACTTGGCGGGTAGTTTGCCGCACCCGTAGGGGTCTAGGGTGGGGTATTGGCTATTCATCGCGACCGTGTAATCCGCTTTTTGTTACAGGCTCGAACGGAATGCGGATTCCTAGTATATCCAATGTATTCATTTGTGATCTGGAATGGCTATCATTGCATCTGACGAAAGTATATATCTATTTGTAGATATCTATTTAGGCGTTGCTTATGTTTTGCATCCGCACTAGTCCAGCCCCCGCTGTGTCGTTAGTTAAGTAACCTAACGGGTGGTGACGGGACCCCGTGGCGAATGCGGATGGTATAAGCGTACGTCATATTTTCGTTGTTTTCTGCAATGGTAGGATTAATTGATGGGACACATTAAAATTAATGCAAGAAAATTAAACCAAAGTAAAAGTCGTTGGAACACTTTCAAAACCACTCGGTTTCTTTTCAAAATAACTTTTAAACACGGAGCTTAAACCACTCTTTTTAAAATCTATCTCGTTCCATCGATTATATCAAGTTCACTACGTTCACGGTTTCTCCAAAACCATTCGTAGCCCTCCGTCGTTTCACATGGATGGTCAATAGTATTCAAGCTATGTTTGTTGGCCAAAGTCAAGGCATAGTGATTGGTAGCTATTGGGTATTCATGTGCAGCATAGATAGATGTGTTGGTTTGGGACAGTCGTACTGCCTTGTTGGCCAAAGTCAAGGGTTGGTAGGGGTGGGTTTAAATTAACCTGGAGAATGACGTGTAGAACTTGACATGTGACTTATGATTTGTTGGCCAAAGTCAAGGTCATAAGAGCATGGGGAAAAAATCCACATCGTGAGTTTCAAAAGAACTGAAACTTGCTAGCGCTGCATACCATTTGGAGTGTGATGATTCTGGTAGGATTCCTTCAGTTTTGTCACGCAAGGATATTTGGATCCCGATCCTACTGTGAGTATATGCTACTCCTCGGGAAATTTCTCACTTAACGATCAATGCTATAAACCTAGTAGGTGTCTAGAAAGGTGCTAGCGGGGCTACGCCCCCAGGAAAAAGAGGTTATTTAATTAAGGAACTTCGTGAAAGCGTTGGAAAACCTCCCTCGAAGTACCGACACTAGCCTGGCTGAACGGTTAAGCAAGTATTGTTCGGTGAGATTGATCCTGACTAATTCTTCCTTTTTGGTTTGAGGAGGGATTCGAGAGACAGTGGGAGCCATCCTGTTTAGACAAATTAAAAACCACTCTAAACTTACAAGAGCATCATGCTAAAGTGTTTCCTCTCTCTCTCCTAATTGCAGCGACCAAACACCATGACTGGACTTAAGTTACTACTAGATAAAAACATACTGACAGGGCCAAACTTCAAAGATTGGCTCAGGAATGTCAAAATGGCAATCACTTATCACAAGTTGGGGTATCTCCTCACCACCAAAGCTCCCTTTGTCCCAGGTACGAAAACCAGCGTCGCGGATAAGGAAATCCGTAAGACCTGGGAAATCGATTGCGCGAAGGCCAAGTGCCTCGTGCTTGCTTCTATGGACATTGAACATCAGAGGAGGCACGAAAATATGGACCTGGAATCCATATTTCTTCATACAAAAGAACTGTATGGAGAGCAATCCCGTATCGCCAGATACGAAGTATCGAAAAAGTTGTTTTCGGCCAGATTGGCCGTCGGATCATCGGTAGCGGAACACGTGCTTAAAATGATTGGCTTCATTGAGGAGCTCGCGAACCTTGGGACCACGTTAGAGAACGAGCACTACATGGACTTGATTCTTCAGTCCCTTCCTTCCACTTAAGCCCAGTTTATCCTGAACTTCTACTTGCAAGAAAAAGAAGTTGAACTTTCAGAACTCCTCAACATGCTGAGGAGTGCAGAGGGCACCCTACAGAAAGGTTAGGAAACATCCACTTTGTTTGTAGGAGTATCTTCCTCTTCTAGGTACAAGGCGAAAGCCAAGGGAAAGAAGAAGAAAACCCCCACCAAACGAAGGGGCGGTGTTAGTAAAGTGGATACGAAGGGAAAGGCAAAGGCAACAATGGTAGCGGGAAAGCTTGTGGGAAAGGAAGAATGCTTTTACTGTCATAAGAGTCGACACTGGAAAAAGGATTGCAGGGCTTGGAAGGCCAGAAACCAGGATGTGAAGCAAGTTGCGGCTTCAGCTTCAGGTGTGTATGTTATTGAAAACTGTCTATCAATAAACTCTACTTCCTGGGTATTGGATACCGGATCAGGATCTCATATCTGCAATTCTTTGCAGGCGTTGAGAAACCGTAGGGTTTTAAAGGCAGGTGATATGACCCTCAGAGTTGCAAACGGAGCTGGCATGGATGCTGAGTCCGTGGGGGACTATCTCCTAGGGTTGTCAGATGGACACGTTTTGGTTTTGCGTAATTCTTATTTTGTACCCAATGCAACTTGTAATATCATTTCTGTATCTTAATATCTAAAGAAGGTTATGAGTTTGCATTTGTAAGCAATGTTGTAAACATTCACCTTAATTAAGTTCTGATTGGGTCAGGTACATTAAACAATGGAATATACGTATTAAACCAACCACAGATTTTCAATGTCCAGAATACACACAAAAGAAAGTCTCCGGAAACAAATCAGGCTTTCTTATGGTATTGTAGACTGAGTCACATCAATGAGAGAAGGTTGAAGAAGTTTCATACAGAAGGATATTTGGATCCGTTCGAATATCAATCATATGCAACTTGTTAATCCTATCTCAAAGGAAAGATGACAAAGACTCCGTTCACTGGACACAGAGTAAGAGCGAGCAAGCTCTTGGAACTCAGACACAGCGACTTGTGCGGTCCAATGTCTACACATGCGCGAAGCGGTATTTCTTATTTCATTACTTTTACGGATGACTTTTCAAGGTACGGATATGTCTTCTTAATGAAACATAAATCCGAAGCCTTTGGAAAATTCCAGGAATATAAGAATGAAGCAGAAAAACAAACAGGCAAAAGTATCAAGACACTGAGATCTGATCGAGGTGGTGAATACTTAAGTTCCGAGTTCCTGGATTACATAAAAGAGAATGGAATTCTCTCTCAGCTTACTCCTCCATACACTGCGCAACATAACGGTGTATCGGAGAGACGGAATCGGGCCCTATTCGATATGGTACGTTCCATGATGAGTAACGCTGAGTTACCGCAATCATTCTGGGGATATGCACTAGAATCAGCTGCATACCTTTTGAACCCATTTCCAACTAAGACTGTGCCTACCACACCTATCAGATGTGGTGTGGGAAGAAACCCTATCTTAAGCACATTAAGACATGGGGATGTCCAACTTTTGTCAAAAAGCATCATGCGGACAAACTCGAGGCACGCTCAGTACAGAGCAAGTTTGTGGGATATCCAAAGAACTCCAAGGGATATTTCTTCTATTGCGAAGAGGAACAAAAGGTTTTTGTTTCTCGTCATGCCCACTTCTTGGAAACTGAGTTTTTGGAAAATCAGATAAGTGGGAGCGCAATAGAACTGGAAGAAATTCCAGAACCATGAGCTATTACTGAAAGCTTAGTAGAACCAGAGGGTTCGAAAGATCAGGACATTCCTGCGCCGCTCCGCTGGAGTAGTAGGCAGTCTCATCCACCCGAGAGATACTACGGTTTTCTCATAGACGGGGATAGATAAGATTGCATCATTGATAGTGATGAGCCGATTAGCTTCCAGCGGGCCATTCAGAGCGTTGACTCGGTAAAATGGCTGGATGCAATGCAGAACGAAATGGAGTCCATGTAAACCAACAATGTATGGACGTTGGACGTTGCTCCAGATGGGGTAAAACCCATAGGATGCAAGTGGATCCTCAAAAGGAAGATTGGTGTAGATGGACAGGTTGAGACCTACAAAGCTAGACTTGTTGCAAAGGGTTTTCGTCAAAGTCCTGGTTTGGACTATGACGAAACCATTTCTCCAGTGGCTATGCTGAAATCCATTCGGATCCTTCTTGCCATTGCTGCCTTCCACGATTATGAGATTTGGCAAATGGACGTAAAGACCGCTTTTCTAAATGGAAATTTAGAGAAGTGTGTCTATATGGACCAGCCAGAGGGTTTCATTCAGAGTGGGAGCAGCGGAAAGGTGTGCAAGTTGCTTAAGTCCATCTATGGACTAAAGCAGGCATCGTGGAGTTAGAACATCTGTTTTGATGAGACGGTCAAAGATTTTGTCTTTATCAAAAATCCAGATGAACCATGCATCTATAGTAGATTTGTAGCACGAACTGTCATATTCCTCGTTTTGTACGTGGATGACATTCCTATGCTACAATCTGTCAAAGGGTTCTTGTCACACAGGTTCTCCATGAAAGACCTGGGTGATGCCTCTTACATTCTGGGGATCCAGATCTATCATGACAGATCCAAGAGGATATTAGGACTTTCACAGTCCAGGTACATCGACACCATACTAAGAAGATTCAGTATGGAAGATTCCAAGTGCGGTAATCTACCGGCTTGTCACGGGATCACCCTCTCCAAAGAGATGTCTCCCAAGACTGATTTGGAAAGGGATCGCATGTCTATTATACCCTACGCTTCTCCGGTGGGCTCTATAATGTATGCGATGTTCTGTACCAGACCAAATGTAGCTTATGCACTGAGTGTGGTAAGCCGGTATCAGTCAAACCCTGTGGAGAAGCACTGGATAACGGTAAAGAACATTCTCAAGTACCTAAGAAGGACTAAGGAGATGTTCTTGGTGTATGGCGGAAAAGACCTTCATATCGAGGCCTTTGCTGACTCCAGCTTCCAGAGTGACAAGGATGACTCCAAGTTCATGTCGGGTTATGTCTTTACCCTCAATGGAGGGGCGGTGTGTTGGAAGAGTTCCAAACAGGAAACCGTTGCTGACTCGACGATGGAAGAGGAATATATCGCTGCCTCTGATGCCGCAAAAGAAGCTGTCTGGATGAGAACGTTCTTGATAGAACTTCAGGTGCATCCTGTTAGTGTATATGCCCTAGAGGCCATTACTGTATCATACTAGTTTGTATATTACTTAATGGAAGCTTGGGATATTCACCTTGTATATACAATCTTGCTCAAAATAGTAGTATGCTACTTGGTTTGTTTCTACTTCAATATGTACATGTGTTTATTTTTGTATATCGCCTATACACATTAGTGGAGCCCTTAGGATCTTTGCTTGATTACCAGCGATGTGATGGCCGTCAAACTAGTGGGGCTGGGTAATCTATAAGCACATCATTATGCAGGTCCCTGGTCGCAGGACTATCGAGACAGGGCATCGATACTCCGGAGTAGACCAGCGCATGCGCTTCTCATCCCAGTGTGGGAGACGGTCTGTCCCACAGCCGTCAGTACGTCGTACTTGAGATAGTATGCGGGTGCTCGTTAGTTTACGGGTACACTGGACAGGACTCGTCGGGAACTGACTAGTTGGTATTATGCCTATCGTCAGTTATCAGTTCCCAGGTGACATGAGTACAGCTTAGTCCGCTGACTTGACACAGTCACTTCGCCTCGAATGTGTTCCCACTGTACTTTGATCACTACCCTACCACGGCTTAAAGGAGTCGTGCAAACAGGTAGTGGTTGGGTGCAGTCCCGAAGCACTTGGAGGCAGTGACGGTTAGACAGGATTCGTCTCTCCCGGTATTGGGGGTTGACATCGCGCTGTGTCTAGGAGAGCCATTACACGAGTAGTCCCTCGACAGGGCAAACGAGATATACTGGTAGGCTTCCAGTGTTATCTCAGGGTGTTTTGGGCTTCGCTCCGGCATGACTTGTACCGCTATTGGGGGACTGACGTTTACCGCCCCCTAGGCCCGCCTTGCGATGTATCAGACGAACAGACCGGACTGTACGGAGAATGTCACACTCGGGCTCAGTAGGAGTTCTGATGGGTTTCGCCTCGTCGGTCTTCTTGTCGGCATTACCTGGGGACCGTTACGCACAGCTAGTGCCGCTTGCGGTCTGTGGTTAAACCCACTGCCAGCGTAGTGTCGAGTCTTTAGAGTCCCACACAGAAAGCTTTTCGCCTTTAGGCAAAAGAGTAGAGGTCACATGGTATTGCGACAGGTCGCATGGTTTTGCGACAGGGTTCGGTCACATCCGTGCACTTGTGCACGTACAGTGTCCCGACAGTTTACACTAGCGGGCTTTGGTTTAAGCCGGATCCTAGTGTATCTTATGGGATTGGATTTATCCAGTTTGCATTCGTGTTCCTCGGAACGCGGATGCGGGTGTGTATGCACAGTTGACAGGGAGGCAGAGGCAGCGGATTCTTATTAGGGTTGTTGACAGTTGACCGTTGACTATTTGACTTTTTGCTCAACCCTAATGAGAATATGATATGTGATTAACTATTATATTAATTAAGTATTATGGTGACATGGTTGTTTTCTTTTGTTGACTTTGTTGACTTGTTGACTTGTTGACTTTGTTGACCGGTTGACTAGGCTTGACTAGTTGACCATCATGATAACCATAGCCATCATTTCATGACAAAGACTTTTACATGCTTGCTCATTTGTGTAAAATGAGTGCATGATATGATATGGTTATGGTTGCTTCAACCATCACATAAGACTTTTTTGATATGATGAGTTATCATGACTTTGGATTATTAGAGGGTGAGAGACAAAATACTTGCTCATTCTTTCTTGCTCATTCTCTCTCTTGTTCTTGAGATCTATTGCTTTGCTCTCACCCTCATCCTCTTGCTCCCTCTCTTGACTCTATGGTTCATATCTCTCATGAGTTGAGAATGAAGAACCATAGATAAAATCCCATTCTAATTCTTCTCTACTCATTCTAGTTCACTAGGTTTAGTAAACCAAGTGAACTAGTTTCTTCAAAGAACGAAGAAGGAGCTAAAGGTTGGAGCTTTCAGGTGGATCTATCTTCGGCGTACGGAGACGACGAGAAGAAGCCATCGGACCACCATCGGAGCTTGAAGACGAAGGAGTTCAAGACAAGCAAGTTATAACCCCCTAACCGAGTAGCTAGAAACTCATAGTTAGGTTGTTAGATTGATGTTTAACCAAGATCCGGGTTATAGGTCCATGTTACCACCTCCGTAAAAATCGTTTTTTACCAAATTCCGCATTCCCGAAAGTAGCGGGAGAGGTAGCATGGACTTACAGTGGTATCAGAGCCTAGTTAAACTCTAACTAACATGTTAGCAAGTAACTAGAAGATCGATCAAAGAAAATGTCCCGAAAACGAACCCCAAAAATTCGAGTTTCTGTCGATTTTTTTTTATTGTTCAAAAGTTGATTATTTTAACACCTAAAATCGGCTCAGGGTTTTTAGAAGCCACTGTAGAAAAATCACAAAGTGATCCCCCTAAACGACCGCGGAAACGCGGCAATAGCTTGCTATTGCCGCGGTTCCGCGGCCTCTTTGGCGCCTCTCTGGTGTTTCTTTGCTACAGTGTGCCTCTGGGGGTATTTTGGGAATTTTGGTACATGTATTTTCAACCCAGATTTTCCAGAACGAAAATTTTATTTTAGGGTCCCGAAAATCCGTATTTTTGATCGAACTTCTAAAAGACTTAAGCTAACGGGTTTTCTGTAATGTGATATTTGTATTGAACGTCTACTAATCGCTATATGTCGATTAGTGGGGGTTATACAAATCTGTGATCTCTAATGTTATTGGAATGTGTATATGAATATGTTGGATTGTCGCGGGTTAATAGCCGGGGGTTGTGAGACGAGAGTTTTCTTTTCTTTCAATTCATGTAAATTTGTAAATTGATGTAATAATTATTTGTATGGCCGCACAACCGGGTCGGGGTTGTAGCCGTCGTTGTATAATTTCTTTTTACTGTTTTTGCTCCTAGGATAGACCCATGGAGGGGGTGCACAAACTACCGGGTATGCCGAAGTGTCGAGTGGCCTACTCATGGAGATGAGGGAGGTTGCTACGCTTCGGGTACTTGGCGGGTAGTTTGCCGCACCCGTAGGGGTCTTGGGTGGGGTATTGGCTATTCACCGCGACCGTGTAATCTGTCTTTCGTTACAGGCTCGTACGAATTACAGGTTCCTAGTATATCCAATGTATTCATCTGTGATCTGAAATGTTTATCATTGCAGTATATCTATATATGATATTATTTAGGCGTTGCTTATGTTTTACAGACGCGCTAGCCCAGCCCCCGCTCTGTCGTTAGTTAAGTAACCTAACGGGTAATGACGGGGCCCAGTGGCGAATGCGAATGGCATAAGCGTACGTCATATTTTGGTTGTTTTCTGCAATGGTAGGATTAAATGATGGGACGCATTAAAAGAACTAATGCAAGAATATCACGCATTAAAGGAACTAATGCAAGATAATAACCCAAGTTAAAGTCGTTGGAACACTTTCGAAAAACCACTCGGTTCTTTTCAAAACCAACTTTTAAATACGGAGCTTGAGCCACTCCTTTTGAAAGCTATCTCGTTCCATCGACCAAATCAAGTTCACTACGTTCACGGTTTTGCCAAAACCATTCGTAGCCCTCCGTCGTTTCGTATGAATATTCAATAGTATTCAAGCTGTGTTTGTTGACCTTCGTCAAGGCATAGTGATTGGTAGCTGTTGGGTATTCATATGTAGCATAGATAGATGCGTTGGTTTGGGACATTCGCATTACCTTGTTGACCTTCGTCAAGGGTATATACGGGTGGATTCAAATTAACCTGGATAATGACGGGCAGAACTTGACATGTGACTTATGATTTGTTGACCTTCGTCAAGGTCATAAGAGCATGGGGCAAAAATCCACATCGGGAGTTTCATAAGTACTGAAACTTGCTAGATTTGCATACCATTTGGAGTGTGATGATTCTGGTAGGATTCCTTCAGTTTTGTCACGCGATGATATTTGGATCCCGATCCTACTGTGAGTATATGCTACTCCTCGGGAAATTTCTCACTAATCGATCAATGCTATAAACCTAGTAGGTGCCTAGAAAGGTGTTAGCGGGGCTACGCCCCCAGGGAAAAGAGGTTCTTTAATTATGGAACTTCGCGAAAGCATTGGAAAACCTCCCTCGAAGTACCGACACCGGCCTGGCTGAACGGTTAAGCAAGTATTGTGCGGTGGGATTGATCCCGACTAATTCTTCCTTTATGGTTTGAGGAGGGATTCGAGAAACAGTGGGAGCCATCCTGTTTAGACAAACTAAAAACCACTTTAAACTTGCAAGCGCATCATGCAGAGTGTTTCTTCTTCTCTCTCCTAATTGCAGCGACCAATCAACATGACTGAACTTAAGTTACTCCTAGATAAAAATATACTGACAGGGCCAAACTACAAAGATTGGCTCAGGAATGTCAAGATGGCAATCACTTACGACAAGCTGGGGTATCTTCTTACCACCAAAGCTCCCCCTGCCCCTGGTCCCACTTCCAACGTCGCGGATAAGGAAATCCACAAGACTTGGGAGATTGATAGCGCGAAGGCCAAGTGCCTCGTACTTGCCTCGATGGACAACGAACATCAGAGGAGGCACGAGAATATGGACCTTGAATCCATATTTCTCCATACAAAAGAACTGTATGGAGAGCAATCACGTATCGCAAGATACGAAGCGTCGAAAAAGTTATTTTCGGCAAAGATGGCCGTCGGATCATCAGTAGCCGAGCACGTGCTAAAGTTGATCGGCTACATTGAGGAGCTCGCGGACCTAGGGTCCACATTGGAGGGTGAACTCTATACGGATATAGTTCTCCAGTCCCTTCCTTCCACTTACGCCCAGTTCATACTGAACTTCAACTTACATGAAAAAGAGGTTGAACTTTCAGAGCTCCTCAACATGCTGAGGAGCGCAGAGGGCACCCTACAGAAAGGTAGGGAAACATCCACTTTGTTTGTAGGAGGATCATCTTCTTCTAGGTCCAAGGCGAAAGCCAAGTGAAAGAAGAAGAAAGCCCCCGCCAAACCAAGGGGCGGTGTTAGTAAAGTTGATACGAAGGGAAAAGCCAAAGCAACAAAGATAGCGGGGAAGCTTGTGGATAAGGAAGAATGCTTCTTTTGTCATAAGAAAGGTCACTGGAAGAATGATTGCAGGGCCTGGAAGGCCAGAACACAGGAATTGAAGCAGGTTGCAGCTTCAGCTTCAGGTGTTTATGTTATTGAAAACTGTCTTTCAATAAACTCTACTTCCTGGGTATTGGATACCGGATCAGGATCTCATATCTGTAATTCTTTGCAGGCGTTGAGAAACCGTAGTGTTTTGAAAGCAGGTGACATGACCCTCAGAGTTGCGAACGGAGCTAGCATGGATGCTAAAGCCGTGGGGGACTATCACCTGGGAATGTCAGATGGACATGTTTTGGTTTTGCGTAATTGCTTTTTTGTACCCAACGCAACTTGTAATATCATTTCTGTATCTTTAGTTTCTAAAGAAGGTTATGAATTTGCGTTTGTAAGTAATGTTGTAAACATTCACCTTAATCAAGTTCTGATTGGGTCAGGTACATTAAGTAATGGTATATACGTATTGAACCAACCACAGATTTTCGCTGTCCAGAATACACACAAAAGAAAGTCTCCGGAAATGAATCAGACTTTCTTGTGGCATTATAGACTGGGTCACATCAATGAGAGAAGGTTGACGAAGTTACATATAGAAGGGTATTTGAATGCGTTCGAATATCAATCATATGCCACTTGTCAATCCTGTCTCAAAGGAAAGATGACAAAGACTCCGTTTACTGGACATGGAGTAAGAGCGAGCGAGCTCTTGGGACTCGTACACAGTGACGTGTGCGGTCCAATGTCTACACATGCGCGAAGCGGATATTCTTACTTCATTACTTTTACGGATGACTTCTCAAGGTACGGTTATGTCTTCTTAATGAAACATAAGTCCGAAGCCTTTGGAAAATTCCAGGATTATAAGAATGAAGTAGAGAAACAAACCGGTAAAAGTATTAAGATTCTAAGATCGGATCGAGGTGGAGAATACTTAAGTGCCGAATTCCTGAATTACTTAAAAGAGAATGGTATTCTCTCTCAGCTTACTCCTCCATACACTCCGCAACATAACGGTGTATCGGAGAGACGGAACCGAACCCTATTGGATATGGTTCGGTCCATGATGAGTAACGCTGAGTTACCGCGATCATTCTGGGGATATGCGCTAGAAGCAGCTGCGTATCTCTTGAACAAGGCTCCCACCAAGACTGTGCCTACCACCCCATATGAGATGTGGACTGGGAAGAAACCCTGTCTTAAGTATCTTAAGGTATGGGGATGTCCAGCTTTTGTAAAAAAGAAGCATGCGGACAAGCTTGAGGCACGTTCAGTACAGTGTAAGTTTGTGGGATACCCAAGGAACTCCAGGGGGTATCTTTTCTATTCCGCTGAGGAACAAAAGGTTTTTGTTTCTCAGCATGCCCGCTTCTTGGAAACTGAGTTTTTGGAAACCCAGATAAGTGGGAGCACAATAGAACTGGAAGAAGTTCCAGAACCACAGACTGTTACTGAAAGCTTAGTGGAACCAGAGGGTTCAACAGAACAGGACATTCCTACGCCGCTCCGCAGGAGTAGTAGGCAGACTCATCCGCCCGAGAGATACTACGGTTTTCTCATAGACGGGGATAGAGAGGATTGCATCATAGACTATGATGAGCCTACTAGCTTCCAGCAGGCCGTTCAGAGCGTTGACTCAGTGAAATGGTTGGATGCAATGCGGACCGAAATGGAGTCCATGTACACCAACAAGGTATGGACGTTGGACATTGCTCCAGATGGGGTAAAACCCGTAGGATGCTAGTGGATCTTCAAAAGGAAGATTGGTGTAGATGGACAGGTTGAGACCTATAAAGCTAGCCTGGTAGCAAAGGGTTTTCGTCAAAGACCTGGCTTGGACTATGACGAAACCTTCTCTCCAGTAGCCATGCTGAAATCCATTCGGATCCTTCTTGCCATTGCTGCCTTCCACGATTATGAGATTTGGCAAATGGACGTAAAGACAGCTTTTCTAAATGGAAATTTAGAGGAGTGTGTCTATATGGACCAGCCAAAGGGTTTCATTTAGAGTGGGAGCAGCGGAAAGGTGTGCAAGTTGCTTAAGTCCATCTATGGACTAAAGCAGGCATCGCGGAGTTGGAACATCTGCTTTGATGAGACGGTCAAAGAATTTGGCTTTATCAAAAATCCAGATGAACCATGCATCTATATTAGATTTGTAGCGAGAACTGTAGTATTCCTCGTTTTATACGTGGATGACATTCTCTTAATAAGAAATGACATTCCTATGCTACAATCTGTCAAGGGGTTCTTGTCACACAGGTTCTCCATGAAAGACCTGGGTGATGCCTCGTACATTCTGGGTATCCGGATCTACCGTGACAGATCCAAGAGGATATTAGGACTTTCACAGTCCAGGTACATCGACACCATACTGAAGAGATTCAGTATGGAAGATTCCAAGCGCGGTAACCTACCGGCATGTCACGGGATCATCCTCTCTAAAGAGATGTCTCCCAAGACTGATTTGGAGAGGGATCGCATGTCTATTATACCCTACGCTTCTGCGGTAGGCTCTATAATGTATGCGATGTTGTGTACCAGACCGGATGTAGCTTATGTACTGAGTGTGGTAAGCCGGTATCAGTCAAACCCGGGGGAGAAACACTGGATTGCGGTAAAGAACATTCTCAAGTACCTGAGAAGGACTAAGGATATGTTCTTGGTGTATGGCGGGCAAGACCTCCAGATCGAGGCCTTTGCTGACTCCAGCTTCCAGAGTGACAAGGATGATTCCAAGTCCATGTCGGTTTTTGTCTTCACCCTCAATGGAGGGGCGGTGTGTTGGAAGAGTTCCAAACAAGAAACCGTTGCAGACTCGACGATGGAAGCGGAATACATCGCTGCATCTGATGCCGCAAAAGAAGCTGTCTGGATAAGAAAGTTCTTGAAAGAACTTCAGGTGGTTCCGTCCATTGTTGATCCAATACCTCTGTATTGCGACAACAACGGGGCTATAGCTTTAGCGAAGGAACCCAGGTCCCATCAGAGATCCAGGCACATCTTGAGGCGGTATCACCTGATCAGGGAGATCGTGGATCGCCAGGAGATCGAGGTTCGGAGAGTCACTTCAGAAGACAACACTGCAGATCCATTCACCAAGGCCTTGCCCCAGACTCAGTTCGAGCGGCTGATCGAGATGATAGGTCTTCGATACGCCAGTACGTGGCCTTAGTGCAAGTGGGAGATTGTTAGTGTATATGCCCTAGAGGCCATTACTGTATCATACTAGTTTGTATATTACTTAATGGAAGCTTGGGATATTCACCTTGTATATACAATCTTGCTCAAAATAGTAGTATACTACTTGGTTTGTTTCTACTTCAATGTGTACATGTGTTTATTTTTGTATATCGCCTAAACACATTAGTGGAGCCCTTAGGATCTTTGCTTGATTACCAGCGATGTGATGGCCGTCACACTAGTGGGGCTGGGTAATCTATAAGCATATCCTTAAGCAGGTCCCTGGTCGCAGGACTATCGAGACAGGGCATCGATACTCCGGAGTAGACCAGCGCATGCGCTTCTCATCCCAGTATGGGAGACGGTCTGTCCCACAGCCGTCAGTACGTCGTACTTGAGATAGTATGCGGGTGCTCGTTAGGTTACGGGTACACTGGACAGGACTCGTCGGGAACTGACTAGTTGGTATTATGCCTATCGTCAGTTATCAGTGTAAGTCCATATTGCGACCCCCGGTACTTGCGGGGAGGCGGAAACGGTATAAAAAACAAATTTTTTATCGCAAGAGGCAACATGGACTACACTAGGTCGGGATCGTGTCTAAACTAAACTAGCAAATACGCTAAAAGGAGTTAGCTACTATGGAAGATGGTTATACCTAAACTTGAACTCCTTCTTCTTTAAACCTTGTAGAGGTTGATGGTTCTCTTCTTGTCGCCTTCCTCTGTCGAAGATGGATCCACCTCGAAGGTTCGACCTTTGGGCTCTTCCTCGATCTTTGAGTGAACTAGGGTTTCCGGTTTGCTAAACCTTGAACCTAGAATGAGTAGAGAGTGACTAGGGTTTGCTTTTCTTTTCAAGGTGATGGATTCTCAACACATGAGAAGGGGTCACCTTGAGCTTGAGGAAGAAGAAGATGAAGAGAGGAGAGAGAGAGGTTATGATAGAATGAGCTATATCTTTCTTTCTTGCAACCATAATGCAAAAGAAAGGAATTATCTAAATGATAATAATTGAAAATAAGAATAGTTGATGGTTATTTTTGGAATGACCACTATCATGCTTCTTTAAATGAAGTGTAAGCATGAATCAAGGAGGATCTTTCAAAGCATGATGGTGGTCAATGGTCAACAAGTCAACCAAGATCAAAAAGTCAACAAAAATCAACCATAACATAATTCTCATTTAATTACTATTATTAATAGATAATTCAAAAAAAAACCATTAGGGTTTGGAAAAAGATAAGTGTCAACTGTGCATACGCACCCGTTCCGAAACCCTAATGAAAAACCTCATTCTCCGCCTCAAGCATCTGTGCATACACACCTGCATTCTTCTTCCGAGAAACAAGAATACTGAGATATAAAAGCAACCCCCAAAACATATACCAGTATCTGGCTCAAACCAGAGCCTGCCAGTATAATCCGTCCGGACTCCGAACGTGCACAAGTGCGCGGATGAGAACGAACCCTGTCGCAAAACCATGCGACCTCTACTCTGTTTTGCCCAGAGGCGAATACCCTCTGTGTGGGACTCTAAAGACTCGGCACTACGCTGGCAGTGGGTTTAACCACAGACCGCAAGCGGCACTAGCTGTGCGTAACGGTCCCCAGGTAGATGCCGACAAGAAGGCTGACGAGGTGAAACCCCATCTGTACTCCTACTGAGTCTGAATGTGACAGTCTCCGTACAGTCCGGTCTGTTCGTCTGATACATCGCATGTCGGGCCTAGGGGGCGGTAAAACGTCAGTCCCCCAATAGCGGTACAAGTCGTGTCGGAGTGAAGCCCAAAACACCCTGAGATAACACTGGAACCTACCAGTATATCTCGCTTGCCCTGGCCAGGGACTACTCGTGTAATGGCTCTCCTAGACACAGCGCGATATCAACCCCCAATACCGGGAGAGACGAATCCTGTCTAACCGACACTGCTTCCAAGTGCTTCGGGACTGCACCCAACCACCACCTGTTTGCACGACTCCTTTGAGCCGTGGTAGGGTAGTGATCAAAGTGCAGTGGGAACACACTCGAGGCGAAGTGCTAGTATCAAGTCAGCGGACTAAGCTGTACTCATGTCACCTGGGAACTGATGACTGACGATAGGTATAATACCAACCTGTCAGTTCCCGACGAGTCCTGTCCAGTGTACTCGTAACCTAACGAGCACCCGTATACTATCTCTAGTACGACGTACTGATGGCTGTGGGACAGACCATCTCCCACACTGGGATGAGAAGCGCATACGCTAGTCTACTCCGGAGTATCGATGCCCTGTCTCGATAGTCCTGCGACCAGGGACCTGTATAAGGATGTGCTTATAGATTACCCAGCCCCCACTAGTGTGACTGCCATCACAACGCTGGTAATCAAGCAAAGATCCTAAGGGCTCCACTAATGCGTATAAGTGATATAGTAAAATAAACACAAGTACACATTGAAGTAGAAACAAACCAAGTAGCATACTACTATATTGAGCAAGATTGTTTATACAAGGTGAATATCCCAAGCTTCCATTATACAAACTAGTATGATACAGTAATGGCCTCTAGGGCATATACACTAACAATCTCCCACTTGCACTAAGGCCATGTACTGGCGTATCGAAGACCTATCATCTCGATCAGCCGCTCGAACTGAGTCTGGGGTAGGGCCTTGGTGAATGGATCTGCAGTGTTCTCTTCTGAAGCAACCCTCCGAACCTCGATCTCCTTGCGATCCACGATCTCCCTGATCAGGTGATACCGCCTCAAGATGTGCCTGGATCTCTGATGGGACCTGGGTTCCTTTGCTAAAGCTATAGCCCCATTGTTGTCGCAATACAGAGGTATTGGGTCAACAATGGACGGAACCACCTGAAGTTCTTTTAAGAACTTCCTTATCCAGACAGCTTCTTTTGCGGCATCAGATGCAGCAATGTATTCCGCTTCCATTGTCGAGTCTGCAACGGTTTCCTGTTTGGAGCTCTTCCAACATACCGCCCCTCCATTGAGGGTGAAGACAAAACCCGACATGGACTTGGAATCATCCTTGTCACTCTGGAAGCTGGAGTCAGCAAAGGCCTCGATCTGGAGGTCTTTTCCGCCATACACCAAGAACATCTCCTTAGTCCTTCTCAGGTACTTGAGAATTTTCTTTACCGCTATCCAGTGTTTCTCCCCAGGGTTTGACTGATACCGGCTTACCACGCTCAGTGCATAAGCTACATCCGGTCTGGTACACAACATCGCATACATTATAGAGCCTACAGCAGAAGCGTAGGGTATAATAGACATGCGATCCCTCTCCAAATCAGTCTTGGGAGACATCTCTTTAGAGAGGGTGATCCCGTGACAAGCCGGTAGGTTACCGCGCTTGGAATCTTCCATACTGAATCTTTTCACTATGGTGTCGATGTACTTGGACTGAGAAAGTCCTAATATCCTTTTGGATCTATCACGATGGATCCGGATCCCCAGGATGTATGAGGCATCACCCAGGTCTTTCATGGAGAACCTGTGTGACAAGAACCCCTTGACAGATTGTAGCATAGGAATGTCATTTCCTATTAAGAGAATGTCATCCACGTATAAAACGAGGAATACTACAGTTCTTGCTACAAATCTACTATAGATGCATGGTTCATCTGGATTTTTGATAAAGTCAAATTCCTTGACTGTCTCATCAAAACAGATGTTCCAACTCCGCGATGCCTGCTTTAGTCCATAGATGGACTTAAGCAACTTGCACACCTTTCCGCTGCTCCCACTCTGAATGAAACCCTCTGGCTGATCCATATAGACACACTTCTCTAAATTTCCATTCAGAAAAGCGGTCTTTACGTCCATCTGCCAAATCTCATAATCATGGAAGGCAGCAATGGCAAGAAGGATCCGAATGGATTTCAGCATAGCCACTGGAGAAAAGGTTTCGTCATAGTCCAAGCCTGGTCTTTGACGGAAACCCTTTGCTACAAGTCTAGCTTTATAGGTTTCAACCTGTCCATCTACACCAATCTTCCTTTTGAAGATCCACTTGCATCCTACGGGTTTTACCCCGTCTGGAGCAATGTCCAACGTCCATACTTTGTTGGTGTACATGGACTCCATTTCGGTCCGCATTGCATCCAGCCATTTTACCGAGTCAACGCTCTGAACGGCCTGCTGGAAGCTAGTAGGCTCATCATAATCTATGATGCAATCCTCTCGATCCCCGTCTATGAGAAAACCGTAGTATCTCTCGGGCGGATGAGACTGCCTACTACTCCTGCGGAGCGGCATAGGAATGTCCTGTTCATTTGAACCCTCCGGTTCCTCCAAGCTTCCAGTAATAGCTCATGGTTCTGGAATTTCTTCCAGTTCTACTGTGCTCCCACTTATCTGGTTTTCCAAAAACTCAGTTTCCAAGAAGTAGGCATGACGAGAAACAAGAACTTTTTGTTCCTCTTCATAGTAGAAGAAATATCCCTTGGAGTTCCTTGGATATCCCACGAACTTACACTGTACTGAGCGTGCCTCGAGCTTGTCCGCATGCTGCTTTTTAACAAAAGCTGGACATCCCCATGTCTTAATGTGCTTAAGATAGGGTCTCTTCCCACTCCACATTTCATATGGTGTGGTAGGCACAGTCTTAGTAGGAACTCGGTTCAAAAGGTACGCAGCTGATTCTAGCGCATACCCCCAGAATGATCGCGGTAACTCAGCGTTGCTCATCATGGACCGTACCATATCCAATAGGGTTCGGTTCCGTCTCTCCGATACACCGTTGTGTTGCGGAGTGTATGGAGGAGTAAGCTGAGAGAGAATTCCGTTCTCTTTTAAATAATTCAGGAACTCGGCACTTAAGTATTCTCCACCTCGATCCGATCTTAGAATCTTGATACTTTTGCCGGTCTGTTTCTCTACTTCATTCTTATATTCCTGGAATTTTTCAAAGGCCTCGGACTTATGTTTCATTAAGAAAACATAACCGTACCTTGAGAAATCATCCGTAAAAGTAATGAAGTAAGAGTAACCGCTTCGCGCATGTGTAGACATTGGACCGCACACGTCGCTGTGTACGAGTCCCAAGAGCTCGCTCGCTCTTTCTCCGTGTCCAGTGAACGGAGTCTTTGTCATCTTTCCCATGAGACAAGATTCACAAGTGGCATAAGACTGATACTCGAACGGATCCAAGTATCCTTCTTTATGTAACTTAGTCAACCGTGTCTCATTGATGTGACCCAGTCTACAATGCCATAAGAAAGCCTGATTAATATCTGGGGACTTTCTTTTGTGTGTATTCTGGACATTGAAAATCTGTGGTTGGTTCAATACGTATATACCATTGCTCAGTGTACCTGACCCAATCAGAACTTGATTAAGGTGAATGTTTACAACATTACTTACAAACGCAAATTCATAACCTTCTTTAGAAACCAAAGATACAGAAATGATATTACAAGTTGCGTTGGGTACAAAAAAGCAATTACGCAAAACCAAAACATGCCCATCTGACATTCCCAGGTGATAGTCCCCCACGGCTTTAGCATCCATGCTAGCTCCGTTTGCAACTCTGAGGGTCATGTCACCTTCCTTCAAAAACTTACGATTTCTCAACGCCTGCAATGAATTACAGATATGAGATCCTGATCCGGTATCCAATACCCAGGAAGTAGAGTTTATAGAAAGACAGTTTTCAATAACATACACACCTGAAGCTGAAGCCGCAACCTGCTTCAGTTCCTGTGTCTTGGCCTTCCAAGCCCTGCAATCTTTCTTCCAGTGTCCACTCTTATGACAATAGAAGCATTCTTCTTTACCCACAAGCTTCCCCGCAATCTTTGTTGCCAATTCTTTTCCCTTCGTACCCACTTTACTAACACCGCCTCTTGGTTTGGCGGGGGCTTTCCTTCTCTTTCCCTTGGCATTTGCCTTGGACCTAGAGGAAGAAGATCCTCCTACAAACAAAGCGGGTGTTTCCCTACCCTTCTGAAGGGTGCCCTCTGCGCTCCTCAGCATGTTGAGGAGTTCTGAAAGTTCAACTTCCTTTTCTTGCAAGTTGAAATTCAGTATAAACTGGGCGTAAGTGGATGGAAGGGACTGGAGAATTATATCCGTGTAGAGTTCACTGTCCAACGTGGTCCCAAGTTCCGCGAGCTCCTCAGTGTAGCCAATCATCTTAAGCACGTGGTCCGCTACCGATGATCCGACGGCCAATTTTGTCGAAAACAACTTCTTCGACACTTCGTATCTTGCGATACGAGACTGCTCTCCATACAGTTCTTTTGTATGAAGAAATATGGATTCCAAATCCATATTCTCGTGCCTCCTCTGATGATCGTTGTCCATCGAGGCAAGTACGAGGCACCTGGCCTTCGCGCTGTCAATCTCCCAAGTCTTACGGATTTCCTTATCCACGACGCTGGAGGTGGGACCTGGGACGGGGGGAGCTTTGTTGGTAAGAAGATACCCCAGCTTGTCGTAAGTGATTGCCAACTTGACATTCCTGAGCCAATCTTTGTAGTTTGGCCCTGTCAATATGTTTTTATCTAGAAGTAACTTAAGTCCAGTCATTTCGATTTTGGTCGCTGCAGGGGGAAGAGAAGGAACACTTTAGCACGATGCTCTTGCAAGTTTAGAATGGTTTTTAATTTGTCTAAACAGGATGGCTCCCACTGTCTCTCGAATCCCTCCTCAAACCACAAAGGAAGAATTAGCCGGGATCAATCCCACCGTGCAATACTTGCTTAACCGTTCAGCCAGGCCAGTGTCGGTACTTCGAGGGAGGTTTTCCAACGCTTTCGCGAAGTTCCTTAATTAAATAACCTCTTTTCCCTGGGGGCGTAGCCCCGCTAACACCTTTCTAGGCACCTACTAGGTTTATAGCATTGATCGTCTAATGAGAAATTTCCCGAGGAGTAGCATATACTCATAGTAGGATCGGGATCTAAATATCATCGCGTGACGAAACTGAAGGAATCCTACCAGAATCACCACACTCCAAATGGTATGCAAATCTAGCAAGTTTCAGTACTTATGAAACTCCCGATGTGGATTTTTTGCCCCATGCTCTTATGACCTTGACTTTGGCCAACAAATCATAAGTCACATGTCAAGTTCTACCCGTCGTTCTCCAGGTTAATTTGAATCCACCCGTACCTACCCTTGACTTTGGCCAACAAGGCAGTACGACTGTTCCAAACCAACGCATCTATCTATGCTGCACATGAATACCCAACAGCTACCAATCACTATGCCTTGACTTTGGCCAACAAACACAGCTTGAATACTATTGACTATTCATGTGAAACGACGGAGGGCTACGAATGGTTTTGGCGAAACCGTGAACGTAGTGAACTTGATGTAGTCGATGGAACGAGATAGCTTTTAGAAGGAGTGGCTCAAGCTCCGCATTTAAAAGTTAGTTTTGAAAAGAACCGAGTGGTTTTTCGAAAGTGTTCCAATGACTTTAGCTTGGTTTATTATCTTGCATTAGTTCTTTTAATGCGTGATATTCTTGCATTAGTACTTTTAATGCGTCCCATCGTTTAAATCCTACCATTGCAGAAAACAACCAAAATATGACGTACGCTTATGCCATTCGCATTCGCCACGGGGTCCCGTCATCACTCGTTAGGTTACTTAACTAACGACAGAGCAGGGGCTGGGCTAGCGCGGCTGTAAAACATAAGCAACGCCTAAATAGAAAGCAATGATAGACATTACAGATCACAGATGAATACATTGGATATACTAGCAATCCGCAATCCTTTCGAGCCTGAAACGAAAAGCGGATAACACGGTCGCGGTGAATAGCCAATACCCCACCCAAGACCCCTACGGGTGCGGCAAACTACCCGCCAAGTACCCGGCAGTTTGTGCACCCCTCCATGGGTCTATCCTAGGAGCAAAAACAGTAAAAAGAATTATACAATGACGGCTACAACCCCGACCCGGTTGTGCGGCCAAACAAATAATAATTATTACATCAATTTACATTTACAATGAATGAAAGAAAAACAAAAGCTCATCTCACATCCACCCCGGCTATTCACCCGCGACAGTCCAACACATTCATATACACATTCCAATATCAAACACAGATCATGTATAACCCCGACTAATCGTCTTATAGCGATTAGCCGATGTTCAATACATGCAAGCATCACAGATATAACCATCATAGTCAAAGTGCGGTGAAGTTCGGAAAAAATACGGAATTATAGGACCCCAAAAGCAAATTTTAGTTCTGGAAAATCTGGGCACATATAATATATTTTAAAAATCCCAAAACCAACACACAAACACACTGCACGAAAAACGATGCACAGAGGAAGACAAAGCGCGGCGCTTCCGCGGCAAATACCCACCTCGTGCGGCGGAAGGGCGGCGGTTTGGACGAATCACTGTATCGTTTTTCTTGGGTGTTCACACAAAACCCTGAGCCGAATTTACAAGTATAAAGTTTTTCATTTAGAGCAGAAAAAATTTCAACAGAAACTTAGGGTTTTGTTTTTCCGGTTTTGTGACTTTTTCGGTTCCGAACTTCGTTACACTTCACTACCAAGCTAGTTTCAGTTTAGTTAGGCTCTGATACCACTGTAAGTCCATATTGCGACCCCCGGTACTTGCGGGGAGGCGGAAACGGTATAAAAAACAAATTTTTTTATCGCAAGAGGCAACATGGACTACACTAGGTCGGGATCGTGTCTAAACTAAACTAGCAAATACGCTAAAAGGAGTTAGCTACTATGGAAGATGGTTATACCTAAACTTGAACTCCTTCTTCTTTAAACCTTGTAGAGGTTGATGGTTCTCTTCTTGTCGCCTTCCTCTGTCGAAGATGGATCCACCTCGAAGGTTCGACCTTTGGGCTCTTCCTCGATCTTTGAGTGAACTAGGGTTTCCGGTTTGCTAAACCTTGAACCTAGAATGAGTAGAGAGTGACTAGGGTTTGCTTTTCTTTTCAAGGTGATGGATTCTCAACACATGAGAAGGGGTCACCTTGAGCTTGAGGAAGAAGAAGATGAAGAGAGGAGAGAGAGAGGTTATGATAGAATGAGCTATATCTTTCTTTCTTGCAACCATAATGCAAAAGAAAGGAACTATCTAAATGATAATAATTGAAAATAAGAATAGTTGATGGTTATTTTTGGAATGACCACTATCATGCTTCTTTAAATGAAGTGTAAGCATGAATCAAGGAGGATCTTTCAAAGCATGATAGTGGTCAATGGTCAACAAGTCAACCAAGGTCAAAAAGTCAACAAAAATCAACCATAACATAATTCTCATTTAATTACTATTATTAATAGATAATTCAAAAAAAAACCATTAGGGTTTGGAAAAAGATAACTGTCAACTGTGCATACGCACCCGTTCCGAAACCCTAATGAAAAACCTCATTCTCCGCCTCAAGCATCTGTGCATACACACCTGCATTCTTGTTCCGAGAAACAAGAATACCGAGATATAAAAGCAATCCCCAAAACATATACCAGTATCTGGCTCAAACCAGAGCCTGCCAGTATAATCCGTCCGGACTCCAAACGTGCACAAGTGCGCGGATGAGAACGAACCCTGTCGCAAAACCATGCGACCTCTACTCTGTTTTGCCCAGAGGAGAATACCCTCTGTGTGGGACTCTAAAGACTCGGCACTACGCTGGCAGTGGGTTTAACCACAGACCGCAAGCGGCACTAGCTGTGCGTAACGGTCCCCAGGTAGATGCCGACAAGAAGGCTGACGAGGTGAAACCCCATCTGTACTCCTACTGAGTCTGAATGTGACAGTCTCCGTACAGTCCGGTCTGTTCGTCTGATACATCGCATGTCGGGCCTAGGGGGCGGTAAAACGTCAGTCCCCCAATAGCGGTACAAGTCGTGTCGGAGTGAAGCCCAAAACACCCTGAGATAACACTGGAACCTACCAGTATATCTCGCTTGCCCTGGCCAGGGACTACTCGTGTAATGGCTCTCCTAGACACAGCGCGATATCAACCCCCAATACCGGGAGAGACGAATCCTGTCTAACCGGCACTGCTTCCAAGTGCTTCGGGACTGCACCCAACCACCACCTGTTTGCACGACTCCTTTGAGCCGTGGTAGGGTAGTGATCAAAGTGCAGTGGGAACACACTCGAGGCGAAGTGCTAGTATCAAGTCAGCGGACTAAGCTGTACTCATGTCACCTGGGAACTGATGACTGACGATAGGTATAATACCAACCTGTCAGTTCCCGACGAGTCCTGTCCAGTGTACTCGTAACCTAACGAGCACCCGTATACTATCTCTAGTACGACGTACTGATGGCTGTGGGACAGACCATCTCCCA
Source organism: Agapanthus africanus (assembly GCA_030015575.1). Taxonomy (NCBI): domain Eukaryota; kingdom Viridiplantae; phylum Streptophyta; class Magnoliopsida; order Asparagales; family Amaryllidaceae; genus Agapanthus; species Agapanthus africanus. The sequence continues at coordinate 444,502,689 of JASDDO010000014.1, forward strand.
CACTGGGATGAGAAGCGCATACGCTAGTCTACTCCGGAGTATCGATGCCCTGTCTCGATAGTCCTGCGACCAGGGACCTGTATAAGGATGTGCTTATAGATTACCCAGCCCCCACTAGTGTGACTGCCATCACAACGCTGGTAATCAAGCAAAGATCCTAAGGGCTCCACTAATGCGTATAAGTGATATAGTAAAATAAACACAAGTACACATTGAAGTAGAAACAAACCAAGTAGCATACTACTATATTGAGCAAGATTGTTTATACAAGGTGAATATCCCAAGCTTCCATTATACAAACTAGTATGATACAGTAATGGCCTCTAGGGCATATACACTAACAATCAGTTCCCAGGTGACATGAGTACAGCTTAGTCCGCTGACTTGACACTGTCACTTCGCCTCGAGTGTGTTCCCACTGTACTTTGATCACTACCCTACCACGGCTCAAAGGAGTCGTGCAAACAGGTAGTGGTTGGGTGCAGTCCCGAAGCACTTGGAGGCAGTGACGGTTAGACAGGATTCGTCTCTCCCGGTATTGGGGGTTGACATCGCGCTGTGTCTAGGAGAGCCATTACATGAGTAGTCCCTGGCCAGGGCAAACGAGATATACTGGTAGGCTTCCAGTGTTATCTCAGGGTGTTTTGGGCTTCGCTCTGGCACGACATGTACCGCTATTGGGGGACTGACGTTTACCGCCCCCTAGGCCCGCCATGCGATGTATCAGACGAACAGACCGGACTGTACGGAGAATGTCACACTCAGGCTCAGTAGGAGTTCTGATGGGTTTCGCCTCGTCGGTCTTCTTGTCGGCATTACCTGGGGACCGTTACGCACAGCTAGTGCCGCTTGCGGTCTGTGGTTAAACCCACTGCCAGCGTAGTGTCGAGTCTTTAGAGTCCCACACAGAAAGCTTTTCGCCTTTAGGCAAAAGAGTAGAGGTCGCATGGTATTGCGACAGGTCGCATGGTTTTGTGACAGGGTTCGGTCACATCCGTGCACTTGTGCACGTACAGTGTCCGGACAGTTTACACTAGCGGGCTTTGGTTTAAGCCGGATCCTAGTGTACCTTATGGGATTGGATTTATCCAGTTTGCATTCGTGTTCCTCGGAACGCGGATGCGGGTGTGTATGCACAGTTGACAGTGATGCAGAGGCAGCGGATTCTCATTAGGGTTGTTGACAGTTGACCGTTGACTATTTGACTTTTTGCTCAACCCTAATGAGAATATGATATGTGATTAACTATTATATTAATTAAGTATTATGGTGACATGGTTATTGTCTTTTGTTGACTTTGTTGACTTGTTGACTTTGTTGACCGGTTGACTAGGCTTGACTAGTTGACCATCATGATAACCATAGCCATCATTTCATGGCAAAGTCTTTTACATGCTTTCTCATTTGTGTAAAATGAGTGCATGATATGATATGGTTATGGTTGCTTCAACCATCACATAAGACTTTTTTGATATGATGAGTTATCATGACTTTGGATTATGAGAGGGTGAGAGACAAAATACTTGCTCATTCTTTCTTGCTTATTCTCTCTCTTGTTCTTGAGCTCTCTTGCTTTGCTCTCACCCTCATCCTCTTGCTCCCTCTCTTGACTCTATGGTTCATATCTCTCATGAGTTGAGAATCAAGAACCATAGATAAAATCCCATTCTAATTCTTCTCTACTCATTCTAGTTCACTAGGTTTAGCAAACCAAGTGAACTAGTTTCTTCAAAGAACGAAGAAGGTGCTAAAGGTTGGAGCTTTCAGGTGGATCTATCTTCGGCGAACGGAGACGACGAGAAGAAGCCATCGGACCACCATCGGAGCTTGAAGACGAAGGAGTTCAAGACAAGCAAGGTATAACCCCCTAACCGAGTAGCTAGAAACTCATAGTTAGGTTGTTAGATAGATGTTTAACCAATATCCGGGTTATAGGTCCATGTTACCACCTCCGTAAAAATCGTTTTTTACCAAATTCCGCATTCCCGAAAGTACCGGGAGAGGTAGCATGGACTTACAGATCCGTCCATTGTTGATCCAATACCTCTGTATTGTGACAACAATGGGGCTATAGCTTTAGCGAAGGAACCCAGGTCCCATCAGAAGTCCAGGAACATCTTGAGGCGGTATCACCTGATCAGGGAGATCGTGGGTCGCCAGGAGATCGAGGTTCGGAGAGTTGCTACGGAAGATAACACTGCAGATCCACTCACAAAGGCCTTACCCCAGACTCAGTTCGAGCGGCTGATCGAGATGATAGGTCTTCGATACGCCAGTACATGGCCTTAGTGCAAGTGGGAGATTGTTAGTCTATATGCCAAGAGGCCATTACTGTATCATACTAGTTTGTATATTACTTAATGGAAGCTTGGGATATTCACCTTGTATAGACAATCTTGCTCAATATAGTAGTATGCTACTTGGTTTGTTTCTACTTTAATGTGTGCATGTGTTTATTATAGCATATCGCCTTTACACATTAGTGGAGCCCTTAGGATCTTTGCTTGATTACCAGCGTTGTGATGGCAGTCACACTCGTGGGGGCTGGGTAATCCACAAGCACATCCTTATGCAGGTCCCTAGTCGTAGGACTATCGAGACAGGGCATCGATACTCCGGAGTAGACTAAAGTATGCGTTCTCATCCCAGCAGGAGAGACGGTCTGTCCCACAGCCGTTAGTACGTCGTACTTGAGATAGTATGAGGGTGCTCGTTAGGTTACAAGTAAACTGGACAGGACTCGTCGGGAACTGTTGGTTGGTACTATACATATCGGTAGTTATCAGTTCCCAGGTGACATGAGTACAGCTTAGTCCGCTGACTTGACACTGTCACTTCGCCTCGAGTGTGTTCCCACTGTACTTAGATTACTACCCTACCACGGCTCAAAAGAGTCGTGCAAACAGGTAGTATTTGGGTGCAGTCCCGAAGCACTTGGAGGCAGTGACGGTTAGACAGGATTCGTCTCTCCCGGTATTGGAGGTTGATATCACGCTGTGTCTAGGAGAGCCATTACACAAAGTCCCTGGCCAAGGAAAGCGAGATATACTGGTAGGTTTCCAGTGTTATATCAGGGTGTTCTGGGCTACACTCCGACATGACTTGTACCGCTATTAGGGGACTGACGTTTACCGCACCCTAGGCCCGCCATGCGATATTCTCAGACGAACAGACCGGACTGTACGGAGATTGTCACATTCAGGCTCAGTAGGAGTTCAGATGGGTTTCACCTCGTCCGTCTTCTTATCGGCATCTACCTGGGGACCGTTACATACAGCTAGTGCAACATGCGGTCTGTGGTTAAACCTACTGCCAGCGTAGTGTCGGGTCTTTAGAGTCCCACACAGAGGCTTATTCGCTTTTGGGCAAAACAGAGTAGAGGTCGCATGGTTTTGCGACAGGGTTCGTTCACATCCGCGCACTTGTGCGCGTTCGGTGTCCGGACAGTTGTTACTAGCGGGCTCTGGATTGAGCCAGATCCTAGTATATGCTTTGGGGTTAGTTTTATCTCATAGTATTCGTGCTCCTCGGAACACGAATGCGGGTGTGTATGCACAGTTGACTGAGGCAGAGGAAGAGGATTCTCATTAGGGTTTTGGTACGGGTGTGTATGCACAGTTGGCGGTTGTCGTTTACCAAACCCTAATGAATATGTGAAATATCAATTGATAATGTTATTTAAATGAAATTGGGTTATGGTTAGGGTTTGTTGAGTTGTTGACCAAGGTTGACTTGTTGACCAAGGTTGAAACTTTGACCATCATCATTTCTTTCCAAAGATGCTCTTTGAACTTTGCAAAAACATTTAATGTGAAATGATAATGGTCTTATCAAACCAACCATCACCTTTTTCATTTTGATTAATATTATTAATTAGATTAATTCACATATATTTGATATGGTTGTAAAACTATTCTCATTCTGTCATATTGATTCTCTCTCATCCTTTCTTCTTCCTCTTCCCCTAGCTCAAGGAAAATTCATCTCTTGTGTTTGTTAGTTATATGTATGTCCTAGAGGCCATTACTGTACATACGATGTATATTGTAGTGGATTCTAGGACATATATAGGGAGGACTTTCTTGCTCGACATGATAGTATGCTATCTGGTTGTACTTTATCTTAACATGTACTCTGACTGTCTCTATGTTACATGTTGATAAAGACCTTAGGATATGTACTCGACTACTGGGACTATGATGAGATCATACTAGTGGGGCCATGGTAGTCGACGAGTACTTCCTATAACTGTTCCTAGTCGAGGGTGTATCGAGACAAGGCATCGATACACCAGAGTAGACTAGCATATACGCATCTTGACCCATATGATGGGCGATGGATGATCCTATATCCATCGGTGTTTGACATCAAGGATGGTGTACGGGTGATCAGTGGAGACTGGGTACACTGGACGGACTCGCCGAGAACTCCCAGATGGTATTTTACCTTACGTCAGATAGCAGTTCTCCGGTGACATTGGTACAGAGTAGTCTGTTGACCCGAGATCGTCATAGAGTCTTGTGTGATTCCCACAGTGCTTTTATTTCCATCTTACCACGTCCAAGAGGGCATGCAAAAATGTGGCTTTTGGGTACAGTCCCGAATCACATGGAGGCAATGAGCGATAGGAGGGGATTCGTCTCTCCCGGTATAGGGAGTTGATGTTGTGCTGTGTTCGATTGGCTATAACCGGAAATCCCTGGCCAGGTTTGCTCAGATTTACTGGTAAGTGTTATCAGTAGTTTCTCGAACTGTTATAGATCTCATATCGACACGACTTATCGAGCTACTGGGGTCTGACCTTTACCACCCCTACGCGAGATATGCAACATATCACACGACGAGACAGGACTGTACGGGAGTGTTACTGCTTGGATTCACAGGAAAATGTACAGGCTTGCTTGTTGATCTTCTGAGCGCTCAATACCTGTGTGGCTGTTACGTTAGCTGACCGCTTGCAGCTTGTGGGTGTTTGATATGATCATGACCTACTGCCGGCGTATTGACGATTCTTTAGAGTCTTACACAGAGGTTTCTTAGCTCAGGCAAAACGGAGTAGGAGCACATATGTGATATGTGCTGGACCGAGGATAATGCGGTATATGATACCGTATTAGATTCTCGCGATATGAGATATCGGCCGGGTATATGTGATATAGCCGGGTCATCGTATTAGTCGGTTATTTGTGAAATAGCCGGATTATTGGATCAAGTGTTGATTCGATAATTTCATGTATAATAATATATATGATATATTAAATTACATTAACTAATATTAGCTCACTAAAAGATTCATTTACTCACGGGATAATACATTGATATATATGCGATATATGTTAATTGTATTATTTTCTATTGTTGCAAAATATATTGTATATGTGATATATAATATTGTAACATGTTAGGGTTACAAATTTAACAATGGTTTAGGGTTAAAACTTGGTTAGGGTTTGGATTAGGGTTAGCTTTTGCATGAAGCTTCCATGAAGCTTCATGAAGCTTTGACTTTGTGGTTGCTTGATATTTTTGTGAGATACTATGTTAACCCAATCCAAACTATTAACTCTAGTTAACTCTCTACAAGGGTTAACTCTTTCATGCTTAACCCTTGGTTAGATTTGTAACCACTACAATATTTCATTATTCATCACAAAAGGATTGATTATTATTCATCACAAAATGATTGATTATTTTTCATCTTCTTCTTCCTTCTTCTTTCTTTCATGAAAAAGCTTTTTAGCTTTTTCTAAGTGATGAAAAATGAGTGAGAATAAGAAAATAAAAGAGAGCAAAAATCCTACTTCATCATCCTCATCTATTCTTGCCATTTAGATGAGGGTGTTCACATCATTTTATGTGTGATAGCTTGTGTTAACGAAACTTCAAAGTAGATCATCTATGTTATCGAAGATCGGAAGCAAGGTTGCATCATTCTCTTCGTGAAGCCTCTCGAGAGTCCAGAACACGATGATCGCAGCGAAGGGACCTCCACACGGAGCTTAAGAAGTGAAGGACCGGATCTACAAAGGTTGTAATCTCTCTCACTTAGTGTTAAAGAGTTTAACATGCTAGTTTTCGCCTAAACCCTAGTTTAAAGATCCGGTTTCGGGTTGTTCGGCACGGCTAAAATTTTAATCAGGCATGGTTGATGCCTCGTAGACCCTTGTGCGCGTGCTTAGCAACCCTACAGTGGTATCAGAGCCAAGCTAGAGCTTTAGGCGAAGTCTGAGCGAAATTTAAAGTCCGATCGAACCCGGAATCCCCGATGTTTACCCCTCTCTGGATAATTTTCAAAAAGTTGATTTTTTATGAATTAAAAATGCTCAGAAAAACAAGCAGGAAAAATTAAGAATTACTGTGAAGTACGGTCCACTAAGTCAATTATTTGACCGTGTAACCGCGGCAAAACTAAGGGTTTGGCGGCTTTTCCGCGGCCAAAACTGTGACTTAGTCCCTGGAAATTCATATATTTATTCTTAGGTCCTTTCTTGGCAATTTTTTCTGGGAATTTCTTAATTCCACTCAAGTGTTGAGTTTTCTAGGGTTATATTGGGGACTCGTTGATTCGATCGGATAATTTAACTTTGTTTAGTCTTTCCGGATAATTTTAGAAACTGTTAAAAAGTTCGACCGGATATTAATAACTCACTTTATCCCAAGTCGAAAATTTTTTCAAAAGTTGGATTTTTTTCTCGAGTTTAAGAATGTTCTAAGTCATGCAAGTAACGCTGTGGACCCTTTAGAAGACAACAAATCTTAACTCGATTATGTGACCGTCTTGAACTGCCTCTAAACCTTAGGGTTTGTGGCAGTGCGGCGTGCCACATGTGAGGCGTTGGCTTGACCCTTCTACGGCTGGACCATTGGTACCGTGGCATGTGATGGATGTTTGTAAACTGTTTTCAAGTGTTGAGATATATTGGGGAAATCTTGGGTGTTTGATTATTCGATCGGAAAGTTTAACATTGTCTTTTTATCCGGATTGTGATACAATATTTGGAATCCACAAGAAGTTATGAGATAACTAATTTGAATATTATAAACATAGAAGTTTAGTCTCAGAAGATCGGTTTCCCCGAAATTTTGATGTGGTCAAAAGTCCGTCGCAATCACGTAGCGTACGCGGATACTCGCCGGGTAAAATTAACAGACAGCCACGCCCCATAGCCCCGGCCAAGTGACTGTAGGAGAACCCCGTTGTTAGGTTTACCTAGCACCCTATGAGAGGTTTGGAAGCATCACATGTCACAAAGATCAAATTTTTATGGTGCTAAGTAAGCATACAAAGGATCTATCCTAGAAAATTAGGGTTTCTAAACATTACAAGTAGCAAAGACTAGGGTTTTGAGAATACAACCTTTGTAGCTCCCTATGCTAGACTTCTTGGCCACTTGAGGGTTGGAGGAGGGTTCGCTTGAGGTCTCCTTGTGTCCACGATGATCCACCCGAAGCTCCTTGTCCATGCTAACTTCACTTTTCAAGAGAATGAAATGAAGCAAACACTCTAAACAAGTGGGCTAAACTTGTGTAGAATGATGTTGTGGTTCTTATTCTCACTTCAAAATCCAATCTTGTTAAGTATTTTGCTAACCACAAAAGTCTAGAGAGCAAAAGAGGAAGGAAGAAGAAGATGATGGCTTTTCTTTGAACAAGAGTAAAAGGAATAACTCATGAGAAGAAAATGAAAATGAAAATATATGTATATATATTTATTTCTTCTCATCTCAAACCATAGTTAAATGTTTAAGATATTATTTAATTGGAGTTAAAACACAAAGAGAAGGTTAACCTATGGTTAGAAGTAGGTGAGAATGGTAAGGTTAAGGAAGAGTGTAGAAACTAACCAAGAATTATCCTTTTCTTCTTTTCTTTTGTTTTAACAAAAATTAAATAATAATCCATATATTTAATCCATGATGTGAGTCTTATATTGCCACCATTTTCAATGTGTAATCAACCATGAAGGATGATGTATGTATGTATGTATGCACATCCATATGTGCATGAAACTAAAAAGAAAGAAAAACATACATGCATGCATACATCCATCATATACAAGAAAAGATTTTAAGTCAGAAAACTAATGGTTAAACGATAAATGAACCCTTGATTTATCAATCCGGGCATATCACATACGACCCCACCAAAAGCAAGCCGCCCGATCAATATACGGTATTCTATACGCGCATTTTAATCAGGTCCATGCGCATATCGCATACGCGCACCACAACATTTCGCCTGGACTAGGTAAATCCTTTGTGGGACTCTAAGACTCGTCAATACGCCGACAGTGGGTGATGATCATATCAAGCACCCCCAAGCCGCAAGCGGTCAGCTAAACGTAACGGCCACCCGGGTATTGAGCGATCAGAAGAAAACAAGCGAACCTGCTACAACTCCCGTCGAGCCAACCGGCAACACTACCGTACAGTCCGGTCTCTTCGTCAGATATGTTGCATATCGATTCTAGGGATGGTAACGTCGACCCCAATAACTCAATAAGTCGTGCCAGTGAATGGTCTATAACAGATCGAGAAACTACTGATAACACTTATCAGTAAATCTCAGCAGCCCTGGCCAGGTACTTACTAATATAACCAGTCGAGCACAGCACAACATCAACTCCCGATACCGGGAGAGACAAAACCCTTCCGCCTTCGTGTGTCTCGGGACTGTACCCAACGGCCACCTGTTTGCACGACTTAGTAGAGCCGTGGTAGGGCGGTAATCAAAGTACAGTGGGAGAGCACACAAGACTCTATGACGATCTCAGGTCTACAGAATAACCTGTACCAGTGTCACCTGAGAACTGCTATCCGACGATAGATATAATTCCATATAGGTGTTTTCAGTGAGTCCTTCCAGTGTACCCAGTCACCACTGAGCACCCGTATATGATCTTGATGTCAAACATTGATGAATGTGGGAACATCCATCGCCCATCACATGGGTCTAGTATCATATACGCTAGTCTACCCTGGTATATCGATGCCCCGTCTCGATACACCTCCGACTAGGGACATTCCAGGATATGCTTATAAACTACAGATGTCCCACTAGTATGATCTCTATTATAATCACTGTAGTCAAGCCAATATCCTCAGGGATTTATCAACATGTATGAATGAGTAAAAGCATGATCAAATCAACATGTGAGATAAAGAAGAACCAGATAGCATACTATCATGTCGAGCAAGAATGTACACTGAATATATATATATATACATGTATAAATACATCCACTATCACATAATGGCCTCTAGGGAATACATATATCCAATAATCTCCCACTTGCACTAAGGCCAGTTATTGGTATATCTCATACCCAACATCTCAAAAAGTCGCTCATGCTGCGGCTGAGGGAGGGCCTTGGTGAGAGGATCCGCGGCGTTATTCTTTGTGTCTACTCTCTTAATCTCGATCTCGCGGCGATCTACAATCTCCCGGATCAAATGAAAGCGCCTCAGGATGTGTCTGGACCACTGATGGGATATGGGCTCCTTGGCTAACGCCACAGCCCATTATTGTCGCAATACAATGGTATTGGATCAATAATGGTTGGAACTACACCTAGCTCCGAGACGAACTTCTTCATCCAGACAGCTTCCTTGGCAGCATCATTTGCAGCAATGTACTCAGCCTCCATCGTAGAGTCTGGAACGGTATCCTGTTTGGAACTCTTCCAACTTACCGCCCCTCCATTGAGGGTAAATACAAACCCTGAGATAGATTTGCTGTCGTCCTTATCGCTCTAGAAGCTCGAATCGGTAAAGGCTTCCATTTGGAGATCTGCATTACCATACACCAAGAACTGTTCTTTAGTCCTTCGCAAGTACTTAAGAATGTTCTTCACAGCTGTCCAGTGGTTCTCCCCTGGGTTGGATTGATACCTGCTTACAACACTAAGTGTATAATCTACATCTGGGCGTTTACATAACATCGCATACATTATAGATCCTACTGCCGAAGCATAGGGTATAATGCTCATGTGAGCTCTCTCTTCATCGGTCTTTGGACAAGAATCCTCAGAGAGAGTGACTCCATGGCAAGCGGGTAAGGCATCCCACTTGGAGTCTTCCATACTAAACTTTTTTAGGATGGTGTTGATGTACCTGGTTTGGGACAATCCCAATAACTTTTTGGATCTATCCCTATAGATCCTTATGCCCAGGATGTATGTGGCATCACCCAGGTCCTTCATGGAGAACCTTTGTGATAAGAAAGATTTGACCGACTGTAGCATAGGAATATCATTTCCTATCAGAAGAATGTAATCCATGTACAATACGAGGAATGTGACAGCTCTTCCTACAGCCTTCTTATAAACACAATGTTCATCTGGATTTTTGATGAAATCAAACTCTTTGATAACATCATCGAAACAGATGTTCAAACTCCGAGATGCCTGCTTTAACCCATATATGGATTTAAGCAATCTACATGCTTTCCCGCTGCTCCCACTGTCAATGAAGCCTTCTGGCTGATCCATATAAACGCATTCTTCTAAATCTCCATTTAGAAATGTTGTTTTAACGTCCATCTGCCAGATTTCATAGTCGTAGTGAGCAGCAATAGCAAGTAGGATCCGAATGGATTTAAGCATGGCTACAGGCGAAAAAGTTTCGTCATAGTCCAAACCTGGTCTTTGACGAAAACCTTTCGCCACAAGTCTTGCCTTATAGGTCTCTACCTGCCAATCTACACCAATCTTTCTTTTAAAGATCCATTTGCATCCCACAGGTTGTACCCCAGGGGGTACAATGTCCAAAGTCCAAACTTTGTTGGTGTACATAGACTCCATTTCGGATCTCATGGCATCCAGCCACTTCACAGAGTCACCACTCATGATAGCTAGCTGAAAACTGGTAGGATCATCATCATCCATGATGTAGTCTTCTCCGTTACCATCAATGAGGAAACCGTAGTACCTCTCCGGTGGGCGAGAAGTCCTACCAGACCTTCGGAGTGGACGAGGTTCCTCAGTTTCTATTGCAACAGCCGGTTCAACCAAATCGCCATTTGTAGTTTGTGTCTCTAGAACCTCTTCTAGATCCACCACTTTGCCATCATCTTTATCTGTGAAAAACTCTTTTTCCAAGAATGTGGCATACTGAGAAACAAACACCTTTTGTTCCTCTTTGTGGTAGAATAGAAATCCATAAGAATTCTTTGGATACCCCACAAAATTACACATGACTGACCTTGTCTCGAGTTTGTCCGGATTCTGCTTTTTAACATAGGCCGGGCAACCCCAAATCTTAATTCTCTTAAGAGATGGTCTCTTCCCATGCCATATCTCATATGGCGTGGTAGACACGGTTTTGGTTGGAACCCTGTTCAGTAGAAACGCTGCAGTCTCCTATGCATGCCCCCAAAATGAGACGGGTAACTCAGCATCACTCATCATGGATCGGACCATATCTAATAGGGTCCTATTCCGTCGTTCAGACACACAGTTGTGCTGTGGTGTGTAAGGAGGAGTGAGCTGAGAGAGAATCCCATTCTCTTTTAGGAAGTTTGCAAATTCTGTACTAAGGTATTCCCCACCTCGATCTGATCGAAGCATCTTGATACTCAAGCCGGTTTGTTTTTCTACTTCTTGTTTATATTCAATGAATTTCTCGAAAGCTTCGGACTTGTGCTTTAATAAAAATACATGACCGAATCTTGAGAAATCGTCAGTGAAAGTAATGAAGTAAGAAAAACCGCCTCTAGCCTGTGTAGACATTGGCCCGCATACATCACTATGTATGAGGCCTAGGAGCTCAGTAGCTCTTTCTCCGTGTCCGGTAAACGGAGTTTTGGTCATTTTACCCTTGATACAAGACTGGCAAGTCGTATAAGATTTATATTCAAAAGGATTTAAATATCCATCTTTGTGTAACTTGTTTAGTCTTGTTTCGTTAATATGACCAAGTCTACAGTGCCAAAGAAAAGTTTCATTTAATTCTGAAAGTTTTCTTTTCTTAGTGTGTTGTATACTGAAATCTGTGTGTTGATTTAGGACGTATATCTCGTTATTAAGTGTACCATACCCAACCAACATTTGATTCAGGTGAATGTTCATAACATTGTTCTGCAATATAAAGTTATATCCTTCATTGTCTAACAAAGAAACTGATATTATATTACATAGCATACTTGGTACAAAATAAAATGGGTTCAAAACCAATATACACCCAGATGGAAACCCCAAGTGATACTCTCCCACTGCGACTGTATGTACATTGGAACCATTTCCAACGCATAGAGTATGGTCACCTGTCTTCAAAACGTTGTTATTTCTCAGTCCCTGCATAGAATTGCAAATGTGAGAACCTGAACCGGTATCTAATACCCAGGAAGCAGAGTTTATTGAAAAACAGTTTTCTGTCACAAACACACCTGAAGCGGAAGCATCCCCATGCTTCTTCTTGAGGTTCAAGTACTCCGTACAGTTGCGCCTCCAATTTCCTATCTTGTGGCAATGAAAACATTCACCCTTCCCCGAGTCTCCAGCTTTGGATTTTTCCTTTCCCTTCACCTTTTTAACTCCCCCCTTAGGATTGGTGGGCTTCTTCTTTTTCTTTCCTTTGGCCTTAGCTTTTGGGCGTGAAGAAGAAGATTGCCCAATAGTCATAACGGGAGTTTTCATTGATTTCATAGTGCTCTCTGCACTCCTTAACATATTAAGGAGTTCAGGTAGCTCCTTCTCCATGCCGTGCATATTGAAGTTAACAATGAACTGAGCAAAGGTGGAGGGGAGGGACTGCAGAATAATATATGTATATTGTTCATTGTCCATTGTCCATCTTAGGTCCTCAAGCTCTTTATAAGAGCTATCATCTTCAGAACATGGTCTCCTACAGGTGTGCCTGGGGCCATTCGCATCTGAAATAATTTCTTTGATGCTTCGTATCGTAATACGCGGGATTGCTCTCCATACAACTCTTTTGTATGGAGGAATATGGTTTGAATGTCCATATTCTCGTGCTGCCTTTGATGTGTATTGTCCATCGATGCAAGCGCGTGGCATTTGGCCGTGGCACAGTCAGCGTCCCATGTCTTGCGGACTTCAATGTCCGCAACTGAGGATTTTGGACCTGGGGTGGGCGGGGCTGAAGCCGTGAGGACATATGATATTTTATTATAAGTCAGGGCTATTTTTAGATTCCTCATCCAGTCTTTATAATTGGTCCCATTAGGTTTTTTTTATCTAGTAGAAGCTTGAGTCCAGTCATTGGTATCTGCCATTAAGAGAGAGAAAAGAATACAGTCAGTGAAAGCTCTTGCATAGATCAGATTGGTTATTATCTTGTCTAATCGATGTCTCCCACTGCTTTAATCAAGTTTTTCTTTCAAATCTTAAAAAGAAAACTAGCCAGGATTAATTACAGTCTACAACTTCGCTAACCGTTCAGCCAGGCCAGTGTCGGTACTTGAGGGAGGTTCCCCGTGCTTTCGCACGGACCTAATTAAAGTAAACCTCGTTTTCCCAGAGGCGTAGCCCCGTTAACACCTTTCTAGACACCTAATGAGTTAGCTAATTGTAAACTGCAAAACTCTTCTAGGAGCAACTATTGCCCACAGTGGGATCGGGATCCAACCATCATATGGAAGGTATGCAATCTCAATGCAAATCTCAACACTTGAAATTCCCGATGTGATTTTTACCCCTAGTACTTATGCCTTAACTATGGTCAATAAATCATAAGTACCTCTCAAGTTCTACCCGTCATTTCTTGATCAATTAGACCCACCCATATGACCCTTAACTATGGTCAACAAAGTCGCATGAATGTCCTAATTAATCTGCATCATATGCAATGTAGGAAGACATCACTTAGCTACCGTACACTACGCCTTAACTAAAGTAAACAAACGTAGCATGAATACTAAGTACTCTACTTCCTAAAATGACGGAGGGTTGCGGATGATTTTTAAGAAAATCTTTAACGCTTTGAACTTGATATCGTTGTAGAATCAAACGGTTTTCAAAAAGGAGTGGCTTGTGCTCCGCAGTTTTGAAATATAGCTTTTTCATAAAGAGCCGAGTGGTTTTCAAATCTGATTCTACAACAACCTTTTAGGTTTATTTTTCTTTACATTAATCATATTAATGTAATCCCATCATTTAATTCCTTAAACCAATCACAGAAAAGAAACGAAAATAACACGTACGCTTATGCTATCCGCATTCGCCGCAATGTTCCGTTATGCACCGTTAGGTTATTTAACTAACGGTATACCGGGACGGGACTAGCGCGGGTGTAAAACATAAGCAACGTCTACTATATATCATATATATAATATGTCATTCGTCTCAGATATCTCAGAACACAGGCAGCAGAAACATATATATAATGTGGGATATATTAGGACGTCCGTATTTAGTATTTTAGCCAACAATAGAAAATACGGATTCCACAGTCGCGATGAATAGCCAAGCCCACACCCCTAGACCCCTATGAGAGCGGCAAGCGACCCTACCAATCCTGGAGTTTAGGAGACCCGGTCTCGACATCTCGAGATGGCCTCCCACTGAACTCCAGAACCCGGTCACTTGTGCTCCCCTCCTTGGGTCTATCCTAATGCGGAAAAGTAAATAATATACAACACTGGTGACACAACCTCAACCCGTAAGTGCCCCAAATAAAAGAATATTACATTACATTTGAATTTACATGAATGAAAATATAAAACTCTCATCTAACATAAAAAAAAACCGGCTATTCGATTGCGACAATCATGCACATCATATCTTAGCAACACATAATATCATATATCATCAACGTAAGTAAGTATGCGTACCCCAATCGTCGTTGATGTATAGCAACGAAACCGGCGATATCGAACATACTACACTTACGGTCACAGAAAAGAAAGTGTAAAACTACAATATTTGGAATCCACATTCTCTTTAGACATCATAAATGCGAAATATCACATACTTCGTATTTCATGCCTAAACTATATGAATTCCACATATTGTATCACATTCCAGATAATTAGACAGTATTAAAGTTTTCGAATGAAAGATCAAATACCCAATATTCCCTAAAGCTCAACACTTGAGCGAAGTTCAAAAACCCGGAGTGTGATACAGTAGTAGCGGTCCAGCCGTAGAAGGGTCAAGCCAACGCCTCACATGTGGCACGCCGTACTGCCCCAAACCCTAAGGTTCAAAGGGCGGTTCAAGAAGGTCACGTAATCGAGTTAAGGTTTGTTGTCGTCTAGAGAGTCCACCACAAAACTTGCATGTATCTCCAAAATATTTAAACTCCGTGAAAAGTGAGCAAATGATACTTGTTCGAACACTTCAATACTTTCTAATTTACCCGGAAAAAACACGAAATCAAAATTCCGATCGAATCGTCGTGTTCAAAACCATCTCCAGAATATACAGTACTGGATTCAGATTAAACATACTTAAAACAATATACAAGCAATTATAGGAATTACTGTGCAAATAGGAATCCATGAAGCCTCTGTACGGCCGCGAAGCCGCGGCCTAAGCAAGGATTGGACGCGGTTCCGCGGCGGCTTGTACGGATCATGGCTTCGTATTTCACGGTGTTTCTTAGATTTTACTGCTGTATTTTTTAAGTATTTTTAATTCTGAAAAACAACAGATTTTAAAAATTGTCCAGAGAAGGTCTCGAAATACCGTATTTTGATCCGATCGGAGTTTTTACTTCGTAAAAGTGTCGCCTAATGTTCTAGGTCGGCTCTGATACCAATGTTAGGTTTACCTAGCACCCTATGAGAGGTTTGGAAGCATCACATGTCACAAAGATCAAATTTTTATGGTACTAAGTAAGCATACAAATGATCTATCCTAGAAAATTAGGGTTTCTAAACATTACAAGTAGCAAAGACTAGGGTTTTGAGAGTACAACCTTTGTAGCTCCCTATGCTAGACTTCTTGGACACTTGAGGGTTGGAGGAGGGTTCGCTTGAGGTCTCCTTGTGTCTACGATGATCCACCCAAAGCTCCTTGTCCAATCTAACAACTTCACTTTTCAAGAGAATGAAATGAAGCAAACACTCTAAACAAGTGGGCTAAACTTGTGTAGAATGATGTTGTGGTTCTTATTCTCACTTCAAAATCCAATCTTGGTAAGTATTTTTCTCACCACAAAAGTCTAGAGAGAAAAAGAGGAAGGAAGAAGAAGATGATGGCTTTTCTTTGAACAAGAGTAAAAGGAATAACTCATGAGATGAAAATGAAAATGAAAATATATGTATATATATTTATTTCTGTTAGTTATATGTATGCCCTAGAGGCCATTACTGTACATAGGATGTATATTGTAGTGGATGCTGGGACATATATAGGGAGGACTTTCTTGCTCGACATGATAGTATGCTATCTGGTTACTCTTTACCTTAACGTGTACAATGATTTTCTCTCTGTTACATGTTGGTAAAGCCCTTAGGATGTGTGCTTGACTACCTGGACTATGATGCGGATCATACTAGTGGGGACATGGTTGTCCACAAGTATATCCTTCAAAGTCCCTAGTCGTGGGTATATCGAGACGGGGCATCGATATACCAGAGTAGACTAGCGTGTACCTTCTCGACCCATACAGATGGGCGATGGATGATC
The DNA here is from genome assembly GCA_030015575.1 of Agapanthus africanus. Classification (NCBI taxonomy): domain Eukaryota; kingdom Viridiplantae; phylum Streptophyta; class Magnoliopsida; order Asparagales; family Amaryllidaceae; genus Agapanthus; species Agapanthus africanus. The sequence goes on from JASDDO010000014.1 coordinate 444,519,280, forward strand.
CCATATCCATCGGTGTTTGACATCAGAGATGATATACGGGTGCTCAGTGGAGACTGGGTACACTGGACGGACTCGCCGATAACTCCCAGATGGTATTATACCTCACGTCAGATGGCAGTTCTCTGGTGACACTGGTACAGAGTAGTCTGTTGACCCGAGATCGTCATAGAGTCTTGTGTGGTGTAACGCTTTGAAAATCGTTTCGGTGAAATTTCGAAAAAATCGGTAAAATAAGGGGGTTTTCTGTAAAAAGTCAAAATACAAATATCTTATTATAAAAATTAAATATACATATTCTAGCTATGTAATTGCTATTATTTGGTGTTTATTGAGCCGCTGGTGAAATTTCAAATTTTCTGAAAAAAAATATTATTTTATTATTATTTTAAGCCGTCACTAATACATTTAATTAGGGAAAATTACAAATTGGAATGAGTTGAAGCAAATTTTGTGCATCATAAAACATTAAATAAAAATTTGTCATGTGGTTTTTGGAACGAAATCATTTGCCAAAACGGTTTAGAAATTATTGAAGAAAAAAGGCTTTTTTAGCGTAAATGAATGCCTGGGGTATTGTATTTATCATTTTTCATCACCCCACACCCATACCCACACTCACACACCCCCATTTAGATCTCCCTTGGCTGAATTCAGCAGCCCCATCACTTTCCCCACTTGAATTTTCAAAGAAAAGAAATGAAACAAAAGAAAAGAATAGAATAGAAAATGATAGAAATTGAGTGGACTTTGACTAGATTTATCTTTCCCCACCTCACTCTCTCTCCTCCCACACCCAATCCTCACAAATTTCTGGCCGAAACCTGCCCTCAAACAGCCCCTCTTGATTCTTCTCCATTTCATTGCAAAACCCACAAAATTCCACCAAAAATCCAAGTCAAAAATTCCACAAAAACAAAATCCAATCTCTACCCATTATTTCTTTGCCCAAGCTAGCATGGATCTTGGAAGAAATTTGGCATTTTGGAGGCCATGATCTTCATGTTGATCTCTTGATCATGAGGTATAAAAAAATTCTTCCATATTTGTTAATTGTTAGTTGTATGTTTAAAGCAAACTTGTTTAGGTGTTTAAAAAATATAAATAAAAGGGTTTTGAATTCAAGTTTAGAAATTCAAGTGGATGGTTTTGGATTATAGTTAGGATTTTGTTGTATGATTATGGTTGCAAGTGGGATTCTTCTTTTGTGGAATGTGAAACATAATTAAATTGTTAGTTGTAAATTGTTAAGTTGAAATTGTAATATTTAAGCTATTTTACTTACTAGAATTTTGGAAAATTATTGAATGTCTTAGATTAAAATATAATTATGGTTTCATGTCATTATTAGTATTATAATAAGTGGTTTAATACCTTTGGACCATGCAAAACCAAGCTTATTTGTAAAATTATGAATTTTACTTTAAAAATTGTTAAAATTGGTTATTTTTGCAAACTTGAATTTTGGGTTAATGATAATTAATGAGTTTAAAAGTATGGAAATGGTTTATATGACCTGGTTATGATACTTAGTGAATATTATGGATATTAGTTGGGTTAAAACATCAAGTTTCGAATTAAAACGGTAATTAAGTGCTTTCTAGGTTTTGTGAAATAAATCGATTTGAGCAAATTTAAGGTTTTTATGAATCGCACCATATTTTCAATTAAATTCTAGTGCATTATGAACGCGTGATTGGTATGTTGGGTTTTTCTCGATTGATTGATGTTTGTACATCGACATCGAGGGTTGGTTTGGCTATTTTGGCATGCGTAGGCGATAGATTTTGACCTATGCGTGATACGCGTGCCGATTTGATTTTCGTGTGCCGTTTCGATTTCGAATTTGGTGTTAATGCGATACGATGCGTTATGATATGTAGGTACCCCATGTGGACTTCGAGACGACAAGCAAGCATGTGACGACGTCGGCACCGGCTAGCGAGGACCAGATGAGTAGATTTATATCTACGGGGAGAAGTCGGGTGGATGGCGTATAGCACCCCCGCAGTCCGTGGTGGTGTATACGGATGCGTATACACACCAACATTTATTATATGTTATTTTGGATTAATAACGTTGCTTAGGATGAACATTAGTGTGTTGGATTACTTTAGTGTTGCGAACCCTAGGGTAGTGTTAAACACACATACACACATACATACTTGCATACATTCCTATTGATATGTGCTCATGGGATTCGTTATGTGTTCACATGGGTATGGGAATATGTGTTCACATACGGATTGAGGATGATACTTGGGATTGAGCTGAGTCGATGAGATTTGATTTGAGGCCGTGAGATCGGTGATATAGCAGGGTTCGTATCTTAGATACGACATGACGTTGTAGCGGGTCCTTGACGTAGTGTTTCACACACGTCCATGCATACGTAGGCGGTATCAGTATGGTACTAGACGTAGATCAGTACCCCGATCATGATATTTGATAAAGAGGATACCAGGTGAATAGTATGATGAATGTGATATTGACCCGTACCCAGATTGGGATGCCGTACGACGGATTTACGTACGAGCTATATTGATGATTTATCCGCACTCTTGACTTGGGATGCCTGATTATAGATATGGTATCGGATATGATATTATTGAGGCGGGATCACCGACTATACATATACAGGTATGTATATGTATCGACTCAGATGATAGGCGGTTTCCTTACCTGTAGTTCAGCTTGTTAGTTTAGCCGTATAGTTTAGTGTAGTTGTTAGATTAGATTAGAATTCTTACCTATTTCAAAAACTAACGAATCGTGGGCATTTTTAAAGATAGCTCAAGGGAATCTACGGATATTTCAAAAACGACGTATCTTTTCATAAAAACACCGTAGCCCCTATTTTCAAAACCCCATGATTCGTGTTATTTCAAAAGGCACCATTCGTAGGACTTATATTAGATTATTGTAGATTAGTTATCGTTGTGTCTAGTATTCAGCTCCCGCACATTATTGTTGTTCGCTCTGCCTCGCATATTTATTTTGCTGCATATTCCATTATTGATATCATGTTGTTAGGACACCAGCACCATTACCGATGATGCGTATGTACCACGTACACCTACTTGCCGGCTCACACACATCTTCATCGGTAATTGCCATGTCACGTACACTTTAGAGAATATAATTGCTTGACTTAGATTGTTAGCTAGTAGTGTTGACATGATATTAGTGTACTTCCCTTATATGTCATATTAGACAGTGTAGTTATTACCTACCATTTCATGCATACTGTTATTCAGTTGTTCATGCCTAGTTCATTATCATTGACATATGCACTTGTGATGATTTCTTGAGATTTATGATATTTCTGGATTTCGGGGAAAGCCGCAAAATTTACAACTTATGATCTTTTAAAATATAAAATGTTGCGGTTTTCTAGTGATGCAAGTGTCGTCCACCATGAGTTTGCTGTGGTTTTGGAGATCCGTGTCGAGGAGTGGAGGAACCGTCACGGGTACATGGTGGGCCCGGTATGGTACCCCGGGGCAAGAGGAATGTGGTGTTGACGTTGAGCCTGGCTGGGGAGCACTACCTACCGGTGATATTACCCGACGCGTCGGATATCCGGAGGATACCGTCGTGGTCTTGAGATGGATGGTAGGGGCCGGTCTGGATTGACGGCGCCCTAGATATTGAGATTGAGACATTGATATTTCGAGACAGTGAGATTTATGTTTTGTGTCGATGCTAGACACTGTTGATACTGATTTCATTTATGATACCTCAGTTTAAAAATACGAAGGAAATCTCACTAATTTATGAAAACAGTTTCTTCATTTACATGTATTCTGTTTCATGCATGCATACCTCATTCATATGATATATTGCTACCTGAGGCACTGACACGGGCACACGAAATTATACTCGGGTTAGATATCACCCTAGCTATTGTTATAGGTTGCCTGTTATACTTATATTTGAGGATATATTATGATCATTGACCTAGGTTGCGTTATTTATGTGATTTCTGTGCGTAGATGTTTTTCTATTCACGAGTTGGCAACTCACCCCCGTTGTGCCCCAGTTTCTTGCAGGTTTGCCGTACAGGTTTCATTACGGCTTTACTGGCACTATTTCCATTCCGGGTGGCTTGCTAGTAGGTGGGTTATTTGTATCTCACCCATCCTTATATCTTGTATATTATTATTCAGTTGTATCTAGAAGTTCCATCAACCAAATATGTATTTATTTTTTGAGATAGTGACCAGTGATGTTATTCCTTCGACCTTAGAGTCGCGCGTTATATTTCTGTGGATTTCTTGTGGTTTTGGGTTTCCTTTTGAGTTTTGATCCTCGCCGTTGGCGTTGTATATTATATTGCTTGTGTGGTTGTGACCGTCGGTTGACGAAGAGCTAGCTCCCGCTTGGGGATGCCTTTTTTTTATTTCGTATACTATTCATGGTGTATCCCGTTTGGGGGCCAGTTTTACAAAGGAGACTCTGCCGAAATTTTCAGGAAATTTTTGATGTTTTTAGAAACCCGCATAATTCGGCTTATGCTATTGAAACTACTTGTTTTAAATTGGTTTTCCTTCACTCTACTGCTTTTCTTGGTTTGGATTTCTGGGTTTTCGGTTTACTTAGATTACGTATGCCTCGAGACGTTTCGTAGTTTAAGTGCCGGTCATGTTCCGTACTTTCGGGACGTGACAAAGTTGGTATCAGAGCGTTAGGTTTTAACCTTCGGAGCGTAGGATGACCCTTGGTTGATGGAATAGGTGACTAAAGTAGAGTGACGTACCGTTGATATGTTCCGCGGCATATTTACGACACGCCACTCTACTTATGAAGCCTTAGGAAGTACATTTCCTTGTTCAGTATTATATTCCTTCTTGATCTAGCCTCATCGGTACCAGTTTGGTTTTGCTGCTACGGTTACGGGCAGGGAGAGCTACGGCTAGAGTTGCGGTCAGCACAAGCTCGTCATGAACGAGGACTGACCAGGGCGAAATTCCGGCGACACACAATTGCAGAGATGTGTCTTTTTACTGTGTTTCCGCGCCACGAGCGTTTGGCGGATCGCCTTAATGAGGTTACTCGGATGTGCTGATCGACACTAGAGGATTGAGCCACTGACAGAGGCCAGCCAGATTTTGATGACCGTTGGTGTGTTGCTTACTCCTAATGATTGAGGCACTGTTCAGCGTGCAGACGAGCGAGCCAGTTATTGCTGCGAACGACGAGATATTTCCCAGATGCTAGAATTAATGCAGGACGAGTTGTACTAAGCGATGATAGGAGGTCGCTAGTCATCAAGGATGAATGACTAGGACATATGGATCGTTCGCCTACCCCGATGCGAGGTCATCAGATAGATTGATTCCAGCTAGAGACGACTTCACGCGGAGACGTTGGGAGTCGACAGAGACGATCGAATGTCAGAAACCTATTATTCCAAGTTTAAAGTAGTCGGAAAGACATGCAGGCAATTCTATGGTCCCTCTAGAAGAATGAAACCCTAACTCGACTTAATGACCGTGTGAAAGCCTTTGAACCTTCGGGTTTGCGGCAGTTCTACGGCGCCATTAGTGAGGCTTGGGTTTGCCCTTCTACGGCTGGACCACCGATGCTGTGGTATGTACTCGATACTATTAAACTGTGCCCAAGAGGATGAGCTCTTGGGGGATTGTGAGGTTTTGACGACTCGATCGGATGGCTCGACTTAATTCGGATGCTAGGTGGTGAGATGCATTCTTGGGAGACTCCAGATACGAGGATAGCCGTTGGAGCTCAGTCCATGCAGCCGCGACGAGACGAGTCCAAAGCAGACTACATTAGAGAAAAGTGAAGTAAGAGGTTCATACCAGATCTAGATGAGATGACGTTCCACTCCGCCGACATCATAGATGCGATGCGCATGCCGAGGCAGAGTACTGGATATACCTTCCAGAAGGAGTCGCGATGGGTATGCAGCCGTTACAGAGCAAGATGCAGATATAGGAAAGGACAATGACTTCCGGACAGTTGGCAGAGATGAGACATGGAAGAGACCATGAGCAGGATTTCTTCCAGGACACTGCTGCAATGATACTTGCACCCAGGATCAGATGTGTCACGTACATTCAGAGAGCCAGAGGCCGACGCCAGTGATATGCTGTCTTACGAGTGGTCGCGATGATTGACCAAGAGATGACCAGAGAAGTGCCAGAACGGAATCGTCCCCGTTAGCACACCTGACAGGGCCGATGAGCCGATGGACCGAAAGATTGGTAATTCACAGTGAAGACCTTGACCCAGGAGTGGTCATGGTTACGCACACCAGCAGGGCAGAGTTCATGATCATCGATGAGACGTCCCACTAGTGACCGCGGCAGTTGGCCGAGATTCTTAGAGAATGCACTTGAGCGGTACTGTTCCGCCATTATTGATTACGATGTTTTGGGTGATTTATTCGTATGATTTGATTTTGATGATTGAGGATTTACGATCTTTGCACAGTGTTGCACTTGATATCGTTTTCGTGCTTTAGTTTCACATATTTGTGATTTTACGGTTTTAGACATTTGAGTTGATTTTATGCATATGCACGCACACGATTTGGTTCCTGCACTCTGTATAGTTTATATATGCTTGCAGTGCAGTGATACGCCTTTTGTGCACTTAGATGTACTGGACTTCGATTTCGATTGTGATACTCGATATTTGTTTTGTGCACCTTGTGCACCTGATTGATTCTGCGCACGTTCGGCGCTTGATATTGGATTTCATGATTTCGTGCACGATGGATGCACCTGATTTAGATTTTCGCGCATGTTGAGCGCATGTCTTGAGATGCGATTTTGGTGCACACCAGATGCACTAAATCGAGATTTTTCGTGCATGTCAGATGCACCTGATTTTGCTGTCAGGCACATATGTTGCCTACGACAGATGTTTCGTGCACACCCGATGCACTTAGATGTTGTTTCTGTGCGCATGCATGGCACATTCATGGATTTTGATTTCCGTGCGCACCAGACACACGTAGTATTCATGTGCATATTTTGGGATTGATTTCTTATAGAGCAGTACGTTTTTATGATATTGCTATGTGTTTTCGTACTGAGCGGGACTAGTCAGAGGAAAGTACCTGAATATATTTTGCATACATTGATAGTTATTGAAGGGATTCCAAAAAGAGAGCTATAGTCTCAGTATTTACCTACGTGTCTGATATGACGCGAAACGTTTAAAACAAGAAAACCCTTCTAAATTGTCTCCCAAAACGGCGGAACGTACATTTCAAACAAAGGTATATATGTATATAGTTATTTTCTTCTGATAGACGTCCGCCACTGTGCAGTGTTATGTGCATTGCACAGCAACTTAAAGGATTTGGCATGCATTTCCTCCTAATATTTGCATGTATAGTTACGATTTATAGCATATCGGTCTTGCTTGAGATTTGGCATTCGTGTCTTCACCTTGACTCCGATGATTGCTGGATGCTTGACGGAGTTTTGATTTCGAGTTATCTACTCATTACTCATGCGCATGCATTGCGCTATGATGTGTTTATGTATTTATGATTTCGGAGCCCCGTCGACTTGATGGTTTTGCTTAGATGTTTTAGTATTTGGGGGGGAGTTTTAATTTAAATTCGGGGACCGAATTTCTTTAAGGGGGGAAGATTGTAACGCTATGAAAATCGTTTAGGTGAAATTTCGAAAAAATCGGTAAAATAAGGGGGTTTTCTGTAAAAAGTCAAAATACAAATATCTTATTATAAAAATTAAATATACATATTCTAGCTATGTAATTGCTATTATTTGGTGTTTATTGAGCCGCTGGTGAAATTTCAAATTTTCTGAAAAAAATATTATTTTATTATTATTTTAAGCCGTCACTAATACATTTAATTAGGGAAAATCACAAATTGGAATGAGTTGAAACAAATTTTGTGCATCATAAAACATTAAATAAAAATTTGTCATGTGGTTTTTGGAACGAAATCATTTGCCAAAACGGTTTAGAAATTATTGAAGAAAAAAGGCTTTTTTTAGCGTAAATGGATGCCTGGGGTATTGTATTTAACATTTTTCATCACCCCACACCCATACCCACACTCACACACTCCCATTTAGATCTCCCTTGGCTGAATTCAGCAGCCCCATCACTTTCCCCACTTGAATTTTCAAAGAAAAGAAATGAAACAAAAGAAAAGAATAGAATAGAAAATGATAGAAATTGAGTGGACTTTGACTAGATTTATCTTTCCCCACCTCACTCTCTCTCCTCCCACACACAATCCTCACAAATTTCTGGCCAAAACCTGCCCTCAAACAGCCCCTCTTGATTCTTCTCCATTTCATTGCAAAACCCACAAAATTCCACCAAAAATCCAAGTCAAAAATTCCACAAAAACAAAATCCAATCTCTACCCATTATTTCTTTGCCCAAGCTAGCATGGATCTTGGAAGAAATTTGGCATTTTGGAGGCCATGATCTTCATGTTGATCTCTTGATCATGAGGTATAAAAAAATTCATCCATATTTGTTAATTGTTAGTTGTATGTTTAAAGCAAACTTGTTTAGGTGTTTAAAAAATATAAATAAAGGGGTTTTGAATTCAAGTTTAGAAATTCAAGTGGATGGTTTTGGATTATAGTTAGGGTTTTGTTGTATGATTATGGTTGCAAGTGGGATTCTTCTTTTGTGGAATGTGAAACATAATTAAATTGTTAGTTGTAAATTGTTAAGTTGAAATTGTAATATTTAAGCTATTTTACTTACTAGAATTTTGGAAAATTATTGAATTTCTTAGATTAAAATATAATTATGGTTTCATGTCATTATTAGTATTATAATAAGTGGTTTAATGCCTTTGGACCATGCAAAACCAAGCTTATTTGTAAAATTATGAATTTTACTTTAAAAATTGTTTAAATTGGTTATTTTTGCAAACTTGAATTTTGGGTTAATGATAATTAATGAGTTTAAAAGTATGGAAATGGTTTATATGACCTGGTTATGATACTTAGTGAATATTATGGCTATAGTTGGGTTAAAACATCAAGTTTCGAATTAAAACGGTAATTAAGTGCTTTCTAGGTTTTGTGAAATAAATCGATTTGAGCAAATTTAAGGTTTTTATGAATCGCACCATATTTTCAATTAAATTCTAGTGCATTATGAACGCGTGATTGGTATGTTGGGTTTTTGTCGATTGATTGATGTTTGTACATCGACATCGAGGGTTGGTTTGGCTATTTTGGCATGCGTAGGCGATAGGTTTTAACCTATGCGTGATACGCGTGCCGATTTGATTTTCGTGTGCCGTTTCGATTTCGAATTTGGTTTTAATGCGATACGATGCGTTATGATATGTAGGTAACCCATGTGGACTTCGAGACGACAAGCAAGCACGTGACGACGTCGACACCGGCTAGCGAGGACCAGGTGAGTAGATTTATATCTACGGGGAGAAGTCGGGTGGATGGCGTATAGCACCCCCGCAGTCCGTGGTGGTGTATACGGATGCGTATACACACCAACATTTATTATATGTTATTTGGGATTAATAACGTTTCTTAGGATGAACATTAGTGTGTTGGATTACTTTAGTGTTTCGAACCCTAGGGTAGTGTTACACGCACATACACACATACATACTTGCATACATTCCTATTGATATGTGCTCATGGGATTCGTTATGTGTTCACATGGGTATGGGAATATGTGTTCACATACGGATTGAGGATGATACTTGGGATTGAGCTGAGTCGATGAGATTTGATTTGAGGCCGTGAGATCGGTGATATAGCAGGGTTCGTATCTTAGATACGACATGACGTTGTAGAGGGTCCTTAACGTAGTGATTCACACACGTCCATGCATACGTAGGCGGTATCAGTATGGTACTAGACGTAGATCAGTACCCCGATCATGATATTTGATAAAGAGGATACCAAGTGAATAGTATGATGAATGTGATATTGACCTGTACCCAAATTGGGATGCCGTACGACGGATTTACGTACGAGCTATATTGATGATTGATCCGCACTCTTGACTTGGGATGCCTGATTATAGTTATGGTATCGGATATGATATTATTGAGGCGGGATCACCGACTATACATATACAGGTATGTATATGTATCGACTAAGATGATAGGCGGTTTCCTTACCTGTAGTTCAGCTTGTTAGTTCAGCCGTATAGTTTAGTGTAGTTGTTAGATTAGATTAGAATTCTTACCTATTTCAAAAACTAACGAATCGTGGGCATTTTTAAAGATAGCTCAAGGGAATCTACGGATATTTCAAAAACGACGTATCTTTTCATAAAAACACCGTAGCCCCTATTTTCAAAACCCCATGATTCGTGTTATTTCAAAAGGCACCATTCGTAGGACTTATATTAGATTATTGTAGATTAGTTATCGTTGTGTCTAGTATTCAGCTCCCGCACATTATTGTTGTTCGCTCTGCCTCACATATTTATTTTGCTGCATATTCCATTATTGATATCATGTTGTTAGGACACCAGCACCATTACCGATGATGCGTATGTACCACGTACACCTACTTGCCGGCCCACACACATCTTCATCGGTAATTGCCATGTCACGTACACTTTAGAGAATATAATTGCTTGACTTAGATTGTTAGCTAGTAGTGTTGACATGATATTAGTGTACTTCCCTTATATGTCATATTAGACAGTGTAGTTATTACGTACCATTTCATGCATACTGTTATTCAGTTGTTCATGCGTAGTTCATTATCATTGACATATGCACTTGTAATGATTTCTTGAGATTTATGATATTTCTGGATTTCGGGGAAAGCCGCAAAATTTACAACTTATGATCTTTTAAAATATAAAATGTTGCGGTTTTCTAGTGATGCAAGTGTCGTCCACCATGAGTTTGCTGTGGTTTTGGAGATCCGTGTCGAGGAGTGGAGGAACCGTCACGGGTACATGGTGGGCCCGGTATGGTACCCCGGGGCAAGAGGAATGTGGTGTTGACGTTGAGCCTGGCTGGGGAGCACTACCTACCGGTGATATTACCCGACGCGTCGGATATCCGGAGGATACCGTCGTGGTCTTGAGATGGATGGTAGGGGCCGGTCTGGATTGACGGCGCCCTAGATATTGAGATTGAGACATTGATATTTCGAGACAGTGAGATTTATGTTTTGTGTCGATGCTAGACACTGTTGATACTGATTTCATTTATGATACCTCAGTTTAAAAATACGAAGGAAATCTCACTAATTTATGAAAACAGTTTCTTCATTTACATGTATTCTGTTTAATGCATGCATACCTCATTCATATGATATATTGCTACCTGAGGCACTGACACGGGCACACGAAATTATACTCGGGTTAGATATCACCCTAGCCATTGTTATAGGTTGCCTGTTATACTTATATTTGAGGATATATTATGATCATTGACCTAGGTTGCGTTATTTATGTGATTTCTGTGCGTAGATGTTTTTCTATTCACGAGTTGGCAACTCACCCCCGTTGTGCCCCAGTTTCTTGCAGGTTTGCCGTACAGGTTTCATTACGGCTTTACTGGCACTATTTCCATTCCGGGTGGCTTGCTAGTAGGTGGGTTATTTGTATCTCACCCATCCTTATATCTTGTATATTATTATTCAGTTGTATCTAGAAGTTCCATCAACCAAATATGTATTTATTTTTTGAGATAGTGACCAGTGATGTTATTCCTTCGACCTTAGAGTCGCGCGTTATATTTCTGTGGATTTCTTGTGGTTTTGGGTTTCCTTTTGAGTTTTGATCCTCGCCGTTGGCGTTGTATATTATATTGCTTGTGTGGTTGTGACCGTCGGTTGACGAAGAGCTAGCTCCCGCTTGGGGATGCCTTTTTTTGATTTCGTATACTATTCATGGTGTATCCCGTTTGGGGGCCAGTTTTACAAAGGAGACTCTGCCGAAATTTTCAGGAAATTTTTGATGTTTTTAGAAACCCGCATAATTCGGCTTATGCTATTGAAACTACTTGTTTTAAATTGGTTTTCCTTCACTCTACTGCTTTTCTTGGTTTGGATTTCTGGGTTTTCGGTTTACTTAGATTACGTATGCCTCGAGACGTTTCGTAGTTTAAGTGCCGGTCATGTTCCGTACTTTCGGGACGTAACATGTGGTTCCCACTGTGCTTTGATTTCCATCTTACCACGTCCAAGAGGGCGTGCAAAACGGTGGTTTTTGGGTACAGTCCCGAGTCACAAGGAGGCAATGAGCGATAGGAGGGGATTCGTCTCTCCCGGTATAGGAGGTTGATGTTGCACTGTGTTCGATTGGCAATAACAGGAAATCCCTGGCCAGGGTTACTGAGATTTACTGGTAAGTGTTACCAGTAGTTTCTCGAAGTGTTATAGACCTCATATCGACACGAATTATCGAGCTATTGGGGTCTGACGTTCACCACCCCTAGGCAAGATATGCGACATATCAGACGATCAGACCGGACTGTACGGTAGTGTTACTGGTCGGATTCACTGGTGTGTGAGCGGGCTTGCTCCTCGATCTTCAGATCTCTCAATACCCGGGTGGCCGTTACGTTTAGCATACCGCTTGCGGCTTGTAGGTGTTTGATATGATCATCATCTGCTGCCGGCGTATTGACGAGTCTTTAGAGTCCTACACAGAGGTTTCCTGGCTCAAGCGAAACGAAATAGGAGCGCATATGAGATATGTGCGGGACCGAGAATAATACGTGTATGTGATACCGTATTTCATTCTCGCGATCAATGTGTCGAATGGTTGTATGCGATATAACCTAGTTATCGATTCAAGCGTTGATTCGATAAGCCGATACATTGTATACTAGTCGGTTGTGTGCGGCATGACCGGATCATTGAATCAAGTGTTGATTTAATGATTTAATGCATAATTTTATATTTGATATATTACTTTGCATTAACTAGTATCGGTTCACTTTAAATGGATTTTCTCACTCGGGTGTGCGCATTGCATATGCGATATGATTTTTGTGCACTTGATTGTATCATGTTTGATGATACATGCTTTATGGTTAAGTGTAAAGAATTAAACCAAGGTTAAGTTGTTGATTAGGGTTTTACTTATTCATTCATCTTATTTATTTATTCATTTTGAATAAATTGAAAGATAAATGAATGGTGGCTTCATTTGTTTTTAGTTAAAGCTTCATGAAGCTTTGACTTGATGACTTTTTTTGTTCTCATCCTTAACCCTAACCATCAACCCAACCTTAGTCAATTCTCTACACTTAACTAAGGTAAAGATTATGATAAGTATTGTTTTATTTTCTATTTTTTAAAAGAACTTATCATATTCTTCATCTTCTTCTTCTTCTTCACTTCAAGAAAAAGCTTCACAAGCTTTAATGGCAAAGTGAGAATTAGAGTGAGAAATCCAAATCTAAAGTCTACCCACTTCCTATTTCTTCATCCTCTACCTCTTGCCAAGTATTAGAGTGTGTTTACTTCACAAGTTTCTTGACTTGGTGAAGTCGGAGCTTGATTTAGCGATGCCTCGACGTAGATCATCTTCGGCATGGACATCGACGACCTAGCTTGCCCATTCTTTGACGAAGCCGACGCTAGAGACCGGGAGTTCACTTGGACAGCAAAGGCACTTCGTTGCGGAGCTATGGAGGTGGACAAACGGATCTACAATGGTTGTATTTCCGTATTCCCATAGTTATGTGTTAACTAGTTAGTGTTTCGCCTAAATATCTAGCCAACGATCATGTTAGGGTTTGTAGGAACCGTTAAATTTTGAAATTGGCATGTTCGATGCCTTGTGAGACCTCATTAGGGTGCCTAGGAACCATTCACTGGTATCAGAGCCAAGCTAGAGCCTTAGGCGAAGTCCTGACGGAATTTGAAGTCCGAACGAACCCGAATCCCGATCACAATCATGCTCTCTGTCCAGATTTTAAAAATGTGGATTTTTCAAGATTAAAAATATCCAGAAAATCAAGCAGGGTTTTCTAGGAATTACTGTAAATTTCGTGGACCTAATTCAACTTTACCACCGCATTTCCGCGGCACGAGCATGGCTCGTGCGGCGGAAGCGCGGCCGTTTTGTCTTTTGTGGCATCCAAATTTGTACAGTAATTCATAAAATACAGTGCTGGTTTTCCTGGGTATTTTTAATATTTTTTCAAGAGTTGAATTTTTCTGGAGTTGTTTTGGGGATTCGGTGTTTCGATCGGGGTATCAAATTTTGTCTGTGTGGCTTTCCGGATAAATTTTAGAATATGTTAAAAAGTTCGACCGGATATAAATACCCAATTTTTCCCCTGTCGGGAAATATCCAAGTTTTGGATTTTTCCGTTGTTTAACGACGTTCTAAGTAGTGCAAGTAACTCGATGGACCCTCTAGAAGACAACAAACCTTAACTCGATTATGTGACCGTCTTGAACTGCCCTTTGAACCTTCGGGTTTGGGGCAGTACGGCGTGCCACATGTGAGGCGTTGGCTTGACCCTTCTACGGCTGGACCGTTGGTACTGAGGCACGAACTGAATGTTGTTAGACTTATTTCATGTGTTGATCTGTATCGGGAAAACTTAGGTGTTCGATTGTTCGATCGGAAAGTTTGACATTTTCTATTTATCCGGAATGTGATACAACAATTGGAATTCACAATAGTTATGTGATAACTGAATGAATGTTATAAACATAGCAGTTTTGTCTCACTTGATCGGTTGCCACGGAAATTTGATGTGATCAAAAGTCCGTCGCAATCATGTAGCGTACGCGGATACTCGCCGGGTAAACTTGATAGACAGCTTCACTCCATAGCCCCGAACAAGTGACTGTAGGAGAACCCCGTCGCCGAAAGCATCCGTTCGGGTGCTCGCGGTAGCGGTGTTCCGCCTTGGTGCACTTCGTCGACGGTATCGGGGGTGCGGCCGTCTACTGAAGTTTGCGACGAGCATTCGATCAGAATGTCGGGAATCTTGTTGAATTACCCGACTTAATATTGAAAAGAGTTTTCGATAATGAGACTAAAGTGCGGGGTTTATAATTGTTAGGCATGCGATGTCTAAGTAATTCATTTGGTCAGGCATGCGATGTCTGAGGTGCTTGCGGATTCCAACTGTTCTAGTTTTACACTTTCTTTTCTGTGACCGTAAGTGTAATATGTGGTATCGCCGGTTTCGTTGCTATATGTCAACGACAATTGGGATGCACATATTTACTTACGTTGATGACATGTGATGTTATGTGTTGCTGGATATGTTATATTGGATCGTCGTGTTTGAATAGCGGGGGGTTTTTATGTGAGATGAGTGTTTTTCATTTTCATTCATGTAAAAACTTGTATGTAATATTATTTTATTGGGGCACTTCCAGGTTGCGGAAGTAGTCACCCTTTGTATATTATTTACTTTTCTGCACTAGGATAGACCCAAGGAGGAGGGCACAAGTAACCGGGTTCTGGAGTCCAGTGGGAGACCAACTCGAGGAGTCGAGTCCGGGTCTCCTAACTCTAGAATTGGTAGGGTTTCTTGCCGCTCTCGTAGGGGTCTAGGGGTGTGGGTTTGGCTATTCATCACGACCGTGGAATCCGTGTTTTATACTGGCTCGTATTGAAAACACGGACGTCCTAGTATATCCAATATTTCATATGTTTCTTCTGCTGCGATATCTGTGATGTGATCATGTGATGTTCTGTGATAGATACAGTATATAGTATATATGATATATTATATAGACGTTACTTATGTTTTACACCCGCGCTAGCCCTGCCCCGCTCTGTCGTTAGTTACCTAACCTAACGGTGCACGAGGGGACATCGAGGCGAATGCGGATGGCATAAGTGTACGTCGTATTTATCTATGATGTTTAGGTATTTAAATGATGGGACTTCATTAATGTGATTAATGAAATAAAAGAAACCTAAGATGTTGTAGAATCGAATTTCAAAATAAAACAGGTAGCTACAGTTCTTGCTTTGCACAGCGGTATATGTGATATATCCTGCACTTTATTCGATAAGGAAAGGACCGAGATCCCTTCACCGGGAGTGACTCTTTTAGCAATAACTGGCAGATGTTACAACCTCGGTTTGTCTTTTGATTGCTTTTACGAGTTTTTGCTTTGCACAGTGATATATATGATATATCCCGCACCTTATTCGACGAGGAAAGGACCGACGATCCCTTCACCGGGAGTGACTCCTTTAGCAAAACTAGAAAAGCCTCAAAAGCACTCCATTTCAAAATTCATTTGATCCTACAACGATATCAAGTTCATTACGCAATAGGTTTTCAGAAAAACCTGTCGTAGCCCTCCGTCATTTCAGATAAGTTATATATAGTATTCGTGCTGCATTTGTTGGCTTTCGTCAAGGTGCAGTGTGCGGTAGCTATATGCTGCTTATCTGCCAGCATATGATGCGATTGGATTAGGGTAGTCGTGCGGCTTTGTTGGCTTTCGTCAAGGGTCGTGCGGGTGGGTTTAATTCAATCAAGAAATGTACGGGTTGAACTTGACTAGCGGGCTATGGTTTGTTGGCTTTCGTCAAGGTCATAGCACGTTAGGGGAAAAATATTATCGGGAATTTCAAGTGTTGAAATTTGCAATGAGATTGCATACCTTCTATGAGATAGTTGGATCCCGATACCCGCTGCGAGTAAGAGTTACTCCAGGGAGAGTTTTATACATTACAATTAGCCGATCAAGTTGGTGTCTAGAAAGGTGTCAACGGGGTTACACCTCTGGGAAAACGAGGTTTACATTAATTAGGTTCGTGCGAAAGCACGGGGGACCTCCCTCAAAGTACCGACACTGGCCTGGCTGAAAGATTGGCGAACTTGTAGTGTGTAATTAATCCCGGCTAGTCTTTTCTTTTAGGGTTTGAAGGAAGATTTGATAAAAAGCAGTGGGAGCCATCCTGATTAGATAAAATAATGACCAATCTATTCTTGCAAGAGCGCATGCTGAGTGTTTTCTTCTCTCTCTCTCTTGGTAGCGACCATGTCACGTCTTAATCAAGATAATAATACGGATTATTGACCGAACCCGCTTGTTATACTGAGCTGGGGAACGTTGGTCCCGCTCAAACTTATAATTGTTATAAGACAGAGCAGGAAATTGGGGATTACCAGAATTCCCGTGCCGCCCAAACGAAGAGACTGCATGCTGATGCATCATCTTCGGGTGTGTTCATTACAAAGAACTGTTTCTCAGTATCCTCTGCATCATGAGTATATGATACCGGATCAGGATCCCAGATATGTAATCTGTTACTTAGGGCTACAAAAGGGTAGAAAAACTGAGAACGGATGATAAGTTTCATGAGACAGAAAACGGGGCAAGTGTTGCAGCCAAGTCTGTTGGTCACTGTCACCCTGTATAGTAATAAATTGATTCTGAACGAATGTTATTAGATACCGAACCTGATATACAAAATTATATCGGTCTCTTTATTAGTAAAGAAACGATAAAATTTTGTATTGTTGGATAATGTTTTGAACATTTCTTATATCAAAAGTTGATCGGTTCAGGCACGTTATCTAAAAGCGTTGTTGTTCTAAATCAAACTACAGTTCTTAGTATACGGAACACACACAAGAGGAAGAGTTCAGAAATGAACGAATTCTTCTTGAGGTATTGTAGACTAGGTCAGATCAATGTGACCCGACTAGCTAAGTTACATTTAGATGCATATTTAAATCAGTTTGAATTTACATCTTGTGAAACTTGCCAGTCATGTCACAGAGATAAGATGACCATAGCTCCGTTTACAGGAAACAGAGAAAGAGTTAGTAACTCTTGGGATGATACATGTTGATGTATGTAGGTCCCCTGTCTACACATGCCTAGACTGGTTCTTTTTACTTCATTACGTTCTCTGATGATCTCTTTAGATTCAGACCTATGTTCCTGTTGAAACACAAGTCCGAACCTTTTGAGATATTCACAGAATATAAGTTAGAAGTAGAGAACCAGAATACGGGTACAAGTATTATGTCCTTTGATGAGATCAAGGAGGAGAATACTTGTGCATGGAATTCCTGGACTATTCTAAAGGAGAATGAGATTCTCTCTCAGTGTTACTCCTCCGTATACACAGTAGCATGATGGGATATCGGGGCGGAGAAGATACACCCTATTAGATATGGTGTGCTCTATGATGAGTACTACTGAGTTATCTATTTCCTTTTGAGAGTTATGCACTTGAGAAGCTGCATACCTATTGAATAGGGTTCCAATCAAATCAGTTGCCTACCGCTTCATATGTGATATGGAAAGGGAAGAGCCCATATCTTAAGTTGGTTATGATTTGGAGTTGTCCGGCCTATGTCTAAAAGCAAAATTCGGACAACCTCGAGGCAACGTCTGTTATGTAGAACTGGAAGTGTTTCAGCTATACAAACTACATCAGATGATTTGGTAGAACCGAAGGATTCAGTAGATTCCAACGAACCTCAGCCTCTCTGCCGATCTAGTAGGGTTCCTCACCCACCTGAGAGATACTTCGGTTTCTCTATGACAGTGGGAGCGAGGAATGCATCATGAGATGATGACCCAACTAGTTTCGAGCTGGCCATCAGGAGTATGACTCTGTAAGAATGGCTGGATGCTTAGCGATCTGAGATGGAATCCATATACACCAACAAAGTATGGACTTTAGTTGCTATATCTGAAGGGTTAAATCCCCATCAGGAGCAAGTATATCTTGAGAAGATTACTTGGTGTAGATGGAAAAGTTGAGACTTTCAAAGCTAGACTTGTTAAAGGTTTTCGTCATTGACCAGGCGTGGATAATGATGAAACCTTTTCCAGTACCTATGCTTAAGTCCATCCAGATCCTACTTGCCACGGCTACATACCATAACTACGATATCTGGTGGTTGGGTGCCATGACATCTTTTCTAAATGATGTTTTAGAAGAGAACGTCTATAAGTACACAACCAGAGGGCTTCGTAAACAGTGGGAGCAGCGGAAACCTGAACAAGATGCTTTATAGCTTAAAGAAGGCATCGCGGAGTTGGAACATCTATTTTGATGAGTTAGTCAAAGAGTTTGACATCATCAAAATGGTAGATGAACCTTGTATAAACAAAAAGGTAGTAGGGAGTATGGTGGTGATCCTCGTAGAGTACTTGGATGACTTACTCTTGATAAGAAATGAGTTTCTTATGCTACGCTCGATCGATCTCAGTTTATCACAAAGATTCTCCGTGTAGGATCAAAATGATACCTCCTAAATCCTGAGTTTTAGATCTATGAGATAGATTTAATTGGATGTTAGGATTCTCACTAGTTGTAGTGAGATGATATCAATAGATCCTGGGGAGAATCACTAGAAGTGTTCCAGGGTGATAAAGACGACTGAATGTCAGTCGCAGGCATTGTCTTTACCCTCAGTAAAGGGACGGTATGTTGGAAGAGATCCAAGCTAGATACCGTGACATACTAGACGATAAAGGAAGGATACATCGCTACTAAAGAAGCTGTTTGGGTGTATATTGGTTCATGAGATGAACTACGTTCCTACCATTGTGAGACAATGGAGTTGCGGCTTATGCCAAGGAACGCCGGTCCCATCAGTGATCCAGACTTATTCTAAGGCAGTATCACCTGATCATGGAGATGGTTGATCTCCAGGTTGATCGAGGCAAGGAGAGCAGACTTAGAGGATAACGCAGCGGATCCACTCACGAAGGCCTATTCCCAGAGAGAGACTATTATGGGATGGTTGAGTATGAGATACTACAGCCACTGCTACAGATGGCCCTAGTGCAAGTGGGAGATTGTTAGTTATATGTATGCCCTAGAGGCCATTACTGTACATAGGATGTATATTGTAGTGGATGCTGGGACATATATAGAGAGGACTTTCTTGCTCGACATGATAGTATGCTATCTGGTTACTCTTTACCTTAACGTGTACAATGATTGTCTCTCTGTTACATGTTGGTAAAGCCCTTAGGATGTGTGCTTGACTACCTGGACTATGATGCGGATCATACTAGTGGGGACATGGTAGTCCACAAGTACATCCTTCAAAGTCCCTAGTCGTGGGTATATCGAGACGGGGCATCGATATACCAGAGTAGACTAGCGTGTACCTTCTCGACCCATACAGATGGGCGATGGATGATGCCATATCCATCGGTGTTTGACATCAGAGATGATATACGGGTGCTCAGTGGAGACTGGGTACACTGGACGGACTCGCCGAGAACTCCCAGATGGTATTATACCTCACGTCAGATGGCAGTTCTCTGGTGACACTGGTACAGAGTAGTCTGTTGACCCGAGATCGTCATAGTGTCTTGTGTGGTTCCCACTGTGCTTTTATTTCCATCTTACCACGTCCAAGAGGGCGTGCAAAACGGTGGTTTTTGGGTACAGTCCCAAGTCACATGGAGGCAATGAGCGATATGAGGGGATTCGTCTCTCCCGGTATAGGGGGTTGATGTTGCGCTGTGTTCGATTGGCTATAACAGGAAATCCCTGGCCAGGGTTGCTGAGATTTACTCGTAAGTGTTACCAGTAGTTTCTCGAAGTGTTATAGACCTCATATCGACACGACTTATCGAGCTATTGGGGTCTGACGTTCACCACCCCTAGGCAAGATATGCGACATATCAGACGATCAGACCGGACTGTACGGTAGTGTTACTGGTCGGATTCACTGGAGTGTGAGCGGGCTTGCTCGTTGATCTTCAGATCGCTCAATACCCGGGTGGTCGTTACGTTTAGCAGACCGCTTGCGGCTTGTGGGTGTTTGATATGATCATCATCTGCTGCCGGCGTATTGACGAGTCTTTAGAGTCCTACACAGAGGTTTCCTGGCTCAAGCGAAACGAAATAGGAGCGCATATGAGATATGTGCGGGACCGAGAATAATACGTGTATGTGATACCGTATTTCATTCTCGCGATCAATGTGTCGAATGGTTGTATGCGATATAACCTAGTTATCGATTCAAGTGTTGATTCGATAAGCTGATACATTATATACTAGTCGGTTGTGTGCGGCATGACCGGATCATTGAATCAAGTGTTGATTTAATGATTTAATGCATAATTATATATTTGATATATTACTTTGCATTAACTAGTATCGGTTCACTTTAAATGGATTTTCTCACTCGGGTGTGCGCATTGCATATGCGATATGATTTTTGTGCACTTGATTGTATCATGTTTGATGATACATGCTTTATGGTTAAGTGTAAAGAATTAAACCAAGGTTAAGTTGTTGATTAGGGTTTTACTTATTCATTCATCTTATTTATTTATTCATTTTGAATAAATTGAAAGATAAATGAATGGTGGCTTCATTTGTTTTTAGTTAAAGCTTCATGAAGCTTTGACTTGATGACTTTTTTGTTCTCATCCTTAACCCTAACCATCAACCCAACCTTAGTCAATTCTCTACACTTAACTAAGGTAAAGATTATGATAAGTATTGTTTTATTTTCTATTTTTTAAAAGAACTTATCATATTCTTCATCTTCTTCTTCTTCTTCACTTCAAGAAAAAGCTTCACAAGCTTTAATGGAAAAGTGAGAATTAGAGTGAGAAATCCAAATATAAAGTCTACCCACTTCCTATTTCTTCATCCTCCACCTCTTGCCAAGTATTAGAGTGTGTTTACTTCACAAGTTTCTTGACTTGGTGAAGTCGGAGCTTGATTTAGCGATGCCTCGACGTAGATCATCTTCGGCATGGACATCGACGACCTAGCTTGCCCATTCTTCGACGAAGCCGACGCTAGAGCCCGGGAGTTCACTTGGACAGTGAAGGGACTTCGTTGCGGAGCTATGGAGGTGGACAAACGGATCTACAAAGGTTGTATTTCCGTATTCCCATAGTTATGTGTTAACTAGTTAGTGTTTCGCCTAAATATCTAGCCAACGATCTTGTTAGGGTTTGTAGGCACCGTTAAATTTTGAAATTGGCAAGTTCGATGCCTTGTGAGACCTCATTAGGGTGCCTAGGAACCTTTCAATTTCTTCTCATCTCAAACCATAGTTAAATGTTTAAGATATTATTTAATTGGAGTTAAAACACAAAGAGAAGGTTAACCCATGGTTAGAAGTAGGTGAGAATGGTAAGGTTAAGAAAGAGTGTAGTAACTAACCAAGAATTATCCTTTACTTCTTTTCTTTTGTTTTAACAAAAATTAAATAATAATCCATATATTTAATTCATGGTGTGAGTCATATATTGCCACCATTTTCAATGTGTAATCAACCATGAAGGATGATGTATGTATGTATGTATGTGTGCACATCCATATGTGCATGAAACTAAAAAGAAAGAAAAACATACATGCATGCATACATCCATCATATACAAGAAAAGATTTTAAGTGAGAAAACTAATTGTTAAATGATAAATCAACACTTGATTTATCAATCTGGCCATATCACATACGACCCCACCAAAAGCAAGCCGCCCGATCAATATACGGTATCCTATACGCGGATTTTAATTGGGTCCATGCGCATATCGCATACGCGCACCACAACGTTTCGCCTGGACTAGGTAACTCCTTTATGGGACTAAGACTCGTCAATACGCCGGCAGTGGGTGATGACCATATCAAGCACCCCCAAGCCGCAAGCGGTCAGCTAAACGTAACGGCCACCCGGGTATTGAGCGATCAGAAGAAAACAAGCGAACCTGCTACAACTCCCGTCGAGCCAACCGGCAACACTACCGTACAGTCCGGTCTCTTCGTCAGATATGCTGCATATCGAGTCTAGGGATGGTAACGTCGACCCCAGCAACTCAATAAGTCATGCCAGTGAATGGTCTATAACAGATCGAGAAACTACTGATAACACTTATCAGTAAATCTCAGCAGCCCTGGCTAGGGAGTTACTGATATAACCAGTCGAGCACAGCACAGCATCAACTCCCAATACCGGGAGAGACGAAACCCCTCCTATCGCTCATCGCCTTCATGTGTCTCGGGACTGTACCCAACGGCCACCTGTTTGCACGACTCAGTAGAGCCGTAGTAAGGTGGTAATCAAAGTACAGTGGGAGAGCACACAAGACTCTACGACGATCTCGGGTCTACAGACTAACCTATACCAGTGTCACCTGAGAACTGCTATCCGACGATAGATATAATTCCATATAGGAGTTCTCGGTGAGTCCGTCCATTGTACCCAGTCACCACTGAGCACCCGTATATGATCTTGATGTCAAACATCGATGAATGTGGGAATATCCATCGCCCATCACATGGGTCTATTATCATATACGCTAGTCTACCCTGGTATATCGATGCCGCATCTCGATACACCTCCGACTAGGGACATTCCAGGATATGCTTATAAACTACAGTTGTCCCACCAGTATGATCTCTATCATAATCACTGTAGTCAAGCTAATATCCTCAGGGCTTTATCAAAATGTATGAATGAGTAAAAGCATGATCAAATCAACATGTGAGATAAAGAAGAACCAGATAGCATACTATCATGTCGAGCAAGAATGTACACTGAATATATATATATATATATACATGTATAAATACATCCACTATCACATAATGGCATCTAGGGCATACATATATCCAACACCCGTTGCCAAAAGCATCCCTTCGGGTGCTCGAGGCAGTGGTGTTCCGCCTTAGTGCACTTTGTCGACGGCATCCGGGGGTGTGGCCATCTACTAAAGTTTGCGACGAGCATTCGATCAGGATGTCGGGAATCTTATTGAAATGCCCGACTTTATATTGAAAAGTTTTTTCGATAATGAGACTAAAATACGGGGTTTATAATTTCTAGGCAAGCGATGTCGAAGGAATTCATTTGGTTAGACATGCGATGTCTAAGGAGGTTGCGGATTCCAACTGTTGTAGTTTTACACTTTCTTTTCTGTTACCGTAAGCGTAGTATGTGGTGTATCGCCGGCTTCGTTGCTATACATCAACGACAATCGGGATACGCATACTTACTTACGTTGATGATATGAGATATTATGTGTTGCTGTGATATGTTATATTGGATCGTCGCATTTTGAATAGCCGGGGTTTTTATGTGAGATGAGAGTTTTTTCTTTTTCATTCATGTAAAATTCATTTGTATGTTATATTCTTTTATTGGGGCACTTCCGGGCTGAGGATGATGTCACCGTTGTATATTATTTACTTTTCCGCATTAGGTAGACCCAAGGCGGGGAGCACAAGTTACCGGGTTCTAGGCTCCAGTGGGAGACCATCTCGAGGAGTCGAGAACGGGTCTCCTAACCTTAGAATTGGCAGTGTTGATTGCTGCTCTCGTAGGGGTCTAGGGATGTGGGTTTGGCTAGTCATCGCGACCGTGGAATCCGTGTTTTATACAGGCTCGTATTAAAACACGGACGTCCTAGTATATCCGATATTTCATATATGTTCTTTTGCTGCAATGTTCTGTGATGAGATCATATTACTGCCTGAGATAAATGTTTATATTATATATATGAGATATATGTTATATTGCAGATTTCGTTTCAAATGTGATGCTTGTGAAGCACAATTAAAATGGGACTTCATTAATGAGATTAATGAAATAAAAGAAAGCTAATGATGTTGTGGAATCGAATTTTCAAAAACAGGTAGCTACGGTTCTTGCTTTGCATCGCGGTGTTCCTTGTAGAACAACCTGCACCTTATTCGATAAGGAAAGGGCCGAGATCCCTTCACCGGGAGTGATCCCTTTAGCAATAACTGGCAGATGCTACACCCCGCGGTTTGTTTTTGATTGCTTCTATAGTTTTTGCTTTGCATAGTGATATATATGATATATCCTGCACCTTATTCGATTAGGAAAGGGCCGACGATCCCTTCACTGGGAGTGACCCCTTTAGCAAAACTAGAAAAGCCTCAAAACACTCCATTTAAAATCACTCGATTCTACAACGATATAAAGTTCATTACGCAAAAGGTTTTCTTAAAAACCTGACGTAGCCCTCCGTCATTTTAGATTAGTAGTATTTCGTATTCGTGCTGCGCTTGTTGACTCAGTCATGGCGTAGTGTGCGGTAGCTGATTAGTGCTTATCTGCAAAGCATATGATGCGATTGGATTAGGGTAGTCGTGCGGCCTTGTTGACTCAGTCAAGGGTCGTGCGGGTGGGTTTAATTCAATCGGGAAATGACGGGTTGAACTTTACTTGCGGTCTATGGTTTGTTGACTCAGTCAAGGTCATAGATCGCTTGGGGCAAAATATTATTCGGAATTTCAAGTGTTGAAATTTGCAATGAGATTGCATACCTTCTATGAGATAGTTGGATCCCGATACCCGCTGCGAGTAAGAGTTACTCCTGGGAGAGTTTTACACATTACAATTAGCCGATCAAGTAGGTGTCTAGAAAGGTGTTAACGGGGTTACGCCTCTGGGAAAATGAGGTTTACTTTAATTAGGTCCGTGGGAAAGCACGGGGAACCTACCTCAATGTACCGACACTGGCCTGGCTGAAAGATTGGCGAACTTGTAGCGTGTAATTAATCCCGGCCAGTCTTTCCTTTTAGGGTTTGAAGGAAGATTTGATTAAAACAGTGGGAGACATCCTGATTAGATATATTAGATAACCAATCAAATCTTGCAAGAGCATACGCTGAGTGTTTTCTTCTCTCTCTCCTGGTAGCGACCATATCACACCATAATCAAGATAAAAATACGGATGTACTGACCGAACACGCTTGTTATACTGAGCTGGGAAACGTTGGTCCTGCTCCAACTTATAATTGTTATAAGACAGAGCAGGAAATTGGGGAATACCAGATTTCCCGTGCCGCCCAAACGAAGAATGTGCGTGTTGATTCATCATCTTCGGGTGTGTTCAATACATAGAATCGTTTCTCAGTATCCTTTACGTCCTGGGTATGAGATACCGGATCAGGATCCCGCATATGTAATCTTTTACATGGGCTACAGACAGGTAGAGAACTGAGAACGGGTGATAAGTTTCATGAAATAGAAACGATGCAAGTATTGCAGCCAAGTCTGTTGGTCACTATCACCCTGTATTACCAGAATACATTGATTCTGAACAAATGTTATTAGATACCGAACCTGATATACAACATCATATCAGTCTCTTTATTAGTAAAGAAGGATATAATTTTGTATTGTTGGATAATGTTTTGAATATTTCCTATATCAAGAGTTGATCGGTTCAGGCACGTTATCTAAAAGTATAGACGTTCTAAATCAAACCACAGTTCTTAACATACAGAACACAGACAAGAGGAAGAGTTCATAAATGAACGAATCCTCCTTGAGGCATTATAGACTAGGTCATATCAATACGACCCGACTAGCCGAAGTTACATATAGATGCATATTTAAATTAGTATGAATTTACATCTTGTGAAACTTGCCGGTCATGTTACAGAGATAAGATAACCACAGCTGTGTTTATTGGAAACAGAGAAAGAGTTAGTGAACTCTTGGGATTGATACTTGCTGATGTATGAAGGTCCCCTGTCTACATATGCCAAGACCGGTTCTTTATACTTCATTATGTTCTCTGATGATCTCTCAAGATTCAGACATATGTTCCTGTTGAAACACAAGTCCGAAGCTTTTGAGATATTCATGGAATATAAGTTAGAAGTAGAGAACCAAAAACGGGTATAAGTATTATGTCCTTTGATGAGATCAAGGAGGAGAATACTTGAGCACGGAATTCCTCGATTATTTTAAAGGAGAATGAGATTCTCTCTCAGCATTACTCCTATAGATACACCATAGCACGATGGTATATCGGGGCGGAGCAATAGCACCCTATGTGATATGGTGTCCTCTATGATGAGTAATACTGAGTTTCCTATTTCCTTTTGGGAGTTATGCACTTGAGAAGTTGCATGCCTATTGAATAGGGTTCAAAACAAATCAGTTGCCTACCACTTCATATGTGATATGGAAAGGGAGGAGCCCATATCTTAAGTTTGTTAAGATTTGGGGTTGTCCGGCCTAAGTCTAAAAGAAAAATCCATACAAGCTCGAGGCAAAGTCAGTTCTGTGGAAGTTTGTTGGATATCCTAAGCATTCGCAAGGGAATATCTTCTACCAAACCAAGGAACAAAAGATGTTTTGTTTCTCAGCATGCCACCTTTGTAAAAGGGAATTTCTTGTGAAGAAATTAGTGGTCATGAGATAGAACTGGAAGGAGTTCCAGCTATACAAACTACAGCAGATGATTTGGTAGAACCAAAGGATTCAATAGTAACCAACGAACCTCAGCCACTCCGTCGATCTAGTAGGGTTCCTTACCCACCTGAGAGTTACTTCGGTTTCTCTATGATAGTGGGAGCGAGGATTGCATCATGAGATGATGACCCAACTAGTTTCGGGCTGGCCATCCGGAGTGGTACTCTATAAGAATGGCTGGATGCTAAGCGATCTGAGATGGAATCCTTATACACCAACAAAGTATGGACTTTGATTGGTTTATCTGAAGGGTTAAATCCCCATCAGGAGCGAGTATATCTTGAGAAGATTACTTGGTGTACATGGAAAAGTTGAGACTTTCAAAGCTATGCTTAAAGTCCATCCAGATCCTACTTGCCACGGCTATATACCATGACTACGATATCTTGCGGTTAGGTGTTATGACTGCTTTTCTAAATGATGATTTGGAAGATAATGTCTATAAGTACACAGCCAGAGGGCTTCGTAGACAGTGGGAGCAGCGGAAACGTGTGCAAGATGTTTTATGTGATAAAGCAGGTATCGCGGAGTTGGAACGTCTGTTTTGATATGGTAGTCAAAGAGTTTGACTTCATCAAAACGGTAAATGAACCTTGTATATACAAAAAGGTAGTTGGGAGTATGGTGGTGATCCTCGTAGAGTACGTGGATGACATACTCTTGATAGGGAAGGAGTTTCCTATGCTACGCTCGGTCAATCTCCGCTTATTACAAGGATTCTCCATATATGATCAAAATGATACCTACTAAATCCTGGGTTTTAGATCTATGAGATAGATCTAATTGGATGTTCGGATACTCACTAGTTGTAGTGAGATGGTATCAATCGATCCTGGGGAGAATCACTGGAAAGGTTCCAGGGTGATAAGGACGACTGAATGTCAGTCGCAGGCTTGTCTATACCCTTAGTGGAGGGACGGTATGTTGGAAGAGTTCCAAGCTAGATACCGTGACTTACTAGAAGATTAAAGGCAAGATACATCGTTGCCAAAGATGCTACCAAAGAAGCAGTCTGGATATATATAAGTCCATGAGATGAACTTCGTTCCTACCATTGTGTGACAATGGAGTTATGGCTTTTGCCAAGGAACTACCGTCCCATCAGAAATCGAGATATAATTCTTAGGCAGTATCACCTGATCATGGAGATGGTTGATCTCCAGGGAGATCGAGGTTAGGAGAGTAGACATAGAGGACGACATCGTGGATCCACTCACAAAGGCCTTTTTTCCCAGTAGAGACTTTTATGGGATGGTTGAGTATGAGATACTTCAACCGCGTCTAATTGTTGGGTATGTGATACCACAACAGATGGCCCTAGTGCAAGTGGGAGATTGTTAGTTATATGTATGCCCTAGAGGCCATTACTGTACATACGATGTATATTGTAGTGGATGCTAGGACATATATAGGGAGGACTCTCTTGCTCGACATGATAGTATATGCTTTGTGGTTGTACTTTATCTTAACATGTACTCTGACTGTCTCTATGTTACATGCTGATAAAGCCCTTAGGATATGTACTCGACTACTGGGACTATGATGAGATCATACTAGTGGGGCCATGGTAGTCGACGAGTACTTCCTATAACTGTTCCTAGTCGAGGGTGTATCGAGACAGGGCATCGATACACCATAGTAGACTACCGTATACGCATCTTGACCCATATGATGGGCGATGGATGATCCGATATCCATCGGTGTTTGACATCAAGGATGGTGTACGGGTGCTCAGTGGATACTGGGTACACTGGACGGACTCGCCGAGAACTCCCAGATGGTATTATACCTTACGTCAGATGGCAGTTCTCCGGTGACACTGGTACAGAGTAGTCTGTTGACCCGAGATCGTCAGAGAGTCTTGTGTGATTCCCACTGTGCTTTGATTTCCATTTTACCACGTCCAAGAAGGCGTGCAAAAAGGTGGCTTTTGGGTACAGTCCCGAATCACGTGGAGGCAATGAGCGATAGGAGGGGATTCGTCTCTCCCGGTATAGGGAGTTGATGTTGTGCTGTGTTCGATTGGCTATAACCGGAAATCCCTGGCCAGGGTTGCTGAGATTTACTGGTAAGTGTTATCAGTAGTTTCTCAAACTATTATAGACCTTATATCGACACGACTTATCGAGCTACTGGGTCTGACGTTTACCACCCCTAGGCGAGATATGCGACATATCAGACGACGAGACCGGACTGTACGGGAGTGTTACTATTTGGATTCACAGGAGAATGTACAAGCTTGCTTGTTGATCTTCTGAGCGCTCAATACCTGGGTGGCTGTTACGTTTAGCTGACCACTTGCAGCTTGTGGGTGTTTGATATGATCATCACCTACTGCCGGCGTATTGACGATTCTTTAGAGTCCTACACAGAGATTTCTTAGCTCAGGAAAAACGGAGTAGGAGCACATATGTGATATGTGCGGGACCGAGGATAATGTGGTATATGATACCGTATTGGATTCTCGCGATATGAGATATCGGCCGGGTATATGTGATATAGCCGGGTCATCGTATTAGTCAGTTATTTATGAAATAGCCGGATTATTGGATCAAGTGTTGATTCGATAATTTAATGTATAATAATATATATGATATATTAAATTACATTAACTAATTTTAGCTCACTAAAAGATTCATTTTCTCACGGGATACATTGATATATATGCGATATAAGTTAATTGTATTATTTTCTATTGTTACAAAATATATTGTATATGTGATATATAATATTATAACATGTTAGGGTTACAAATTTAACAATGGTTTAGGGTTATAACTTGGTTACGGTTAGGATTAGGGTTAGCTTTTGCATGAAGCTTCCTGAAGCTTTGACTTTGTGGTTGCTTGATATTTTTGTGAGATATTATGTTAACCCAATCCAAACTATTAACTCTAGTTAACTCTCTACAAGGGTTAACTCTTTCAAGCTTAACCCTTGGTTAGATTTGTAACCACTACAATATTTCATTATTCATCACAAAAGGATTGATTATTATTCATCACAAAAGGATTGATTATTATTCATCTTCTTGTTCCTTCTTCTTTCTTTCATGAAAATGCTTTATAGCTTTTTCTAAGTGATGAAAAATGAGTGAGAATAAGAAAATAAAAGAGAGCAAAAATCCTACTTCATCATCCTCATCTATCCTTTCCATTTAGATGAGGGTGTTCACATCATTTTATGAGTGATAGCTTGTGTTAACGAAACTTCAAAGTAGATCATCTATGTTATCGAAGATCGGAAGCAAGGTTGCATCATTCTCTTCGTGAAGCCTCTCGAGAGTCCAGAACACGATGATTGCAGCGAAGGGACCTTAACACGGAGCTTAAGAAGTGAAGGACTGGATCTACAAAGGTTGTAATCCCTCTCACTTAGTGTTAAAGTGTTTAACATGCTAGTTTTCGCCTAAACCCTAGTTTAAAGATCCGGCTTCGGGTTGTTCGGCACGGCTAAAATTTTAATCGGGCATGGTTGATGCCTCGTAGACCCTTGTACGCGTGCTTAGCAACCATACAGCGTTGAGAAACATTTCCTTAGAGATAAAACACCAAAGACACTCTCTACTCATCCTAAGGTTGAAGGTCTAGGAAGCCAGACACTTTAGTTTTCTCAAGTTCGAGAAAGAAGCTCAAGGTAGAGACCGTCTGGTGGATCCATCTTCGGCAAGAGAAGGCGACGAGGAACGAACCATCCGACCACCACAAAGAGCCCAAGAGACGGAGTTCAAGTTGAGGTATAACCCCTAACCGAGTAGGAAAAGCTCTAGTTAGTTGCTAGTGTGTAGTTTAGCAAAGATCCGTGTTTTATAGTCCATGTTACCATGACCCGAAAAATCATTTTTTATCATTTCCGCAAGCCCGAAAGAAACGGGAGAGGTAACGTCGACATACAACTCTATCAAATGCCAGCAAATAAGTCTATATGCAATAAGCAGTAGGTGCATAATCATGCAAGTGCTTTGGCAAGTAAAGTAACTACAGGATGAGATGCAAAATAATAATTGCGGAGCACGGGTTGAAATAACATCTACACGGAATCTCAACGTGGAAAGATAATTGGTACCCACCAATGCACCCCAAATCCCAACTGTAAGTCCACGTTACCTATCCCGGTACTTACGGGCTTACGGAAATGATTAAAAATGATTTTTCTAGAGGTGGTAACATGGACTCAAAATACGGATCTTTGATAAACAACTATCTAACAATCCTAACATGAGTTTTTCCTACTCGGTTAGGTGGTTATACCTTAACTTGAACTCCTTCGTCTTTAAATCCTTGCGGTGGTCGGATCGGCCTCACCTCGTCGTCTCCTTGCGCCGAAGATGGATCCACCTGAAAGCTTCTACCTTTGGCTTCTCTTCAAACTAGAAGAAACTAGAACACTTGGTTTGCTAAACCTTGTGAACTAGGATGAGTAGAGGAGTGTGTTGGGATTTATCTCTATGGTTCTTGCTTCTCAACACATGAGACAAGTGAACCATAGACTAGAGAGAGAGCAATAGGAAGAGGGAGAGCTCAAGCAAGAGAGAGAAAGCAAATGAGAGAATGAGCAAGCCTTTTGCCATCCAAGCTCTCATAATCCAAAATCTTGATAACTCATAATAGTAATTGAGTATTTTGTGATGGTTGAAGTCAAAATGGCCATATTATTTCATGCACTCATTTTGCAAAAAAAAAAAGCAAGCAAAAGTCTTTGCCATGAAATGATAGCCATTGTAATAATGATGGTCAACTAGTCCAACCTAGTCAACCGTTGAACAAAGTCAACAAGTCAACAAAGTCAACCCCTCAACAACCATGTAACTATAATGCTTAATTAATATTATTGTTAATCATATTTCATATTCTCATTAGGGTTTTAGCAAAATTCAACAGTCAACAACCCCAATGAGAATCCTCTGCCTCTGTCTCTCTGTCAACTGTGCATACACACCAGCATCCGCTTTCCGAGGAACACGAATACAAACGAGATGAAACCAATCCCAAAACGTACACTAGGATCTGGCTTAAACCAAAGCCCGCTAGTGTTAACTGTCCGGACACTAAACGTGCACAAGTGCACGGATGTGACCGAACCCTGTCACAAAACCATGCGACCTGTCGCAAAACCATGCCACCTCTACTCTTTTGCCTAAAGGTGAATAGCTTTCTGTGTGACACTCTAAAAACTCGACACTACGCTGGCAGTGGGTTTAACCACAGACCGCAAGCAGCACTAGCTGTGCGTAACTGTCCCCAGGTAGATGCCGATAAGAAGACGGACGAGGTGAAACCCATCTGAACTCCTGCTGTGCCTGGATGTGACAATCTCCGTACAGTCCGGTCTTTTCGTCTGATTGTAAGTGCACGGCGGCGCCCCGGCCGTCGATCCGACGGCCAAACGCGGAAACGGTGGTAAACTTAAAATTTTGCGGACTTGGCAAACCGGCACCACCGCGCACTAAACCCCGGATCGTGCCATTAAACTAAATCTAGCATACAAGAAGAAGGGTTAGAGATATACCGACGATCCAAGTCCTCCGGTCTTCATCTCCACTCCGATCTCCTCGCGGGATCTCCGTCCGTCTCCTCCTCGTCGGAAAGGGCACCACGAAGCCGGGTACTTTTACGGGCTCCCACCTCAATACCGAGGCAACTCGCGCATGAAGCCGGCTACTCGACATGCTCAAGATTTACTGTAGGGAATGTAATGTAGAATGTATGTCTCACATTGGGGTTGGTTGCCATTGAAGATGATGGAGGAATCAAGACTAGAAAAATGGTGCTTGCATTTTTCTAGCATGTAAAGAAGATCAAGAATGAAACTCTCATGGTGAAGCTCTCATCTTTTTCTTTCTCTCTTTTCTTTTTCTTCTTTCTTTCTTTCTACCATTTTTCATCAAGTGAGAGCAAGAGGGTGGAGGAATGAATATGATAGCATAAACATAGAAGGAAGGTGAGTGTAGGAAAAGTAGAAAGGTGACTATATCCTAAACATAATCATCACTAAACTCTCCATCAACCTCAAATCCATTTCAAATCCTTTCTCTTCACAATAAATGCAAGAAAAGGTGCAAAAGAAAAGATGCTCTCATAATAAAACCTTTTCCAAGAAAACCCCTCCACAAATGTTATTTGCACAAATGCAAATAACCCCCTCCATCGGAAAAGTCCGGCCGGGAAAGAACAAAGAAAAACCGGCCGGAACGGAAAGCAAAATGGCAACTCTAGAAAACTGGTCCCGTAATAAATTACAGGAAAACCCCACACTGTGCATACACACCCGCATTTGTATTCCGTCCGGATACAAATGCAATGAGACAAAATCTACACTGTACTATACTAGGACCGGCTTAAACCAAAGCCGGCTAGTAATATCCGTCCGATCCTGATCCGTGCAACACCGCACGTATCTGATCGAACGCTGCCATATATCCATACGGCCACTAGTACAAAACTGTCCGATCCTGATCCGTGCAATACCGCACGTATCTGATCGGACCCTGCCATATCTCCATACGGCCTCTACAGCGTTTCGCCCGAAAGCTTGAGTAACTGAAAGTGTGGTGGACTCTAAAGACTCGTCAATACTATGGCTGTGGATTTAACCACTAGCACGTCAGAGGTATAAGCCAATACGTGACGGGCCACCAGCTATTGACCAAAAGGGACGTCGATGAGGAAGCTCACCCCGACACCCAACTGAGCCTGTCAGTGACAATATCCGTACAGTCCGGTCCGTTCGTCTATGAGCATCGCATGGCGGGCCTAGGGGGTTGGTAAAAGTCAGACCCCCAAAAGCGGTACAAGTCGTGTCGGAGTGTAGCCCAGAACACCCTGAGATACTACTGGAATACCTACCAGTAAATCTCCTGCCTTGGCCAAGGTCTTTGTGTAATGGCTCTCCTAGACACAGCGCGACCTCACCCCCAATACCGGGAGAGACGAAACCCCCGAAGATCCGCTCACTGCCTCCATGTGGCTCGGGACTGTACCCAACTAAAACCTGTTTGCACGACTCCTTTGAGCCGTGGTAGGGTAGTAAACAAAGTACAGTGGGAACTCACACGAGACAAATGACGATCCCCAGGTCGATGAACTAACCTGTACACATGTCACCAGGGAACTGCTATCTGACGTCAGGTATAAGACCAACTAGCATGTTCCCAGCGAGTCCTGTCCGGTGTACTCATAACCCAATGAGCACCTGTATACATCTTAGGTGAACCAACTGACACCAGTGGCTTGTGAGACCGGCCACCGCCCCTCGTCGGGGTCTCGACTGTATACACTAGTCTACTCTGGAGAATCGATGCCCTGTCTCGAAACTCCCACGACTAGGGACCAATTAAGGATGTGCTTGTAGACTCCAGCTCTCACTTATATGATCGCCCTCATACTGCTGGCAGTCAAGCATGAATCCTAGGGCTCTATCAACGTGCAATAGCGACATGTCAGGTCACCTAAAGCAGTGCACGATGATAAAGGTAAACCAGATAGCATACTATCATCTCGAGTAAGACTGTCCTACCGGGATAGGTCCTCCCTCAATCATTGCAATCACGTGCCTGTGATCCAATAATTGACTCTGAGGGCACTATCTTCAACAATCTCCCACTTGCACTCAGGGCTAATTATTGCGATGTCGCATACTCACAGCCCGTGTGATACCGAACACCCAACTCCCCTACTAGTCAGTTTCACAAAATCCGTTTGCGAAACTATTGCGTTCGAGGAATAGCCTCTGTGAGTGGATCCGCCTTGATGTTTCTTTCTATGTCTCTCTATATCTCAAATTCGCGGAGAAAGCCATCTCCCGAAATGAGCAATACCTGTCTTAGAATGTCTGGATGTCTGATGGGACTTAGCTCATAAATGAACTCCAAATCCAAACTTCTTAGACTGTATCGTCAACTGAACTTAATCAATATCCTGCGCCATGCCACCCTCAGTATTGCCTTAGACCATCCGTCCAAAATACTGCCCCTCGTCAGAGGGAAAAACTATAACTCTGACAACCTCCTTGTCGTCCAGGTCACCTTGGAAGCCTGGAATGATAACCGTCTCCTAAAAGAGGCAGCCGTTATCATATCCCTAGAACAGCCACTTATGTTCTAAAACTGCTTCCGACTGTTTCTCCAGGATTGGATTAATGTCAACTTATTGCATCTAGTGCAAGAACAACATCTGGTGTGGTACTTGACATCTCATGATTGACTCAATTGCCTAAGCAAGTGATCTGCCAATCATGCACGTCCCTCTCCCCTTTAGTCTGTAAGACACCTTTGGAGAGGGTGACTCCATTACCTGCAGGTACACTACCGTGCCAGGAGTCGTCCATCCTAAATACTCTTAGAATGCTGTCAAGTACCCTGATTGGGAAACCACCCAAATCTAGATCTAAAACCATAGATCCAGTAACCAGTATGTCTAATATAATCTCCAAGTCCTTTGTGGAGAAACCACTGTGTGACGACCAAAGTATAACCGATCGTAGTAAAGGAATATCTCTTTCTTTTACTACCTTCTCAACAGATCCATCCCCTATTCTGATGACGTCAAACCTATGACTGTCACATCAGAAATAGATGATCTATCTCCGCTACATCTGCTTTAGTCTATAAATAGACATAAGCCTGATGTCCACCAATGCTTCCGCTGCTCCCACTGACTACGACAACCCTCTGGCAGAGTCATATAGACGTGCACTTCCAAAGCAAGTTTAGAACGACGCTATAATCATCCTCCTGCCGGGTCTCGCAGCCTGGAACAACAACAATGGCAAGTGTGGGTAAACAAGAACTTCCCTGTCACCGTCCTTGAGGCTACCGAAGTACCTCTCGGGTGCCTGAAGTTACCCACCTTATCTGCGGAGTGGCCAATGGAATGTCAAATCAGATTGAATCTTCAGGTTCCTTATCAAATCTTCAGTAATCGTTTGCGGTTCTGGAATCACTTCCAGTTCTACCATACTCCCACTGCTGTTTTTGAAAAAATCCATTTTTAATAAAACTGTGGCGAGTCTAGAACAATATTGCTATTGTTCATCCAGATGGTAGAAAGTCAACCCGCGTCATAGCCTGGGTCAACCCACAAACAGCCATTACAGAAACGTGCCTTGAGTTGTCCAGTGTCTGGTTTTAAGCATAAGCCGGACAACTCCCCGTACCTTAACAACGTTAAGATATGAACTGTTCTACATCCAATATAGAACCAGAGGCACTGATTTAATTGAACCAGATTCAAATCATGCAGCTATCTCCAGTGCATGTCAACTAAATGGAAGGAGGTCGATCAGCGTTACTCAACTTAGGAATACTTCCAATTATGAGTAACCTGAAAGAGAAGTAATTTCTCTTTATCATTACTATCAACTGAATACCATACACAAGTATCTACATCTTCGATCACTTTGAAGAATCCCGATACTTGCTACACCTGGTTCCCTACTCTATTCAAATACCTATAACTCCTCAAAACTTAGACCCTGTGTTTCTACGAAACACATGTCTAAGAACTAGAGAAGTCAAAAGTAAACAGAATACAGTACGAGGACCAACCCCTCTGTCCTGATGGACACTGGACAACATACAATACTCTGTATAAGTCCCTTGAGTCTAGTGACTCATTCACTGTGTGTCGTAGGTTGAAAACTGTACTTTTGGTTAAGAAGAATTACACCGCTGTTCAATGCTCCTTACCTAACCATCCACTGATATAGGTAAATGTCATCGACATAATATCAAAAGGTATATCTCACTCTATGAAAATAGACGTACAGATATATCAATTTGAAATTGGTGCACAACAGCGGATATTCAAAACCAAATATTTGCCGACCGGCAAACAGCCCAGATGATCTCCTCAAATATCACCGATTACAACGAATCCCGATATAATGAGGATGATCACCCAATTCCCAATAACTTACTCCCACTCATCATCTATAAAACCATACAGATGTGAGAATCATACCTGGTAAATACATACCCTGGAGTAAGTGTCTAATCGGGAAATCAGTTTTTCTTTTAACATTACACAGTGAGACTGAAACATTGAAATGTTTCGATGGGGTATCCCGGTATTCCTAGTAATGCCTCTTCCAGATTCACGACTGTAACCGTATAGTTCTTTTCCACCTCTCCAAATCCCTTCATATGTCTTTAGTCTTTACCTTATGTACACCCCTTTAGGCCAAATGGTTTTCTTCCTTCCCTACCGTTCGGCACCAGCCTATGGTTTGGAAGAAGACTATCCAAAAAGCATAAAGGGTGTACTGTCCTAATCCTAGGAGCACTCGCATCGCGAGAGAAGGTGAAGATAAAAGACACCTGAATGTACTTTATTCCTATTTCTCCTGAACCAGGATCCATCCCCGAACTGGAACGAGTTCCTTTCGAGTTCGTATATAACCATACGATGGATTATCCAATAAAATGGGATCTTCGTAATGATACGGAGTGTCCTGGAGAAATACAAAGGTGATTTAGGATTGGCGAAGGAATACATGGTTTGGTCGTGAATATCTGTTGCAATTTACTTTGCCCTCTTACTAATCCCTTGCTTTGTCTGAACTTAATACCTTCTGTACACCGTTTAGGCTAACTGGTTTTCTTCATTCCCTACCGGTCGGCACCAGCCTATGGTTTGGAAGAAGACTATCCAATTTGCGTAATAGGTGTACTACTCCTAGACCAAGGAGTACTCGCAACCTGAGAGAGGGTGAAAAGAAAAGACAACTGAATAGTCCTATCCGTTTTCTCCAGAACCGGAAACCATCCTCGAATAAATTCTTTCGAGTTCGTATCTAACCATACGATGGTTTTGTCCAATGGAAGTGGACGTTCGTAGTAAAACGGGGTGTCCTGGAGAAAAGAGTAAAAGCAGGAGTGGCAATGAGGTCTGCAACTCTGACAATCCAAAAGCCAGTGTCAAGAAGGTTCGGTCAACTTGGTCACTGAGTCATAGTCTTAGGGTCGGGTCAATGGTCGCTGCCAGAGAGAGAGAAAAGAAACACTCAGCGTGCACTCTATCCTAGATCAGAATGGTTACCAATTTATCTAATCTGGAAAACTCCCACTGTACCTCAAATTCTCCTCCAAACCTGAAAGAAGAATTAGTCGGGGTCACCCGAGGAGTAAACTAACTCATCAGTGGGAATCGGGATCCAACTCTCATCGCATGACAACGTGACGGAATCCGCTCACGGTATCACACTCCAGAAGGTATGCGCATATCTGGCAAGTTTCAGTACTTTTGAAACTCCCGATGTGATTTCTGCCCCATGCTCTTATGACCTTGACTTTGGCCAACAAATCATAAGTCACATGTCAAGTTCTACCCGTCATTCTCCAGGTTGATTTGAATCCACCCGTACATACCCTTGACTTTGGCCAACAAGGTAGTACGACTGTCCCAAACCAACGCATCTATCTATGCTGCATTTGAATAACCAACAGCTACCAAACACTGTGCCTTGACTTTGGCCAACAAACACAGCTTGAATACTATTGACTACCCATATGAAACGACGGA
The DNA here is from genome assembly GCA_030015575.1 of Agapanthus africanus. Lineage (NCBI taxonomy): Eukaryota > Viridiplantae > Streptophyta > Magnoliopsida > Asparagales > Amaryllidaceae > Agapanthus > Agapanthus africanus. The sequence continues at coordinate 444,557,941 of JASDDO010000014.1, forward strand.
GGGCTACGAATGGTTTCTGGCGAAAACCTTTAACGTAAAGAACTTGATATCGTCGAAGGAACTGATAGCTTTTAAAAATACAGTGACGAAAACCGTTGCTAAAGAGGTCACTCCCGGTGAAGGGATCTCGGCTCTTTCCCCGTAGAATGGGGTGCAGGATATTCCAAATGAATACCACGATGCAAAGCAAAAGTAATCGGCTATAGTGAAGTTAATGCCCTGACGCAAACTTCTGTCCAAGGGGTCACTCCCGGTGAAGGGATCTCGGCCCTTGCCTCGTCGACTGAGGAGCAGGATATTCCAATGAATACCACGATGCAAAACAAAAGTAAACGTCCTTGCAATAACAGCTTTTTGAAAAGTGTTCCAACAACATCAGATTAGGTTTGTTTTTAAACTTGCATTGATCCGAATCAACGCAGTCCCATCATTTGATCACACCAAAAAGAACGAAAATATACTGATGTACGTATATGCTATCCGCATTCGCCACTGGGTCCCGTCATTACCCGTTAGGTTAGCTTACTAACGACAGAGCGGGGACTGGACTAGCGCGGATGAAAAACATATACAACATCTACTAATATATATACCAATATATTATATTTCGCTCAAGGCGTGAAAGAAATGCAACATCACAGAAAATGTACAGCATCACAGAAACAATACAGATATCTGGGATCCCCGGGTTTCACAGAGCCACTACTGAAACCCGACGTTCCCCTGGTCGTGTGGATAGCCTGTGCAATGAAATCCTAGACCCCTACGGGCGCGGCAAGTCACCCGCCAAAACCTGAAGCGAGGCAGCCCCCTTCAGCGCCGTGAATGGACCACCCAGCACTTCACGGAATCCGGTAACTTGGGCACCCCTCCTGGGTCAACCTGTACCCCCTACGAGTGCGGCGAATAGCCCGCCAATCCTAGAGTGAAGCCCCCTCCGTCTCAATGCCATGAGATGCGGGCTTGTTGCCCTCTAGAACCCGGCTATCCGTGCACCCCACCGCGGGGTAATCCTAGTACAGAAAGTAAAATATACATACACCGGGTACATCGACCGCAACCAGGTCGTGCCCCAAAAGAATAATACAATCAGGCAGTGACGGCAGTCCACATGTCGGACGCTCGCCCCGCAATAACAAATGTACATAATACAACAATACAGTACTAGCATTGCATCCAGGCTATCCCCCACGACCGATCCGCAACATCACAGCATAAACATAGAACATCAACGTGAAAGTCACGTTCGCAAATCCGTCTAACCGGGCTATAGCAGTTAGACAGGATTTACCGATCGAGTGACATTCACGGTCGCAGATATAATGTAAATACTGTGAAAAATGTGTTTAAAATATCCGATCGATCAAAAATTAACAAGTGGGCCCCCAATCAAAACTGTAGCACTCACAGAAACCCTGGGCCCAATTTTAATATTCCAAAACCCATATTTTAAGCCCAGAAGGCCTCTGAAAAAATTTGGTGATGTGACATGAATAGTGCGCGGCGGAAGCGCCGCACGAGGTGGGGTTTCGCGGCGGATCCGCGCTCCAACTGTGGAGTTACATCGTCAAATTTTTACAGAACCCTTAGATTTCCCAGTACATCAATATTTTACAACCAGAAAAATTTTTCGAGACCAAAAATTTTCAACAGAAACTGATTCGAACTAAAATGCAGTTTTGGAACATTCGATCGATCGAAACAGAAAAACACATTACACCAACCTAGACTATGTTAATGGCGAGGCTCTGATACCACTGTAAGTGCACGGCGGCGCCCCGGCCGTCGATCCGACGGCCAAACGCGGAAACGGTGGTAAACTTAAAATTTTGCGGACTTGGCAAACCGGCACCACCGCGCACTAAACCCCGGATCGTGCCATTAAACTAAATCTAGCATACAAGAAGAAGGGTTAGAGATATACCGACGATCCAAGTCCTCCGGTCTTCATCTCCACTCCGATCTCCTCGCGGGATCTCCGTCCGTCTCCTCCTCGTCGGAAAGGGCACCACGAAGCCGGGTACTTTTACGGGCTCCCACCTCAATACCGAGGCAACTCGCGCATGAAGCCGGCTACTCGACATGCTCAAGATTTACTGTAGGGAATGTAATGTAGAATGTATGTCTCACATTGGGGTTGGTTGCCATTGAAGATGATGGAGGAATCAAGACTAGAAAAATGGTGCTTGCATTTTTCTAGCATGTAAAGAAGATCAAGAATGAAACTCTCATGGTGAAGCTCTCATCTTTTTCTTTCTCTCTTTTCTTTTTCTTCTTTCTTTCTTTCTACCATTTTTCATCAAGTGAGAGCAAGAGGGTGGAGGAATGAATATGATAGCATAAACATAGAAGGAAGGTGAGTGTAGGAAAAGTAGAAAGGTGACTATATCCTAAACATAATCATCACTAAACTCTCCATCAACCTCAAATCCATTTCAAATCCTTTCTCTTCACAATAAATGCAAGAAAAGGTGCAAAAGAAAAGATGCTCTCATAATAAAACCTTTTCCAAGAAAACCCCTCCACAAATGTTATTTGCACAAATGCAAATAACCCCCTCCATCGGAAAAGTCCGGCCGGGAAAGAACAAAGAAAAACCGGCCGGAACGGAAAGCAAAATGGCAACTCTAGAAAACTGGTCCCGTAATAAATTACAGGAAAATCCCACACTGTGCATACACACCCGCATTTGTATTCCGTCCGGATACAAATGCAATGAGACAAAATCTACACTGTACTATACTAGGACCGGCTTAAACCAAAGCCGGCTAGTAATATCCGTCCGATCCTGATCCGTGCAACACCGCACGTATCTGATCGAACGCTGCCATATATCCATACGGCCACTAGTACAAAACTGTCCGATCCTGATCCGTGCAATACCGCACGTATCTGATCGGACCCTGCCATATCTCCATACGGCCTCTACAGCGTTTCGCCCGAAAGCTTGAGTAACTGAAAGTGTGGTGGACTCTAAAGACTCGTCAATACTATGGCTGTGGATTTAACCACTAGCACGTCAGAGGTATAAGCCAATACGTGACGGGCCACCAGCTATTGACCAAAAGGGACGTCGATGAGGAAGCTCACCCCGACACCCAACTAAGCCTGTCAGTGACAATATCCGTACAGTCCGGTCCGTTCGTCTATGAGCATCGCATGGCGGGCCTAGGGGGTTGGTAAAAGTCAGACCCCCAAAAGCGGTACAAGTCGTGTCGGAGTGTAGCCCAGAACACCCTGAGATACTACTGGAATACCTACCAGTAAATCTCCTGCCTTGGCCAAGGTCTTTGTGTAATGGCTCTCCTAGACACAGCGCGACCTCACCCCCAATACCGGGAGAGACGAAACCCCCGAAGATCCGCTCACTGCCTCCATGTGGCTCGGGACTGTACCCAATTAAAACCTGTTTGCACGACTCCTTTGAGCCGTAGTAGGGTAGTAATCAAAGTACAGTGGGAACTCACACGAGACAAATGACGATCCCCAGGTCGATGAACTAACCTGTACACATGTCACCAGGGAACTGCTATCTGACGTCAGGTATAAGACCAACTAGCATGTTCCCAGCGAGTCCTGTCCGGTGTACTCATAACCCAATGAGCACCTGTATACATCTTAGGTGAACCAACTGACACCAGTGGCTTGTGAGACCGGCCACCGCCCCTCGTCGGGGTCTCGACTGTATACACTAGTCTACTCTGGAGAATCGATGCCCTGTCTCGAAACTCCCACGACTAGGGACCAATTAAGGATGTGCTTGTAGACTCCAGCTCTCACTTATATGATCGCCCTCATACTGCTGGCAGTCAAGCATGAATCCTAGGGCTCTATCAACGTGCAATAGCGACATGTCAGGTCACCTAAAGCAGTGCACGATGATAAAGGTAAACCAGATAGCATACTATCATCTCGAGTAAGACTGTCCTACCGGGATAGGTCCTCCCTCAATCATTGCAATCACGTGCCTGTGATCCAATAATTGACTCTGAGGGCACTATCTCCAACACTGATAACATCGCATGGCGGGCCTAGGGGGCGGTAAACGTCAGTCCCATAATAGCGGTACAAGTCGTGTCGGAGTGTAGCCCAGAACACCCTGAGATAACACTGGAAACCTACCAGTATATCTCGCTTGCCCTCGCCAGGGACGACTTGTGTAATGGCTCTCCTAGGCACAGCGCGATGTCAACCCCCAATACCGGGAGAGACGAATCCTGTCTAACCGTCACTGCCTCCAAGTGCTTCGGGACTGCACCCAACTACTACCTGTTTGCATGACTCCTTTGAGCCGTGGTAGGATAGTAATCTAAGTACAGTGGGAACACACTCGAGGCGAAGTGACAGTGTCAAGTCAGCGGACTAAGCTGTACTCATGTCACCTGGGAACTGATAACTGACGATAGGTATAGTACCAACCAACAGTTCTCTACGAGTCCTGTCCAGTGTACTCGTAACCTACCGAGTACCCGCATACTATCTCAAGTACGACGCACTGACGGCTGTGGGACAGACCGTTTCCCACACTGGGATGAGAAGCGCATACGCTACTCTACTCCGGAGCATCGATGCCCTGTCTCGATAGTCCTACGGCTAGGGACCTGCATAAGGATGTGCTAGTGGATTACCCAGCCCTCACTAGTGTGACTGCCATCACAACGCTGGTAATCAAGAAAAGATCCTAAGGGCTCCACTAATGTGTATAGGTGATATAATTGTTGGAGATAGTGCCCTCAGAGTCAATTATTGGATCATAGGCACGTGATTGCAATGATTGAGGGGGGACCTATCCCACGAGGACAGTCTTACTCAAGATGATAGTATGCTATCTGGTTTACCTTTATCATCGTGTACTGCTTTAGGTGACCTGACATGTCGCTATTACACGTTGATAGAGCCCCTAGGATTCTTGCTTGATTACCAGCAGTATGATGGCGATCATATACATGAGAGCTGGCGGTCTATAAGCACATCCTCAAAAGGTCCCTAGTCGTGGGAGTTTCGAGACAGGGCATCGATACTCCATTAGTAGACTAGTGTATACAGTCGAGACCCCGACGAGGGGCGATGGCCGGTCTCACAAGCCACTGGTGTCAGTTGGTTCACCTAAGATGTATACAGGTGCTCATTGGGTTATGCGTACACCGGACAGGACTCGCCGGGAACATGCTAGTTGGTCTTATACCAGATGTCAGATAGCAGTTCCCTGGTGACATGTGTACAGGTTAGTTCATCGACCTGAGATCGTCATTTGTCTCGTGTGAGTTCCTACTGTGCTTTGATTACTACCCTACCACGGCTCAAAGGAGTCGTGCAAACAGGTTTTAGTTAGGTACAGTCCCGAGCCACATGGAGGCAGTGAGCGGATCTGCAGGGGTTCGTCTCTCCCAGTATTGGGGGTGAGGTCGCGCTGTGTCTAGGAGATCCATTACACAAAGCCCTCGGCCGAGGCTGGAGATTTACTGGTAGGTATTCCAGTAGTATCTCAGGGCGTTCTGGGCTACACTCCGACACGACTTGTACCGCTTTTGGGGGTCTGACTTTTACCAACCCCTAGGCCCGCCATGCGATACTCATAGACGAACGGACCGGACTGTACGGATATTGTCACTGACAGGCTCAGTAGGGTGTCAGGATGAGTTCGCTCATCGACGTCCCTTTTGGTCAATAGCTGGTGGCCCGTCATGTATTGGCTTATACCTCTGACGTGCTAGTGGTTAAATCCACAGCCATAGTATTGACGAGTCTTTAGAGTCCACCACACATTCAGTTACTCAAGTTTCGGGCAAAACGCTGTAGAGGCCGTATGGAGATATGGCAGGGTCCGATCAGATACGTGCGGTATTGCACGGATCAGGATCGGACAGTTTGTACTAGAGGCCGTATGGTTATATGGCAGGATTCGATCAGATACGTGCGGTATTGCACGGATCAGGATCGGACGGATATTACTATCCGGCTTTGGTTTAAGCTTGATCCAAGTATAGTACAGTGTAGATTTTGTCTCATTGCATTTGTATCCGGTCGGAATACAGATACGGGTGTGTATGCACAGTATCGGGGTTTTCCTGTAATTTATTACGGGACCAGTTTTCTGGAGTTGCCAGTTTGCATTCCGTTCCGGCCGGTTTTCCTTTGTTCTTTCCCGGCCGGACTTTTTGATGGAGGGTGTTATTTGCAAGTTTGCAAATAACATATTGTGGAGGGGTTTCTTGCATATGGATTGATTATGAATGCATCTTTGATTTGAGGCATGCTTTTGGTATGGTCACCTCTTGCTTTATCCTACACTCACCTCCCTTCATGAGTTTGGATTTTCCTCCACCATTTGTAAAAGGGGGGGCGGCCACTTCTTTGATGAAGGATGATGGTTCATTTGATTTTGGTGTTGGAAATTTATCATTCATCTCATTTTATCTTGCCACCAAAAACCCTCTCCAAAGTTCATGATTCCCTTCTCCCTCCATGGCAACTTCACCACCCCAAAAGAGACTATGATTCCATACTACATTCTACAGCAAATCTTGGGCACGTCGACTTGCAAGCTTCGTGCCCGAGTTGCCTCGGTATTGAGGCGGGAGCCCGTAAAAGACGCAGGCGATGTGGTGCCCTTCCGGCGAGGAGGCGACGATATGGAGACAAGACTTTCCGCGGGAGATCGGGACGATGACGAGAAGACCGGAGGACTCGGATCACTCGGTATATCTCTCACCCTTTCTCTTGATAGCTAGTATCGGTTAATGGTTACGATCCGGGTGTATTGTCCGCGGTAGCGCCAGTTTGAAAGATAAGAAAATTTTGATTCCGCATTTTGGCCTCGGATAGACGGCCGGGGCGCTGCCGTGGCGCAACAAGGTATCAGAGCGACGCCATTGACCTTGCCTAGCTAGTTCTAATGTGTTTTACTTATCCGATCGACCAAAATTCCAAAAACCGCGTTTTGCTTTCATCAGTTTTCTGTCGATTTTTTCCGGGCTCGAAAATTTTTTCAGGTGATTGCAGAATGATGTACAAAGAATCCTAAGAACACTGCAAAAATTTGGTGCCATGATCTTTCCGTACGACCGCGGAACCGCGGCCTTGACCCCACTTTGGCCGCGGTTCCGCCGCAGGAAAGTGGGTTCATGACGTCATTTCTTTGCAGTGAGCTTTTGGGCTTAAGATAGGGGTTTTGGAATATTAAAATTGGGCCCAGAATTTCTGTGAGTGCTACAGTATTACTTGGGGGCCCACTTGTTAATTTTTGATCGATTGGATATTTTAAACACATTATTTCACAGTATTTACATTATATCTGCGACCGTGAATGTCACTTGATCGGTAAATCCTGTCTAACTGCTATAGCCCGGTTAGACGGATTTGCGAACGTGACTTTCACGTTGATGTTCTATGTTTATGCTGTGTTGTTGCGGATCGGTCGAGGGGGATAGCCTGGATGCAATGTTAGTACAGTTTTGTTTTATATGTACATTTGATATTGCGGGGCGAGCGTCCGACATGTGGACTGCCGTCACTGCCTGATTGTATTATTCTTTTGGGGCATGACCGGGTTGCGGTCGATGTACCCGTTGTATGTATATTTTACTTTCTGTACTAGGATTACCCCGCGGAGGGGTGCACGGATAACCGGGTTCTAGAGGGCTACGGGCCCGCATCTCATGGCATTGAGACGGAGGGGGCTTCACTCTAGGATTGGCGGGCTATTCGCCGCACTCGTAGGGGGTACAGGTTGACCCAGGAGGGGTGCTCAAGTTACCGGATTCCGTGAAGTGCTGGGTGGTCCATTCACGGTGCTGAAGGGGGCTGCCTCGCTTCAGGTTTTGGCGGGTGACTTGCCGCGCCCGTAGGGGTCTAGGATTTCATTGCACAGGCTATCCACACGACCAGGGGAACGTCGGGTTTCAGCAGCGGCTCTGTGAAACACGGGGATCCCAGATATCTGTATTGTTCTGTGATGCTGTACATTTCTGTGATGTTGCATTCTTATCACGCCTTGAGCGAATATAATATATTGGTATATATATTAGTAGATGTTGTATATGTTTTACATCCGCGCTAGTCAAGTCCCCGCTCTGTCGTTAGTTAAGTAACCTAACGGGTGATGACGGGACCCAGTGACGAATGCGGATGGCATATACGTACATCATTATTTTCGTTCTTTGTGGTGTGATTAATTGATGGGACTGCGTTGATTCGGATCAACGCAAGTTATAAACAAACCTATTCTGATGTTGTTGGAACAATTTTTCAAAAAAAGCTGTTATTGCAAGGACGTTCACTTTTGTTTTGCACAGTGGTATTCATTTGGAATATCCTGCTCCTCAGTCGACGAGGCAAGGGCCGAGATCCCTTCACCGGGAGTGACCCCTTGGACAGAAGTTTGCGTCAGGGCAATAACTTCACTATAGCCGATTACTTTTGCTTTGCATCGTGGTATTCAATTGGAATATCCTGCACCTAATTCTACGGGGAAAGAGCCGAGATCCCTTCACCGGGAGTGACCTCTTTAGCAAAGGTTTTCGTCACTATATTTTTACAAAAGGCTATGCAGTTCCTTCAACGATATCAAGTTCATTACGTTAAAAGTTTTTTGCCAAAAACTAGACGTAGCCCTCCGTCATTTCTTACGAGTATTATTTAGTATTCGTGCTGCGTTTGTTGACTCCGTCAAGGCGTAGTGTACGGTAGCTAAGTGGTGCTTGTTTGTAGCATAAATGGGATTGGTTAGGACAGTCGTGCGGCCTTGTTGACTCCGTCAAGGGCACGTACGGGTGGGTTTAACGCAATCCATAAAATGACGGGTTGAACTTGACTAGGACTCTTTGATTTGTTGACTCCGTCAAGGTCACTTGGGTCCTAGGGGTAAAAACTTACATCGGAAGTTTCTAAAGAAACTGAAACTTGCCAGGCATGCGCATACTTTCTGGAGTGTGGTGACGTGAGTGGATTCCGTCACGTTATCATGCGATGATAGTTGGATCCCGATTCCCACTGATGAGTTGGTTTACTCCTCGGGTGATCCCGGCTAATTCTTCTTTCAGGTTTGGAGAAGAATTTGAGGTTACAGTGGGAGGTTTCCTGATTAGATAAAGTAATAACCATTCTGATCTAGGTTAGAGTGCACGCCGAGTGTTTCTTTTCTCTCTCTCTTATTGCAGCGACCATTGACCCGACCCTAGACTATGACTCAGTGACCAAGTTGACCGAACCTTCTTAACAGTAGCTTTTGGATTGTCAGAGTTGCAGACCTCATTGACACTCCTACTTTTACCCTTTCTCCAGGACACCCCGTATTACTACGAACGTCCACTTCCATTGGACAAAACCATCGTATGGTTATATACGAACTCGAAGGAATTCGAGGATGGTTTCCGGTTCTGGAGAAAACGAATAGGACTATTCAGTTGTCTTTTCCTTTTACCTTCTCTCAGGTTGTGAGTACTCCTTGGTTTAGGAGATAGTACACCTATTACGCAAATTGGATTGTCTTCTTCCAAACCTTAGGCTGGTGCTGAACGGTGGGGAATGAAGAAAGCCAATTAGCCTAAACGGTGTACAGAAGGTATTAAGTTAAGACAAAGCAAGGGATTAGTAAGAGGGCAAAGTAAAATGCGACTGATATTCACGACCAAACCAAGTATTTCTTCGCCAATCCTAAATAACCTTTGTATTTCTCCAGGACACTCCGTATCACTACGAAGATCCACAGTTTATTGGATACTCCATCGTATGGTTATATACGAACTCGAAAGGAACTTGTTCCAGTTCGGGGATGGATTCTGGTTCAGGAGAAATAGGAATAAGGTTTATTCGGTTGTCTTTTATCTTCACCTTCTCTCGTTTTGCGAGTGCTCCTAGGATTAGGACAGTACACCCATTATGCTTATTGGATAGTCCTCTTCCAAACCATATGCTGGTGCCGAACGGTAGGGAAGGAAGAAAACCATTTGGCCTAAAGGGGTGTACAGAAGGTAATGACTAAAGACATAGAAAAGGATTTAGAAAGATGGCAAAGAATTACAAGGTTACAGTTGTGAATCTGGATAATGGAAGAGGCATTACTAGGAATACCAGGATACCCCATCGAAACATTTCAATGTTTCAGTTTCACTGTGTACTGTTAAAAGAAAACTGATTTCCCAGTTAGACACTTGCTCCAGGGTATGTATTTACCAGGTATGATTCTCACATCTGTATGGTTTTACAGATGATGAGTGGGAGTAAGTTATTGGGAATTGGGTGATCATCCTCATTATATCGGGATTCGTTGTAATCGGTGATATTTGAGGAAGTCACCTGGGTTGGTTGCCCGACGGCAAATATTTGGTTTTGAATATCCGCTGGTATGCACCAATTTCAAATCGATATATCTGTACGTCTATTTTCATAGAGTGAGATATACCTTTTTGAAATTATGTCTACGACATTTACCTATATCAGTGGATGGTTAGGTAAGGAGCATTAAGCATCGGTGTAATTCTTCATAACCAAAGGTACAGTTTTCAACCTACGACACACAGGGAATGAGTTATTAGACTCAAGTGACTTATACAGAGTATTGTATGTTGTCCAGGGTCCATCAGGACAGAAGGGTTGGTCCTCGTACTATATTCGGTTTACTTATGACTTCTCTAGTTTTAGACAAGTGTTTCGTGGAAACACAGGGTCCGAATTTTAAGAAGTTATAGGTATATGAATAAAGTAGAGAACCAGGTATTGCAAGTATCGGGATTCTTCAAGGTGATCGAAGATGTAGATACTTGTGAATGGTATTTAGTTGATAGTAATGATTAAGAGAACTAGCTTCTCTTTCAGGTTACTCATAATTGGAAGTATTCCTAAGTTGAGTAACGCTGATCGGCCTCTCTCCATTTACTTGACATGCACTGGAGACAGCTGCATGATTTGAATCTGGTTCAATTAAATCAGTGCCTCTGTTTCTGTATTGGATATAGAACAGTTCATATCTTGACATTGTTAAGGTACGGGGAGTTGTCCGGCTTATGCTTAAAACCAGACACTGGACAACTCAAGGCACGTTTCTGTAATGGCTGTTTGTGGGTTGACCCAGGCTATGACGAGGGTTGACTTTCTACCATCTGGATGATCAATAGTGATATTGTCCATAACTCGCCACAGTTTTAAAAAAGGATTTTTTCAGAAAACAGAAGTGGGAGTATGGTAGAACTGGAAGTAATTCCAGAACCACAAACGATTACTGAAGATTTGATAAGGAACCTAAAGATTCAATCTGGATTGACATTCCATTAGCCACTCCGTAGATATGGTGGGTAACCTCAGGCACTCGAGAGGTACTTCGGTATGCTCAAGGACGGTGGCAGGGAGGTTCTTGTTTACCCAGACTTTCCATTGCTGTTGTTCCAGACTGTGAGACCCTGCAGGAGGATGAGTATAGCGTCGTTCTAAACTAGCTTTAGAAGTGTACGTGTATATGACTCTGCCAGAGGGTTATCGTAGTCAGTGGGAGCAGCGGAAGCATTGGTGGACATGTGGCTTATGTCTATTTGAAGACTAAAGCACATGTAGCGGAGAAAGTTCATCTATTTCTGACGTGACAGTCATAGGTTTGACTTCATCAGAATAGGGGATGGATCTGTTGAGAAGATAGTAGGGTGTGATGTCCTGGTTTTTGGATGACATACACAGAGTAGGAAGTGATATTCCTATACTACGATCGGTTACGCTTTGGTCGTCACACAGTGGTTTCTCCACATGGGACTTGGACATTATATCAAACATACTGGTTACTAGATCTATAGTTTTAGATCTAGATTTGGGTGGTTTCCCAATCAGGGTACTTAGACAGCATTCTAAGAGTATTTAGAATGGACGACTCCTGGCACGGTAGTGTACCTGCAGGTGATGGAGTCACCCTCTCTAAAGGTGTCTTACAGACTAAAGGGGAGAGGGATGTGCATGATTGGCAGATCACTTGCTCAGGCAATTGAGTCAATCATGAGATGTCAAGTACCACACCAGATGTTGTTCTTGCACTAGATGCAATAAGTTGACATTGATCCAATTCTGGAGAAACAGTCGGAAGTAGTTTTAGAACATAAGTGTATGTTCTAGGGATTTGATAACGGCAGCCTCCTTCGGGAGACGGTTATCATTCCAGGCTTCCAACGTGACCTGGATGGCAGAATGGCTGTCAGAGTTATAGTTTTTCCTTCTGACGAGGGGCAGTATTTTGGACAGGTGGTCCAGGTGGATACTGAGGGAAGGCAAGGCGCGTGATACTGATTAAGTTCAGTTGATGATACAGTCTAAGAAGTTTGGATTTGGAGTTCATTTATGAGCTAGGTCCCATCAGACATCCAGACACATTCTAAGACAGGTATTGCTCATTTCGGAAGATGGTTTTCTCCACGAACTTGAGATATAGAGAGACATAGAAAGAAACTTCAAGGCAGATCCACTCACTGAGGCTATTCCTCGAACGCAATAGTTTCGCAAACGGGTTTTGTGAGACTGACTAGTAGAGGAGTTGGGTGTTCGGTATCACACGGGCTGTGAGTATGAGACATCGCAATAATTAGCCTTGAGTGCAAGTGGGAGATTGTCGGAGATAGTGCCCTCAGAGTCAATTATTGGATCACAAGCACGTGATTGCAATGATTGAGGGAGGACCTATCCCACGAGGACAGTCTTACTCAAGATGATAGTATTGTTGGAGATAGTGCCCTCATAGTCAATTATTGGATCACAGGTACGTGATTGCAATGATTGCGGAGGACCTATACCGGTATGACAGTCTTACTCGAGATGATAGTATGCTATCTGGTTTGCCTTTATCAGTCGTGTACATGTTCAGGTGACTGATTACATGTTACACTTTGATAGAGCCCTTAGGATCTTGCTTTACCACCAACAGTATGATGGCGATCATATACGTGAGAGTTGGGTGGTTTATACGCATATCCTTAATTGTGGTCCCTAGTCGTGGGAGTTTCGAGACAGGGCATCGATACTCCGGAGTAGACTAGTGTGTACAGTCGAGACCCCGACGAGGGGCGGTGGCCGGTCTCACAAGCCACTGGTGTCAGTTGGATCACCTAAGATGTATACAGGTGCTCATTGGGTTATGAGTACACCGGACAGGACTCGCCGGGAATCTGCTAGTTAGTATTATATCTATCGTCAGATAGCAGTTCCCTAGTGACATGTGAACAGGTTAGTTCATCGACCTGAGGTCGTCATTTGTCTCGTGTGAGTTCCCACTGTTCTTTGATTTCTACCCTACCACGGCTCAAAGGAGTCGTGCAAACAGGTAGTTTTTGGGTACAGTCCCGAGCCATATGGAGGCACGTGAGCGGATCGGCAGGGGATTCGTCTCTCTCGGTATTGGGGGCGAGATCGTGCTGTGTCTAGGAGAGCCATTACACAAACCCCACGGCCGTGGCAGGAGATTTACTGGTAGGTACTCCAGTAGTATCTCAGGGTGTTATTGGGCTTCACTCCGACACGACTTATACTGCTCTTGGGGGTCTGACGTTACTAGCCCCCTAGGCAGATATGCGATACTCATAGACGAACGGACCGGACTGTATATACATTGTCACTGTTAGGCTCAGTAGGGTTTCAGGATGAGTTCGCTCATCGGCATCCCTTGAGGTCAGTCCATGGGCAGCCGTTACGCATTGCTAGTGCCTCTGAGGGTTTGTGGTTAAACCCACTGCCAGGGTACTGACGAGTCATTAGAGTCCCCCACAGACAGTTTCCCAAGTTCGGGCGAAACGTTGTAGAGGCCGTATGGTTTTATGGCAGGGTTCGGAAAATGCACGTGCGTTTACGCACGTGTTATTTTTCGGGCAGATAATACTGGTCGGCTTTGGTTTAAGCCGGATCCGAGTATTATATTGAGTAGGTATAATATCTTTGTCTCAGTTGCATTTGTATTCGGCCGTAATACAAATGCGGGTATATTTATACAGTTTCGGGGTTATCCTTAAAGTCGTTTCAGGATCACTTTTGGAAGTTGCCAGTTTCCAGTTTTCTATCAGCCGTCTTTTAACATTCGGTTAAAGACGGATTTATCTTTTCTTCAGTTGAGGGTGTGTCATGCTTCTAGAAGGTTCTAGAAGGTGATGACTAGGTTATGTGGTGTTGTGTTTTGATTGGTGCATTAAAGGCTTGATGATGTGTATTAGTGACTCATGCTTTGATTTCAACCACTCTTGTTTTCCTTAAGATATTCTTATGTGTTCACATATGATATTTTGGATTAAGGTTACTCTCCCCTCTCCTACACTCACCCCCCCACTCCTATAAGTGGCCGGCCCCCTTCCTCTCTCTCTCACTTTATGTTTTTCCACTTGAAAAGATTATGATAGATTTTTGGGGTGTATGGAATTCACAGCTCATTTCATTCCATCACCCGATTCCCTCGGCAACTTCATTTACCGATCGTCCACGGACTTGGACGAAGTGAGACAAAGTCATCTACTCATTCTCTACATCATTCTTGGTCGTCTCTTTTAGCAAACTTGACGACCGAGTTGCCTCGAGACAGAGGCGGGAGCCCGTTTAAAGAATCGTCGATGTGGTGCCACCTCGACAAGGATATCAAAGATCGATGAGATCGAAGCAGCCGCAACGGAGCGTGGGATGATGGTTAAAGAACGAAGGACTCGGATCGTTCGGTATAACCTTTCTACACTCTTTACAGTTTGTTAGTTTAGCAATAATGGTAGATCCGGGTTAAAGTATACGATAGCGCCAGTTAAAAGTTTTTTGTTCCGCATTTGGCATCCGTAGACTGCCGGGGCGCTAGCGTAGACTTACAAGTATGCTATCTAGTTTACCTTTATCATCGTGTACTGCTTTAGGTCACCTGACATGTCGCTATTACACGTTGATAGAGCCCCTAGGATTCTTGCTTGACTACCAGCAGTATGATGGCGATCATATACGTGAGAGCTGGCGGTCTATAAGCACATCCTTAAAAGGTCCCTAGTCGTGGGAGTTTCGAGACAGGGCATCGATACTCCATTAGTAGACTAGTGTATACAGTCGAGACCCCGACGAGGGGCGGTGGCCGGTCTCACAAGCCACTGGTGTCAGTTGGTTCACCTAAGATGTATACATGTGCTCATTGGGTTATGAGTACACCGGACAGGACTCGCCAGGAACATGCTAGTTGGTCTTATACCAGATGTCAGATACCAGTTCCCTGGTGACATGTGTACAGGTTAGTTCATCGACCTGAGATCGTCATTTGTCTCGTGTGAGTTCCCACTGTGCTTTGATTACTACCCTACCACGGCTCAAAGGAGTCATGCAAACAGGTTTTAGTTGGGTACAGTCCCGAGCCACATGGAGGCAGTGAGCGGATCTACAGGGGTTCGTCTCTCCCGGTATTGGGGATGAGGTCGCGCTGTGTCTAGGAGAGCCATTACACAAAGCCCTCGGCCGAGGCGGGAGATTTACTGGTAGGTATTCCAGTAGTATCTCAGGGCGTTCTGGGCTACACTCCGACACGACTTGTACCGCTTTTGGGGGTCTCACTTTTACCAACCCCCTAGGCCCGCCATGCGATACTCATAGACGAACGGACCGGACTGTACGGATATTGTCACTGACAGGCTCAGTAGGGTGTCAGGATGAGTTCGCTCATCGACGTCCCTTTTGGTCAATTGCTGGTGGCCCGTCACGTATTGGCTTATACCTCTGACGTGCTAGTGGTTAAATCCACAGCCATAGTATTGACGAGTCTTTAGAGTCCACCACACATTCAGTTACTCAAGTTTCGGGCGAAACGCTGTAGAGGCCGTATGGAGATATGGCAGGGTCCGATCAGATACGTGCGGTATTGCACGGATCAGGATCGGACAGTTTGTACTAGAGGCCGTATGGTTATATGGCAGGATTCGATCTGATTCGTGCGGTATTGCACGGATCAGGATCGGACGGATATTACTAGCCGGCTTTGGTTTAAGCCGGATCCTAGTATAGTACAGTGTAGATTTTGTCTCATTGCATTTGTATCCGGTCGGAATACAGATGCGGGTGTGTATGCACAGTATCGGGGTTTTCCTGTAATTTATTACGGGACCAGTTTTCTGGAGTTGCCAGTTTGCATTCCGTTCCGGCCGGTTTTCCTTTGTTCTTTCCCGGCCGGACTTTTTGATGGAGGGTGTTATTTGCAAATTTGCAAATAACATATTGTGGAGGGGTTTCTTGCATATGGATTGATTATGAATGCATCTTTGATTTGAGGCATGCTTTTGGTATGGTCACCTCTTGCTTTATCCTACACTCACCTCCCTTCATGAGTTTGGATTTTCCTCCACCATTTGTAAAAGGGGGGGCCGGCCACTTCTTTGATGAAGGATGATGGTTTATTTGATTTTGGTGTTGGAAATTTATCATTCATCTCATTTTATCTTGCCACCAAAAACCCTCTCCAAAGTTCATGATTCCCTTCTCCCTCCAAGGCAACTTCACCACCCCAAAAGAGACTATGATTCCACACTACATTCTACAGCAAATCTTGGGCACGTCGACTTGCCAGCTTCGTGCCCGAGTTGCCTCGGTATTGAGGCGGGTGCCCGTAAAAGACGCAGGCGATGTGGTGCCCTTCCGGCGAGGAGGCGACGATATGGAGACAAGACTTTCCGCGGGAGATCGGGACGATGACGAGAAGACCGGAGGACTCGGATCACTCGGTATATCTCTCACCCTTTCTCTTGATAGCTAGTATCGGTTAATGGTTACGATCTGGGTGTATTGTCCGCGGTAGCACCAGTTTGAAAGATAAGAAAATTTTTATTCCGCATTTTGGCCTCGGATAGACGGCCGGGGCGCTGCCGTGGCGCAACAATACTAAAATAAACACATGTACACATTAAATCAGAAACAAACCAAGTAGCATACTACTATATTGAGCAAGATTGTCTATACAAGGTGAATATCCCAAGCTTCCATTAAGTAATATACAAACTAGTATGATACAGTAATGGCCTCAAGGGCATATACACTAACAATCTCCCACTTGCACTAAGGTCATATACTGGCGTATCGAAGACCTATCATCTCGATCAGCCGCTCGAACTGAGTCTGGGGTAAGGCCTTCGTGAATGGATCAGCAGTGTTATCTTCCATAGAAACTCTCCGAACCTCGATCTCCTGGCGACCCACGATCTCCCTGATCAGGTGATACTGCCTCAAGATGTGTATGGACTTCTGATGGGACCTAGGTTCCTTCGCTAAAGCTATAGCCCGATTGTTGTCGCAATACAGAGGTATTGGATCAACAATGGACGGAACCACCTGAAGTTCTGTCAAGAACTTCCTTATCCAGAGGGCATCTTTTGCGGCATCTGCAGCAGCGATATATTCTGTATCCATCGTCGAGTCAGCAACGGTTTCCTGTTTGGAACTCATCCAACACACCGCCCCTCTATTGTGGGTAAAGACTTAACCCGACATGGACTTGGAATCATCCTTGTCACTCTGGAAGCTGGAATCAGCAAAGGCCTCGATCTGGAGGTCTTTTCCGCCATACACCAAGAATATCTCCTTAGTCCTTCTTAGGTACTTGAGAATGTTCTTTACCGCTATCCAGCGTTTCTCCCCAGGGTATGACTGATACCGGCTTACCACACTCAGTGCATAAGCTACATCTGGTCTGGTATACAACATCGCATACATTATAGAGCCTACCGCAGAAGCGTAGGGTATAATAGACATGCGATCCCTTTCCAAATCAGTCTTGGGAGACATCTCTTTGGAAAGGGTGATCCCGTGACAAGCCGGTAGATTACCGCGCTTGGAATCTTCCGTACTGAATCTTTTCAGTATGGTGTCGATGTACCTGGACTGTGAAAGTCCTAATATCCTCTTGGATCTATCACGATGGATCCGGATCCCCAGAATGTAAGAGGCATCACCCAGGTCTTTCATGGAGAACCTGTGTGACAAGAACCCTTTGACATATTGTAGCATAGGAATTACATTTCCTATCAAGAGAATGTCATCCATATACAATACGAGGAATACGACAGTTCTTGCTACAAATCTACTATAGATGCATGGTTCATCTGGATTTTTGATAAAGCCAAAATCTTTGACCGTCTCATCAAAACAGATGTTCCAACTCTGCAATGCCTGCTTTAGTCCATAGATGGACTTAAGCAACTTGCACACCTTTCCGCTGCTCCCACTCTGAATGAAACCTTCTGGCTGGTCCATATAAACACACTCCTCTAAATTTCCATTCAGAAAAGCGGCTTTACGTCCATCTGCCAAATCTCATAATCGTGGAAGGCAGCAATGGCAAGAAGGATCCGAATGGATTTCAGCATAGCCACTGGAGAAAAGGTCTCGTCATAGTCCAAACCAGGTCTTTGATGAAAACCCTTTGCAACATGTCTAGCCTTATAGGTCTCAACCTGTCCATCTACACCAATCTTCCTTTTGAAGATCCACTTGCATCCTACGGGTTTTACCCCATCTGTAGCAATGTCCAACGTCCGTACTTTGTTGGTGTACATGGAATCCATTTCGGTCCGTATTGCATCCAGCCATTTTACCGAGTCAACGCTCTGAATGGCCTACTGGAAGCTAGTCGGCTCATCACTATCAATGATGCAATCCTCTCTATCCCCGTCTATGAGAAAACCGTAGTATCTCTCGGGCGGATGAGACTGACTACAACTTCTGCAGAGCGGCGTAGGAATGTCCTGATCTTTCGAACCCTCTGGTTCTACTAAGCTTTCAGTAATAGCTCATGGTTCTGGAATTTCTTCCAGTTCTATTGCGCTCCCACTTATCTGTTTTTCCAAAAACTGAGTTTCCAAGTAGTGGGCATGACGAGAAACAAAAACCTTCTGTTCCTCTTCGCAATAGAAGAAATATCCCTTGGAGTTCTTTGGATATCCCACAAACTTGCACTGTACTGAGCGTGCCTCGAGTTTGTCCGCATGCTGCTTTTTGACAAAAGCGAGACATCCCCATGTCTTAATGTGATTAAGATAGGGCCTCTTCCCACATCACATCTGATATGGTGTAGTAGGCACAGTCTTAGTTGGAACTCGGTTCAAAAGGTATGCAGCTGATTCTAGTGCATATCCCCAGAATTATCGTGGTAACTCAGCGTTACTCATCATGGACCGAACCATATCCAATAGGGTTCGGTTCCGTCTCTCCGAGACACCGTTATGTTATGGAGTGTATGGAAGAGTAAGCTGAGAGAGAATTCCATTCTCTTTTAAGTAATCCAGGAACTCGGCACTCAAGTATTCACCATCTCGATCAGATCTCAGTTTCTTGATACTTTTGCCGGTTTGTTTTTCTACTTCATTCTTATAATCCTGGAATTTTCCAAAGGCTTCGGATTTATGTTTCATTAAGAAGACATATCCGTACCTTGAAAAGTCATCCGTGAAAGTAATGAAGTAAGAATAACCGCTTTGTGCATACGTAGACAATGGACCGCACACGTCGCTGAGTACGAGTCCCAAGAGCTCGCTCGCTCTTACTTCGTGTCTAGTGAACGGAGTCTTTGTCAACATTCCTTTGAGACAGCATTGACAAGTTGCATATGATTGATATTCGAACGGATCCAAATATCCTTCTGTATGTAACTTCGTCAACCTTCTCTCATTGATGTGACCCAGTCTACAATGCCATAAGAAAGCCTGATTTGTTTCCCGAGACTTTCTTTTGTGTGTATTCTGGACATTGAAAATCTTTGGTTGGTTTAACACGTTTATACCATTGCTTAATGTACCTGACCCAATCAGAACTTGATTAAGATGAATGTTTACAACATTACATACAAACGCAAATTCATAACCTTCTTTAGATATTAAAGATACAGAAATGATATTACAAGTTGCATTGGGTACAAAAAAGAAATTACGTAAAACCAAAACATGTCCATCTGATATTCCCAGGTGATAGTCCCCCACGGCCTTAGCATCCTTGCTAGCTCCGTTTGCAACTTTGAGAGTCATGTCACCTGCCTTCAAAAACCAACACTTTCTCAACGCCTGCAAAGAATTACAGATATGAGATCCTGATCCGGTATCCAATACCTAGGAAGTAGATTTTATTGATAGACAGTTTTCAATAACATACACACCTGAAGCTGAAGCCGCAACTTGCTTCAGATCCTGTGTTCTGGCCTTCCAAGCCCTGCAATCTTTCTTCCAGTGTCCACTCTTGTGACAGTAAAAGCACTCTTCCTTCCCCACAAGCTTCCCCGCTACCTTTGTTGCTTTTCTCTTTCCCTTCGTATCCACTTTACTAACACCGCCCCTTGGTTTGGCAGGGGCTTTCTACTTCTTTCCCTTGGCTTTCGCCTTGGACCTAGAAGAGGAAGATCCTCCTACAAAAAAAGTGGATGTTTCCCTACCTTTCTGTTGGGTGCCCTCTGCACTCCTCAGCATGTTGAGGAGTTCTGAAAGTTCAACTTCCTTTTCTTGCAAGTTGAAGTTCAGGATAAACTGGGCGTAAGTGGAAGGAAGGGACTGGAGAATCAAGTCCGTGTAGAGCTCGTTCTCTAACCTGGTCCCTAGGTCCGCGAGCTCCTCAATGAAGCCAATCATCTTAAGCACGTGTTCCGCTACCGATGATCCGACTGCCAATCTCGCCGAAAACAGCTTTTTCGAGACTCGTATCTGGCGATACAAGATTGCTCTCTATACAGTTCTTTTGTATGTAGAAATATGGATTCAAGGTCCATATTCTCGTGTCTCCTCTGATGTTCATTGTCCATAGAGGCAAGCACGAGGCTCATGGCCTTCGCGCAATCGATTTCTCAGGTCTTACGGATTTCCCTATCCGTGACGCTGGTTTTGGTACCTGGGATAGGGGGAGCTTTGTTGGTAAGGAGATACCCCAACTTGTCATATGTGATTGCCATTTTGACATTCCTGAGCCAATCTTTGTAGTTTGGCCCTGTGAGTATGTTTTTATCTAGTAGTAACTTAGGTCCGGTCATGATTTTTGGTCGCTGCAATTAGGAGAGAGAGAAGAAACACTTTAGCATGATGCTCTGGCAAGTTTAGAGTGGTTTTTAATTTGTCTAAACAGGATGGCTCCCACTGTCTCTCGAATCCATCCTCAAACCAAAAAGGAAGAATTAGTACGGATCAATCTCACCGTTACAATACTTGCTTAACAGTTCATCCAGGCTAGTGTCGGTACTTCGAGGGAGGTTTTCCAACGCTTTCGCGAAGTTCCTTAATTAAATAACTTATTTTCCCTGGGGTGTAGCCCCGCTAACACCTTTCTAGACACCTACTTGGTTTATAGCATTGATCGTTAAGCGAGAAATTTCATGAGGAGTAGCATATACTCACAGTAGGATCGGGATCCAAATATCATCACGTTACAAAACTGAAGGAATCCTACAAGAATCATCATACTCCAAATGGTATGCAGTGCTAGTAAGTTTCAGTTCTTTTGAAACTCATTGAACCCACCCGTACTTACCCTTGACTTTGGCCAACATGGCAGTACGACTGTCCCAAACCAACACATCTATCTATGCTGCACATGAATACCCAATAGCTACCAATCACCATGCCTTGACTTTGGCCAACATACATAGCTTGAATACTTATTGACCATTCATGTGAAACGACGGAGGGCTACGAATGGTTTTGGCGAAACCGTGAACGTAGTGAACTTGATATAATCGAAGGAACGAGATAGCTTTCAAAAAGGTGTGGTTCATGCTCCGCATTTAAAATTTGGTTTTGAAAAGAACCGAGTGGTTTTGAAAGTGTTCCAACGACTTTTATTTGGTTTATTTTTCTTGCATTAATTTTAATGCGTCCCAACATTTAATCCGACCATTGCAGAAAACAACCAAAATATGACGTACGCTTATGCCATCCGCATTCGCCACGGGGCCCCGTCATTACCCGTTAGGTTACTTAACTAACGACAGAGCGGGGGCTGGACTAGCGCGGATGCAAAACATAAGCAACGCCTAAATAGATATCATATATAGATATATAGCAATGATAGCCATTCCAGATCACAGATGAACACATTGGATATACTAGGAATCCGCAATTCGTACGAGCCTGTAACGAAAAGCAGATTACACGGTGGCGATGAATAGCCAAAACCCCACCCTAGACCCCTACGGGTGCGGCAAACTATCCGCCAAATATCCGAAGCGGAGCAACCTCCCTCAACGACGTGAGTAGGCCACTCGGCACTTCGAGATACCCGGTAGTTTGTGCACCCCACCTTGGGTCTATCCTAGGAGCAAAAACAGTAAAAGAAATTATACAATGACGGCTACAACCTCACCCCGGTTGTGCGGCCAAAAATAATATTACATCAATTACAAATTTACATGAATCGAAAGAAAAAGAAAAACTCTCATCTCACAACCCCCAGCTATTCATCCGCGACAATCCAATGAATTCATATACACATACCATCAACATTACATATCACAGATATCTATAACCCCCACTAATCGATGTATAGCGATTAGCAGACGTTCAATACATATAACACATCACAGATATATACCCGTCAGCTTAAGTCTTTAGAAGTTCGATCAAAATACGGATTTTTAATCCCCAAACACAAATTTTCCTTTCTGGAAAATCTGGGCAGAAAAATCATATTGTAAAAATCCCAAATCAACCCTAGAAACACACTGCAGAAAATTTATGCCACGGCCGAGTCAACTCGGCCGCGGATCCGCGGCGGGAGCATGCTCCTGCCGCGGTTCCGCGGCACTTTGACCGAGCCAGTGGACCAAATTTCTTGGGTGTCTTTTAAAAAGCCTGAGTCAATTTTTGGTTCAAGATTTATTCATTTTTGAACAGAATACAGAATCGACAAAAACTTGATTTTTCGGGTTCGTTTCGCGACTTTTTCTCCGATCGAACTGTTGCGCCACGGCAGCGCCCCGGCCTCTTGCTCGAGGCCAAAATGCGGAATAAAAAATTTTCCTTACTCGGAAACCGGCGCTACCGCGGACAAAGAAAACCCGGATCGTTTACCATTAACCTAAAGCTAGCAATCAAGAGATAGGGTAAGAAGTATACCGAGTGATCCAAGTCCTCCGGTCTTCTCGTCGTCGTCCCGATCTCCCGCGGAAAGTGTTGCCTCCACATCGTCGCCTCCTCGCCGGAAAGGGCACCACATCGCCTTCTTCTTTTACGGGCTCCCGCCTCAATACCGAGGCAACTCGCGCATGAAGCCGGCAACTCGACATGCTCAAGATATGCTGTAGAATGTGTAGTGTAGTGTCTCACTTGGGTTTTGGTTGCCTTGATGGAGGAAATGAGATAAGAAAAATGGTGCTTGCATTTTTCTAGCATGAATGAGATCAAGAAGATGAAACTCTCAAGAATGAAGAACTCTCTCCTTCTTCTTCTCTCTTTCTTTTTCTTCTTCTTTCTTTTCTAATGAAAAAACTTATCATCTCAATGAGAATGGTGGAGGAGGTAATATGAAGCATGAAGGGAGGTGAGTGTAGGGTAAAGCAAGTGGTGACCATATCAAGACATAATCATAACAATCTCACATCACTTCTAATCAAGAATCAAATCCTTTCTCATCAACAAAAAGCAAATGATAAGAAAGGTATCAAAAGATGCTTTCATAATAAATACTTTTACAAATAAAACCTCCACCAAATGTAATTTGCAAAACTGCAAATTACCCCCTCCATCAGAAAAGTCCAGCCGGGAAAGAACAAAGGAAAACCGGCCGGAACGGAATGCAAACTGGCAACTCCAGAAAACTGGTCCCGTAATAAATTACAGGAAAACCCCTATACTGTGCATACACACCCGCATCTGTATACCGACCGGATACAAATGCAATGAGACAAAAAACTACACTGTACTAAACTAGTACCGGCTTAAACCAAAGCCGGCTAGTAAAATCCGTTCGATCCTGATCCGTGCAATACCGCACGTATCTGATCGAACCCTGCCATATAACTATACGGCCACTAGTACAAAACTGTCCGATCCTGATCCGTGCAATACCGCACGTATCTGATCGGACCCTGCCATATCTCCATATGGCCTCTACAGCGTTTCTCCCGAAAGCTTGAGTAACTGTAAGTGTGGTGAACTCTAAAGACTCGTCAATACAATGGCTGTGGATTTAACCACTAGCACGTCAGAGGTATTAGCCAATACGTGACGGGCCACCAGCTATTGACCAAAAGGGACGTCGATGAGCGAACTCATCCTGACACCCTACTGAGCCTGTCAGTGACAATATCCGTACAGTCCGGTCCGTTCGTCTATGAGTATCGCATGGCGGGCCTAGGGGGTTGGTAAAAGTCAGACCCCCAAAAGCGGTACAAGTCGTGTCGGAGCGTAGCCCAGAACACCCTGAGATACTACTGGAATACCTACCAGTAAATCTCCTGCCTCGGCCGAGGGCTTTGTGTAATGGCTCTCCTAGACACAGCGCGACCTCACCCCCAACACCGGGAGAGACGAACCCCTGCAGATCCGCTCACTGCCTCCATGTGGCTCGGGACTGTACCCAACTAAAACCTGTTTGCACGACTCCTTTGAGCCGTGGTAGGGTAGTAATCAAAGCACAGTGGGAACTCACACGAGACAAATGACGATCTCAGGTCGATGAACTAACCTGTACACATGTCACCAGGGAACTGCTATCTGACATCTGGTATAAGACCAACTAGCAGGTTCCCGGCGAGTCCTGTCCGGTGTACTCATAACCCAATGAGCACCTGTATACATCTTAGGTGAACCAACTGACACCAGTGGCTTGTGAGACCGGCCATCGCCCCTCGTCGGGGTCTCGACTGTATACACTAGTCTACTAATGGAGTATCGATGCCCTGTCTCGAAACTCCTACGACTAGGGACCTTTTAAGGATGTGCTTATAGACTACCGGCTCCCACGTATATGATCGCCATCATACTGCCGGCAGTCAAGCAAGAATCCTAGGGGCTCTATCAACGTGTAATAGCGACATGCCAGGTCACCTAAAGCAGTACACGATGATAAAGATAAAGATAAACCAGATAGCATACTATCATCTCGAGTAAGACTGTCCTACCGGGATAGGTCCTCCCTCAATCATTGCAATCACGTGCCTGTGATCCAATAATTGACTCTGAGGGCACTATCTCCAACAATCTCCCACTTGCACTCAAGGCTAATTATTGCGATGCCGCATACTCACAGCCCGTGTGATACCGAACACCCAACTCCTCTACTAGTCAGTCTCACAAAGCTCGTTTGCGAAACTATTGCGTTCGAGGAACAGCCTCAGTGAGTGGATCCGCTGTGATGCTTCTTTCTATGTCTCTCTATATCTCAAGTTCGCGGAGAAAGCCATCTCCCGAAATGAGCAATACCTGTCTTAGAACGTCTGGATGTCTGATGGGACCTAGCTCATAAATGAACTCCAAATCCAAACTTCTTAGACTGTATCTTCAACTGAACTTAATCAGTATCCTGCGCCAGGCCACCCTCAGTATTGCCTTGGACCACCTGTCCAAAATACTGCCCGTCGTCAGAAGGAAAACTATAACTCTGACAACCTCCTTGTCGTCCATGTCACCTTGGAAGCCTGGAATGATAACTGTCTCCCAAATGAGGCTGTCGTTATCATATCCCTAGAACATCCACTTATGTTCTAAGACTGCTTCCGACTGTTTCTCCAGGATTGGATCAATATCAACTTATTGCATCTAGTGCAAGAACAACATCTGGTGTGGTACTTGACATCTCATGATTGACTCAATTGCCTAAGCAAGTGATCTGCCAATCATGAGTATCCCTCTCCCCTTTAGTCTATAAGACACCTTTAGAGAGGGTGACTCCATCAACTGCAGGTACACTACCGTGTCAGGAGTCGTCCATGCTAAATACTCATAGAATGCTGTCAAGGTACCCAGATTGGGAAACCACCCAAATCTAGATCTAAAACCATAGATCTAGTAACCAGTATGTCTGATATAATATCCAAGTCCCTTGTGGAGAAACCACTGTGTGACGACCAAAGTATAACCGATCGTAGTATATGAATATCACTTCCTACTACCTTCTCAACAGATCCACCCCTTATTCTGATGACGTCAAACCTATGACTGTCACATCAGAAATGGATGATCTATCTCCGCTACATCTGCTTTAGTCTATAAATAGACATAAGCCTGATGTCCACCAATGCTTCCGCTGCTCCAACTGACTACGACAACCCTCTGGCAGAGTCATATAGACGTGCACTTCCAAAGCTAGTTTAGAACGACGCTATACTCATCCTCCTGCCGGGTCTCGCAGCCTGGAACAACAGCAATGGCAAGTGTGGGTAAACAAGAACTTCCCTGTCACCGTCCTTGAGGCTACCGGAGTACCTCTCGGGTGCCTGAAGTTACCCACCTTATCTGCGGAGTGGCCAATGGAATGTCAAACCAGATTGAATCTTTAGGTTCCTTATCAAATCTTCAGTAATCATTTGCGGTTCTGGAATCACTTCCAGTTCTACCATACTCCCACTACTTTTTCTGAAAAAATCCATTTTTGAATAAAAACTGTGGCGAGTCTAGAACAATATTGCTATTGTTCATCCAGATGGTAGAAAGTCAACCCTCGTCATAGCCTGGGTCAACCCACAAACAGCCATTACAGAAACGTGCCTTGAGTTGTCCAGTGTCTGATTTTAAGCATAAGCCGGACAACTCCCCGTACCTTAACAACGTTAAGATATGAACTGTTCTACATCCAATATAGAACCAGAGGCACTGATTTAATTTAACCAGATTCAAATCATGCAGCTGTCTCCAGTGCATGTCAACTAAATGGAGAGAGGCCGATCAGCATTACTCAACTTAGGAATACTTCCAATTATGAGTAACCTGAAAGAGAATCAATTTCTCTTAATCATTACTATCAACTGAATACCAAACATAAGTATCTACATCTTCGATCACTTTGAAGAATCCCGATACTTGCTACACTTGGTTCTCTACTCTATTCAAATACCTATAACTCCTCAAAACTTAGACCCTGTGTTTCAACGAAACACATGTCTAAGAACTAGAGAAGTTAAAAGTAAACAGAATATAGTATGAGGACCAACCCCTCTGTCCTAATGGACACTGGACAACATACAATACTCTGTATAAGTCCACTGAGTCTAATAACTCTTTCACTGTGTGTCGTAGGTTGAAAACTGTACTTATGGTTAAGAAGAATTACACCGCTGTTCAATGCTCCTTACCTAACCATCCACTGATATAGGTAAATGTCATCGACATAATATCAAAAGGTATATCTCACTCTATGAAAATAGACGTACAGATATATCAATTTGAAATTGGTGCACAACAGCGGATATTCAAAACCAAATATTTGCCGACCGGCAAACAACCCAGGTGGCATCCTCAAATATCACCAATTACAACGAATCCCGATATAATGAGGATGATCACCCAATTCCCAATAACTTACTCCCACTCATCATCTGTAAAACCATACAGATGTGAGAATCATACCTGGTAAATACACACCTTGGAGTAAGTATCTAATCGGGAAATCAGTTCTCTTTTAACATTACACAGTGAAACTGAAACATTGAAATGTTTCGTTGGGGTATCCTGGTATTCCTAGTAATGCCTCTTCCATTATCCAGATTCACAACTGTAACCTTGTAATTCTTTTCCATCTTTCTAAATCCCTTTCTATGTCTTTAGTCATTACCTTCTGTACACCCCTTTAGGCCAAATGGTTTTCTTCCTTCCCTACCGTTCGGCACCAGCCTATGGTTTGGAAGAAGACTATCCAAAAAGCATAAAGGGTGTACTGTCCTAATCCTAGGAGCACTCGCAACGCGAGAGAAGGTGAAGGTAAAAGACATCTGAATGTACTTTATTCCTATTTCTCCTGAACCAGAATCCATCCCCGAACTGGAACAAGTTCCTTTCGAGTTCGTATATAACCATACGATGGATTATCCAATAAACTGGGATCTTCGTAGTGATACGGAGTGTCCTGGAGAAAAACAAAGGTGATTTAGGATTGGCGAAGAAATACTTGGTTTGGTTGTGAATATCAGTCGCAATTTACTTTGCCCTCTTACTAATCCCTTGCTTTGTCTTAACTTAATACCTTCTGTACACCATCGTTATTCTAATTGGTTTTCTTCATTCCCTACCGGTCGGCACCAGCCTAAGGTTTGGAAGAAGACCATCCAATTTGCGTAATAGGTGTACTATCTCCTAAACCAAGGAGTACTCGCAATGAGAGAAGGTGAAAAGAAAAGACAACTGAATAATCCTATTCGTTTTCTCCAGAACCAGAAACCATCCTCGAAGTCCTTCGAGTTCGTATATAACCATACGATGGTTTTGTCCAATGGAAGTGGACGTTCGCAGTAATGCGGGGTGTCCTGGAGAAAAGGGTAAAAGTAGGAGTGGCAATGAGGTCAGCAACTATGACAATCTAAAAACCAGTGTTAAGAAGGTTCGGTCAACTTGGTCACTGAGTCATAGTCCAGGGTCGGGTCAATTGTCGCTGCCAGAGAGAGAGAAAAGAAACACTCAGCGTGCACTCTAACCTAGATCAGAATGGTTATCACTTTATCTAATCTGGAAACCTCCCACTGTACCTCAAATTCTCCTCCAAACCTGAAAGAAGAACTAGTCGGGGTCACCCGAGGAGTAAAATAACTCATCAGTGGGAATCGGGATCCAACTATCATCGCATGATAACTTGACGGAATCCACTCAAGTCACCACACTCCAGAAGGTATGCGCATGCCTGGCAAGTTTCAGTTCTTTTGAAACTCCCGATGTGATTTTTGCCCCAAGCGGTTTTTGACCTTGACTAGGTCAACAAACCATAAACCGCCAGTCAAGTTCAACCCGTCATTATTCTGGATTGCATTAAACCCACCCGTACATGCCCTTGACTAGGTCAACAAGGCCGCACGACTGTCCTAACCAATCCCACTTATGCAACAAACAAGTACCACTTAGCTACCGAACACTACGTCTTGACTAGGTCAACAAACGCAGCACGAATACTAAATAATACCCGTAAGAGATGACGGAGGGCTACGGCTGGTTTTTGGCGAAAAACCTTTAACGTAATGAACTTGATATCGTTGAAGGAACTGCATAGCCCTTTTAAAAAAATATAGTAACGAAAACCTTTGCTAAAGAGGTCACTCCCGGTGAAGGGATCTCGGCTCTTTCCCCGTAGAATGAGGTGCAGGATATTCCAACTGAATACCACGATGCAAAGCAAAAGTAATCGGCTATAGTGAAGTCAATGCCCTGACGCAAACTTATGTCCAAGGGGTCACTCCCGGTGAAGGGATCTCGGCCCTTGCCTCGTCGACTGAGGAGCAGGATATTCCAAATGAATACCACGATGCAAAACAAAAGTGAACGTCCTTGCAATAACAGCTTTTTGAAAAATGTTCCAACAACATCAGAATAGGTTTGTTTAGCTTGCATTGATCTGAATCAATGCAGTCCCATCAAATGATCACACCACAAAGAACGAAAATATACTGATGTACGTATATGCCATCCGCATTCGCCACTGGGACCCGTCATTACCCGTTAGGTTAGCTAACTAACGACAGAGCGGGGACTGGACTAGCGCGGATGTAAAACATATACAACATCTACTAATATATAATATTCGCTCAAGGCGTGATAAAATGCAACATCACAGAAATGTACAGCATCACAGAACAATACAGATATCTGGAAACCCCGGGTTTCACAGAGCCGCTGCTGAAACCCGACGTTCCCCTGGTCGTGTGGATAGCCTGTGCAATGAAATCCTAGACCCCTACGGGCGCGGCAAGTCACCCGCCAAAACCTGAAGCGAGGCAGCCCCCTTCAGCTCCGTGAATGGACCACCCAGCACATCATGGAATCCGGTAACTTGGGCACCCCTCCTGGGTCAACCTGTACCCCCTACGAGTGCGGCGAATAGCCCGCCAATCCTAGAGTGAAGCCCCCTCCGTCTCAATGCCATGAGATGCGGGCCCGTTGCCCTCTAGAACCCGGCTATCCGTGCACCCCTCCGCGGGGTAATCCTAGTACAGAAAGTAAAATATACATACAACGGGTACATCGACCGCAACCAGGTCGTGCCCCAAAAGAATAATACAAACAGGCAGTGACGGCAGTCCACATGTCGGACGCTCGCCCCGCAATATCAAATGTACATAATACAACAAAACTGTACTAGCATTGCAACCAGGCTATCCCCCACGACCGATCCGCAACATCACAGCATAAACAAAGAACATCAACGTGAAAGTCACGTTCGCAAATCCGTCTAACCGGGCTATAGCAGTTAGACCGGATTTACCGATAGAGTGACATTCACGGTCGCAGATATAATGTAAATACTGTGAAATAATGTGTTTAAAATTTTCCGATTGATCAAACAATTAACAAGTGGGCCCCAAAGAAAACTGTAGCACTCACAGAAATAATTGGCCCAACTTTAATATCCCAAAAGCCCTATTTTCAGTCCAGAAAACAACTGAAGAAAAACGACGAAGTGGCCCCACCATAGTGCGGCGGAACCGCGGCCCAAAGGGGGTTTTGGCCGCGGTTCCGCGCTCCAAACAGGGAATCATTTTGTCGTTTTTCTACAGTAGCGTTATCTTTTCCTGCACATCATATTTCTGCAACCTGAAAAAATTTTAGACACCAAAAAATTTCAACAGAAACTGATGTGAACAAAAATGAGGTTTTTGGAATTTCGGTCGATCGGAAATGCAAAACACATTAGAACAAGCTAGGAAAGGTTAATGGCGTGGCTCTGATACCATGTTGCGCCACGGCAGTGCCCCGGCCTCTTGCTCGAGGCCAAAATGCGGAATAAAAAATTTTCCTTACTCGGAAACCGGCGCTACCGCGGACAAAGAAAACCCGGATCGTTTACCATTAACCTAAAGCTAGCAATCAAGAGATAGGGTAAGAAGTATACCGAGTGATCCAAGTCCTCCGGTCTTCTCGTCGTCGTCCCGATCTCCCGCGGAAAGTGTTGCCTCCATATCGTCGCCTCCTCGCCGGAAAGGGCACCACATCGCCTTCTTCTTTTACGGGCTCCCGCCTCAATACCGAGGCAACTCGCGCATGAAGCCGGCAACTCGACATGCTCAAGATATGCTGTAGAATGTGTAGTGTAGTGTCTCACTTGGGTTTTGGTTGCCTTGATGGAGGAAATGAGATAAGAAAAATGGTGCTTGCATTTTTCTAGCATGAATGAGATCAAGAAGATGAAACTCTCAAGAATGAAGAACTCTCTCCTTCTTCTTCTCTCTTTCTTTTTCTTCTTCTTTCTTTTCTAATGAAAAAACTTATCATCTCAATGAGAATGGTGGAGGAGGTAATATGAAGCATGAAGGGAGGTGAGTGTAGGGTAAAGCAAGTGGTGACCATATCAAGACATAATCATAACAATCTCACATCACTTCTAATCAAGAATCAAATCCTTTCTCATCAACAAAAAGCAAATGATAAGAAAGGTATCAAAAGATGCTTTCATAATAAATACTTTTACAAATAAAACCTCCATCAAATGTAATTTGCAAAACTGCAAATTACCCCCTCCATCAGAAAAGTCCGGCCGGGAAAGAACAAAGGAAAACCGGCCGGAACGGAATGCAAACTGGCAACTCCAGAAAACTGGTCCCGTAATAAATTACAGGAAAACCCCTATACTGTGCATACACACCCGCATCTGTATACCGACCGGATACAAATGCAATGAGACAAAAAAATACACTGTACTAAACTAGTACCGGCTTAAACCAAAGCCGGCTAGTAAAATCCGTTCGATCCTGATCCGTGCAATACCGCACGTATCTGATCGAACCCTGCCATATAACTATACGGCCACTAGTACAAAACTGTCCGATCCTGATCCGTGCAATACCGCACGTATCTGATCGGACCCTGCCATATCTCCATACGGCCTCTACAGCGTTTCGCCCGAAAGCTTGAGTAACTGTAAGTGTGGTGAACTCTAAAGACTCGTCAATACAATGGCTGTGGATTTAACCACTAGCACGTCAGAGGTATTAGCCAATACGTGACGGGCCACCAGCTATTGACCAAAAGGGACGTCGATGAGCGAACTCATCCTGACACCCTACTGAGCCTGTCAGTGACAATATCCGTACAGTCCGGTCCGTTCGTCTATGAGTATCGCATGGCGGGCCTAGGGGGTTGGTAAAAGTCAGACCCCCAAAAGCGGTACAAGTCGTGTCGGAGCGTAGCCCAGAACACCCTGAGATACTACTGGAATACCTACCAGTAAATCTCCTGCCTCGGCCGAGGGCTTTGTGTAATGGCTCTCCTAGACACAGCGCGACCTCACCCCCAATACCGGGAGAGACGAACCCCTGCAGATCCGCTCACTGCCTCCATGTGGCTCGGGACTGTACCCAACTAAAACCTGTTTGCACGACTCCTTTGAGCCGTGGTAGGGTAGTAATCAAAGCACAGTGGGAACTCACACGAGACAAATGACGATCTCAGGTCGGTGAACTAACCTGTACACATGTCACCAGGGAACTGCTATCTGACATCTGGTATAAGACCAACTAGCAGGTTCCCGGCGAGTCCTGTCCGGTGTACTCATAACCCAATAAGCACCTGTATACATCTTAGGTGAACCAACTGACACCAGTGGCTTGTGAGACCGGCCACCGCCCCTCGTCGGGGTCTCGACTGTATACACTAGTCTACTAATGGAGTATCGATGCCCTGTCTCGAAACTCCTACGACTAGGGACCTTTTAAGGATGTGCTTATAGACTACCGGCTCCCACGTATATGATCGCCATCATACTGCCGGCAGTCAAGCAAGAATCCTAGGGGCTCTATCAACGTGTAATAGCGACATGCCAGGTCACCTAAAGCAGTACACGATGATAAAGATAAAGATAAACCAGATAGCATACTATCATCTCGAGTAAGACTGTCCTACCGGGATAGGTCCTCCCTCAATCATTGCAATCACGTGCCTGTGATCCAATAATTGACTCTGAGGGCACTATCTCCAACACGAACTTCTACTTAATTTGCTAACATGTTAGATAGTGTTTAACAATGCCCTGATACCACTGTAAGTCCACGTTATCTCTCCCGGTACTTACATGCTTGCGAAAATGATGAAAAACGATTTTTCTAGAGGTGGTAACATGGACTCAAAATACGGATCTTTGTTAAACAACTATCTAACAATCCTAACAAGAGTTTTACCTACTCGGTTAGGTGGTTATACCTTAACTTGAACTCCTTCATCTTCAACTCCTTGCGGTGGCCGGATCGGCCTCACCTTGTCGTCTCCTTGTGCCAAAGATGGATCCACCTGAATGCTTCTACCTTTGGCTTCTCTTCAAACTAGAAGAAACTAGAACACTTGGTTTGCTAAACCTTGTGAACTAGGATGAGTAGAGTAGTGTGTTGGGATTTATCTCTATGGTTCTTGCTTCTCAACAAATGAGACAAGTGAACCATAGACTAGAGAGATAGCAAGAGGAAGAGGGAGAGCTCAAGCAAGAGAGAGAAAGTAAATGAGAGAATGAGCAAGCCTTTTGGCATCCGAGCTCTTATAATCCAAAATCATGATAACTCATAATAGTAATTAAGTATTATGTGATGGTTCAAGTCAAAATGGCCATATCATTTCATGCACTCATTTTGCAAAAAAAAAGAAGAAAGCAAAAGTCTTTACCATGAAATGATAGCCATTGTAATGATAATGGTCAACTAGTCCAACCTAGTCAACCGGTCAACAAAATCAACAAGTCAACAAAGTAAACCCCTCAACAACCATGTCACTATAATACTTAATTAATATTATTGTTAATCATATTTCTTATTCTCATTAGGGTTTTAGCAAAAGTCAACAGTCAACAGTCAACAACCCCAATGAGAATCCTCTGCCTCTGTCTCTCTGTCAACTGTGCATACACACCCGCATCCGCGTTCCGAGGAACACGAATACAAACGAGATAAAACCAATACCAAAACGTACACTAGGATCTGGCTTAAACCAAAGCCCGCTAGTGTTAACTGTCCGGACACTAAACGTGCACAAGTGCACAGATGTGACCGAACCCTGTCGCAAAACCATGCGACCTGTCGCAAAACCATGCGACCACAACTCTTTTGCCTAAAGGCGAATAGCTTTCTGTATGGGACTCTAAAGACTCGACACTACGCTGGCAGTGGGTTTATCCACAGACCGCAAGCGGCACTAGCTGTGCGTAACGGTCCCCAGGTAGATGCCGATAAGATGACGGACGACGTGAAACCCATCTGAACTCCTGCTGAGCCTGGATGTGACAATCCCCGTACAGTCCAGTCTGTTAGTCTGATAACATCACATGGCGGGCCTAGGGGCGGTAAACGTCATTCCCCTAATAGCGGTACAAGTTGTGTCGGAGTGTAGCCCAGAACACCCAGAGATAACACTGGAAACCTACCAGTATATCTCGCTTGCTCTCGCCAGGGACGACTTATGTAATGGCTCTCCTAGACACAGCGCGATGTCAACCCCCAATACCGGGAGAGACGAATCCTATCTAACCATCACTGCCTCCAAGTGCTTCAGGACTGCACCCAACTAACTACCTGTTTGCACGACTCCTTTGAGCCGTGGTAGGGTAGTAATCTAAGTACAGTGGGAACACACTGGAGGCGAAGTGACAGTTTCAAGTCAGCGGACTAAGCTGTACTCATGTCACCTGGGAACTGATAACTGACGATAGGTATAGTACCAACCAACAGTTCCCTACGAGTCTTGTCCAGTGTACTCGTAACCTAACGAGCACCCACATACTATCTGAAGTACGACGTACTAACGGCTGTGGGACAGACCGTCTCCCACACTGGGATGAGAAGCGCATACGCTAGTCTACTATGGAGTATCGATGCCCTGTCTCGATAGTCCTACGACTAGAGACCTGCATAAGGATGTGCTGGTGGATTACCCAGCCCCCACTAGTGTGACTGCCATCACAACGCTGGTAATCAAGCAAAGATCCTTAGGGCTCCACTAATGTGTATAGGTAATATACTAAAATAAACACATGTACACATTAAAGCAGAAACAAACCAAGTAGCATACTACTATATTGAGCAAGATTGTCTATACAAGGAGAATATCCCAAGCTTCCATTAAGTAATATACAAACTAGTATGATACAGTAATGGCCTCTAGGGCATATAAACTAACACCAACAACCCATACGGCGACACTCCCATCGGCCCTCACATCGTGTACATCACTGAGAATCACGAGTGCCCAACATCGGCACCCAAATATCATAAATACTCGTGTCTAGCTTCGACACGCAAATCCTCCTATATCGGGCATCAGTCAGTCCGGGTCAGCCCCCCCTCTCTCATATATCGGGCATCCGTCAGTTCGGGTCAGCCCTCTCTCTCATATATCGGGCATCCGTCAGTCCGGGTCAGCCCTCTCTCTCATATATCGGGCATCCGTCAGTCCGGGTCAGCCCTCTCTCTCATATATCGTGCTCTAGCACCGAGAAAACACATGGTGGACGCACTGAAATATCATATCAAGGGAAACCGGGTTTTTAAATAATTACCTATTCTCTTTTGAAATATCCACGGTTCCCAAATACAGAAATAATATGGAAATAACAAATCTCAATGCGTAAATCTATGCAGGTATGAAGATATCAATATATATATGGTACATGTATGAATATGTGATGTAGATGTGTCCAAGTATGAATATAACATCTGCTGAAATGCGGCAAATCATGGCAAACATCAATAGTGCGGAAACAATCTGACATATGATTTATAGCAATCTTATAATGTGAGTGTCATGGCAATCACAAACGGTGTGAGTGTAGCATATAAATCGCGCTCGTGCAACTTGAACCGTTAGTAATAGTGCGGTGTTCTATATACGCATAGCTGGGAACGCGGTATGCAATAAACAGTAGTCAAGTAGGTGAATGCAGTATATATCGCAATAAGGTCCTATCAGCCCTGACGCATAACGCCATGCGGGCGATATCCCCGTAGATGTTAAATCTACTCACCGTAGTGTCTCGCTAGGTATAGCCAACGACTTGTTTCCCCTTCTTCACGGCGTCCGTCGCACTCGCCTGCGAACCTAGAATTTCATAATATATCACACATAAGCTCAAAACCATACAAACACGACATTTAAAGTCAACTAGAAACCCGTGTCGCAAACCAAGCG
Organism: Agapanthus africanus; assembly: GCA_030015575.1. Classification (NCBI taxonomy): domain Eukaryota; kingdom Viridiplantae; phylum Streptophyta; class Magnoliopsida; order Asparagales; family Amaryllidaceae; genus Agapanthus; species Agapanthus africanus. The sequence continues at coordinate 444,594,168 of JASDDO010000014.1, forward strand.
CGCGTGCGCGCGATACGCTAAAACGTGTGATTACGCATCTGAAGCTACCCCGACGCGCCGCGATACGCAGAAACCCCAAACCCACACACACGTATCACGCGTGTCACGAAAGTTTAAAAATACGGGAAATAGGGTATTAGATCCCAGATTTTTATACAGAAAATATATTACAAAACTATATATACCAAAATACTCCACATAGTAGCAGACTCCTGTGGTCCAAGCCCCAACCCCCAAATCACTCTTCTGGCCGCAAATTGCGGCCAGAACACATTTTCCGGCGGCCTGGGTAGGGAGGTGGGCTCCCAGGTTTGGTGTGTGCACTCTATACCCCCTACACATGCTACAGTAAATACAATTTTATTCTGAAACACCCTGGGTAGGAGCAGATTCCACAGAGCCCTAATTCTAATTAAAAACCACACTTTTACACTAAAATGATACTTTATGGTATTCTGTGCAAACTGAAACAAAAACCTGGGTTAAATAGCTCTAATAGTACTTAAAAGAGTTCACTAAACCATGAGAATACCAATCTAACATATACTTTACCAATATCCTTCAATTTCACTAATAATGCACATAAAACATGATTTTTAGCTAAGATACTACAAGATATGGAAAAGAGTGTTGAATATGAGCTATATATCTTCAAAAGACCTTAAGAAACACCATAAGTCTCAGCCCTAGCCTCAAGTGTGCAGATTTGCCTCCAAACACCTCAAAAGGTCCCTTTTCCCATGGTTTTGTGAAGAAAATGTGTTGTTTTGTGTAGGGTTTTGTATAGAGATCAAAGGGAAGTTAAAAGAGAAAAGGAGATGAAGAAAATGCTATGTTTGTTGTTGCTTTTCTGCTGGAGTTTCAGAAATGAGAGAGAGAGAAGAGAGAAAGAAAAGGGTCAAAAGTCAACTTCCTCACCTAACACCATGCTTCATTTTTTTCTATTGGATTTTGAATTATTGAATGGGGTTTTGATTTGATAAAATGGTAGGGAAATAACAATGAACTATGCAAGAATGAAATCGCTAACACTTTGAACCTAAGTCACAAAATGGCTAAGTGTGCATGTTTAAACTTCATAAAAGAAAATTTTTCCAATTAGGGTAACCCGACTAAAAATAACAAATAATCCTATACACATATATAATAACACGCACAATAGCTAATTAACACGAAAAACATTCCTAACAGAATTCAAAGTATTACAACATAGTGGAACCCGGTTGGTTCCCCGGGGCGAGAAAGGTTTTTCGACGGGATATGCCGATGAGCCTGGCTGGGGCGTTCGCCAACCGGTGATAGTATTTGGACTCGACGTATATCTGGGGGATATCGATCGAGGTTACGTACGCACATGCCTTGCAGATTGCGGATGGTGCTTACCCATGTTCATAGGATGTACGTACATGACACAGGAGGGCCAGTCCAAGGTGATGGCGCCTCAGATTTGAGTATTTTTTGTCGATGCTAGACACTTGTTTTCATGATGTTTTTGGGTGTAGATATTGGACACTCAGGTTTCATGAGATATACTCGATATTGGATACTGGTTATATGAGATTTACTTGATATTGGATACTAGATATATGAGATTTACTTGATATTGGACACTCAGGATATATGAGACTTACATAATATGAGAGCTAATTTGGGGGCTGATTTGATGAAATTGGGATTTGGATTTTTCTTGATGGACTTTGGTCCTACATGGGAATGACATGTTTTAACCCATACTCCGTATTTATTGTTTATGCACTGCTTCATGTATTAGTTGTACCTGCTAAAGTACCTTTCATGACTGTTGCATATATACATTGCCAAATCATTGCTTCATGTATTAGTTGAACCAGATAGAGAACCTTACATGACTGTTGCAAACATATTGCCATTTATTGCTATCAGCTTGTATGCATTAGAATCGTGATGTACGTGCATACTTGCGATTACCTGCATATGTTGTTTACTATTCACGAGTTGGCGACTCACCCCTGTTGTGCCACAGTGTTTTGCAGGTTGTTCCTCAGAGTAGTCAGAGGCAGGGCAATTCTTATCTATCGTAGCATCTTTTGTTGCGGATGCCGCTTCAGCTCACAGTGTGCAGTTTTGCTTTAGGTGGGTTTTGTGGTTATCCGTTCATGTTCATTGTATATTCGTTGTATCCTGTACTCTCCATCTACCACTTTCATGTATGTCTTAGAGACTTATGTGAGGACGATAATGTATGTTATTTGTGACTTGGTGTTCCTTTATGCAGTTTTATTCATATCGTCTTTTTCTTCTCTACGGTGTCGTATATTTGTTGTGGTGATTGTTTTCCACCATCGGGCGAGGATTTTGCTCCCGTTTGGGATGCTTTTACTTATATTTATGTTGTACCCATTTTTGGGGGCTTGTTTTACAAAGGAGGTGCTGCCAAATTTTAAGGAATTAAATTGGACTTTAAAGAATTTGTATTTGAGGTTTCAAAAGCATAAACAATGTTCTTATCTTTTACTACTTTTGATGGTTTAGATTGCTGGGTTTTTGGCTTACTTAGATTGCGTTACGCCTGTAGACGTTGCGTAGTTTATGGGCCGTCACGTGCCAATTTCGGGTCGTGACACCAACATCCTGAAAAGTCTCTCGAACTGTATCTGGGGAATGTCCTTCGTGAGTGGATCCGCTGTGTTGTTCTTCGTGTCAACTCTCCTGACCTTGATCTCCCGGTGATCAACTATCTCCTGGATCAGGTGATACCGTCTCAGAATATGCCTGGATCGCTGATGGGACCTAGGTTCCTTGGCTAAATCCACCGCTCCATTATTATCATAATACAAAGGTACTGGATACTCAATGGATGGAACAACTCCAAGTTCAGTTATGAACTTCTTCATCCAGACATCCTCTTTGGCAGCATCGTTGGCAGCGATGTATTCAGCCTCCATCGTCGAGTCTGCCACGGTTTCCTGCTTGGAACTCTTCCTGCATACCGCCCCTCCATTGAGGGTAAAGACAAATCCCGAGTGCGACTTAGAGTCTTCCTTATCACTCTGAAAGCTTGAATCGGTAAAGGACTCCACTTGGAGTTCTCCGTTACTATACACCAAGATCATCTCTTTAGTCATTCTCAAGTACTTGAGAATGCCCTTCACAGCTGTCCAGTGACTCTCTCCTGGATTTGCTTGATACCTACTCACTACACTTAGTGAGTATGAAACATCGGGTCTGGTACATAGCATCGCGTACATGATAGAGCCTACTGCCGAAGCATAGGGTATCCCTTGCATGCGAGCTCTCTCCAAATCAGTCTTAGGAGACATATTTTTGGATAGTGTGAGTCCTGAGATCGTGGGTAAAAACCCTCGCTTGGATTCTTCCATACTAAACCTCTTTAGTATGGTGTCAATGTACCTGGATTGGGACAATCCCAGTATCCGTTTAGATCTATCTCTGTAGATCTTAATCCCCAAGATGTAAGATGCATCACCTAGATCTTTCATTGAGAATCTTTGTGATAAAAAGAGCTTGACCAATTGCAGCATAGGAATGTCATTTCCTATCAAGAATATGTCATCCACGTACAATACAAGGAAGACAACCTTACACTCTGCCACCTTCTTGTATATACAAGGTTCATCTACGTTTTTTACGAAGTCAAACTCTTTAACAACGACATCAAAACAGATGTTCCAACTCCGCGATGCTTGCTTTAACCCGTATATGGATTTAAGCAGCTTGCACACCTTTCCGCTGCTCCCACTGTCTACGAAGCCCTCTGGCTGAGCCATGTACACGCACTCTTCCAAATCACCATTTAGAAAGGCATTCTTAACATCCATTTGCCATATTTCATAGTCATGGTATGCAGCGATAGCAAGTAGGATCCGGATGGACTTAAGCATAGCCACTGGAGAAAAGGTTTCGTCATAATCCACAACTGGTCGTTGACGGAAACCCTTTGAAACAAGTCTAGCTTTGAAGGTCTCAACTTTTCCATCTACACCAAGTTTCTTCTTAAAGATCCATTTTTTCCCAATAGGTTTTACACATTCAGGAGCAACTTCTAAAGTCTATACATTGTTGGTGTACATGGATTCCATCTCAGATCGTATTGCATCTGGCCACTTCACTAAGTCCCCATTCGTGATGGCCTCCTCGAAGCTAGTTGGGTCATCATCTTCCATGATGGAATCCTCGCTCCCACCATCAACGAGAAAACCATAGTATCTCTCAGGTGGATGAGGAACCCTACTAGATCGGCGGAGAGGCTGAGGTTCGTTGGGAGCTATCGAATCCTCCGGTTCTACCACATCTTCTTCTGTAGTTTGTGCGGTTGGAACTTCTTCCAGCTCTACCTCTTTTCCACAAATGTCTTTCGCAAGAAATTCCTTTTCTAAAAAGGTGGCATGTTGAGCAACAAACACTTTTTGTTCCTTACTGAGTTAGAAATGATATCCATACGAATTGCTTGGATATCCCACAAACTTGCGAAGAACCGATCTTTCCTCGAGATTGTCCATATTTTGCTTTTTAACATAGGCCGGACAACCCCATATTTTAACTCGTTTATGAGATGGTCTCTTCCCATTCCATATCTCATATGGAGTGGTAGGCACCGATTTGGTTGGAACTCTATTCAATAGGTATGCGGCCGTTTCCAGTGCATAACCCCAAAAGGAAATAGGTAACTCTGCGGTGCTCATCATAGAGCGCACCATATCCAATAGGGTGCGATTCCTCCGCTCTGATACACCTTTGTGCTGTGGTGTATACGGAGGAGTAAGCTGAGAGAGAATCCCATTATCTTTTAGATAGTCCCAAAATCGTTGCTCATGTATTATCCACCTCGATCAGATCGAAGGATTTTAATACTTTTACCCGTTTGGTTCTCTACTTCGTGCTTATATTCTTTGAATTTCTCAAAAGCTTCAGACTTGTGTTTCAACAGGAACACATGTCCGTATCTTGAGAGATCGTCAGTGAATGTAATGAAGTATGAGGAACCATTCCTGGCTTGTGTAGACATGAGACCGCATACATCACTATGTATTAGTCCCAAGAGTTCTGTAACTCTTTCTCCGTGTCTACTAAACAAAGTTTTGGTCATTTTTCCTTCGAGACAGGATTGGCAAGTTTCATAAGATGAAAATTCGAACGGATTCAAATATACATCCTTATGTAACTTAGCTAGTCGTGTCACATTTATATGACCTAGTCTACAATGCCACAAGAAGGATTCGTTTATTTCTGAACTTTTCCTATTGTGTGTATTTTGTACATTAAGAACTGTAGTTTTATCTAGAACGTATATGCCATTATTTAACGAGCCTGATCCAATCAACTTTTGATTCAGGAAGATGTTCATAACATTATCCTGTACTACAAAATTATATCCTTCTTTACTTAATAAAGAAACTGATATAAGATTGCATATCAGGGTCGGAATGTAATAACATTCGTTCAGAATCAATGTATCACCATTTGGTAGTGCAAGGTGATATTCGCCAACTGTTTTGGCTGAAACATTTGCACCATTCTCTACTCTTACGGAATGATCACCCATTCCAAGTTCTCTACCTTTCCTTAGCCCATGTAACATATTACATATATGGGATCTCGATCCGGTATCTAATACCCAGGACGTAGAGTGAACCGAGAAACAGTTCTCGATAACTAACCCACCCGAAGAAGATGCATCAACATGCTTTTCTTCGTTTGGGCGGCGTGAGAATCCGGATAAATCCCTATTCCCTGCTCAGTCTTATAACAATTATAAGAAAGAACAGATCCAACGTTCCCCTGCTCAATATAACAAGCGGGTTCGGTCAATACATCCATATTATTATCTTGATTAAGGCCTGACATGGTCGCTACCTCGAGAGAGAGAGAGAAGAAAACTCTTTAGCGTATGCTCTTGCAAGATCAGATTGATTATTATTTTATCCAATCAGGATGGCTCCCACTGTTTTTATCAAATCTTCCTTCAAATCCTAAAAGGAAAGACTAACCGGGATTAATTACAACCTACAATTTCTCTAATCTTTCAGCCAGGCCAGTGCCGGTACTTTGAGGGACGTTCCCCGTGCTTTCGCACGGACCTAATTAAAATAAACCTTGTTTTCCCAGAGGCATAACCCCGTTGACACCTTTCTAGACACCTACTTCATCGGCTAATTGTCATGTGTAAAACTCTCGCAGGAGTAACTATTACTCGCAGTGGATATCGGGATCCAACTATCTCATAGAAAGTATGCAATCTCATTGCAAATTTCAACACTTGAAATTCCCGATAATATTTTGCTCCTAGAAACTTATGACCTTGGCTAAGGTCAACAACTCATAAGAGCTAGTCAAGTTCTACCCGTCATTTCCTGATTGAATTAAACCTACCCGTACGACCCTTGGCTAAGGTCAACAAAGTCGTACGACCACCATAACTCAATCACATCATATGCAGTAGATAAGCACTAATTAGCTACCGCACACTACGCCTTGGCTAAGATCAACAAACTTAGCACGAATACTATGTAGGACTTATCTGAAATGATGGACGGCTACGACAGGTTTTTCAGAAAACCTTTTGCGTAATGAACTTGATATCGTTTTAGAATCGAGTGATTTTGAAAAGGAGTGTTTTTGAGGCATTTACTAGTTTCGCTAAAGAAGTCACTCCCGGTGAAGGGATCTCGGCTTTTTCCTTATTGAATAAGGTGCAGGATATTTCATAAATACCACTATGCAAAGCAAGAACTATAGAACCAATCAAAAACTAAACTGGGTGAGTTGTAGCATCTGCTAGTTTCGCTAAAGAGGTCACTCCCGGTGAAGGGATCTCGTCTCTTTCCTTATCGAATAAGGTGCTGGATATTCTATAAGGAATACCTCTATGCAAAGCAAAAACTAGAGCTATCATTTTTGAAAATTTGATTCTACAACATCTTTTAGCTTTCTTTTCTTTCATTAATCTCATTAATGAAGTCCCATCCTTTATGCTTCCTAAGCGTCATAGAAGAAACGAAAATACAACGTACGCTTATGCCATCCGCATTCGCCGTAGTGTCCCGTTATGCACCGTTAGGTTACTTAACTAACGGCATAGCGGGGCGGGACTAGCGCGGGTGCAAAACATAAGCAACGTTTATTATATATCATATATATAATAATAAAGCAATCGTCTCAAGCATATAAATTGATCACGTCACAGAATATCGGCAGCAGAAGATAACATATGAAATATTGGATATACTAGGAGGTCCGTGTTTTATTTTGAGTCTGTATAAAATACGGATTCCACGGTCGTGATGAATAACCAAACCCACATCCCTAGACCACTACGAGAGCGGCAAGCAACCCTACCAATTCTAGAGTTAGGAGACCTGGCCTCAACTCCTCGAGTTGGTCTCACACTTGACAATAGAACCCTGTTACTTGTGCTCCCCTACTTGGGTCTATCCTAATGCGGAAAAGTAAATAATATACAACAATGGTGACAATATCCTCAACCCGGAAGTGCCCCAATAAAAGAATATTACATACAATGAATTTTACATGAATGAAAATAAAAACTCTCATCTTACAAAAAAATGCCGGCTATTCAAAAAGCGATCCAATATAACATATCACAGCAACACATAACATCACATGTCATCAACGTAAGTAAATATGCGTATCCCAATTGTCGTTGACATATAGCAACGAAACCGGCGATACACCACATATTATACTTACGGTAGCAGAAAAGAATATGTCAAACTACAACATTTGGAATCCACAATTACCTTAGACATCATAAACCCGAAATATCACATATTTCGGATTTCATGCCTAACAATATGAATTCCACATATTGCATCACATTCCACCAAAAAATCTAGACGATGTTAAATATTCCGATCGAATCAACAAACTCCCAAAATTTCCAAAAAGCTCAACACTTGAGTGTAGTTTAAAAATACTCCGTACATTCCACAGCTCCTATGAACCAGCCGAAGAAGGGTCAACCAATGCCTCACATGAGGCCCCGCTGAACTACCACAAACCATAGGGTTTAGTGGCAGTTCTGACGGTCACATAATCAAGTTAAGATTTCGTTCTTCTAGAGGGTCCACAGTATCGCTTGCATGATTTTCTGAAAGTTTTAAACTAAGGAAAAATCCAACACTTGGAAAATTTCCGACAAGAGTTAAAATGGGTAATTGATATCCGTTCGAACTTTTTAACACCGTCTAAAGTAACCCGAAAAACTGTTAGAATTACGACTACGAAACACTCCGAGTTGCCTTTGCAGAAAGATAACATCACATGAAATTTAGTAAAAACAAACAACACCTGAAATCCCAAAACCTAGGGACTAGAACACTGCAAAAGTTTCAACCCAAAATTCCAAACTGGGGCAGAGGTGGCCGGTTTTAATAGCCTTGTGGCCGGCCATTTTAAGGAGGGATGGGCTAAAATTTTTACCGTGTTCATGTTAAAACTCATACAACATTCTACAATTATTTAAAAAAAATTTAGAGCCTGTTTAAAAATCGACAGAAACTAGGTCTTGGATTCGGGTGTTTCGGAGTTGTTTCGGTTTCGTAATCTAACACAATCCGTCTAATTCTCTAGCTAGGCTCTGATACCACTGTAAGGTTCCTGCGAACGACAACAAGATTTCGGGAGGCACCGTCCATGCCATTTTCAAAATTTTGCCGTTTTAAAGAACCCCAAACCAGAATCTTTAACTAGAGAATCATATGAAACAAATTGTAAACTACTTTATAACTAAGTGAACAAGGAATACAACTTTTGTAGACCGTTTCTTCACTTCAATAGCTTCGTGTAGTAGTCCCTTCGCTCCAAGTAGTGAACTTCCGGACTCTAGCATGGCTCCACAAGGTGAAAGTAACGAGCTTGCGCGAAGTCTTCGAGGCCGAAGATGATCTACGTCGAGGAGACACTAACCAAAGCTGTTACTTCACTAATGAGAGATTAGTGAAGCTAACACCCTATAGTATAGTGCTAATCTAGTAGAGGTTGATGAAATAGGATTTTTGCTCACTTTGGAATTGATTTTCTCACTAATATTTCTCACTTGCACAAAAGCTAAAGAGCTCTTGAGCTTGAGGAAGAAGATCAAGAGAGATAATGTTGTGAGTGTGAATGGCTACCATGGGTGAGAAAATATCTAATATTATTCATATAGAGACATAACCATGAGTTTAGATAATGGTTTGGTTAACAAATATCTAATGTAAGACAAAACTAGTGGGCTAAGTCAATGGATCTCAAAGCTTCATGCCATGTGACAAATTTCCAACTAATAATTGAATTAAAATAAATAAATAAACCCTACATTATCTTTATCATGGTGTAAGTCTTATACCCGCATGTTGCATGTATCATCAACCATGACACAAAAAAACACAATTAATATATATCGCATATATACTAAGTGTGCACATGTGAGAAAAATAAATGCTTAAGTGAGCAAATATTAGTTAATGTAAACTGGTATATCAAATATACAATTATACACTAAATTATCAAATCAACACTTGATTTAATAATCCGGCTATATCTCATATAACCGACTAATATAATATGTATCAACTTATTGAATCAACATTTGATTCGATAACCCGGCTATATAACATATAACCGACCGATACAAATATCGCGAGAATAGAATACTGTATCACATACTTGTATCAATCCCGGTCCCGCACATATCACATATGTGCTCCTACTTCGTTTTTCCTGAGCCAGTAAAACCTCTGTGTAGGACTCTAAAGACTCGTCAATACGCCGGCAGTAGGTGATGATCACATTAAGCACTCACAAGCCGTCAGCGGTACTGGCTGGACGTAACGGCTATCCGGGTATTGAGCGATCAGAAGATCAACAAGAGAGCCCGCGCTAGCTCCTATAAAGCCTGTCAGCAACACTTACCGTGCAGTCCGGTCTCTTCTTCTGAGATGTCGCATATCGGGTCTAGGGGTGGTAAACGTCATACCCCAACAACTCGATAAGTCATGCGGATACGAGGTTCATAACGGGTCACCAAACTACTGATAACACTTACCAGCAAATCTCTAAATCATCCCTGGCCAGGAACTTCCTGTAATAGCCAATCGAGCACAGCACGACATCTACCCCCAATACCGGGAGAGACGAAATCCCCTCCTATCGCTCATTACCTCCATGTGACTCGGGACTGTACCAAAAAACCACCGTTTTGCATGTCCTGTTGAACGTGGTAAGGTGGAAATCAAAGCACAGTGGGAATTACACAAGACACTATGAAGATCTCGGGTCTACAGACTAACCTGTACCAGTGTCACCAGAGAACTGCTATCTGACGTCAAGTATAATACTATCTAGGAGTTTTCGGCGAGTCCGTCAAGTGTACCCAGTCTCCACTGAGCACCCGTATACCATCTCTGATGTCAAAAACCAATGGATATGGGATCATCCATCGCCCATCTCATGGGTCGAGAAGCGTATACGCTAGTCTACTCTGGTATATCGATGCCCTGTCTCGATACACCCATGTCTAGGAACATTAAAGGATGAACTTATGGACTACCATGGCCCCACTAGTATGATCTGCATCAAAATTCTGGTAGTATAGTACACATCTTAAGGGCTTTACCAACATGTAACCATAAGACAGTATCAAGAGACAAGTATACATGTTAAAATAAAGAGCAACCAGATAGCATACTATCATGTCGAGCAAGAAAGTCCACTCTATATATGTTTAAGCATCCACTATAATATACATGATATGTACAATAATGGCCTCTAGGGCTTACATACAACTAACAGATAAAACCCTTAGGATGTGTACTTGACTACCAGGACTATGATGGAGATCATACTAGTGGGGCCAGGGTAGTCCACAAGTACATTCTTTAATTGCTCCTAGTCGAGGGTGTATGGATATTCCAGAGTAGACTAGCGTATACGTTTCTTGACCCATATGATGGGCGATGGATAATCTCACATCCATTGTTGTTTGACATAAATGATAGTACACGGGTGCTCAGTGGAGACTGGGTACACTGAACGGAGTCGCCGAGAACTCCTAGTTGGTATTATACCTATCATCACATAGCAGTTCTCTGGAGACACTGGTACAGGTTAGTCTGTAGAACCGAGATCGTCATAGATTCTTGTGTGATTCCCACTTTGCTTTGATTTTCACCTTACCACGTTCAAAAGAACGTGCAAAATGGTGGCTTTTGGGTACAGTCCCGAGTCACATGGAGGCAATGAGCGATATGAGGGGATTCGTCTCTCTCGGTATTGGGGGTTGATGTTGCGCTGTGCTCGATTGGCTATAACAGGAAGTTCCTGGCCAGGGCTGATACGGAGATCTATTGGTAAGTGTTATCGTTAGTTTCTCGACCCGTTATGAGCCTCATATCGGCACGACTTATCGGTTACTGGGTTCTGACGATTACCACCCATAGACTGGATATGCGACATATCAGACGAAGAGACCGGACTGTACGGTAGTGTTACTAATAGGATTTACAGGAGTATGAGCTGGTTTGCTTATTTATCTTCTGATCGCTCAATACCCGGGTAGCCGTTACGTCCAGCTAGTACCGCTAACGGCTTGTGGGTGACTGATATGATCATCACCTACTGCCGGCGTATTGACGAGTCTTTAGAGTCCTACACAGAAGTTTCCTGCCTCAGGTGAAACGAAGTAGGAGCACATATGTGATATGTGCGGGACCGAGATTAATACGTGTAAATGATATCGTATTCTATTCTCGCGATATGTGATATCGGACGGTTATATGTGATATAACCGGGTTATCGAATCAAGTGTTGATTCGATAAGATGATACATATTATATTTGTTGATTATATGTGATATAGCCGGATTATTGAATCAAGTATTGATTTAATAATTTAATGTATAATTATATATATTTGTTATATTGATTTACATTAACTAATATTAGCTCACTTAAGCATTCTTTATTCTCACTTTTGCACACTAAATATATGTGTGATATATATTATTGTGTCAAGCTAGTTCATATATTCAACATGCGTGTATGAGACTCATACCATGCCATTAGATAATTACGGTTTTTTTTCCCCCAATCAGAGCAAAGCTCTGTTGGAAATTCAAAATTCAAATTTTGAAGCAACGCTTCAAATCCCGGGCGCAACGCACCACGTGTCAAGCGCAGCCACATCAGCGCAGCGCCCAAGGCAGTGCACCCAATCAGAGAAAAGCTACATTTTAAGTAAAATTAAAGGAAGCAACGCTTCAATTACGCAAGCATTGCGCTGCGCGACACGTGTCAGCGCAGATGCGCTAGCGCAGTTGCGCTGCGTTTTGCGCGGCGCGACACGTGTCAGCGCAGATGCGGTAGCGCAGTTGCGCTGCGCGACACGTGTCAGCGCAGTTGCGCTAGCGCAGATGCGCTACGCTGTGCGCTGCTTGACACGTGTCACGTACTGAGACGTTTGCGCCAAACAGAATTAAGATTTCAAAGAAATCTTTCTGTTCTTGTCAAAACAAGAAGATTTTCTTCTGTAAAACAGAAGCCCTTGGATCGAAGATCCAACGGGGGGGAAAATTCCCCAAATCACTCAGAAAAAGATCACTTTAACAAATTTATGGGCACTATATAAAGGCCCATAGACCTCAATTCAAAGGTATCAACATTTCTTGAAAAATCAAGAGATTCAAACAAAGAGAACTCTGAGAAAATTTCAAGAAAAAGGTAAAAACCTTCACGAGAGAGAAGAAATTTTTCTAATAGATCATTGATCTAAAAACCAGATCAATGATCTTTATATAATAAACAGTGCTTTGCACTTCCTATGTACCACTAGTTCTTTAAAAACAAGAAAAAAACAAAAATAAAAAAAAATAGTGCTTTGCACTTTTATGAACCTTTGGGTTTTGAAATAAAAAGAAAAACTTGTTTTTCTTTGATCTAAATTAGATCAAGGAAACAAATAGTGCTTTGCACTTTTATGAACCATTGGTTCTCGAATCTAAAAGATTCTTAAATCATAGTGCCTTGCACTTGCAAACTGCGCTGTTGCGCTCCTGGATTGGCGCAAGCCACCAGAGCGCGCCACGTGTCAGCAGCGCAGGCGCAGCGCATTAGCGCAGCGCACTGCGCTTGCGTGACACGTGTCAGCAGTACAAGCGCTTGCGCTCTTTGATTGGCGCAAAGCGCCTGATAAATGCAAGACATTTTCTAACGGGCCAAGCCCAAATCAAAAAGACCAAGTAGGCCTAATTAAATTGATGCTCTGCATCATTTGTAAATGGGCAGAGCCCAAACGAAATAATAAAAATGCTATGCATTCTGAAAGGGGCAGAGCCCAAACAAAGTAGATACCTTGCATCATTCATAAATGAGCAGAGCCCAGAATAATTTAATGCTCTCCATCTTTTATGGGCAGAGCCCAAACAAAAAATAGAAGTAGTGCAATGCATTATCTAAGTGTGGGCAAAGCCCTAGCACAGGTCTAATAGACCAAAAATAAATAAAAGTGTTGAACATTTTCAACTGGACTTAGCCTAATTTTGGCCGTAAGTCCTCAAATTAAATTGACTGAGTACAGCTGCTCTCTTAAATCAATTTATATCCGGTTCGAGGGTACATCTCCGAACTCCTCTGACACATGTCGTTGTAATCATTCAACGTCGTCAGAGAGGTGACGGGTCCCGACGACCACACCCATCAATATGGACTGCGGGGTCCTTAAACACGTGGACCGAAACGCCCTTAAACTATTGTTGGATCGAAACATCCTTAAACTAATATCGGACCGAAACGTCCTTAAACTAATGTTGGACCGAAATGTCCTTAAACTAATGCCGGACCACCACGTCCCTAAACTGGAATACGGACCACCACGTCCCTAAACTGGAACACGGACCACCACGTCCCTAAGCTGGAATACGGACCACCACGTCCTTAAACTGGAATACGGACCACCACGTCCCTAAACTGGAATACGGACCACCACGTCCCTAAACTGGCAATTGACCGCAACGTCTTTAAACTACCTATGGACCACTACGTCCTTAAACTGGAACAGTAGAGCCTCCAAATGCTCTTTCACCGGATCTAAAAGATCCCGTTTAAATCGATCTTAGCCCCAAACACGGCTAACGTATCCTTAAACATTCAAATGGATTATAAAATTCCCAATCAACTTTGGTTCGAGGGTACATCTCCGAGCTTCTCTGACACATGTCGTTGTAATCCTTCAACGACATCAGAGAGGTGACGAGTCCTGACGGTCATATATTAAATGGATCACCACATTAAGTTGATCTTAGTCTCAAATCAGACTAACGTATCCTTAACAAATGTTTAAGTCAATCTTAACCTAAATACGGCTAACGTATCCTTAAACCAAAACACCAAACCCAAATCTAAGTAAATACGGATTTGGACTAATCCACGTCCTACGGGCGACGATATCGCTTAGTCTCCGTATACAATCCACGGGCAACCACAAACAAAACAAATATACACGACACGAAGTGAAATTCTGTAGAAGGAGAAAATTGTTACCGAGATGCGGTAGCGTAATTAACTGCAGGGGCTTGCGCCTGCAGGGAAGAGCGTCCCCACAATCAAAAACCCCTCAAGCGAGGGGTAATCTGACAAAGTCTGCTACATCGGCCGCATCCGTCTAAACCTCTGATCCACGGTGCCATAAATCAACTTGGTATCTTCGGAGAGGTAGACGGATAAAACCAAATATCATCTGGCCCGATCCCCAGGCAAGACGTCCTCGCGTCGTCGGCCGCCATTCGGAGGGGAACAAATTCTGGCACGCCCGGTGGGACCATTTCCTATTTCCACTCCACACTTCGTGTGTCGTCCTCGCGAACCAATCACGGTTTATTAAATGGTCGCCTTTGGATTTCAAGTTACTATGATTTTGTCTTTTGCCTGGCGCAGAAATCAAGCATCAATGGCCTCTAACTGCACCAACTGCTCGAAGTGCCACTACAACGGACGCTCTACCTTCCCCGGAGGTAAAGCATATGGGCCCCAAGCGGCTTCCTTCCTCGCTCTGCCGGTAGACCAGGTGACCCAGGCCACCACTGTTAGTGTATACGCCCTAGAGGCCATTACTGTATCATACTAGCTTGTATATTACTTAATGGAAGCTTGGGATACTCACAGTTGTATAGACAATCTTGCTCAAAATGGTAGTATGCTACTTAGTTTGTTTCTACTTCAATATGTGCCTGTGTTTCATTTAACATATCGCTTATACATATTAGTAGAGCCCAGAGGATCTTTGCTTGATTACCAGCGTTGCGATGGCAGTCACACTCATGGGGGCTGGGTAATCTATAAGCACATCCTTATACAGGTCCCTAGTCGTAGGACTATCGAGACAGGGCATCGATACTCCGGAGTAGACTAGCGTATGCGCTTCTCATCCCAGCATGGGAGATGGTCTGTCCCATAGCCATCAGTACGTCGTACTGAAGATAGTATGTGGGTGCTCGTTAGGTTACGAGTACACTGGACAGGAATCGTCGGGAACTGTTAGTTGGTAATATACCTATCGTCAGTTATCAGTTCCCAGGTGACATGAGTACAACTTAGTCCGCTGACTTGACACTGTCACTTCGCCTCGAGTGTGTTCCCACTGTACTTTGATTACTACCCTACCACGGCTCAAAGGAGTCGTGCAAACAGGTAGTAGTTGGGTGTTGTCCCGAAGCACTTGGAGGAAGTGACGGTTAGACAGGATTCGTCTCTCCCGGTATTGGATGTTGACAATGCGCTGTGTCTAGGAGAGCCATTACATGAGTAGTCCCTGGCCAGGGCAAGCGAGATATGCTGGTAGGTTTCCAGTGTTATCTCAGGGTGTTCTGGGCTTCACTCCGACACGACTTGTACCGCTATTAGGGGACTGACATTTACCGCCCCCTAGGCCCGCCATGCGATGTATCAGACGAACAGACCGGACTGTACGGAGATTGTCACATTCAGGCTCAGTAGGAGTTCAGATGGGTTTCACCTCGTCAGTCTTCTTGTCGGCATCTACCTGGGGACCGTTACGCACAGCTAGTGCCGCTTGCGGTCTGTGGTTAAACCCACTGCCAGCGTAGTGTCGAGCCTTTAGAGTCCCACACAGAAAGCTATTCGCCTTTAGGCAAAAGAGTGGAGGTCGCATGGTTTTGCGACAGGTCGCATGGTTTTGCGACAGGGTTCGGTCACATCCGTGCACTTGTGCACATTTGGTGTCCGGACAGTTAACACTAGCGGGCTTTAGTTTAAGCCAGATCCTAGTGTATGTTTTGGGATTAGTATCTCGGTTGTATTCGTGCTCCTCGGAACGCGGATGCGGGTGTGTATGCACAGTTGACAGAGAGATAGAGGCAGAGGATTCTCATTGGGGTTATTGACTATTGACCGTTCACTGTTGACCATTGACTTTTGATAAACCCTAATGAGAATAAGAAATATGATTAATGATAATATTAATTAAGTATTATTGTGTCATGGTTGTGATGAGGGGTTGACATTGTTGACTTGTTGACTTTGTTGACCGGTTGACTATGTTGGACTAGTTGACCATCATCATTGCAATGGCTATCATTTCATGGCAAAGACTTTTGCTTGCTTGTTTTGCTTTGCATTATGAGTGCATGAAATGATAATGCCACTTGATATGATATGAACCATCACATAATACTCTATTATTATTATTTTTATTATTATTATTCCTTTTGGATTATTAGAGAGAGGTTGAGAAAAGTCTTGCTCATATTCTTGGATTTACTTTCACTCTCTTGAGCTCTCTCCCTCTTCCTCTTACTCTCTCAAGCTCAAGGCAAACTATTCTCATGTGTTGAGACTCATTGCCTTAGAGATAAACGAAAACCCAAATCACTTCTCTACTCATCCTAGTTCACAAGGTTTAGCAAACCTAGTGTTCTAGTTTCTTCAAAGGTCGAAGAAGAAGCCAAAGGTAGAATCTTTCGGGTGGATCCATCTTCGGTGCAAGGAGACGACGAGGTGAGGCCGATCCGTACTCCGGGAGGAGTTGAAGACGAAGGAGTTCAAGAAAGGTATAACCCCCTAACCGAGTAGGTAAACTCTAGTTCGGTTGTTAGATTAGTTGTTTAACAAAGATCCGTATTTATAGTCCATGTTACCACCCTCTTGAAAATCGTTTTTCACCACTTCCGCAACCCCGTAAGCACCGGGGAAGGGTAGCATAGACTTACAGTGGTATCAGAGCCTAGTTAAACACTATATAACATGTTAGCAAAGTAACTAGAAATTCGATCGGAAAAAAAGTCGCAAAACGGATCCGCGGCCGAGTTGATTCGGCCGTAGGGTATTTTTCGAGCAGTTTGTTCACATGGGTGTTTTGGGATTTTTACAATATGTTTTTTCTGCCCAGAATTTCATGAAAGAAAAAATTGTTTTTGGGGCTTGAAAATCCGTATTTTTATCGAACTTCTAAAGACTAAGGCTAACGGGTTTATATCTGTGATGTGTTATATGTATTGAACGTCTGCTAATCTCTATACGTCGATTAGTGGGGATTATACATATCTGTGATCTGTAATGTTGATGGTATGTGTATATGAATTCGTTGGATTGTCGCGGGTGAATAGCCGGGGATTGTGAGATGAGAGTTTTCTTTTCTTTCAATTCATGTAAAATATGTAAATTGATGTAATATTATTTGTATGGCCGCACAACCGGGTCGGGGTTGTAGTCGTCATTGTATAATTTCTTTTTACTGTGTTTGCTCCTAGGATAGACCCATGGTGGGGTGCACAAACTACCGGGGTATCTCGAAGTGCCGAGTGGCCTACTCACGTCGTTGAGGGAGGTTGCTCCGCTTCGGATATTTGGCGGGTAGTTTGCCGCACCCGTTGGGGTTTTGGGTGGGGTTTGGCTATTCACCGACCGTGTAATCCGCTTTTCGTTACAGGCTCGTCCGAATAGCGGATTCCTAGTATATCCAATGTGTTCATCTGTGATCTGAAATGGCTATCATTGCAATATATATATATATATGATATTATTTAGGCGTTGCTTATGTTTTGCAGCCACGCTAGCCCAGCCCCCGCTCTGTCGTTAGTTAAGTAACCTAACGGGTAATGACGGGGCCCCGTGGCGAATGCGAATGGCATAAGCGTACGTCATATTTTGGTTGTTTTCTGCAATGGTAGGATTAAATAATGGGACGCATTAAAAAAACTAATGCAAGAAAAATATGCATTAAAAGAACTAATGCAAGAAAAATAAACCATGTAAAAGTCGTTGGAACACTTTCAAAAACCCACTCGGTTTCTTTTCAAAAATAACTTTTAAACACGGAGCTTAAGCCACTCCTTTTAAAAGCTATCAAGGTTCCATCGATTATATCAAGTTTACTACGTTCAAGGTTTCGCCAAAACCATTCGTAGCCCTCCGTCGTTTCATATGAATATTCAATAGTATTCAAGCTATGTTTTTTGACCTTCGTCAAGGCATAATGATTGGTAGCTATTGGGTGTTCAAATGCAGCATAGATAGATGCATTGGTTTGGGACAGTCGTATTACCTTGTTGACCTTCGTCAAGGGTATATACGGGTGGGTTCAAATTAACCTGGACAATGACGGGTAGAACTTGACATGTGACTTATGATTTGTTGACCTTCGTCAAGGTTATTAGAGCATGGGGCAAAAATCCACATCGGGAGTTTCAAAAGAACTGAATCTTGCTAGCGTTCCATACCATTTGGAGTGTGATGATTCTGGTAGGATTCCTTCAGTTTATCACACGATGATATTTGGATCCCGATCCTACTGTGAGTATATGCTACTCCTCCGGAACTTTCTCACTTAACGATCAATGCTATAAACCAAGTAGGTGCCTGGAAAGGTGTTAGCGGGGCTACGCCCACAGGGAAAAGAGGCTATTTAGTTAAGGAACTTCGCGAAAGCGTTGGAAAACCTCCCTCGAAGTACCGACACCAGCCTGGCCGAACGGTTAAGCAAGTATTGTACGGTGAGATTGATCTTGACTAATTCTTCCTTTATGGTTTGAGGAGGGATTCGAGAGACAGTGGGAGCCATCCTGTTTAGATAAATTAAAAACCAATCTAAACTTGCAAGAAGCATCATGCTGAGTGTTCTCTTCTCTCTCTTAATTGCAGCGACCCAATGACCAGACATAGGTTACATCTAGATAATAATATGACTGAATCTGACTGTTTTGACTGGCAAAGGTCTGTCCAGATGTCCATTGCCCATGACAAGCTGGGACACCTCTTAACTGATCAAACCCCTACCGTCTCAGGTCCAGTTTCCCCTGTCACGGATATTTACATCCGTAGGACATCGGAAAAAGACTCTGCGAAAGCCAAGTGCCTCGTATTAGCCTCAGTTGATGGTGAAAACCAGAGGCAGCACGAGAAGATGGACTCAGTTTCAATCTTCCTCCATAACAAAGATTTATATGGAGAGCAATCTCGTATCGCAAGATATGAGACCTCGAACGAATTGCTTCAAACGAGGTTGGCTGTTGGGTCATCTGTAAGGGGCAACGTCCTTACAGAGGCCAGCTATTTTGAGCTCCCGGACATGGAGACCACGTTGGAGAATGGGTCAAGTACTGACTTAATTCTACAGGCCCTGCCCTCTGCTTATACCATGAAGGAAACAAGGGAACAAGAAGGAAAAGCAAGGGCACAAGTTTCAGGACTGGATGTAGTAAAAGAGGGACGTTCCTATTGTAACGGGAATGAATATTGGCAGAAGGATTGCAGGGCTAGCAAAGCCAGTAGCCAGAATTCGAAGCATGTTGTGGCTTCGGCTTCGGGTGTGTTTGTGATAGAGAACTGTATGTCAGTTAACCCTACTTCCTGGGTATTGGATACCGGATCAGGATCTCACATCTGTAATTCATTACAGGCTCTGAGAAACCGTAGGGTTATCAGGAAAGGTGATATGACTCTCAGGGTTGCTAACGGAATGAGCATGGATGCTGAATCCGTAGGGGAATATCATCTTGGACTGACAACTGGGCAGATATTGATTTTGCGTAACTGTTTGTATGTACCAGGTGCAACTTGTAATATCATATCAGTATCCTTACTTTCTAAGGAAGGATATGAATTTACTTTTGTAAGCGATGTACTAAACATCCACCTAAATCAAGTTATGATTGGATCAGGTACATTAAATAACGGGATATACGTATTAAATCAAGCTCAGATATTCAGTGTCCAGAACACACTTAAAAGAAAGTCTCCGGAAACAAATCAGGCTTTCTTATGGCATTGTAGACTGGGTCACATCAATGAGATACGATTAACTAAGTTACATAAAGAGGGATACATGAATCCGTTCGAGTACCAGTCTTATGCCACTTATGATTCTTGTCTCATGGGAAAGATGACAAAGACTCCGTTCACTGGACACGGAGTAAGAGTGAGCGAGCTCTTGGGACTCATACACAGTGATGTGTGTGGTCCAATGTCTACACATGCGCGAAGTGGTTATTCATACTTCATTACTTTCACAGATGATTTCTCTAGGTATGGACAAGTCTTCTTAATGAAGCATAAATCCGAGGCCTTTGGGAAATTTCGGGAATACAAGAATGAAGTTGAAAAACAAACAGGCAAAAGTATAAAGACATTGAGATCTGATCGAGGTGGTGAATACTTGAGTGCCGAGTTTCTGGACTACTTAAAAGAGAATGGAATTCTCTCTCAGCGTACTCCTCCATACACACCACAATACAACGGTGTATCTGAAAGGTGGAATCGAATCCTATTGGATATGGTTCGTTCCATGATGAGTAAGGCTGAGTTACCGCAATCTTTCTAGGTTTATGCACTAGAAGCAGCTGCATATCTCTTGAACAAGGCTCTAACCAAGACTGTGCCTACCACCCCATATCAGATGTGGTGTGGGAAGAAACCCTGTCTTAAGTATCTTAAGATATGGGGATGTCCATCTTTTGTAAAAAAGCAGCATGCGGACAAGCTCGAGGCACGCTCAGTACTGTGTAAGTTTGTGGGATACTCAAAGAACTCCAGGGGGTATCTTTTTCTATTCCGCAGAAGAACAAAAAGTTTTTGTTTCTCCGCATGCCCACTTCTTGGAAACTGAATTTTTGGAAAATCAGATAAGTTGGAGCGCAATAGAACTGGAAGAAATTCCAGAACCACAAGCTGTTACTGAAAGCTTGGATGAACCAAAAGTTTCAGAAGAACCGGACATTCCTGCGCCGCTCCGCAGGAGTAGTAGGCAGTCTCATCCGCCCAAGAGATACTACGGTTTTCTCAGAGACGGGGATAGAGAGGATTGCACTATCGATTATGATGAGCCTACTAGCTTCCAGCAAGCCATTCAGAGCGGTGACTTGGTAAAATGGCTGGATGCAATGCGGCCGAAATGGAGTCCATGTACACCAACAAAGTATGGACGTTGGACGTTGCTCCAGATGGGGTAAAACCCGTAGGATGCAAGTGGATCTTCAAAAGGAAGATTGGTATAGATGGACAGGTTGGGACCTATAAAGCTAGACTTGTTGCAAAGGGTTTTCGTCAAAGACCTGGTTTGGACTATGACGAAACCTTTTCTCCAGTGGCTATGCTGAAATCCATTCGGGTCCTTCTTGTCATTGCTGCCTTCCACGATTATGAAATCTGGCAGATGGACGTAAAGACGTCTTTCCTAAATGGATATTTGGAAGTGTGCGTCTATATAGATCAGCCAGAGGGATTCATTCACAGTGGGAGCAGCGGTAAAGTGTGCAAGTTGCTCAAGTCCATCTATGGACTGAAGCAGGCATCACGGAGTTGGAACATCTGCTTTGATCATACTGTCAAAGAATTCGACTTTATCAAAAACCCAGATGAACCATGCATTTACAGTTAGATTGTAGGGAGAAATGTGGTATTCCTCGTCTTGTATGTCGATGACATTCTCCTAAAAGGAAACGATATTCCTATGTTACAGTCAGTCAAAGGATTCTTGTCACAGAGGTTCTCCATGAAGGACCTGGGCGATGCCAACTACATTCTGGGGATCCAGATCTATCGTGATAGATCAAAAAGGATGTTGGGACTTTCACAGTCAAGGTACATCGACACCATACTGAAACGATTCAGTATGGAAGATTCCAAGCGCTGTAATCTACCGGCTTGTCACGGAATCACCCTCTCCAAAGAGATGTCTCCCAAGACTGATTTGGAAAGGGCTCGCATGTCATCAGTACCCTACGCATCTGCGGTAGGATCTATTATGTATGCGATGTTGTGTACCAGACCAGATGTAGCATACGCATTGAGCGTTGTAAGCCGGTATCAGGAGAAACACTGGATAGCAGTGAAGAACATTCTCAAGTACCTAAGAAGGACTAAGGAGATGTTCTTGGTGTATGGTGGAAAAGTCCTCAAGATCGAGGCCTTTGCTGACTCCAGTTTCCAGAGTTACAGGGTTGACTCCAAGTCCATGTTGGGTTATGTCTTTACCCTCAATGGACGGGCGGTTTGCTGGAAGAGTTCCAAGCAGGAAACCGTTGCTGACTCAACTATGGAAGCGGAGTACATAGCTGCTTGCGATGCCGCAAAGGAAGCTGTCTGGATGAAGAAGTTCCTCATGGAGCTTCAGGTGGTTCCTACCTGTGTTGATCCAATACCGCTGTATTGTGACAACAACGACGCTATAGCTTTAGCGAAGGAACCCAGGTCCCATCAGAAGTCCAGGCACACTTTGAGGTGGTACCACCTGATCAGGGAGATCGTAGATCGCCGGGAGATCGAGGTGAAGAGTGTAAATACAGAAGATAACACTGCTGATCCACTCACGAAGGCCTTACCCCAGACTCAGTTCGAGCGGCTGATCGAGATGATAGGTCTTCGATACGCCAGTTCATGGCCCTAGTTCAAGTGGGAGATTGTTAGTGTATATGCCCTAGAGGCCATTACTGTATCATACTAGCTTGTATATTACTTAATGGAAGCTTGGGATATTCACAGTTGTATAGACAATCTTGCTCAAAATGGTAGTATGCTACTTGGTTTGTTTCTACTTCAATATGTGCATGTGTTTCTTTAAGCATATCGCTTATACATATTAGTAGAGCCCTTAGGATCTTTGCTTGATTACCAGCGTTGTGATGGCAGTCACACTCGTGGGGGCTGGGTAATCTATAAGCACATCCTTATACAGGTCCCTAGTCGTAGGACTATCGAGACAGGGCATCGATACTCCGGAGTAGACTAGCGTATGGGCTTCTCATCCCAGCAGGGGAGATGGTCTGTCCCACAGCCATCAGTACGTCGTACTGGAGATAGTATGCAGGTGCTCGTTAGGTTACGAGTAAACTGGACAGGACTCATCGGGAACTGTTGGTTGGAACTATACCTATCGTCAGTTATCAGTTCTCAGGTGACATGAGTACAGCTTAGTCCGCTGACTTGACACTGTCACTTCGCCTCGAGTGTGTTCCCACTGTACTTTGATTACTACGCTACCACGGCTCAAAGGATTCGTGCAAACAGGTAGTAGTTGGGTGCAGTCCCGAAGCACTTGGAGGCAGTGACGGTTAGACAGGATTCGTCTCTCCCGGTATTGTGGGTTGACATCGCGCTGTGTCTAGGAGAGCCATTACACGAGTAGTCCCTGGCCAGGGCAAGTGAGATATACTGGTAGGTTTCCAGTGTTATCTTAGGGTGTTCTTGGCTTCACTCCGACACGACTTGTACCGCTATTAGGGGACTGACGTTTACCGCTCCCTAGGCCCGCCATGTGATGTATCAGAAGAACAGACCGGACTGTATGGAGATTGTCACATTCAGGATCAGTAGGAATTCAGATGGGTTTCACCTCGTCAGTCTTCTTGTTGGCATGTACCTGGGGACCGTTACGCACAGCTAGTGCCGCTTGCGGTCTGTGGTTAAACCCACTGCCAGCGTAGTGTCGAGTTTTTAGAGTCCCACACAGAAAGCTATTCGCCTTTAGGCAAAAGAGTAGAGGTCGCATAGTTTTGTGATAGGTCGCATGGTTTTGCGACAGGGTTCGGTCACATCCGTACACTTGTGCACGTTTGGTGTCCGGACAGTTAACACTAGCGGACTTTAGTTTAAGCCAGATCCTAGTGTACGTTTTGGGATTAGTTTTATCTCGGTTGTATTCGTGTTCCTCGGAACGCGGATGCGGGTGTGTATGCATAGTTGACAGAGAGACAGAGGCAGAGGATTCTCATTGGGGTTATTGACTATTGACTGTTCACTGTTGACCATTGACTTTTGATAAACCCTAATGAGAATAATAAATATGATTAATGATAATATTAATTAAGTATTATTGTGTCATGGTTGTGATGAGGGGTTGACATTGTTGACTTGTTGACTTTGTTGACCGGTTGACTAGGTTGGACTAGTTCACCATCATCATTGCAATGGCTATCATTTCATGGCAAAGACTTTTGCTTGCTTGTTTTGCTTTGCATTATGAGTGCATGAAATGATAATGCCACTTGATATGATATGAACCATCACATAATACTCTATTACTATTATTATTATTATTATTATTATTATTATTATTCCTTTTGGATTATGAGAGAGAGGTTGAGAAAAGTCTTGCTCATATTCTTGGATTTACTTTCTCTCTCTTGAGCTCTCTCATCCTCAAGCTCTCTCCCTCTTCCTCTTGCTCTCTCTAGATCAAGGCAAACCATTCTCATGTGTTGAGGCTCATTGCCTTGGAGATAAAAGAAAACCCAAATCACTTCTCTACTCATCCTAGTTCACAAGGTTTAGCAAACCTAGTGTTCTAGTTTCTTCAAAGGTCGATGAAGAAGCCAAAGGTAGAAGCTTTCGGGTGGATCCATTTTCGGCGCAAGGAGACGACGAGGTGAGGCCGATCCGTACACCGGGAGGAGTTGAAGACGAAGGAGTTCTAGAAAGGTATAGCCCCCTAACCGAGTAGGTAAACTCTAGTTAGGTTGTTAGATTAGTTGTTTAACAAAGATCCGTATTTATTGTCCATTTTACCACCCTCTTGAAAATCGTTTTTCACCACTTCCGCAACCCCGTAAGCACCGGGGAAGGGTAGCATGGACTTACAACCACCGGCCTGTTTTTCGGGACCATGATCCCACCTATAAGCTTCTCTATGCTAATACCTGCACTGGAAGTGAACAAGAAGTCGGTCTTCGACCGGCTCACTGCTACGACTGCCCCTATCAACGGGTCGCCCACTACCAAATCAACAGCCTCTGTTTTCGCCAGGATGGATCAGAGCTCTAAATTGGCTGTCCCAAGAATGGCAATAACTACTACTCCAGAAGTCGTTAAGGCGGCTTCCCCTGTCAAAGAATCAGTCTTTTCAAGACTGACGATTCCTGCTCCTGCCCTTGCTCGAGGATCCGTCTTCGACAGGTTGAATACCACCCCTCAAAAGACAACTTCAGTCTTTAAGAGGTTAACACCAGCGGCGCCTCATTCAGACAGGGGGCAAAAAGAAGCTATCTCTATCTCCGAGCCAGTCCCAACGGCTCGTCGTGCTCGACGTCGCCATTGGCGACGAGTGAGGAAGGCATAGGGCAACTCCCCCTCAGGGCTAACTCCACCGGCTACAGTAGTGGAAGTCCACGCTGTTGTTCCAACTGGAAACAGCTTTGAACTACTGAGGAGAGAACGTAAGAATTCTCCAACCGCTACACTAAAAAGATCTCCTCCACCTGCGGAGAAAATTCCAAAAACGAAGCAGGAACAGCCCCCTCAACGACTGTCTTCAAAAATATACCAGGTTTGGCGAAGGGTGCAAGACTCCGTAATCGACCCAGATCACTCTCGTCAACAAAAGAAGACGAAAGTGCAAAAACAAAAAGGCCAACCTATTAAACAGCAGGGGACAATGATCGCTAGGGTGCCCACTGCAATGGCCCCTTTAACTTCAACGGCCCACAAAAGAAGGAGGCCGGAGAAAACCGCCGTGCCAGCGTCAAATATCAGAGGTGGTGAATCCAAACGCCCTAAGTCAGGGGGCATTGTAGTTCATACCGTCTATGTGGCGTTTGGTAAAGAGGACAGTCGCATATCTACGGGTCATCGACCGCTTACACGATCAGTGACCAAGGCGCAGGAGCAGCAACAGAAGCTCCAAGAGATGATGAACGGTACGTCCGCACTTACTGGGCCAAAAGAAAACCCTGAAACGTCCTCGGATGATCGCCAGGAGGAAGAAACCGACGCCGATTTCCTTCGTCGAATATTGGAGAAGAAGGACAAAGAGGCTGCTGAACAAGCAGCCAACGTACAGCGTAAGGGCCTCCTCTTCCAAGACATGGTAGGAATGATGATACAACAAGATCCTCCGGCCGAAGGACCCCCGATCGTCCTGTGAGACGATAAGGGAGAGACATCAAATCCTTCGCCAGCTCTGCCGACGGCTAAGGAGGATACAATCTCCAAAGCTGATTTGGACGAGTACATAGCCCAACAAATACGGGTTCATCATGCGACCGAAGCAGCCGGCCAGGTCGTAAAAATTGGGCGGACATATCCAAGTTGGTATGATCAAATCAAGTACACGCCAGGTTACACAATTCCCAAGTTCCATGTCTACAAGGGGACGGGCAATCCTCACCAGCATGGTGCCCAGTTCAGGGCACTTTATGGCAACACCGGCGGTGATGACAAGCTTTTGCTTCGCCAGTTTGTTGGAAGTTTATCAGATACGGCGTTCGAGTGGTACTCTGAGCTTCCGAATGACTCTATTAAGACCTTCGCGAAGATGGAGCTGCTGTTTACTCAGCGTTTTGCAAGCGCCAGTGAACGCACTCCGATGACGGCGCTAATTAACGCCATGGTAAAACCAGGCGAGACATGGGTTCAATATGCTATACGGTGGCGGAACTTATGGTCGAAGTGCGAGCAGCGCATTGAAGAAGCTCCCGCGGTAGGTATGTTTGTGGGAACCCTTGATCCATAAGCAACCATCTCGCAGTTTAAGATGTTTTTCAAGACGACTACCTTCCAGGCCTTGATTGACAAGCTAGCGCAAATAGATCAGATGGACCATAAACCCCCTCTTTGTCACGTCCCGAAAGTACAGAACATGACCGGCACTTAAACTACGAAACGTCTCGAGGCGTACGTAATCTAAGTAAACCGAAAACCCATAAATCCAAACCAAGAAAAGAAGTAGAGTGAAGGAAAACCAATTTAAAACAAGTAGTTTTAATAGCATAAGCCGAATTATGCGGTTTTTAAGAACATCAAAATTTACTGAAAATTTCGGCAGAGTCTCCTTTGTAAATACTGGCTCCCAAAAGGGATACAACATGAATAGTGTACGAAATCAATAAAAGGCATCCCCAAGCGGGAGCTAACTCTTCGTCAATCGACGGTCACAACCACACAAGCAATATAATATACAACGCCAACGGCGAGGATCAAAACTCAAAACCACAAGAAAACCACAGAAATAAAACGCGCGACTCTAAGGTCGAAAGAATAACATCACTGGTCTCTATCTCTGAAATAAATACATGTTTGGTTGATGGAACTTCTAGATACAACAGAATAATAATATACAAGAAATATAATGGGGGTACGATACAAGTAAACCCACCTATTAGCAAATCACCCGAAGGAAACTATGCCCGCAAGCCGTAATGAAACCTGTACGGCAAACCTGCAAGAAACTGGGGCACAACGGGGGTGAGTTGCCAACTCGTGAATAGAAAAACATCTACGGAAAGAAATCGCATAAATAACGCAACCTAGGTCAATGATCATAATATATCCTCAAATATAAGAATAACATGCAACCTATAACAAGGCTAGGGTAAATATCTAACCCGAGTGTAATCTTATGTGCCCGTGTTAGTGCCTCAGGTAGCAATATATCATATGAATGAGGTATGAATGCATGAAAACAGAATACATGTAAATGAAGAACTGTTTTCATAATTTAGTGAGATTTCCTTTGTATTTTTAAAATGAGGTATCATAATGAAATCAGCATAAAACAGTGCCTAGCATCGGCACAAAACGTAATCCCAACATCTCGATATCTCTGTATCACAGTCTCTGTACCTCAATATCTCGAAATCTCATTATCACAGTCTCAATATCTAGGGCGCCGTCAGTACAGACCGTCCCCTACCATCCATCTCAAGACCATGACGGTATCCTCCGGATATCCGACGCGTCGGGTAAAATCACCGGTAGGTAGTGCTCCCCTGCCAGGCTCACATCATCATCATCATGCGCTTCTTGCCCCGGGGTACCTAACCGGGTCCACCATGTACCCAAAACGGTTCATCCGTCTCCTCGAATCGGGTCTCGAAATCCATCAGCAAACTCATGGTGGACGACTCATACATCATTGGAAAAACCGCACTTTTTATTTTAAAAGAGAGAAAAGGTTTATTTATGTTTTTGCGGTTTTCCTCCAAATCCAGAAAATCTCATGGAAATCCAAATCCAAAACCTCAATAACACGTAAAATAGTGAATATATGCATAAGAATCCATGAATGCGGCATAACAATGAATAACAGTATGCATGAAGTAGAAGGTAATAACTACAATGTCTAAACTAACATATAAGGCAAGTACGCTATGTCAAGCAATAATATTTTCTAAGGTGTACGTAACATGGCAATTACCGATGAAGATGTGTGTGAGCCGGCAAATAAGTGTACGTGGTACATACGCATCATCGGTAATGGTGCTGGTGTCCTAACAATATGATATCAACATTGCAATAAGAAATTATAACATAAGTATGCGATGCGAAGCGAACCACAATAATACGCGGGAGCTGAATACAAGACGCAACTGTAACTAACCTGCATTAATCTAATATAAGTCCTACAAATGGTGCCTTTTGAAATAACACGAATCATGGGGTTTTGAAAATAGGGGCTACGGTGTTTTTATGAAAAGATACGTCTTTTGAAATATCCGTGAGATCCCTTGGGCTGTCTTTTTAAAATACCCACGATTCGTTAGTTTTTGAAATAGGTAAGAATCGAATCTAATCTAACAACTAAACTAAACTAAATGGCTAAGCTAACAAGCTGGACTACAGGTAAGGAAACCGCCTAACATCCGAGTCGATCCATATACATACCTATATATACATCAGTCGGTGATCCCGCCTCAATAATATCATATCTGATACCATATCTACAATCAGACATCCCAAGTCAAGAGTGCGGACCAATCATCAAGATATAGCTCGTACGTAAATCCGTCGTACGGCATCCCGAAATCTGGGTACGGGTCAATATCATATTCCTCACACCATTCCTCTGGTATCCTCTTTATTCAAGATCATAGTCTAGGGTACTGAACTATGTCTAGTACAATACTAATATCCTCAATACACTCATGATCTGACTACTGATCGACAATCTCGTACAAACCGATATCGTCAGCACATATCATCATCAAGGGGTATACATCGCCCTATAGGGCCTAATATCAATATCCTAGCATATCATGCCTCATATCACGATCACATGACGACCATTTTATTTATAACACTATTCACCCGTATCGTCGTCCCAAGATCCGCTATAACACCAGGACGTACCTCAAGTACGAATCCTGCCATATCACCGCTATCACAACCACAAAACAAATCTCATCGACTCAGCTCAATCCCAAGTATCATCCTCAAATCCGTATGTGAACACATAGTCCCATACCCATGTGATCACATAACTATAAAGAATCCCATGAGCACATATAAATAGGAATGTATGCAAGTATGTATGCATGTATGTGTAGTGCAACACTACCCTAGGGTTCGCAACACTAAAATAATCCAACACACCAATATCCATCCTAAACATCGTTATTAATCCCAAATAACATATAATAATTGCTGGTGTGTATACGCATCCGTATACACCACCACGGACTGCGGGGGTGCTATACGCCATCCTCCCGACTTCTCCCCGTAGATTTAAATCTACTCACCTGGTCCTCGCTTGCCGGTGCCGACGTCGCTACGTGCTTGCTTGTCGTCTCGAAGTTCACATGGGGTACCTACATATCATAACGCACCGTATCGCATTAAAATCCGACTCATGACCAAAACGACACACGAATCCCACATAGGTCAAAACCTATGGTTGCTTTCACAAATCAACCCAAAAACCCTCGACGTCGGCGTACAAACGCCAAACCATCGAGAAAAATCCAAACACACTCATTTGCATATTCACAATACTAATTTAAATATAGAATAGGTTAAAATTCACAAAAACCCCAAACTCACTTAAAAAGCTATTTTTCCGAAAACCTAACAAGCAAGGTTTACCGTTTTTGTACAAAATATGATGTTTTAACAATTCTAGTGACCAAGATGATAACTTAATATATTAAATATGCAATAGAAACCATTACGTAAATTTTAAACCCACAATTTAATTCAATTTCAAAAACCTAGTTTGCAATTTTAACCAATTTCGACAATTTTATAGCAAAAATGCACATACAACAATCTAACTTGGATTTGCATGAACTAAAGCATTAAACTACCTTTTAGAAAGTTAATGAAGTCATGAAAAACCTACTTACATTTTTCTCTTAAACAAATTCATGGTTTACAAAAACCTAGTTAGCAATATAGCTTAATTATCACTATTTCAACCTAACAATTTACAACTAGCGATTTGATTAGGTTTTTCATTTCACAATAAGATGAATTACACTTGCAACCATAATTACACAACAAAAACCCTAATTTTAATTCACAACCCCCTCTTGAAATTCCAAAACTTGCAATTAGAACCAAGATTAATTTCCTAATTAAGCTAGATTAAAGCAATAACCAACAATTGAACAAAAGGGTTAGGATTTATACCTCAATTTGTAGATCTAGCTTGACAAATCTTAACTTCTAAAATGCTAACTTGCTCCAAGAAACATGCTAGTATAGGTTAAGGAGAAATGGGTAAGGCTTAGTTAGGAGTTTGGAAGGTTTTAGTTTGGATTTTTGAGTTCATTCTTGTGGATTTTTTGATGTGAAGAAGTGAGGATTTTTTAAGAGGGGAGGGCTGATCAATTTCGGCCAGAGTATGAAGGGGGGAATGGTGTGGGTGTTGTGCAAAATTGGCCAAGTCAACCCCCCTCAAATCAAGGTACAATAAGCCTCCAAAACAATACATCTTAACCTACACCTATTTAACTCATTTCCTCTCATAAAAAGAGTTGAAGAAACAAATTGGAGGGGGGGAAATTTCATGGGCTGCTGCTGGTGGTGGGCTGGCCAATTGAGTGAGGAAAGAGTGTGAGAGATCGCGCAAAAGAAATCCATGCAAAAAGAACCCCTCAAGTTACAAAAATGCAAGTTTTAGTTTAATTAATTAAAAATTTTAATTCCCTTCGATTATAACTAATAAGAACTTGAAATAAAATACTAAAAATTTATATTACAAACTAGATTTTAGTTATCATGGTTCTAAAGATTAAAACTAACCCATTCAAATTTGTAATTTTCCCTAATTAAATGTATTAGGGACGGCTTAAAATAATATTAAAATAATTAATTTCGGAAAATTTTTCAGAAAATTTGAAATTTCACCAGTGACTCAATAAACACCAAATACTAGCAATTACATAGCTAGAATATGTATATTTAATTTTATAATAAAGATATTTGTATTTTGACTTTTTACAGAAAACCTCCTTATTTTACCGATTTTCCGAAATTTCACCGAAACGATTTTCAAAACGCTAAACTCTTCCAAAGCCAGATTCCCGAAATGACAAAGGGAAAGGAAAAGCAATCGTTGTCGCTAATGCTCAACAACAACCGAGCAACTCGAAGCCGGTTGTGCGTCAAAATAATATGCGCCCGTACGTAGACCTTGAGAAGAGGCTAGGACGTCTTTACTATTTTCCCCGTGATAAAATGAGAAGGTTATTCGAGCTGGCATTGCGCAACAGACTCATAAATCTGCCGGATCCAAAACGTCTGTTGCAACCAAGTGACGTCAATGAGCCCAATTACTGTCCTTATCATCGAGTACTGGGCCATCCGATCGAAGATTGCTACGTTTTCAAAAATTGGCTTGAAAACCAGTACCGACAGGGCAAATTCGCGTTATCTGACAAATGGAAGGTGAATCCCCCGCAGCCCCACACCTCTAAGGGGACGAATACGCCGGGGGCAACATGCTCCGTCGTTGAAGAAGCTCCTTGGGAGGTTGTATTATCAGCCAAGACAAAGAGGATGCTAAACGATCTTCAGACATGTCCAGCGATCAAGTGAAAGAACCCGTTGGAACCGCAGGTCATTGAAGGGATGTTGAAGCCACGTCCAACTCCAAAGACCGATAGTGATGGCTCAAGCACTCACAACCAGTCGTCAAAATCTTCGAAAAAGAAGAAGAAGAAATCTAAGAAGCCCGTGAAACCTGGCGATAAGTGCACGGACTAGCAAAAACAAATTGACGCGCTGGAAAAATACAACCAGAAGGCACGGACTCCCATTACACTCCAAGAGTTTCTCAACCACGTCTTTCAAGAGGAAGGTGAGAGAGAAAGTTCGTCAAATGAATCTGAAGAATGCGTGGCGAGCTGTCATGTGATTTCCCATTCGTTCACGAACGATGAGGAGACTTCTTGTACTGAAATGCTTTGGGCAAATCCTAAACCAAAAATTCTGGGGCCGTCAGGTGAAGTAATTGACGCATTCCTTAATGAAGCTCGGTTAAAAAGTAAAGCTGTTTGAGAATGCGAGATGGCCATCTTTGAAAGGGCCAAGCGCCAACGACTTGATGAAAGAGCTGAAATGATCCCGCTGGAGCAAAATACCCCCACTACCGACAAAAGCAAATTCAAGACGAGGAAAAGGTTTGCTAAAGCCATGTCAATGGGCATGAAGCTACCACCCTCTGAAGGAAAAATTACTGGTGTAATAGAAATGCACCCCTCCTATTGCTTATATCATCAGAAGGTTTTGCACCCCACTCAAGAGTGCAAAGCTTTCAATAAATGCTGGCAAGGATATGTTGCTCATCGACAACGCTTTAAGCGGGTGAAGCGCAAGACTCGTCGGGAGCGGAAAAATACGACCGAAGAGCTTAAAAGAACCACCGGCGATTGTCGCATGGTTAACACCAGCGGGTCACAAGTGCCTACATTCGGGAGCGATTCTGATGAGGAGCTGGAACTTGCCCCTCTCTTTAAAGAGTCCACTTCGGGAAAAGAAGAAGAGCCGAAGGTCTGCGAAAATATCCGGCTACGTAATCGCACGCTGCCTGAAAAGAATCTCGGACCCTCAAACAGAAAAGATAAAGGGAAAGAAAAGGTCTCTGAAGATATCCTCTTAGATGACCATGTTCTGGTGGAGTTAAGCGCCAAGGATCCGCCGGAGAAGAAGAAGGTGGATTAGAACGTCTTAGCACATCTGAGGAAGCTGCCCTCACAGCTCAGCATTCTTGATGCCCTTTTGTTATCAAAGGAGGCGAGAGATTCGTTGATCAAGGCACTACAAGATCCGGAACAATTCCAAGCGTTCCTGGCCGAGGAAAAGATGAAGGATGAATTGGAGGAAGTGCACACGGCCGATATCACTTTTGGTGATGAAGACCTTCTCTTTGGGACGTGCGAGCATAATCGCCCCCTTTATGTCTCAGGATACTGCCACGATATAAAGATAGGTAAAATCCTGATCGATAATGGATCCTCCGTTAATCTCCTCAATGTGCGGGTGTTAAAAGAAATCTGCATTAGCGTCCAACACATTGCTCGGGATAAGATCACCATCTCCGGGTTCGACTCCCAGTCATCAAGAACACTTGGGTCTGTGATACTGACGCTACGTTTCGGGCTACTCGCAACGGACATTAAGTTCCACGTCATAGACGCCAAGACATGCTACAATGGTTTGCTCGGCCGACCGTGGTTACACGAGTACAACGTCATCCTTTCTACACAACATTAGTGTATGAAATATGCTAAGGATGGTCTCGAGTATACCGTGGCGGGAGAACTGAACCCGTTCTCCATGAATGAAGTCCGCAAATATGAAGATGCCAAATACTTCTTACCGGAGTTCGAAGACACGGAAAGGTGTCACAAGCCGGAGAACAAAGCTAACGCCACCATCCCTGTTTTCGGGAGTGATACCGAGGAGGAAGAGGAGATGGTTTATTCGGGGCCGCCCCAACACAACAAGCCAGGACCGTCTGCTTCTACGTTGATCTTTGGTAGTGACCCGGAGGACGAGGTCCATACTATATTCTCTGCTCGACCTTCAGTACAAACGTCCGCTGATGAAGAGCAAAGTCTACAAGTTGCCATGGTGCCGCTTAAACACCATAAAGAACTGGATGCACTTAATATTTACAATGTAGAAGAGCTGCAAACATTCTTTATCCCTCCCAGGCGAGAAAGCGAAAAAGCAATTCTATTCTACCGCTCTGAAGAAACCAAAGTGGAGAAAGAAATCTGGCATGGCGCGGATCCTACGCTCGACAGGCTTCAGCCTATCCGTCTTCCCAGATATTATACGGAAGGTTTGAAAAAGATGCTGAAACGCCAGGGGATATCCTTCAAGCAGACCGTTCGAAAAGCTACGTTCTATGACAAAGTCTGGAACGTTCCTGGGACTCAACGCAAACTGCCTAATGGGAGAATGGAGACAAAAGGACTTGGATACATCCGGTCAAAGAAACGAGAGCTACTAAACAGCTGCTACGTCGTATATGAATTCGATGAGGAAGCGGATGCTCAATGAGAGGACGCTAATCCTGAGCCAGTGAAAGTTCCAGATGCAAAAGAGCCCAGTCCGTCGTTCGAAGAACAAATGGACAAGCTTATAAGGGAAGCGGGTCAAAAATTCCGAGACGATCATAACCGCGAAATGGTCATCTACGAGAAAGCCAAAACGCAACGCCTTCTCCAACAGGCCGTGAAAGATGAAAATGTCGCTCCTTGTCAACCTGTTATAAAGAAGGCTCGACGCAAAAGCAGAAATAAGTCGAAAGGCCAAAAAGGCGCTCAACAGCAACAAAGCAGAGCTAAGAAGCCACGCAAACGGGAGTTGAGCGTTATTGATCTATCCCTTATGAAGAAAATGGGTCGAGCATACTCGTTTCCACGGGACAAGACGAAGAAGATACTTGACCTCGCTCTAAAACATCTGATGCTTACACTGCCAGAGTCTAAACACCCCGAACAAGCGGGCGAGGTCTCGCACCCAGACTATTGCTTTTATCACCGAGTGATAGGGCACCCTCTCGAGAACTGCTTCACCTTCAAGAATTGTGTCGAAGATCAGTATCAGCTTTGCAAGTTCGCTCTGTCCGACAACTGGAGGGTAGCGCCGCCATAGAAGCACGAGCCCAAGGCCACGAAAGAAGAACCAGTTCTGCATTAGGATTGGAAGCGAATTCGTACTTGTCACATGATAACGATATCAAAAGAAGAGCCCGAGAACATGGATGACCTTCACTGGTGCTTCGAAAACTGCAACGACGGGGTAATCTCAGAATTTCCACCAGCGCCAAAAGAGCTAGAAGATGGAATTCATACCACTGCAGATAACCTTAAGAAAATTGAGTTGGGAACGGTGAATGACCCGCGACCGACATTCATCAGCGAGCTGCTATCTGAAGAAAGGGTGGCTGCGTTAAAGGACGTGCTTCTACAGCATAGGGATTACTTCGCATGGAATTATTCCGAAATGCCGGGACTAGATCTAGAAATTGCTGTGCATAGATTGGCGATATCTCCGGACATGAAGCCAGTCAAACAGGCACCGAGAAGAATGCGGCTCGAGCTTGAGATGAGTATCAACGCCGAGGTCAAGAAGCTGATCGACTCTGGCTTCATCCCGGAAGTTCAATACCCTGAATGGATCGCCAACATCGTCCCGGTGATGAAGAAAAATGGGACGGTGCGCATATGGGTGGACTTCCGGGATCTCAATAAAGCTTGCCCGAAAGACGATTTCCCAGTGCCAGTCACCGAACTGATGATAGAAAATACGTCCACTGATGAGGTTTTCTCCTTCATGGACGGCTCATCAGGGTATAATCAGATAAAAATGCATCCCGAAGATCAGAAGCTGTAAGTGCACGGCGGCGCCCCGGCCGTCAATCCGACGACCAAATGCGGAAGCGGTGATAAACTTTAATTTTTACTTGAACTGGCAAACCGCCGCGCACTAATACCCGGATCGAACCATTAACTAGTCCTAGCTAACTACAAGATGGGAAGAAAGATATACCGACAGATCCAAGTCCTCCGGTCTTCCCGTCGTCGTCCCGATCTCCTGCGGAAGCTCCGGACTCCACCTCGTCACCGGAAGTGCACCACATCGCCCAGTTCTTTTACGGGCTCCCACCTCAATGCCGAGGCAACTCGGGCACGAAGCTGGCTAGTCGACGTGCCCAAGATTTGCTGTTGAATGTAGTGTACAAGTCTCATTTTGGGGTTGTAGGAATTGCCTTTTTGGTGGAGGGATGAACTATGGAGTTTGGAGATGGAACTTGTAGGATTTTTCCAAAGCCAAATGAGTGTAATCCCCTCATGTAAAATATGGGACAGCCCCTAAAGAGGAATGGCCGGCCACTACAATGGGGAGGAGAGCATGAGGGAGTGGGTGTTTCAATCAAAGAAAATAAGCCCACCATCATGCAAGAGAGAGAGAGGGTTGCAATGATAAACAATGATCACCAAATCAAAACCCACACTCAACCACCTACCACCAACCTAATCATCAACAACCATGATGAGCCAAAAGTCAAGCCATGATAAACTAAAGAAAGAGTCAAAGGATGGGCTCCATCATGAAACCATCATGATACAAATATAAGCAAAGAACCCCCTCCATAAACACTTATTTGCAACAATGCAAATAAGCCCACCTCCACCAAATTTCGGCCAATGAATGATACAAAGGAAATCGGCCGAAACGGAAAACAAACTGGCAACTCCAGAAAACTGGTCCTGTAATAAATTACAGGAAAACACCAATACTGTGCATACACACCCGCATTTGTATTCCGACCGAAATACAAATGCAATGAGACAAAATCTACTCTGTACTATACTAGGATCCGGCTTAAACCAAAGCCGGCTAGTAATATCTGTTCGATCCTGATCCGTGCAATACCGCACGTATCTGATCGAATCCTGCCATATAACCATACGGCCTGTAGTACAAACTGTCTGATCCTGATCCGTGCAATACCGCACGTATCCGATCGGACCCTGCCATATCTCCATACGGCCTCTACAACTTTTCGCCCGAAAGCTGAGTAACTGAATGTGGGGGACTCTAAAGACTCGTCAACACCTTGGTTGTGGATTTAACCACTAGCACGTCAGAGGTATAAGCCAATACGTAACGGGCTACCAGGTATTGACTAAAAGGGACGTCTGTGAGCGAACTCAGCCTGACAACCCTACTGATCCTGTCAGTGACAATATCCGTACAGTCCGGTCCGTTCGTCTATGAGTATCGCAAGGCTGGCCTAGGGGGTTGGTAAAAGTCAGACCCCCAAAAGCGGTACAAGTCGTGTCGGAGTGTAGCCCAGAACATCCTGAGATACTACTGGAATACCTACCAGTAAATCTCCTTGCCTCGGCCGAGGTCTTCGTGTAATGGCTCTCCTAGACACAGCGCGACCTCACCCCTAATACCGGGAGAGACGAACCCCTGAAGATACGCTCACTGCCTCCATGTGGCTCGGGACTGTACCCAAGTAAAACCTGTTTGCAAGACTCCTTTGAGCCGTAGTAGGGTAGTAATCAAAACACAGTGGGAACTCACACAAGACAAATGACGATCCCCAGGTCGATGAGCTAACCTGTACACATGTCACCAGGGAACTGCCAACTGACGTCTGGTATATGACCAACTAGCATGTTCCCGGCGAGTCCTGTCCGGTGTACTCATAACCCAATGAGCACCTGTATACATCTTAGGTGATCCAACTG
This sequence comes from Agapanthus africanus, assembly GCA_030015575.1. Taxonomy (NCBI): domain Eukaryota; kingdom Viridiplantae; phylum Streptophyta; class Magnoliopsida; order Asparagales; family Amaryllidaceae; genus Agapanthus; species Agapanthus africanus. The sequence continues at coordinate 444,632,101 of JASDDO010000014.1, forward strand.
ACACCAGTGGCTTATGAGACCGGCCACCGCCCCTCGTCGGGGTCTCGACTGTTTACACTAGTCTACTCTGGAGTATCGATGCCCTGTCTCGAAACTCACACGACTAGGGACCATTTAAGGATATGCTTATAGACCCCCAGCTCCCACTTATATGATCGCCCTCATATTGCTGGTGGTCAAGCAAGAATCCTAGGGGCTCTACCAACGTGTAATAGCGACTTGTCAGGTCACCTAAAGCAGTACACGATGATAAAGGTAAACCAGATAGCATACTATCATCTCGAGTAAGACTGTCCTACTGGGATAGGTCCTCCATCAATCATTGCAATCACGTACCTGTGACCTAATAATTGACTCTGAGGGCACTATCTCCAACAGAAGCACACCGCCTTAAGGACCCCTTTGGGAATATTCTGTTATAAAGTGATGCCCTTCGGTTTAAAGAACGCCGGCGCCACCTACCAAAGGGCCATGACGAAGATCTTCGATGACCTTATACATGAAATCGTCGAATACTATATCAACGATTTCGTGGTTAAAAGCAAATCTTACGAGGAACATCTCAAGCATTTGAAGACCGTATTTCAACGCCTTCGACAATACAACTTGAAGATGAACCCCCTCAAATGTGCATTTGGAGTTTCCTCGGGCAAATTCCTGGTATTCATTGTCCGACACCGGGGCATCGAGATAGATCCATCAAAGATCAAGGCGATCATGGAAATACCTCCGCCAAGGATTCTCAAACAGCTGCGGTCTCTCCAAGGAAAGCTCGCGTAAATACGGAGATTTATAGCCAACCTTTCAGGAAAGTGCCGTCCTTACAGCCACCTGATGAAGAAGGGAACCCCGTTCGTCTGGGACGAAAAATGCCAAAGCGCGCTGGACGAGATCAAACAATACCTGCAGAACCCGCCAGTGCTGGCTGCTCCGGTCAAGGGAAAGCCCCTCATTCTTTATACAACCTCTCTCGAAGGTTCCTTAGGCGCATTATGGGTACAAGAGAACGATCAAGGGAAGGAAAGAGCACTCTACTACTTAAGTCGAGTTCTACTGGGGGCAAAAAGCAACTACTCCCCCATTGAAAAACACTACCTAGCGTTAATCTTTGCGATTACAAAGCTTAGGCACTATGCGTTGGCGCATGAGGTCCGTCTCATTTCAAAGGTGGATCACCTTAAGTATTTGATGTCGAAAGGCATATTGACGGGACGACTTGCTAAATGGGCCCTGCTCTTGATGGAGTTCTCGATAACGTATCAACCTCTCAAGGCAGTGAAAGGCCAGGCCATCGCCGACTTCCTTGCTGAGCACCCGATACCTGCCGATTCTCCTCTGAATTGCGATCTCCCAGATGAACATGCATTTGACGCGATTGACTGTGATGATACACAATGGGAGCTTTATTTCGATGGGGCATCTTCCCTGAAGAAGCGCAGACAAAACGCCCCTATAATCAAATCATGGGTAGGCCTCATCTTCGTGACTCCACAAGGAGGGATAATGCGCTTTGCTTTCTCCTTAACAGAGCCGAGGACGAATAATGAAGCCGAATATGAAGCCTTGATTGCAGGTCTCCAGATCGCCATCGACATTGGAATTGAAAACCTCCTCATATACGGAGATTCTCAACTGGTTGTTAGTCAAGTAAACGGCGACTACCAAAAGTGCAAACCAGAGTTGGTGATGTACGGCGAAAAGGTGCAACAACTGTTGACCCAAATTCCCTCCTATACTTTGGAAAACATACCGCGCGCGGAAAACAGCAAAGCAGACGCGTTGGCCAAACTTGCTAAAGACTTGGCTTATGAGAACCTCGATGACGTTAGAATCATGGTACAAAGTCGTCGGGTGCTTGCCCCAGCAAAAATATCTCCGGAATTATCCGAAGAGAAGGGAGCGACTGAACGGACAACCTTACAAATAAAAGAACGAGAAAAGGCTGAAGACTGGAGGGAAGTCTTCATAGACTACTTTAAGTCCCATCGAATGCCCGAAGATGCGTCCACAAGACATCAGCTCATGAAACGAGCTCTGTCTTTCGCCTTCGTCAATGATACTCTATACAAGAGGTCGTTCGATTCTCTGTGGCTGTGATGCTTAGGACCAGACGAAGCGAAAAGAGTCGTTCAGGAAGTTCACGAAGGACTCTACGGTTTTCACCAAGCGGGCCCAAAGATGAAGTTGAAGATCAAACGGATGGGCTACTACCGGCCCACGATGATTCAGGACTGCCTCGAATATGTGAAGCAGTGCCACTCATGCCAGATTCATGGGGACTTCATCCACCAGCATCCAAATCCACTCCATCCAAAAATGGCTAGCTGGCCATTCGAAATGTGGGGAACTGACATAGTCAGCCCCATCGAACCAGCATCGTCCAGGGGACATCGTTTCATCCTGGCGACGACTGACTACTTCTCCAAATGGGCAGAGGTAGTACCGCTGAGGGAAGTTAAGACGGATAATATCCTCCATTTCAATACGTCCGTGTTTTCAATACGAGCCTGTATAAAACACGGATTCCACGGTCGCGACGAATAGCCAAACTCACATCCCAAGACCCCTACGAAAGCGGAAAGTAACACTGCCAATTCTAGGGTTAGGAGACCCGGTCTCGACTCCTCGAGATGGCCTCCCACTGGACCCTAGAACCCGGTTACTTGTGCTCCCCTCCTTGGGTCTACCTAATGCGGAAAAGTAAATAATATACAAGGGTGACATCAACCTCAACCTGGAAGTGCCCCAAACAAAAGAATATTACATTAAAAATGAATTTTACATGAATGAAAATAAAAACCCTCATCTCACATAAAACCCCCGGCTATTCAGAACGCGACGATCCAATATAACGTATCACAGCAACACATAATATCACATATCATCAACGTAAGTAAATTTGCGCATCCCAATTGTCGTTGACATATAGCAACGAAACCGGCGATATCACATATTACACTTACGGTCACAGAAAAGAAAGTGTAAAACTACAATATTTGGAATCCATAATCACTTTAGACATCGTAAATCCGAAATATCACATACTTCGCATTTCATGCCTAACTATATGTATTCCACATATTGTATCACATTCCAGATAAATAGACAGTATTAAACTTTCCGAACAGATAATCAAATACCCAAAATTTCCTAAATTGCTGAACACTTGAGCGGAGTTCAAATAATCCCAGAATATGTCACAGTATCGGTGATCCAGCCGTAGAAGGGCCAAGCCAACGCCTCACATGTGGCATGCCGTACTGTCCCAAACCCGAAGGTTCAAAAGGCAGTTCAAGACGGTCACATAATCGAGTTAAGGTTTGTTTTCTTCTAGAGGGTCCACCGCTTAACTTGTACAATTTTTCCGAAAGATTTAAACCCGATAAAAATTCAACACTTGAAAGTTTTACGTGCCGGGAAAAAGTGAGTTAATGATATCCGTTCGAACTTTTTAACAATTTCTAAATATCTGGAAAAACAACGAATTTAAATTTTCCGATCGAATCTACGATTACAAAACAAACCCCAGAATTAAACAACACTTGAATCACTTTTAAAAATACCCAGAAGCATCAACAAGCACCTACGGATATTATCATGAAGCCACGTGTCACAATCCCACAAATCGGCCGCGGAACCGCCGCGGGAAGCATGTTTCCGCCGCGGTTCCGCGGTGATTTAGTAGAGTTGTGGGCCCGTGTTTCATGGTAATTCTTAGAATTCCCTGCTGATTTTTTTTACGTATTTTTAATTCAGAAAAATCCCAGATTTTGAAAAATTTCCAGAGAGGGGGTAAATTTTGTCGGCCCGGGTTCGATCGGAGTTTTAACTTCGTAAACACGACGCCTAATGCTCTAGCTAGGCTCTGATACCACTGTAGGGTTCCTAGGCACTCTTGTGAAGGTTCATAAGGCATCAAACATGGCCGGATAAAAATTTAGACGTGCCGAACAACCCAAAGCCGGGATCTTTGCTAGATTATTAGGGTTTAGCATGCAAGATAACAACTTTTTATCTAAGTGTGAGGGATTACAACCTTTGTAGTCCGCTCCTTCGCTTCACAAGCTCCGAGTAGAAGTCCCTTTGCCGCGATCCACGATCTCTCGGACTCAAGAGAGGCTCCACGACTCGAACGATCCATGTTTGCTTGAAGTGTTCCAAATCTCCGATGATCTACGTCGAAGTTTCAATAACTCAAGCTTTCTCACACTAAAGAGATGAACACACTAATCTCATAGGCTAGATGAGATGAGGATGAAGGAGTAGTATTTAAGCTTTCTTTTTAATTCACTTTCTCACAATTTATCATCACAAATGGAATTTCTAGTGAGCTCAAAATCAAGAGAGAAGAAGATGATAATGGAAATGATAATGATAATTCCTTTTGTGATGAATAGAAAAGAAAACTATATGATTGATATATCAACCATGGTCAAGGATGAGTGGCTAAGAGTTTGTAGAGAATAAACTAGAGTTAGGATTTGGTTAGGTTAAGTTATGAGTCATGAAAAAATATCAACCATAATATCTTAAGCATGACAAAAACAAAGCTTCTAGAAGGTGCAAGAAGAAGCTAACCCTAATCAAACTGTAATCCCTTTTAATCATCCTTAAACATGTTTAATAATAAATCAAATCATGTCACAATAATATATATCACATATATATTATATATTTGCAACAAAAGAAAATAATACAATTAACATATATCACATATATATCAATGTATCATCCAGTGAGAAAATGAAATAATAAAGCGAGCCAATATTAGATAATGTAATACAATATATCATATATATTATTATACATCAAATCATCGAATCAACACTTGATCCGACGATCCGGCTATATCGAATATTACCGACTAATATATCATGTACCGATTCATCGAATCAACACTTAATCCGATGACCCGGTTCATATCTAAATATCGCGAGAATATAATACGGTATCTCATATCGCAATATTCTCGGTCCTGCACATATCACATATGCGCCTCTACTCCGTTTCGCCTGAGCCAAGAAACCTCTGTGTAGGACTCTAAAAAATCGTCAATACGCCGGTAGCAGGTGATGATCATATCAAACACCCACAAGCTGCAAGCGGTCAGCTAAACGTAACAGCCACCCTGGTATTGAGCGATCAGAAGATCAACAAGCTAGCCTGTGCGTTCTCTTGTGAATCCAATCAGTAACACTCCCGTAGATTCCGGTCTGTTCGTCTGATATGTCGCATATCAAGTCTAGGGGTGGTATACATCAGACCCCACTAACCGATAAGTCGTGTCGATGTGTGGCTCATAACGGGTCGAGAAACTACTAGTAACACTTACCAGTAAATCTCTATATCAGCCCTGGCCAGGGACTTCCAGTTATAGCCAATCGAACACAACACAACATCAACTCCCTATACCGGGAGAGACAAATCCCCTCCTATCGCTCATTGCCTCTGTTGGTGATAGTGCCCTCAGAGTCAATTATTAGGTCACAGGTACGTGATTGCAATGATTGATGGAGGACCTATCCCGATAGGACAGTCTTATTCGAGATGATAGTATGCTATCTGGTTTACCTTTATCATCGTGTACTACTTTAGGTGACCTGACAAGTCGCTATTACACGTTGATAGAGCCCCTAGGATTCGTGCTTGACCACCAGCAGTATGAGGGCGATCATATAAGTGGGAGCTGGGGGTCTATAAGCATATCCTTAAATGGTCCCTAGTCGTGTGAGTTTCGAGACAGGGCATCGATACTCCAGAGTAGACTAGTGTATACAGTCGAGACCCCGACGAGGGGCGGTGGCCGGTCTCACAAGCCACTGGTGTCAGTTGGATCACCTAAGATGTATACAGGTGCTCATTGGGTTATGAGTACACCGGACAGGACTCGCCGGGAACATGCTAGTTGGTCATATACCAGACGTCAGATGGCAGTTTCCTGGTGACATGTGTGCAGGTTAGTTCATCGACCTAGGGATCGTCATTTGTCTCGTGTGAGTTCCCACTGTACTTTGATTACTACCCTACCACGGCTCAAAGGAGTCGTGCAAACAGGTTTTAGTTGGGTACAGTCCCGAGCCACATGGAGGCAGTGACCGTATCTTCAGTGGTTCGTCTCTCCCGGTATTGGGGGTGAGGTCGTGCTGTGTCTAGGAGAGCCATTACAAGAAGTCCTTGGCCAAGGCAAGGAGATTTACTGGTAGGTATTCCAGTAGTATCTCAGGGTGTTCTGGGCTACACTCCGACACGACTTGTACCGCTTTTGGGGGTCTGACTTTTACCAACCCCCTAGGCCCGCCATGCGATGCTCATAGACGAACGGACCGGACTGTACGGATATTGTCACTGACAGGCTCAGTAGGGTGTCAGGCTGAGTTCGCTCGCAGACGTCCCTTTTAGTCAATACCTGGTAGCCCGTTACGTATTGGCTTATACCTCTGACGTGCTAGTGGTTAAATCCACAACCAAGGTGTTGACGAGTCTTTAGAGTCCCCCACATTCAGTTACTCAAGCTTTCGGGCGAAAAGCTGTAGAGGCCGTATGGAGATATGGCAAGGTCCGATCAGATACGTGCGGTATTGCACAGATCATGATCGGACAGTTTGTACTATAGGCCGTATGGATATATGGCAGGGTTCGATCAGATACGTGCGGTATTGCACGGATCAGGATCGGACAGATATTACTAGCCGGCTTTGGTATAAGCCGGATCCTAGTATAGTACAGTGTAGATTTTGTCTCATTGCATTTGTATTTCGGTCGGAATACAAATGTGGGTGTGTATGCACAGTATCGGGGTTTTCCTATAATTTATTACGGGACCAGTTTTCTGGAGTTGCCAGTTTGCTTTCCGTTTCGGCCAATTTCCTTTGTATCGTTCATTGGCCGAAGTTTGGTGGAGGAGGGCTTATTTGCATTGATGCAAATAAGCATTTGTGGAGGGGGTCTTTGCTTATTGGTTGTATCATGATAGCTTTTCCTTGACCTTGAATTCTAGCTTTATCATGATGGCTTGACTTTGTTGACAATCATGGTTGTTGATGATTGTTGGTTGAGTATTGGTTTTGGGAGTGATCATTGTTTCTCATCATCACTTGCTTTTCAACCACCTCTTCGTCTTGACTCTCTCTCTTGCATGATAGATGAGAATGGCTCCCATTATCTTTTATACACAACACTCTCATTCTCTCCTCTCTTGAAGCATGGCCGGCCACTCCCAAAGTGGGCTGTCCAAGTTTTTGGTGGTGGGTTTTTAGCTCATTTGATGTTGCAAAAATCCCACAAGTTCCATCTCCAAACTCCATAGTTCATCCCTCCACCAAAAGGCAATTCCTACAACCCCAAATGAGACTTGCTCACTAGATATTCTACAGCAAACCTTGGGCACGTCGACTAGCCAGCTTCGTGCCCGAGTTGCCTCGGTATTGAGGTGGGAGCCAGTAAAAGAAGTAGGCGATGTGGTGCACTTCCGGCGACGAGGAGGAGATGGGACATTCCGCAGGAGATTGGGACGACGACGAGAAGACCGGAGGACTCGGATCTGTCGGTATATCTCTCTTCCCTTTCTTGTAAATAGCTAGGACTAGTTAGTGGTTCGATCCGGGTATTAGTGCGCGGCGGTTTGCCAGTTCAAGTAAAATTTAAGTTTATCACCGCTTCCGCAATTGGCCGTCGGATTGACGGCCGGGGAGCCGCCGTGCACCTACAGTGGTATCAGAGCCTCGCCATTAACTTAGTCTAGCTTTGTGTAATGTGTTTGCATTTCCGATCGATCAAAAAGTTCCAAAACCATGTTTTTCAAAGTGACAGTTTTCTGTTGAAATTTTTTGGTCTCCAAAAATTTTTCAGGTTGTATAAAATTGATGTACTGGAGATTACAAGGATACTGTAGAAATTCGACAGGGTCAGTCGACAGTAGAGGCGCGGAACCGCGGCCAAAACCCCCTTTGGGCCGCGGTTCCGCCGCGCACTGTACAGATCCCTGCACCAAATTTCTACAGTGTCTTTGTGGGCTTAAAATATGGGTTTTGGAATATTAATTTTGGGCCCAGATTTTCTTGATGTGCTACAGTAGTACTTGGGGGCCCACTTGTTAAAGTTTGATCGATCAGATATTTTAAACACATTATTTCACAGTATTTACATTATATCTGCGACCGTGAATGTCACTTGATCGGTAAATCCGGTCTAACTGCTATAGCCCGATTAGACGGATTTGCGAACGTGACTTTCACGTTGATGTTCTGTTTTTGCTGTGATGTTGCGGATCGGTCGTGGGGGATAGCCTGGATGCAATGCTAGTACAGTTGTGATTGTATTATGTACATTTGATTTTGCGGGGCGAGCGTCCGACATGTGGACTGCCGTCACTGCCTGATTGTATTATTATTTTGGGGCACGACCTGGTTGCGGTCGATGAACCCGTTGTATGTATATTTTACTTTCTGTACTAGGATTACCCCGCGGAGGAGTGCACGGATAGCCGGGTTCTTGAGGGCAACGGGCCCGCATCTCATGGCATTGAGACGGAGGGGGCCTCACTCTAGGATTGGCGGGCTATTCGCCGCACTCGTAGGGGGTACAGGTTGACCCAGGAGGGGTGCCCAAGTTGCCGGATTCCGTGAAGTGCTGGGTGGTCCATTCACAGCACTGAAGGGGGCTGCCTCGCTTCAGGTTTTGGCGGGTAACTTGCCGCGCCCGTAGGGGTCTAGGATTTCATTGCACAGGCTATCCACACGACCAGGGGAACGTCGGGTTTCAGTAGTGGCTCTATGAAACCCGGGGATCCCAGATATCTGTATTGTTTCAGTGATGCTGTACATTTTCTGTGATGTTGCATTTTTTATCACGCCTTGAGCGAATATAATATATTGGTATATATATTAGTAGATGTTGTATATGTTTTACATCCGCGCTAGTCCAGTCCCCGCTCTGTCGTTAGTTAGCTAACCTAACGGGTAATGACGGGACCCAGTGGCGAATGCGGATGGCATATACGTACATCAGTATATTTTCGTTCTTTTTGGTGTGATCAATTGATGGGACTGTATTGATTCGGATCAATGCAAGTTTAAAAACAAACCTAATCTGATGTTGTTGGAACACTTTTTCAAAAGCTGTTATTGCAAGGACGTTCACTTTTGTTTTGCATCGTGGTATTCAGTTGGAATATCCTGCTCCTCAGTCGACGAGGCAAGGGCCGAGATCCCTTCACCGGGAGTGACCCCTTGGACAGAAGTTTGCGTCAGGGCATTAACTTCACTATAGCCGATTACTTTTGCTTTGCATCGCGGTATTCATTTGGAATATCCTGGACCCCATTCTACGGGGAAAGAGCCGAGATCCCTTCACCGGGAATGACCTCTTTAGCAACGGTTTTCGTCACTATATTTTTAAAAAGCTATCCGTCCCTTCGACGATATCAAGTTCTGTACGTTAAAGGTTTTCGCCAGAAACCATTCGTAGCCCTCCGTCGTTTCATATGGGTGGTCAATAGTATTCAAGCTGTGTATGTTGGCCAAAGTCAAGGCACAGTGATTGGTAGCTATTGGGGCATTCATATGCAGCATAGATAGATGCGTTGGTTTGGGACAGTCGTACTGCCATTTTGGCCAAAGTCAAGGGTATGTACGGGTGGATTCAAATTAACCTGGAGAACGACGGGTAGAACTTGACATGTGACTTATGATATGTTGGCCAAAGTCAAGGTCATAAGAGCATGGGGCAGAAATCACATCGGGAGTTTCAAAAGAACTCAAACTTGCCAGATATGCGCATACCTTCTGGAGTATGATGACGTGAGCGGATTCCGTCACGTTGTCATGCGATGAGAGTTGGATCCCGATTCCCACTGATGAGTTAGTTTACTCCTCGGGTAACCCCGACTGATTCTTCTTTCAGGTTTGGAGGAGAATTTGAGGTACAGTGGGAGGATTCCAGATTAGATAAATTGGTAACCATTCTGATCTAGGTTAGAGTGCACGCTGAGTGTTTCTTTTCTCTCTCTCTTTGGCAGCGACCATTGACCCGACCCTAGACTATGACTCAGTGACCAAGTTGACTGAACCTACTTAAACACCAGCTTTTGGATTGTCAGAGTTGCAAACCTCATTGCCACTCCTACTTTTACCCTTTTCTCCGGGACACCCCGTATTACTACGAACGTCCACTTCCATTGGACAAAACCATCGTATGGTTAGATACGAACTCGAAAGAATTTATTCGAGGATGGTTTCAGGTTCTGGGGAAAATGGATAGGATTATTCAGTTGTCTTTTCCTTTTACCCTCTCTCAGGTTACGAGTACTCCTTGGTTTAGGGGTAGTACACCTATTACGCAAATTGGATTGTCTTCTTCTAAACCTTAGGCTGGTGCCTACCGGTAGGGAATGAAGAAAACCAATTAGCATAACGATGGTGTGTAGAAGGTATTAAGTTCAGACAAAGCAAGGGATTAGTAAGAGGGCAAAGTAAATTGCAACAGATATTCACGACCAAACCAAGTATTCCTTCGCCAATCCTAAATCACCTTTGTATTTCTCCAGGACACTCCGTATCACTACGAAGATCAACAGTTTGTTTGGATATTCCATCGTATGGTTATATACGAACTCGAAAGGAACTTGTTCCAGTTCGGGGATGGATTCTGGTCCAGGAGAAATAGGAATAAGATTTATTCAGGTGTCTTTTATCTTCACCTTCTCTCGCTTTACGAGTGCTCCTAGGATTAGGACAGTACACCCATTATGCTTATTGGATAGTCTTCTTCCAAACCATAGGCTGGTGCCGAACGGTAGGGAAGGAAGAAAACCATTTGGCCTAAAGGGGTGTGCAGAAGGTAATGACTAAAGACATATGAAGGGATTTGGAGAGGTGGTAAAGGATTATACGGTTACAGTCGTGAATCTGGAAGAGGCATTACTAGGAATACCATGATACCCCATCGAAACATTTCAATGTTTCAGTTTCACTGTGTAATGTTAAAAGAAAACTGATTTCCCTATTAGATACTTACTCCAAGGTATGTATTTACCAGGTTTGATTCTCACATCTGTATGGTTTTACAGATGATGAGTGGGAGTAGGTTATTGGGAATTGGGTGATCATCCTCATTATATCGGGATTCGTTGTAATCGGTGATATTTGAGGAAATCACCTGGGCTGTTTGCCGGTCGGCAAATATTTGGTTTTGAATATCCGCTTTTATGCACCAATTTCAAATTGATATATCTGTACGTCTATTTTCATAGAGTGAGATATACCTTTCTGAAATTATGTCTATGATATTTACCTATATCAGTGGATGGTTAGGTTAGGAGCATTAAACAGCGGTGTAATTCTTCTTGACCATAAGTGCAGTTTTCAACCTACGACACACAGTGAATGAGTTATCAGACTCAAGTGACTTGTACAGAGTATTGTATGTTGTCCAGGGTCCATCAGGACAGAGGGGTTGGTCCTCGTACTATATTCGCTTTACTTATGACTTCTCTAGTTTTTAGACAGGTGTTTCGTGGAAACACAGGGTCCGAATTTTGAGAAGTTATTGGTATTTGAATAGAGTAGAGAACCAGGTGTAGCAAGTATCGGGATTCTTCAAAGCAATCGAAGATGTAGACACTTGTGCATGGTATTCAGTTGATAGTAATGATAAAGAGATCTTGCTTCTCTTTCAGGTTACTCATAATTGGAAGCATTCCTAAGTTGAGTAATGCTGATCGGCCTCCTTCCATTTTAGTTGACATGCACTGGAGACAGCTGCATGATTTGAATCTGGTTCAATTAAATCAGTGCCTCTGGTCCTATATGGGATATAGAACAGTTCATATCTTAACGATGTTATGGTACGGGGAGTTGCCTGGCTTATGATTAAAACCAGACACTGGACAACTCAAGGCATGTTTCTGTAATGGCTGTTTGTGGGTTGACCCAGGCTATGACGAGGGTTGACTTTCTACCATCTGGATGAACAATAGCAATATTGTTCTAGACTCGCCACAGTTTTATTAAAAATGGATTTTTTCAGAAAACAGTAGTGGGAGTATGGTAGAACTGGAAGTGATTCCAGAACCACAAACGATTACTGAAGATTTGATAAGGAACCTAAAGATTCAATCTGGATTGACATTCCATTGGCCACTCCGCAGATACGGTGGGTAACTTCAGGCACCCGAGAGGTACTACGGTAGCCTCAAGGACGGTGACAGGGAAGTTCTTGTTTACCCACAATTACCATTGCTGTTGTTCCAGGCTGCGAGACTCGGCGGGAGGATGAGTATAGCGTCGTTCTAAACTAGTTTTAGAAGTGTACGTCTATATGACTCTGCCAGAGCGTTGTCGTAGTCAGTGGGAGCAGCGGAAGCATTGGTGGACAAGTAGCTTATGTCTATTTATAGACTAAAGCAGATGTAGCGGAGATAGATCATCTATTTCTTACGTGACAGTCATGGGTTTGACTTCATCAGAATAGGGGATGGATCTGTTGAGAAGGTAGTAGGGTGTGATATCCTGGTATTTGGATGACATACACAGAGTGGGAAAAGAAACTCCTATATTACAGTCGGTTATACTTTGGTCGTCACACAGTGTTTTCTCCACAAAGGAAATGGATTTTGTATCAGACATATTGGTTACTAGATCTATTGCTTTAGATCTAGATTTGGGTGGTTTCCTAATCAGGGTATTTGACAGCATTCTAAGAGTATTTAGGATGGACGACTCCATGCACGGTAGTGTACCTGTAGGTAATGGAGTCACCCTCTCTAAAGGTGTCTTATAGACTAAAGTAGAGAGGGATGTGCATGATTGGCAGATCACTTGCTCAGGCAATTGAGTCAATCATGAGATGTCAAGTACCACACCAGATATTGTTCTTGCACTAGATGCAATAAGCTGACATTAATCCAATCCTGGAGAAACAGTCGGAAGCAGTTTTAGAACATAAGTGGATGTTCTAGGGATATGATAACGACAGCCTCATTCGGGAAACAGTTGTCATTCCAGGCTTCCAAGGTGACATGGACGACAAGGAGGTTGTCAGAGTTAAAGTTTTTCCTTCTGACGAGGGGCAGTATTTTGGACAGGTGATCCAAGGCAATACTGAGGGAGGCATGGCGCAGGATACTGATTAAGTTCAGTTGACGATACAGTCTAAGAAGTTTGGATTTGGAGTTCATTTATGAGCTATGTCCCATCAGACATCCAGACACATTCTAAGACAGGTATTGCTCATTTCGGGAGATGGGTTTCTCCGCGAACTTGAGACATAGAGAGACATAGAAAGAAACAACAAAGCGGATCCACTCACTGAGGCTGTTCCTCGAACGCAATAGTTTCGCAAACGAGCTTTGTGAGACTGACTAGTAGAGGAGTTGGGTGTTCGGTATCACACGGGCTGTGAGTATGCGACATCGCAATAATTGGCCTTGAGTGCAAGTGGGAGATTATTGGTGATAGTGCCCTCAGAGTCAATTATTAGGTCACAGGTACGTGATTGCAATGATTGATGGAGTACCTATCCCGATAGGACAGTCTTACTCGAGATGATAGTATGCTATCTGGTTTACCTTTATCATCGTGTACTGATTTAGGTGACCTGACAAGTCGCTATTACACGTTGATAGAGCCACTAGGATTCATGCTTGACCACCAGCAGTATGAGGGCGATCATATAAGTGGGAGCTGGGGGTCTATAAGCATATCCTTAAATGCTCCCTAGTCGTCTGAGTTTCGAGACAGGGCATCGATACTCCAGAGTAGACTAGTGTATACAGTCGAGACCCCGACGAGGGGCGGTGGCCGGTCTCACAAGCCACTGGTGTCAGTTGGATCACCAAAGATGTATACAGGTGCTCATTGGGTTATGAGTACACCGGACAGGACTCGCCGGGAACATGCTAGTTGGTCATATACCAGACGTCAGATGGCAGTTCCCTGGTGACATGTGTGCAGGTTAGTTCATCGACCTAGGGATCGTCATTTGTCTCGTGTGAGTTCCCACTGTACTTTTATTACTACCCTACCACGGCTCAAAGGAGTCGTGCAAACAGGTTTTAGTTGGGTACAGTCCCGAGCCACATGGAGGCAGTGAGCGTATCTTCAGGGGTTCGTCTCTCCCGTTATTCGGGGTGAGGTCGTGCTGTGTCTAGGAGGGCCATTACACGAAGTCCTTGGCCAAGGCAAGGAGATTTACTGGTAGGTATTCCAGTAGTATCTCAGGGTGTTCTGGGCTACACTCCGACACGACTTGTACCGCTTTTGGGGGTCTGACTTTTACCAACCCCCTAGGCCCGCCATGTGATGCTCAAAGACGAACGGACCGGACTGTATGGATATTGTCACTGACAGGCTCAGTAGGGTGTCAGGCTGAGTTCCCTCGCAGACTTCCCTTTTAGTCAATACCTGGTAGCCCGTTACGTTTTGGCTTATACCTCTGACGTGCTAGTGGTTAAATCCACAACCAAGGTGTTGACGAGTCTTCAGAGTCCCCCACATTCAGTTACTCAAGCTTTCGGGCGAAAAGCTGTAGAGGCCGTATGGAGTTATGGTAAGGTCCGATCAGATACGTGCGGTATTGCACGGATCAGGATCGGACAGTTTGTACTATACGCCGTATGGATATATGGCAGGGTTCGATCAGATACGTGCGGTGTTGCACGGATCAGGATCGGACAGATATTACTAGCCGGCTTTGGTATAAGCCGGATCCTAGTATAGTACAGTGTAGATTTTGTCTCATTGCATTTGTATTTCGGTCGGAATACAAATCTGGGTGTGTATGCATAGTATCGGGGTTTTCCTGTAATTTATTACGGGACCAGTTTTCTGGAGTTGCCAGTTTGCTTTCCGTTTCGGCCAATTTCCTTTGTATCGTTCATTGGCCGAAGTTTGGTGGAGGAGGGCTTATTTGCATTGTTGCAAATAAGCATTTGTGGAGGGGGACTTTGCTTATTGGTTGTATCATGATAGCTTTTCCTTGACCTTGAATTCTTGCTTTATCATGATGGCTTGACTTTGTTGACAATCATGGTTGTTGATGATTGTTGGTTGAGTATTGGTTTTGGGAGTGATCATTGTTTCTCATCATCACTTGCTTTTCAACCACCTCTTTGTCTTGACTCTCTCTCTTGCATGATAGATGAGAATGGCTCCCATTATCTTTTATACACAACACTCTCATTCTCTCCTCTCTTGAAGCATGGCCGGCCACTCCCAAAGTGGGCTGTCCAAGTTTTTGGTGGTGGGTTTTTAGCTCATTTGATGTTGCAAAAATCCCACAAGTTCCATCTCCAAACTCCATAGTTCATCCCTCTACCAAAAGGCAATTCCTACAACCCCAAATGAGACTTGCTCACTAGATATTCTACAGCAAACCTTGGGCACGTCGACTAGCCAGATTCGTGCCCGAGTTGCCTCGGCATTGAGGTGGGAGCCCGTAAAAGAAGTAGGCGATGTGGTGCACTTCCGGCGACGAGGAGGAGACGGGACATTCCGCAGGAGATTGGGACGACGACGAGAAGACCGGAGGACTCGGATCTGTCGGTATATCTCTCTTCCCTTTCTTGTAGATAGCTAGGACTAGTTAGTGGTTCGATCCGGGTATTAGTGCGTGGCGGTTTGCCAGTTCAAGTAAAATTTAAGCTTATCACCGCTTCCGCAATTGGCCGTCGGATTGACGGCCGGGGCGCCGCCGTGCACCTACACCGTCCATGTGATTCGGGACTGTACCCAAAAGCCACCGTTTTGCACGCCCTCTTGGACGTGGTAAGGTGGAAATCAAAGCACAGTGGGAATCACACAAGACTCTATGACGATCTCGGGTCTACAAACTACCCTGTACCAGTGTCACCGGAGAACTGCCATCTGACGTGTGGTATATCACCATCTGGGAGTTCTCGGTGAGTCTGTCCAGTGTACCCAGTCTCCACTGAGCACCCATACACCATCTCTGATGTCAAACACCGATGGATATGGGATCATCCATCGCCCATCATATGGGTCAAGATGCGTATACGCTAGTCTACTCTGGTGTATCGATGCCCTGTATCGATATACCCTCGACTAGGAACAGTTATAGGATGTACTCATCGACTACTATGGCCCCACTAGTATGATCTCATCATAATCCCAGTAGTCGAGTACAGATCCTAAGGGCTTTATCAACATGTGAGAGAAAAACAGTAAACCAATACAAGTCAACATGTTAAGATAAAGTGAAACCAAATAGCATACTATCATGACGAGCAAGAAAGTCCTCTCTGTATATATCTAAGCATCCATCATAATATACATCATATGTTCAACAATGGCCTCTAGGGCATATACATAACTAACAATCTCCCACTTGCACTAAGGCCGGCTGCTGTAGTATCTCATACCTAGCATCCCGAATAATCTCTCAAACAGTATCTGGGGAATAGCCCTCGTGAATGGATCCGCAGTTTTGTCCTTCGTATCTACTCTCCTGACCTCGATCTCCTGGCGATCAACTATCTCCCTGATCAGGTGATACCGCCTCAGAATATGTCCCGAATAATCTCTCAAACGGTTGTTTTTGGGTACAGTCCCGAGTCACATGGAGGCAATGAGCGATAGGAGGGGTTTCGTCTCTCCCGGTATAGGGAGTTGATGTTGCGCAGTGCTCGATTGGCTATAACAGGAAGTCCTTGGCCAAGGCTGCTTTAGGGATTTACTGGTAAGTGTTACCTGTAGTTTCTCGACCCGTTATGAGCCTCATATCGACACGACTTATCGAGTTATTGGGGTCTGACGTTTACCACCCCTAGGCGAGATATGCGACATATCAGACGAACAGACCGGACTATACGGTAGTGTTACTCGTTGGATTCACAGGAGTGTGATCGAGCTTGCTCGTTGATCTTCTGATCGCTCAATACCTGGGCGGCCGTTACGTTTAGCAGACCGCTTGTGGGTGTTTGATATGATCATCACCTACTGCCGGCGTATTGACGAGTCTTTAGAGTTCCTACACAGGGGTTTCCTGGCTCAAGAGAAACGAAGTAGGAGCGCATATGAGATATGTGCAGGACCGAGAATAATACCAGTATGTGATACTGTATTCTATTCTCGCGATTTGTATTATCGGTCGGTTATATGTGATATAGCCGGGTTACCGAATCAAGTGTTGATTCGATATATTGATACACTTGATATTAGTCGGTTATATGCGATATGACCGGCTCGTTAAATCAAGTGTTGATTTAATGATTTAATGTATAATTATATGTTTGATATATTACTTTACATTAACTAGTATTGGTTCACTTAAGATTTGTTTTCTCACTAGTTTGTGCATAAGTGTATATATGATATATATTTGTGTACATATGTTTGTATCATGTTTGATGATACATACAAGATGTGTGTATGAGACTCATACCAAGATTAGGGTAAAGATTAGGGTTATTGTTTCATTTTAAGATTTAACAAAAGGGTTTAACTTAGTCAAAGTTATCAAGCTTGAAGAAGCTTGGAGAAGCTTTGACAAAGTCCACTCTTTTGTCATTTCTTTTGATATTCTTTAACCTAACCTTTAACCTAAAGCCTTGGTTAATTCTCTACATGAGTTAAGCATGATGGCTTAACTCAACCATGGTGCCATTATTCATTGGGATAAGTTTCATTTGGATAATAATTCATATGATTCTTTCTTCTTCTTCTTGATCTTCATCAAGCTCACAAAAGCTTGAGATCTCCAATGGTGTCATGAGAAAAATGTAAGTCCACGTTGCGACCCCCGGTTCTTACGGGGAGACGGAAACGGTATAAAAATCAAATTTTTAGTGCAAGAGGCAACATGGACTAAACAAGGTCGGGATCGTTACCTAAACTAAAACTAGCAAACTTGCTAAAGAGATTTAGCTACTCGGATGAAGATGGTTATACCTAAACTTGAACTCCTTCTTCTTCAAACATTGTGGAGGTTGATGGTTCTCTTTTTGTCGCCTTCTTCCGTCGAAGATGGATCCACCTCGAAGGTTCGACCTTTGGGCTCTTTCTCGAACTTGGAGTGAACTAGAATCTCCGGCTAGCTAAACCCTTGATCCTAGAATGAGTAGAGAGTGATTAAGGGGTGCTTTTCTTTTTAAAGAGAATGATTCTCAACACATGAGAAGGGTTCTCTTTTGCTAGAGGAAGAAGAAGATGAAAATGAAGAGAGAGAAGCTAAATGAGATAATGAGCTCTCTTTTTCTTTCTTGCAACCATAATGCAAAAGAAAAAGAATTATCAAATAATAATAATAATGATAATGAAAAGGTTGATGGAAAGTTTTAGAATGACCATTATCATTACTAACATTAAATGGTTTTGCAAGAATCAAAAAGCATCTTGCTTTTGAAATGATGATGGTCAAATCTTCAACCATGGTCAACAAGTCAACCATGGTCAACAAGTCAACAAAAACCAACCATGGTCAACAAGTCAACAAAAACCAACCATGACACTTTTCATTTTATTAATATTATTAATTGATAAAACATAAATCCATTAGGGTTTGGAAAAAGACGACTGTCAATTGTGCATACGCACCCGTTCTGAAACCCTAATGAAAGTCATCTTCCTCCTCCTCAAATAACTGTGCATACACACCTGCATTCTTGTTCCGAGGAACATGAATACTGAGAGATAAAAGCAACCCCAAAACATATACCGGTATCTGACTCAAACCAGAGCCAACCAGTAAGATCCGTCCGGACTCCAAACGTGCACAAGTGCGCGGATGAGAACGAACCCAGTCGCAAAACCATGCGACCTCTACTCTGTTTTGCCCAGAGGCGAATACCCTCTGTGTGGGACTCTAAAGACTCGACACTACGCTGGCAGTGGGTTTAACCACAGACCGCAAGCGGCACTAGCTGTGCGTAACGGTCCCCAGGTAGATGTCGACAAGAAGGCTGACGGGGTGAAACCCCATCTGAACTCCTACTGAGTCTGAATGTGACAGTCTCCGTACAGTCCGGTCTGTTCGTCTAATACAACGCATGTCGGGCCTAGGGGGCGGTAAAACATCAGTCCCCTAATAGCGGTACAAGTCGTGCCGGAGTGAAGCCCAAAACACCCTGAGATAACACTGGAACCTATCAGTATATCTCGCTTGCCCTGGCCAGGGACTACTCGTGTAATGGCTCTCCTAGACACAGCGCGATGTCAACCCCCAATACCGGGAGAGACGAATCCTGTCTAACCGTCACTGCCTCCAAGTGCTTCGGGACTGCACCCAACCACCACCAGTTTGCACGACTCCTTTGAGCCGTGGTAGGGTAGTGATCAAAGTGCAGTGGGAACACACTTGAGGCGAAGTGCCAGTGTCAAGTCAGCGGACTAATCTGTACTCATGTCACCTGGGAACTGATAACTGACGATAGGTATAATACCAGCCTGTCAGTTCCCGACGAGTCCTGTCCAGTGTACTCGTAACCCAACGAGCACCCGTATACTATCTCCAGTACGACGTACTGATGGCTGTGGGACAGACCATCTCCCACACTGGGATGAGAAGCGCATACGCTAGTCTACTCCGGAGTATCGATGCCCTGTCTCGATAGTCCTGCGACTAGGGACCTGTATAAGGATGTGCTTATAGATTACCCAGCCCCCACTAGTGTGACTGCCATCACAACACTGGTAATCAAGCAAGGATCCTAAAGGCTCCACTAATGCGTATAAGTGATATAGTAAAATAAACACAAGTACACATTGAAGTAGAAACAAACCAAGTAGCATACTACTATATTGAGCAAGATTGTTTATACAAGGTGAATATCCCAAGCTTCCATTAAGTAATATACAAACTAGTATGATAAAGTAATGGCCTCTAGGGCATATACACTAACAATCTCCCACTTGCACTAAGGCCATGTACTGGCGTATCGAAGACCTATCATCTCGATCAGCCGCTCGAACTGAGTCTGGGGTAAGGCCTTGGTGAATGGATCTGCAGTGTTTTCTTCTGAAGCAACCCTCCGAACCTCGATCTCCTTGCGATCCACGATCTCCCTGATTAGGTGATACCGCCTCAAGATGTGCCTGGATCTCTGATGGGACCTGGGTTCCTTCGCTAAAGCTATAGCCCCGTTGTTGTCGCAATACAGAGGTATTGGGTCAACAATGGACGGAACCACCTGAAGTTCTTTCAAGAACTTCCTCATCCAGACAGCTTCTTTTGCGGCATCAGATGCAGCAATGTATTCCGCTTCCATAGTCGAGTCTGCAACGGTTTCCTGTTTGGAGCTCTTCCAACACACCGCCCCTCCATTGAGGGTAAAGACAAAACCCGACATGGACTTGGAATCATCCTTGTCACTCTGGAAGCTGGAGTCAGCAAAGGCCTCGATCTGGAGGTCTTTTCCGCCATACACCAAGAACATCTCCTTAGTCCTTCTCAGGTACTTGAGAATGTTCTTCACCGCTATCCAGTGTTTCTCCCCAGGGTTTGACTGATACCGTCTTACCACACTCAGTGCATAAGCTACATCCGGTCTGGTACACAACATCGCATACATTATAGAGCCTACCGCAGAAGCGTAGGGTATAATAGACATGCGATCCCTCTCCAAATCAGTCTTGGGAGACATCTCTTTAGAGAGGGTGATCCCGTGACAAGCCGGTAGGTTACCGCGCTTGGAATCTTCCATATTGAATCTCTTCACTATGGTGTCGATGTACCTGGACTGAGAAAGTCCCAATATCCTCTTGGATCTATCACGATGGATCCGGATCCCCAGGATGTATGAGGCATCACCCAGGTCTTTCATGGAGAACCTTTGTGACAAGAACCCCTTGACAGATTGTAGCATAGGAATGTCATTTCCTATTAAGAGAATGTCAGCCACATATAAAACGAGGAATACTACAGTTCTCGCTACAAATCTACTATAGATGCATGGTTCATCTGGATTTTTGAAAAAGCCAAATTCCTTGACCGTCTCATCAAAACAGATGTTCCAACTCCGCGATGTCTGCTTTAGTCCATAGATGGACTTAAGCAACTTGCACACCTTTCCGCTGCTCCCACTCTGAATGAAACCCTCCGGCTGATCCATATAGACACACTCCTCTAAATTTCCATTTAGAAAAGCGGTCTTTACGTCCATCTGCCAAATCTCATAATCATGGAAGGCAGCAATGGCAAGAAGGATCCGAATGGATTTCAGCATAGCCACTGGAGAAAAGGTTTCGTCATAGTCCAAGCCAGGTCTTTGACGGAAACCCTTTGCTACAAGTCTAGCTTTATAGGTCTCAACCTGTCCATCTACACCAATCTTCCTTTTGAAGATCCACTTGCATCCTACGGGTTTTACCCCGTCTGGAGCAATGTCCAACGTCCATACTTTGTTGGTGTACATGGACTCCATTTCGGTCCGCATTGCATCCAGCCATTTTACCGAGTCAACGCTCTGAACGGCCTGCTGGAAGCTAGTAGGCTCATCATAATCTATGATGCAATCCTCTCTATCCCCGTCTATGAGAAAACCGTAGTATCTCTCGGGCGGATGAGACTTCCTACTACTTCTGCGGAGCGGCGTAGGAATGTCCTGTTCATTTGAACCCTCTGGTTCCACTAAGCTTTCAGTAATAGTCTGTGGTTCTGGAATTTCTTCCAGTTCTACTGCGCTCCCACTAATTTCCTTTTCTAAGAACTGGTGTTCTAGAAAGTGGGCATTACGAGAAACAAGGACTTTTTGTTCCTCTGCGTAGTAGAAAAGATACCCCCTGGTGTTCTTTGGGTATCCCACAAACTTACACAGTACTGATCGTGCCTCGAGTTTTTCCGCATGCTGCTTTTTGACAAAAGCCGGACATCCCCAGATCTTCAGATATTGAATATAGGGTTTCTTCCCACTCCATAACTCATATGGTGTGGTAGGCACAGTCTTAGTGGGAACTCGGCTCAAAAGGTACGCAGCTGATTCTAGCGTATACCCCCAGAATGATCGCGGTAACTCAGCGTTACTCATCATGGACCGTACCATATCCAATAGGGTGCGGTTCCGTCTCTCCGATACACCGTTGTGTTGCGGAGTGTATGGAGGAGTAAGCTGAGAGAGAATTCCATTCTCTTTTAAGTAGTTCAGGAACTCGGCACTCAAGTATTCTCCACCTCGATCCGATCTTAGAATCTTGATACTTTTGCCGGTTTGTTTTTCTACCTCATTCTTATATTCCTGGAATTTTCCAAAGGCTTCGGATTTATGTTTCATCAAGAAGACATGTCCGAACCTTGAAAAATCATCCGTAAAAGTAATGAAGTAAGAAAAACCGCTTCGCGCAAGTGTAGACATTGGACCGCACACGTCGCTGTGTACGGGCCCCAAGAGCTCGCTCGCTCTTACTCCGTGTCCAGTGAACGGAGTCTTTGTCATCTTTCCTTTGAGACAGGATTGACAAGTGGCATACGACTGATATTCGAACGGATTCAAATACCCTTCTGTATGTAACTTAGTCAACCTTCTCTCATTGATGTGACCCAGTCTACAATGCCATAAGAAAGCCTGATTAATATCTGGAGACTTTCTTTTGTGTGTATTCTGGACATTGAAAATCTGTGGTTGGTTTAACACGTATATACCATTGCTCAGAGTACCTGACCCAATCAGAACTTGATTAAGGTGAATGTTTACAACATTACTTACAAACGCAAATTCATAACCTTCTTTAGAAACTAAAGATACAGAAATGATATTACAAGTTGCGTTGGGTACAAAAAAGCAATTACGCAAAACCAAAACATGCCCATCTGTCATTCCCAGGTGATAGTCCCCCACGGCTTTAGCATCCATGCTAGCTCCGTTCGCAACTCTGAGGGTCATGTCACCTGCCTTCAAAAACCTACGGTTTCTCAACGTCTGCAAAGAATTACAGATATGAGATCCTGATCCGGTATCCAATACCCAGGAAGTAGAGTTTATAGAAAGACAGTTTTCAATAACATACACACCTGAAGCTGAAGCCGCAACCTGCTTCAGTTCCTGTGTCCTGGCCTTCCAGGCCCTGCAATCTTTCTTCCAGTGTCCACTCTTATGACAATAGAAGCATTCCTCCTTTCCCACAAGCTTCCCCGCAATCTTTGTTTCCTTTTCCTTTCCCTTCGTACCCACTTTACTAACACCGCCTCTTGGTTTGGCGGGGGCTTTCTTCCTCTTTCCCTTGGCTTTCGCCTTGGACCTAGAGGAAGAAGATCCTCCTACAAACAAAGCGGGTGTTTCCCTACCTTTCTGTAGGGTGCCCTCTGCGCTTTTCAGCAAGTTGAGAAGTTCTGAAAGTTCAACTTCCTTTTCTTGTAAGTTGAAGTTCAGTATAAACTGGGCGTAAGTGGATGGAAGGGACTGGAGGATTAAATCCGTATAGAGTTCACTTTCCAACGTGGTCCCAAGTTCCGCGAGCTCCTCAATATAGCCAATCATCTTAAGCACGTGGTCCGCTACCGATGATCCGACGGCCAACCTTGCCGAAAATAACTTCTTCGACAATTCGTATCTTGCGATACGAGACTGCTCTCCATACAGTTCTTTTGTATGAAGAAATATGGATTCCAAATCCATATTCTCGTGCCTCCTCTGGTGTTCGTTGTCCATAGAGGCAAGCACGAGGCATTTGGCCTTCGCGCAATCAATCTCCCAAGTCTTACGGATTTCCTTATCCGCGACGCTGGAGGTGGGACCTGGGATGGGGGGAGCTTTGGTGGTAAGAAGACACCCTAGCTTGTCGTAAGTGATTGCCATTTTGACATTCCTGAGCCAATCTTTGTAGTTTGGCCCTGTCAGTATATTTTTATCTAGAAGTAACTTAAGTCCAGTCATTTCGATTTGGTCGCTGCAGGGGGAGAGAGAAGAAACACTTTAGCACGATGCTCTTGCAAGTTTAGAATGGTTTTTTAATTTGTCTAAACAGGATGGCTCCCACTGTCTCTCGAATCCCTCCTCAAACCATAAAGGAAGAATTAGTCGGGATCAATCCCACCGCACAATACTTGCTTAACCATTCAGCCAGGCCAGTGTCGGTACTTCGAGGGAGGTTTTCCAACGCTTTCGCGAAGTTCCTTAATTAGATAACCTCTTTTCCCTGGGGGCGTAGCCCCGCTAACACCTTTCTAGGCACCTACTAGGTTTATAGCATTGATCGTTTAGTGAAAAATTTCCCGAGGAGTAGCATATACTCACAGTAGGATCGGGATCCAAATATCATCGCGTGACGAAACTGAAGGAATCCTACCAGAATCATCACACTCCAAATGGTATGCAAATCTAGCAAGTTTCAGTACTTATGAAACTCCCGATGTGGATTTTTGCCCCATGCTCTTATGACCTTGGCGTGAGGTCAAAATGTCATAAGTCACATGTCAAGTTCTTCCCATCATTATCCTGGTTAATTTGAACCCACCCGTACCTACCCTTGACGTAGGCCAAAATGGCAGTACGACTGTTTCAAACCAACGCATTCTATCTATGCAACAGATAAATATCCGGCAGCTACCAATCACTATGCCTTGGCGTGAGGTCAAAATACATGGCTTGAATACTACCGTATATTTAACTGAAATGATAGAGGGCTACGAATGGTTTTGGCGAAACCGTGAACGTAGTGAACTTGATATAATCGATGGAACGAGATAGCTTTTAGAAGGAGTGGCTCAATCTCCGCATTTAAAAGTTAGTTTTGAAAAGAACCGAGTGGTTTTTCGAAAGTGTTCCAACGACTTTAACTTGGTTTATTATCTTGCATTAGTTCTTTTAATGCGTGATATTCTTGCATTAGTTCTTTTAATGCGTCCCATCAATTAATCCTACCATTGCAGAAAACAACCAAAATATGACGTACGCTTATGCCATATGCATTCGCCACGGGGCCCCGTCATCACCCGTTAGGTTACTTAACTAACGACAGAGCGGGGGCTGGGCTAGCGCGGCTGTAAAACATAAGCAACGCCTAAATAGTTATAGATATAGCAATAGTAGACATTACAGATCACAGATGAATGCATTGGATATACTAGGAATCCGCAATCCGTTCGAGCCTGTAACGAAAAGCGGATTACACGGTCGCGGTGAATAGCTAAATACCCCACACAAGACCCCTACGGGTGCGGCAAACTACCCGCCAAGTACTCGGCAGTTTGTGCACCCCTCCATGGGTCTATCCTAGGAGCAAAAACAGTAAAAAGAATTATACTATGACGGCAACAACCCCGACCCGGTTGTGCGGCCAAACAAATAATAATATTACATCAATTTACATTTGCAAATGAATGAAAGAAAAACAAAAGCTCATCTCACATCCACCCCGGCTATTCACCCGCGACAGTCCAACACATTCATATACACATTCCAATATCAAACACAGATCATGTATAACCCCGACTAATCGACTTATAGCGATTAGCCGACGTTCAATACATGCAAGCATCACAGATATAACCATCATAGTCAAAGTGCAGTGAAGTTCGGAAAAAAAAAACGGAATTATAGGACTCCAAAAGTGAATTTTAGTTCTGGAAAATCTGGGCACATATAATATATTTTAAAAATCCCAAAACCAACACACAAACACACTGCACGAAAAACGATGCAGAGAAGACGACAAAAGCTTGAGAGCTCCAATGGTGTCATGAGAAAAATGTAAGTCCACGTTGCGACCCCCAGTTCTTACGGGGAGGCGGAAACGGTATAAAAATCAAATTTTTAGTGCAAGAGGTAACATGGACTAAACAAGGTCGGGATCGTTACCTAAACTAAAACTAGCAAACTTGCTAAAGAGATTTAGCTACTCGGATGAAGATGGTTATACCTAAACTTGAACTCCTTCTTCTTCAAACATTGTGGAGGTTGATGGTTCTCTTTTTGTCGCCTTCTTCCGTCGAAGATGGATCCACCTCGAAGGTTCGACCTTTGGGCTCTTTCTCGAACTTGGAGTGAACTAGAATCTCCGGCTTGCTAAACCCTTGATCCTAGAATGAGTAGAGAGTGATTAAGGGGTGCTTTTCTTTTTAAAGAGAATGATTCTCAACACATGAGAAGGGTTCTCTTTTGCTAGAGGAAGAAGAAGATGAAAATGAAGAGAGAGAAGCTAAATGAGATAATGAGCTCTCTTTTTCTTTCTTGCAACCATAATGCAAAAGAAAAAGAATTATCAAATAATAATAATAATGATAATGAAAAGGTTGATGGAAAGTTTTAGAATGACCATTATCATTACTAACATTAAATGGTTTTGCAAGAATCAAAAAGCATCTTGCTTTTGTAATGATGATGGTCAAATCTTCAACCATGGTCAACAAGTCAACCATGGTCAACAAGTCAACAAAAACCAACCATGGTCAACAAGTCAACAAAAACCAACCATGACACTTTTCATTTTATTAATATTATTAATTGATAAAACATAAATCCATTAGGGTTTGGAAAAAGACGACTGTCAATTATGCATACGCACCCGTTCCGAAACCCTAATGAAAGTCATCTTCCTCCTCCTCAAATAACTGTGCATACACACCTGCATTCTTGTTCCGAGGAACATGAATACTGAGAGATAAAAGCAACCCCAAAACATATACCGGTATCTGACTCAAACCAGAGCCAACCAGTAAGATCCGTCCGGACTCCAAACGTGCACAAGTGCGCGGATGAGAACGAACCCTGTCGCAAAACCATGCGACCTCTACTCTGTTTTGCCCAAAGGCGAATACCCTCTGTTTGGGACTCTAAAGACTCGACACTACGCTGGCAGTGGGTTTAACCACAGACCGCAAGCGGCACTAGCTGTGCGTAACGGTCCCTAGGTAGATGTCGACAAGAAGGCTGACGAGGTGAAACCCCATCTGAACTCCTACCGAGTCTGAATGTGACAGTCTCCGTACAGTCCGGTCTGTTCGGCTAATACATCGCATGTCGGGCCTAGGGGGCGGTAAAACGTCAGTCCCCTAATAGCGGTACAAGTCGTGCCAGAGTGAAGCCCAAAACACCCTGAGATAACACTGGAACCTACCAGTATATCTCGCTTGCCCTGGCCAGGGACTACTCGTGTAATGGCTCTCCTAGACACAGCGCGATGTCAACCCCCAATACCGGGAGAGACGAATCCTGTCTAACCGTCACTGCCTCCAAGTGCTTCGGGACTGCACCCAACCACCACCGGTTTGCACGACTCCTTTGAGCCGTGGTAGGGTAGTGATCAAAGTGCAGTGGGAACACACTTGAGGCGAAGTGCCAGTGTCAAGTCAGCGGACTAAGCTGTACTCATGTCACCAGGGAACTGATAACTGACGATAGGTATAATACCAGCCTGTCAGTTCTCGACGAGTCCTGTCCAGTGTACTCGTAACCCAACGAGCACCCGTATACTATCTCCAGTACGACGTACTGATGGCTGTGGGACAGACCATCTCCCACACTGGGATGAGAAGCGCATACGCTAGTCTACTCCGGAGTATCGATGCCCTGTCTCGATAGTCCTGCGACTAGGGACCTGTATAAGGATGTGCTTATAGATTACCCAGCCCCCACTAGTGTGACTGCCATCACAACGCTGGTAATCAAGCAAGGATCCTAAGGGCTCCACTAATGCGTATAAGTGATATAGTAAAATAAACACAAGTACACATTGAAGTAGAAACAAACCAAGTAGCATACTACTATATTGAGCAAGATTGTTTATACAAGGTGAATATCCCAAGCTTCCATTAAGTAATATACAAACTAGTTTGATACAGTAATGGCCTCTAGGGCATATACACTAACAATAAAGAGTGAGAAATCCAATTATAATGTGAACCCACTTCCTATTTCTTCATCCTCTACCACTTGCCATGTAGTATAGGGTGTTCTCTTCACAAAGTTTTTGACCAAGTGAAGGAATAGCTTGAGTTTGAGTCTCCTCGACGTAGATCATCTTCGGCCTCGAAGTCAATGACCTAGCCCGTTCTTTTCTTCGACGAAACCATCGCTAGAGTCCAGGATCTGATGATCGCAGCGGAAGGACGTCAACACGTAGCTAAAGAAATGGTAGAGCGGATCTACAAAGGTTGTAGTCCCTTTTCACTTAGCAATAAAGTTGTTTACTTTCTTGTTTTTCGCCTTATCCTCTAGTTAACGATCTTCATTAGGGTTTCTCGGCACATAAATTTTTGAATTTGGCATGGTTGATACTTTGTGGAACCTCTTCAGTGTGCCTAGTAACCCTACAGTAGTATCAGAGACTAGCTAGAGCTTTAGGAGAAGTGTAGACGATGTTCGAAATCCGATCGAACACCGAAGCCATAACTCAAACCCTTCTCTGTACATTTTCTAAAAATGTGAATTTTTCTAGATTAAAAATATCCAAAAAATTCAGCAGGGAATTGTATGAGTTACTGTGCAGCACGTGACTCCAACTCGACCAAAGCGCCGCGGAACCGCGGCCCCACCCTATCTTCTGCGGCGGTTCCGCGGCCATAATGGTGAGTTAGGCCACGTGGTTTGCACAGTAACTTATTTATGGAGCTTCTGAGTTTTATGTGAATTTTTAAATTATACTCAACAGTTGAGTTTTTCTGGGTTGTATTGGGAATTCGACGATTCGATCGGAATCTTTAACTTTTTCTGTGTTTTTCCGGATAATTTACAATATGTTAAATAGTTCGACCGGATATAAATACCCAATTTTTCCCCTACCGAGAAATTTCCAAGTGTTGGAATTTTCCATGGTTTAAGAATGTTCTAAGTGTAAGGTTTACCTAGCACCTTATGAGAGGTTTGGATGCATCACATGTCACAAAGATCAAATTTTTATGGTGCTAAGTAAGCATACAAAGGATCTATCATAGAAAATTAGGGTTTCATAAACATTAACTAACATCATATGTTATAAAGGCTAGGGTTTTGAGACTACAACCATTGTAGCTCCCTTTTGTAGACTCCTTGGCCACTTGAGAGTTGGAAAAATATTAGCTTGAAGTCCTCTAACGTCCACGACGATCCACTCGAAGCTCCTTTGTCCAAGCTATCAACTTCACTTTAACAAGAAGATGAAATGAAGCTAACACTCTAAACAAGTGGGCTAGACTTGTGTAGAATGGTGTTGTGGTTCTCTTTCTCCCTTCAAACTCCTATCTTTTTAGTATTTTTCTCACTTGAAAAGTCTAGAGAGCAAGAGCTCAAGGTTGAAGAAGATGGTGGCTATTTTTTAAGAAGAAGAGAAGATAAACTCATCAAAAGAAAAAGAAAATATATGTATATATATTTATTTCTTCTCATCTCAAACCGTGGTTAAATTATGAAGATATTATTTAATTTGAGTTAAAACATGAAAGGAAAGTTTAATCCATGGTTAAGGGTAGGTGAGCATGGTTAGGTCAAAGAAGAGACTAGAAACAAACCATGAATTATCCTTTCCTTTTTCATTTTGTTTTAAAACAAATATAAGTAATAATCCATATAAATAACCAAGGTGTGAGTCTTATATTGCCACCATTTTCTATATATAAACAACCATGGTAGAATGATGTATGTATGCATGTGTGCATGCACATCCATATGTGCATGAACAAGAATGAATGCATACATGCATGCATACATCCAAAAGAAATAAGATAGGATTTCTAGAGAGAAGCTAATGGTTAAATGATAAATCAACACTTGATTTATCAACCCGGTCATATCACATACGATCCGACCAAAAGCAATCCGCCCAATTAATATACGGTATCTCATACGCGCATTTTAACCGGGTCCATGCGCTTATCGCATACGCGCACCACAACGTTTTGCCTGGACTAGGTAACTTCTATGTGGGACTCTAAGACTCGTCAATACGCCGGCAGTGGGTGATGATCATATCAAGCACCCTCAAGCCGCAAGCGGTCAGCTAAACGTAACGGCCATCTGGGTATTGAGCGATCAGAATAAAACAAGCGAACCTGCTACAACTCACGTCGAGCCAATCTGCAACACTACTGTACAGTCCGGTCTCTTTGTCAGATATGCTGCATATCGAGTCTAGGGATGGTAACGTCGGCCCCAATAACTCAATAAGTTGTGCCAGTGAATGGTCTATAACAGATCGAGAAACTACTGATAACACTTATCAGTAAATCTCAGCAGCCCTTGCCAGGGACTTACTGATATAACCAGTCGAGCACAGCACAGCATCAACTCCCAATACCGGGAAAGGCGAAACCCTTCCTATCGCTCATCGCCTTCGTGTGTCTCGGGACTGTACCCAACGGCCACCTGTTTGCACGACTCAGTAGAACCGTGGTAGGGTGGTAATCAAAGTACAGCGGGAGAGCACACAAGACTCTATGACGATCTCGGGTCTACAAACTAACCTGTACCAGTGTCACCTGAGAACTGCTATCCGACGATAGATATAATTCCATATAGGAGTTCTCAGTGAGTCCATCCAGTGTACCCAGTCACCACTGAGCACCCGTATATGATCTTGATGTCAAACATCGATGAATGTGGGAACATCCATCGCCCATCACATGGGTCTAGTATCATATACGCTAGTCTACTCTGGTATATCGATGCCCCGTCTCGATACACCTCCGACTAGGGACATTTCAGGATATGCTTATAAACTACAGATGTCCACTAGTATGAACTCTATCATAATCACTGTAGTCAAGCCGATATCCTCAGGGCTTTATCAGTATGTATAAATGAATAAAAGCATGATCAAATCAACATGTCAGATAAAGTAGAACCAAAAAGCATACTATCATGTCGAGCAAGAATGTACACTGAATATATATATATACATGTACAGATACATCCACTATCATATAATGGCCTCTAGGGCATACATATATCCAACAATCTCCCACTTGCACTAAGGCCAGTTATTGGCGTATCTCATACCCAACATCTCAAAAAGTCGCTCATGCTGCGGCTGAGGGAGGGCCTTGGTGAGTGGATCCGCAGCGTTATTCTTTGTGTCTACTCTCTTAATCTCGATCTCGCGGCGATCTACAATCTCCCGGATCAAATGAAAGCGCCTCAGGATGTGTCTCGACCGCTGATGGGACCTGGGCTCCTTAGCTAACGCCATACCCCCATTATTATCACAATACAAGGGTATTAGATCAATAATGGTTGGAACTACTCCTAGCTCCGAGACGAACTTCTTCATCCAGACGGCTTCCATGGCGGCATCATTTGCAGCAATGTACTCAGCCTCCATCGTAGAGTCTGCAACGGTATCCTGTTTGGAACTCTTCCAACTTACCGCCCCTCCATTGAGGGTAAATACAAACCCTGAGATAGATTTGTTGTCATTCTTATCGCTCTGGAAGCTCGAATCGGTAAAGCCCTCCATTTGGAGATCTGCATTACCATACACCAAGAACAATTCTTTAGTCCTTCGTAAGTACTTAAGAATGTTCTTCACAGCTGTCCAGTGGTTCTCCCCTGGGTTGGATTGATACCTGCTTACAACACTAAGTGCATAAGCTACATCTGGGCATGTACATAACATCGCATACATTATAGATCCTACTGCCGAAGCATAGGGTATAATGCTCATGGGAGCTCTCTCTTCATCGGTCTTTGGACAAGAATCCTTGGAGAGAGTGATACCATGGCAAGCGGGTAAGGCACCCCGCTTAGAGTCTTCCATACTAAACATTTTTAGGATTGTGTTAATGTACCTGGTTTGGGACAATCCCAAAAACTTTTTGGATCTATCCCTATAGATCCTTATGCCCAGGATGTATGTGGCATCACCCAGATCCTTCATGGAGAACTTTAGTGATAAGAAAGATTTGACCGACTGTAGCATAGGAATATCATTTCCTATCAGAAGAAGGTCATCCACGTACAGTACGAGGAATGTGACAGCTCTTCCTACAGCCTTCTTATAAACACATGGTTCATCTGGATTTTTGATGAAATCAAACTCTTTGATAACATCATCGAAATAGATGTTCCAACTCCGAGATACCTGCTTTAAGCCATATATGGATTTAAGCAATCTACATGCTTTCCCGCTGCTCCCACTGTCAATGAAGCCCTCTGGCTAATCCATATAAACGCATTCTTCTAAATCTCCATTTAGAAATGCTGTTTTAACGTCCATCTGCCAGATTTCATAGTCGTAGTGAGCAGCAATAGCAAGTAGGATCCGAATGGATTTAAGCATGACTACGGGAGAAAAAGTTTCGTCATAGTCCAAACCTGGTCTTTGACGAAAGCCTTTCGCCACAAGTCTTGCCTTATAGGTCTCTACCTGCCCATCTACACCAATCTTTCTTTTAAAGATCCATTTGCATCCCACAGGTTTTACCCCAGTGGGTACAATGTCCAAAGTCCATACTTTGTTGGTGTACATAGACTCCATTTCGGATCTCATGGCATCCAGCCACTTCACAGAGTCTCCACTCGTGATAGCTTGCTGAAAACTGGTAGGATCATCATCATCCATGATGCAGTCTTCTCCGTCACCATCAATGAGGAAACCGTACTACCTCTCCGGTGGGCGAGAAGTCCTACCAGACCTACGGAGTGGCTAAGGTTCTTCAGTTTCTATTGCAACAGCCGGTTCAACCAAGTCGTCATTTGTAGTTTGTGTCTCTAGAACCTCTTCTAGATCCACCACATTGCCATCATCTTTATCTGTGAAAAACTCTTTTCCCAAGAATGTGGCATATTGAGAAACAAACACCTTTTGTTCCTCCTTGTGGTAGAATAGATATCCATATGAATTCTTTGGATACCCCACAAAATTACACATGACTGACCGTGTCTCGAGTTTGTCCGGATTCTGCTTTTTAACATAGGCCGGGCAACCCCAAATCTTAATTCTCTTAAGAGATGGTCTCTTCCCATGCCATATCTCATATGGTGTGGTAGACACGGTTTTGGTTGGAACCCTGTTCAGTAGAAACGCTGCAGTCTCCAATGCATGCCCCCAAAATGAGACGGGTAACTCAGCATCACTCATCAAGGATCAGACCATATCTATTCCGTCGTTCAGACACACCGTTATGCTGTGGTGTGTAAGGAGGAATGAGCGGAGATAGAATCCCATTCTCTTTTAAGAAGTTTGCAAATTCTGTACTACGGTATTCCCCACCTCGATCTAATCGAAGCATCTTGATACTCAAGACGGTTTGTTTTTCTACTTCTTGTTTATATTCAATGAATTTCTCGAAAGCTTCGGACTTGTGCTTTAATAAAAATACATGACCGAATCTTGAGAAATCATCAATGAAAGTAATGAAGTATGAAAAACCGCCTCTAGCCCGTATAGACATTGGCCCGCATACATCACTATGTATGAGGCCTAGGAGCTCAGTAGCTTTTTCTCCGTGTCCGGTAAACGGAGTTTTGGTCATTTTACCCTTGATACAAGACTGGCAAGTCGCATAAGATTTATATTCAAAAGGGTTTAAATATCCATCTTTGTGCAACTTGTTTAGTCTTGTTTCGTTAATATGACCAAGTCTACAGTGCCAAAGAAAAGCTTCATTTAATTCTGAAAGTTTCTTTTCTTAGTGTGTTGTATACTGAAAACTGTGTGTTGATTTAGGACGTATATCCCGTTATTAAGTGTACCTTACCCAACCAACATTTGATTCAGGTGAATCTTCATAACATTGTTCTGCAATACAAAATTATATCCTTCATTGTCTAACAAAGAAACAGATATTATATTACATAGCATACTTGGTACAAAATAACATGGGTTCAAAACCAATATACACCCAGATGGCAACCCCAAGTGATACTTTCCCACTGCGACTGTACGTACATTGGAACCATTTCCAACGCGGAGAGTATGGTCACCTGTCTTCAAAACTTTGCTATTTCTCATTCCCTGAATAGAATTGCAAATCTGAGAACCTGAACCGGTATCTAATACCCAGGAAGCAGAGTTTATTGAAAAACAGTTTTCTGTCACAAACACACCTGAAGCGGAAGCATCCCCATGCTTCTTCTTGAGGTTCAAGTACTCTGTACAGTTGCGCTTCCAATGTCCTGCTTTGTGGCAATGAAAACATTCACCCTTCCCCGAGTCTCCAGCTTTGGACTTTTCCTTTCCCTTCACCTTTTTAACTCCACCCTTAGGATTGGTGGGCTTCTTCTTTTTCTTTCCTTTGGACTTAGCCTTAGGGCGAGAAGAAGAAGATTGCCCAATAGTCATAACGGGAGTTTTCATCGATTTCATAGTGCTCTCTGCACTCCTTAACATATTAAGGAGTTCAGGTAGCTCCTTCTCCATGTCGTGCATGTTGAAGTTAACTATGAACTGAGCAAAGGTAGAGGAAAGGGACTGCAGAATAATATCCGTATTTTGTTCATTGTCCATTGTCCATCCTAGGTCCTCAAGCTCTTCTATAAGAGCTATCATCTTCAGAACATGATCACCTACCGGTGTGCCAGGGGCCATTCGCATCTGAAACAATTTCTTTGATGCTTCGTATCGTAATACGCGGGATTGCTCTTCATACAACTCCTTTGTATGGAGGAATATGGTTTGAATGTCCATATTCTCGTGCTGCTTTTGATGTGTATTGTCCATCGATGCAAGAGCGAGGCATTTGGCCGTGTCACAGTCAGCGTCCCATGTCTTGCGGAGTTCAATGTCCGCAACTGAGGATTTTGGACCTGGGCTGGGCGGGGCTGAAGCCGTGAGGACATATGATACTTTATCATAAGTCAAGGCTATTTTCAGATTCCTCAGCCAGTCTTTATAATTGGTCCCATTCAGTTTGTTTTTATCTAGTAAAAGCTTGAGTCCAGTCATTGGTATCTGCCATTAAGAGAGAGAAAAGAATACACTCAGCGAAAGCTCTTGCATAGATCAGATTGGTTATTATCTTATCTAATCGATGTCTCCCACTGCTTTAATCAAGTCTTTCTTTCAAACCTTAAAAAGAAAACTAGCCAGGATTAATTACAGTCTACAACTTCGCAAACCGTTCAGCCAGGCCAGTGTCGGTACTTGAGGGAGGTTCCCCGTGCTTTCGCACGGACCTAATTAAAGTAAACCTCATTTTCCCAGAGGCGTAGCCTCGTTAACACCTTTCTAGACACCTAATGAGTTAGCTAATTGTAAACTGCAAAACTCTCCTAGGAGCAACTATTGCCCACAGTGGGATCGGGATCCAACCATCATATGGAAGGTATGCAATCTCATTGCAAATCTCAACACTTGAAATTCCCGATGTGATTTTTACCCCTAGTACCTATGACCATGGCTATGGTCAACAAATCACAAGTACTAGTCAAGTTCAGCCCGTCATTTCTTGATTAATCAGACCTGTCTACATGACCCTTGGCTAAGGTCAACAAAGTCATATACCCGTCCTAATTAATCTGCATCATATGCATTATAGGAAGACATCACTTAGCTACCGTACACTACGCCTTGGCTAAGGTCAACAAACGTAGCACGAATACTAAGTACTCTACTTCCTAAAATGACGGAGGGTTGCGAATGATTTTTAAGAAAATTTTTAACGCTTTGAACTTGATATCGTCGTAGAATCAAATGGTTTTGAAAAGGAGTGGCTTGTGCTCCGCAGTTTTTTGAAATACAGCTTTTTCATAAAGAGCCGAGTGGTTTTCAAATCCGATTCTACAACATCTTTTTAGGTTTATTTTCTTTACATTAATCATATTAATGTAATCCCATCATTTAAGTCCTTAATCCAATCACAGAAAAGAAACGAAAATAACACGTACGCTTATGCCATCCGCATTCGCCGCAATGTTCCGTTATGCACCGTTAGGCAACTTAACTAACGGCATACCGGGACGGGACTAGCGCGGGTGTAAAACATAAGCAACGTCTACTATATATCTCATATATAATATATCATTCATCACAGATATCACAGAACACAGGCAGCAGAAACATATATATAATGTGGGATATACTAGGACGTAGGTATTTAGTATTTAGCCAATAATAGAAAATACGGATTCCACAGTCGCGATGAATAGCCAAGCCCACACCCCTAGACCCCTAGGAGAGCGGAAAGCGACCCTACCAATCCTGGAGTTTAGGAGACCCGGTCTCGACTCCTCGAGATGGCCTCCCACTGAACCCCAGAACCCGGTCACTTGTGCTCCCCTCTTTGGGTCTATCCTAATGCGGAAAAGTAAATAATATACAACACTGGTGACACAACCTCAACCCAGAAGTGCCCCAAATAAAAGAATATTACATTACATTTGAATTTACATGAATGAAAATATAAATCTCTTATCTCACATAAAACCCCCCGGCTATTCGATCGCGACAATCCTGCACATCATATATCAGCAACACATAATATCATATATCATCAACGAAAGTAAGTATGCATACCCCAATTATCGTTGATGTATAGCAACGAAACCGGCGATATCGAACATACTACACTTATGGTCACAGAAAAGAAAGTGTAAAACTATAATATTTGGAATCCACATTCTCTTTAGACATCATAAATGCGAAATATCACATACTTCGTATTTCATGCTTAAACTATATGAATTCCACATATTGTATCACATTCCAGATAAATAGACAGTATTAAAGTTTTTGAACGAACGATCAAATACCAAAGATTCACTAAAGCTCAACACTTCAGCAGAGTTCAAGAACCCGGAGTGTGACACAGTAGTAGCGTTCCAGCCGTAGAAGGGTCAAGCCAACGCCTCACATGTGGCACGCTGTATTGCCCCAAACCCTTAGGTTCAAAGGGCAGTTCAAGACGGTCACATAATCGAGTTAAGTTTTGTTGTCTTCTAGAGGGTCCACCACAAAACTTGCACGTATCTCTAAAATACTTAAACCCCGTGAATAGTGAGCAAATGATACTCGTTCAAACACTTCAATACTTTCTAATTTACCCGGAAAAGCAACGAAACGAAAATTCCGATCGAATCGTCGAGTTCAAAACCATCTCCAGAATATACAGTACTGGATTCAGATTAAACATACCTAAAAACAATATACAAGCAGTTTTAGGAATTACAGTAGAAAAATGAAGACATGAAGCCTCTGTACGGCCGCGGAGTTCCAACTCTCAAGTCACCAAGGAGTCTACAAAAGGGAGCTACAAAGGTTGTAGTCTCAAAACCCTTGCCTTTATAACATATGATGTTAGTTAATGTTTATGAAACCCTAATTTTCTAGGATAGATCCTTTATATGCTTACTTAGCACCATAAAAATTTGATCTTTGTGACATGTGATGCTTCCAAACCTCTCATAGGGTGCTAGGTAAAACTTACATTGGTATCAAAGCATGATCAAATCAACATGTCAGATAAAGTAGAACCAGATAGCAAACTATCATGTCGAGCAAGAATGTACACTGAATATATATATATATATATATATATATATATATACACATGTACAGATACATCTACAATCATATAATGGCCTCTAGGGCATACATATATCCAACACTAAGTAGTGCAAGTAACGCGATGGACCCTCTAGAAGACAACAAACCTTAACTCGATTATGTGACCGTCTTGAACTGTCCTTTGAACCTTAGGGTTTAGGGCAGTACGGCGTGCCACATGTGAGGTGTTGGCTTGACCCTTCTACGTCTGGACCGTTGGTACTGTGGCATGAAGTGAATGTTTTAAAACTTATTTCATGTGTTGAGCTGTTTCGGGAAAACTTGGGTGTTTGATTGTTCGAGCGGAAAGTTTAACATTTTCTATTTATCTGGAATGTGATACAATATTTGGAATCCACAAGTAGTTATGAGATAACTGATTTGAATGTTATAAACATAGCACTTTAGTCTCGATTGATCGGTTGCCACGGGATTTTGATGTGATCAAAAGTCCGTCGCAATCACGTAGTGTACGCGGATACTCGCCGGGTAAACTTAATAGACATCCATACCCCATAGCCTCGACCAAGTGACTGTAGGAGAACCCCGTCGCCCAAAGCATCCGTTCGGGTGCTCGCGGTTGCGGTGTTCCGCCTTGGTGCACTTTGTCGACGGTATCGGGGGTGCGGCCGTCTACTAAAGTTTGCGACGAGCATTCGATCAGTTTATCGGGAATCTTGTTGAATTGCCCGACTTGATATTGAAAAGTGTTTTCGATATAGAGACTAAAATGCGGGGTTTATAATTGTTAGGCATATGATGTCTAAGGAATTCAGATGGTTAGCCATGCGATGTCTAAAAGGGTTGTGGATTCCAACTGTTATAGTTTTACACTTTCTTTTATGCGACCGTAAGTGTAATATGTGGTATCGCCGGTTTCGTTGATATATGTCAACTACAATTGGGATGCGCATATTTACTTACGTTGATGACATGTGATGTTATGTGTTGCTGGATATGTTATATTGGATCGTCGCGTTTTGAATAGCCGGGGGTTTTATGTGAGATGAGGGTTTTTATTTTCATTCATGTAAAATTTGTTGTATGTAATATTCTTTTATTGAGGCACTTCCAGGTTGCGGAAGATGTCACCATTTGTATATTATTTACTTTTCCGCACTAGTGTAGACCCAAGGAGGAGGGCACAAGTAACCGGGTTCTGGAGTCCAGTGGGAGACCAACTCGAGGAGTCGAGTCCGAGTCTCCTAACTCTAGAATTGGTAGGGTTGCTTGCCGTTCTCATAGGGGTCTAGGGGTGTGGGTTTGTCTATTCATCGCGACCGTGGAATCCGTGTTTTATACTGGCTCGTATTGAAAACACGGACGTCCTAGTATATCCAATGTTTCATATGTTTCTTCTGCTGCGATATCTGTGATGTGATCATTTGATGTTCTGTGATAAATACTGTATATAGTATATATGATATATTATATAGACGTTACTAATGTTTTACACCCGTGCTAGCCCTGCCCCGCTCTGCCGTTAGTTACCAAACCTAACGGTGCACGAGGGGACATGCGGATGGCATAAGTGTACGTCGTATTTATCTGTGATGTTTAGGTGATTTAAATGATGGGACTTCATTAATATGATTAATGAAAGAAAAAGAAACCTAAAGATGTTGTGGAATTGAATTTTCAAAAACAGGCAGCTACAGTTCTTGCTTTGCATCGCGGTGTTCCTTGTAGAACATCCTGTACCTTATTCGATAAGGAAAGGGCCGAGATCCCTTCACCGGGAGTGACCCCTTTAGCAATAACTGGCAGATGCTACAACCCTCAATTTGTCTTTTGATTGCTCCCATAGTTCTTGCTTTGCACAGCGGTACATATGATATATCCTGCACCTTATTCGATGAGAAAAGGGCCGACAATCCCTTCACCGGGAGTGACCCCTTTAGCAAAACTAGAAAAGACTAAAAACACTCCATTTTAAAATCATTTGATTGTACAACGATATCAAGTTCATTACGCAAAAGGTTTTCAGAAAAACCTGTCGTAGCCCTCCGTCATTTCAGATATGTAGTAGTTAGTATTCGTGCTACGTTTGTTAGCCTGCGTCAAGGCGTAGTGTGCGGTAGCTAACTAGTATTTATCTGCTTATGAATATGATGCAGATTGGATTAGGGTATTCGTGCGACTTTGTTGGCCTGCGTCAAGGGTCGTACGGATGGGTTTGATTCAATCAGGAAATGACGTGTTGAACTTGACTAGCGCACTATGGTTTGTTGGCCTGCGTTAAGGTCATAGGACGTTAGGGGCAAAATTATCGGGAATTTCAAGTGTTGAAATTTGCAATGAGATTGCATGCCTTCTATGAGATAGTTGGATCCCGATACCCACTGCGAGTAATTGTTACTCCTGGGAGATTTTTACACATTACAATTAGCCGATCAAGTAGGTGTCCAGAAAGGTGTCAACGGGGTTACGCCTCTGGGAAAACGAGGTTTACTTTAATTAGGTCCGTGCGAAAGCACGTGGAACCTCCCTCAAAGTACCGACACTGGCCTGGCTGAAAGATTGGCGAACTTGTAGCGTGTAATTAATCCATGCTAGTCTTTCCTTTTAGGGTTTGAAGGAAGATTTGATAAAAACAGTGGGAGCCATCCTGATTAGATAAAATAATAACCAATCTAATCTTGCAAGAGCGCACGCAAAGTGTTTTCTTCTCTCTCTCTCTCCAGGTAGCGACCATGTCACGTCTTAATCAAGATAATAAAATGGATATATTGACCGAACCCGCTTGTTATACTGAGCAGGGGAACATTTCACCCGCTCCAACTTATAATTGTTATAAGACAGAGCAGGAAATTGGGGAATACCAGATTTCCCGTGCCGCCCAAAAGAAGAAAGTGCATGTTGATGCATCATCTTCGGGTATGTTCGTTACACAGAACTGTTTCTCAGTATCCTCTGCGTCCTGGGTATCTGATACCGGATCAGGATCCCACATATGTAATATATTACATGGGCTATTGAAAGGTAGAGAGCTGAGAACGGTTGATAAGTTCCATGAGGCAGAAAACGGTGCAAGTGTTGCAGCCAAGTCTGTTGGTCACTGTCACCCTGTATTACCAATACATTGATTCTGAACAAATGATATTTGATACCGAACCTGATATACAAAATCATATCAGTCTCTTTATTAGTAAAGAAGGATATAATTTTGTATTGTTGGATAATGTTTTGAACATTTCCTATATCAAAAGTTGATCGGTTCAGGCACGTTATCTAAAAGCATTAACGTTCTAAATCAAACCACAGTTCTTAGTAAATAGAACACACACAAGAGGAAGAGTTCAGAAATGAACAAATCCTTCTTGAGGCATTGTAGACTAGGTCATATCAATGCGACCCGACTGGCTGAAGTTACATTTAGATGCATATTTAAATTAGTTTGAATTTACATCTTGTGAAACTTGCCAATCATGTCACAGAGATAACATGACCATAGCTCTATTTACTGGAAACAGAGAAAGAGTTAGTAAACTCTTGGGATGATACATGTTGATGTATGTAGGTCCCCTGTCTACACATGCCAAGACCGGTTCTTTATACTTAATTACATTCACTGATTATCTCTCAAGATTCAGATATATGTTCCTGTTGAAACACAAGTCCGAAACATTTGAGATAATCACAGAATATAAGTTGGAAGTAGAGAACTAAAACACGGGTATAAGTATTATGTCCTTTGATGTGATCAAGGAGGAGAATACTTGAGCATGGAATTCCTGGATTATTCTAAAGGAGAATGAGATTCTCTCTCAGCATTACTCCTCCGTATACACCATAGCACGATGGTATATCGGGGCGAAGCAATAACACCCTATGTGATATGGTGTGCTCTATGATGAGTAGTACTGAGTTTCCTATTTCCTTTTAGGGAGTTATGCACTTATGAAGTTGCATACCTATTGAATAGGGTTCCGATCAAATCAGTTGCCTACCACTTCATATACTATATGGAAAGGGAAGAGCCCATATCTTAAGTTTGTTAAGATTTGGGGTTGTCCGGTGTTCATCACAGAATACTGCATTTTATACCGCCCATTCTTACGCTCGGTTGTTTATAGGTAGGTGCTTTTAATCCGTGTTTGTTATATATTTGCAGGATACAGGTTCTCGGTTCTAAAACGGTGAAATTCATGGAAAACACGACAAAATCCGGGTTCCTGCCAACCACTGAGAAAACACGGTCTCCGCTCGTCATCCGTATGTTGCCGTATACCAGTTTAGGAAGACAAAATGTCAAATCAATGTCACCTTCATGCACAAGACTCAATGGAAACAACAAGTTCCAAGAAATCTACGCGGAGCTCGAGGCAATCATGACAAAAACATCCACAAAAAGTCCACCTTTCCTCAACAGAAATTCTGGAAGAATTGTGAAAGTATTTTCAGAAAATAGGTGTACCAGACAACAGGGGACTGCAGATCAGGGCCGTACAAGAAAACACAACCCCTAATCCCACTATAGGGCCGCGGATCCGCGGCCAATAGGGAGTATTGGCCGCGGATCCGTGGCCATGTGGAGTCCTCACCTTGTCGTCTTTTGGGGGTATTTTGGGTACTTCCCATGTGCTCTGGTGGTTGCCCTAGATCTTCAACTCCCTGCCTATAAATACAGCAGATCTTGCCAAAGCCAAGGGTCATTCTTTGTTCTCCATTCTTTTGTAGTTTTAGTTCTTTTTCTTCTTCTTCTTCATTCTTTTTCCATGAAAATTGTAGTGAGAGCTCTTTGAGTGGGTGATTAATGAAGATGAGGGTTTTGTATCATTCTCTTTTGTTTCTTCTTCCCCTTGAGATTCTTGCTTTCTCTTGATCATTCAACCTCTTCATTGAGCTTGAATTGTTAAGGGTTAGTTATTAATCTCAAGGGTCATATTTTCTCACGGGACTAGTTCTTCATTTCACATGCGTTCTCTACCCTTCCCTTGATCTTGCAACCTCTTGATTGAGCTTGCAAGTTTAAGGGTTGGCTATTGATCACATGCTTGTCTTGAGTTCTATGTTCTTGTAATTACTTTCTTGTTCCTTTTATCGCTTTTTATTACTTTCTTATTATTATCTTGCTTTTCTTTCTTGCAATTTATTTCATGCACTTAAATTCATTCACTTAATACTTGTAATCTTTTCTTTTCTTTGTTCTTTTCTTTTGCTCTCTTTTGTTCATTTTGTGAATGTAATTATTATTGTTAAGAAGAAATACGATATTATAAGTTAAAGATTTTCTTTTCGCTTTTCCTTTTCCCGTTATTTTCCATTGAACTCCGCCCAAACCATACGCAAGCGCTCCGTTAGGCACCGTACCCTGACAAGGTAACGGTGATTCCTAACCGCGACCGGTTGCGTTCGGTTTGGCCGGAGGCGAAAGCAAAAGACAAGAACGGAAGGACAAGGGTAAATAAGCCGGATTCCACGAATACCGCGCTTAAATCCCCTAATCCACGTTGTTGCCGATTGCTCTAGCTTCAATTGGTCAAGACTTGGCTCAAAGGTTTCGAGTACGGATTTCTTTAGCTTATAATCTCGTATCTTTTCTTAACAAATTTATACATGCAAATAAACACATAGGTTAGAATCAAACTCATACAGATTCTTTATTGACTCGTCTAAGACAAGAAGGTAAAATACCACCATCTCCCTGTGGACCGACCCGTGCTCAACCGGCTAGCTGCAAAGCGACACCGTCCTGATCGCAGTTATACTTTAATTCTTTGAAAACTCGACACGCCAAAAGCGTGCGATCAAATGGCGCCGTTGCCGGGGAGACGGTAGCGTATTTTCTTTCTTGTTATTCGGGTTAATATTCTTTTTGTGTATATATATAAAAAAATAAAAATTCTTTTTGTTATTTTTTATTATTTTTGTGGGCAAGAGTGCAGATTTTTGCAAGTTTGCAAACTGCAATTGTGGAGCAAAGTGTACGTTCAAAGTTAAGGTGATTACGGAGTACTGTGCCAAAGATCCGGGTAGTTTGACCCGCGCAAGCGAACCTTTCAAGCTTACCGGATTTGATTCAACGGGGGTTTCCTAACCCAAAACTTAAACGGTACGTACTTTACTAACACCTTCTTCTCAAATCCGACGCTTCCAATATACTATTCTTTCCAGGATTCTTTGCAAGTTCGCTAGCAAACGCTAAAAATTGACTAACCCGTATTTGTTGCAGCGCCGCGTTTAAAATAAAAAACGATTGTTTGATTCTTTATAGAATTTTTTTGAATTGCGCATTGCATACATTAATACGGACTTAAGGGCAAGCGAACCCCACAATATACGGTAAAGGATTTCATCACCTTTTCCGTGGCCCGCAAATCACGAACTTGAGCATAACGTTCACCCGCACAAATTTAAAAGAAACTAGACTTTAAGCTTTAAGGACTTCGCGCTCACTAGGAGAAGTTAACTGTGTTTAGAACCTTGCCTAACGGTATATTGTTTACGGGGTGTCAAGGAAAGTGTTAACGGCGAAACCGCCAAAAGAGAAAGGGTTATTTTATTAAGGAACTTCGTGAAAGCGTTGGAAAACCTCCCCTTATCTCTGCACTTACCTGGCCTCATGATCAGTGTATCTTGAGCCTGTTTCTCGACACAGTTTTACTTCGACAATCAAGTTCTCGAGCAGGTCTAGTTGACCTAGGTGAACCCTAGAACGATTAGGTGTGTGGTATTTTTGTGTCGTGATTATTTTTGTCCATTTTTTTGGGTATATTTCATTCTTTTGCTAACAACTAATAAAAAAAATAATAAAAAAAAAATATCACATTCTTTTTCCCC
Source organism: Agapanthus africanus (assembly GCA_030015575.1). Classification (NCBI taxonomy): domain Eukaryota; kingdom Viridiplantae; phylum Streptophyta; class Magnoliopsida; order Asparagales; family Amaryllidaceae; genus Agapanthus; species Agapanthus africanus. The sequence goes on from JASDDO010000014.1 coordinate 444,676,221, forward strand.
TCCTTTTCTCTGGCTTTCTTTCTCTCTCTTTATATCATGGGTACCCCACCTCGAAAAACTCTTGCCGAACTTTGGTACCCACAACCAGACATTACATCTTACGGTTCTTGCTTTGGCCGAACTTCGAACGACCCCTCCATGCCCAAAATTTCGTTGAGAGATCGGATAGACGCGTCTAGGACAAACAATTTGACTCCGCAATCCACTTCGTATCAACCATTTCATACATTCACCCCTTCTTACGTTGATACCCCTTCTTAAAGTCATGTTGCAATTCCAAGACCTATGTCTATTGCAGAACGTATTGAACAATCTCGTAGCCGATCATTCACTCCATTCACCACTTCAAATTCTTGGGATCAACAATGCCATTCACCTTCATATCCAAATGTTGATCCTGCTCCTGTCCAGCCATTCAACTCCTACCAATCCTACCCTACTTTTGCACCTTCCCTAGACATTGCATCAGAACAGCCATTTGGGAGTTTTCAGTATCCAAGCAACTTTGAATCTTTTACTGAAATCCCTTCACAACCAATGTCTAGTCTAGAACAGTCCTTGGAAGACTTTAGGGTAGCGTCAAGCCAACAGATGATGGAATTGAATGCGTCCATGGCCGCTCTCATACAACCAACTGACCCGGTAGCTAGTTTCCAGCTAGCTCCAAATTTTCCAATGTATGATGAGGCGGTAGGACAGGCTGTGAATTTGAGTGGAGAGAGTGAGTTGTATACCCTTCCAAATCAAACCTACCCGTCTCAAATTGAATCCCACAACTCCTATGTTGAAAGTCTATCAAGTGTCCCAAATGAATTATCAGTTGAAGATAGAATGTTTAATGAGTTGTGCGACTTCGTAGTGTTTGATTTGCCCGATTGTGAAGGGTCTCTTCCAAGTGAAACCGATCCCAAACCTTCTGACCTCTACACCTCCACTCTAGAACCTGAATTGATTGAAATTCATGCTTTTGATGAGGTGTCTGAGAATATTGATTTTCACTTGATCGAGAATATTGACGCTGGGAACATTTTGGATGATGAACCAGTAGATTTGGCTAAGGTTGTCTCTTCAAATCATCATCCCGAGTCTTTAACTGTTTTTCCCGAACTTCATATGCGTCTTGATATTAATGATAAAGGCATGGATGAGATAAATTTTGAGGAGAATATTGAGGATAGTTTTGAGGATGAAACAGTTTTAATTGATGAGTCGGATTTTCCAATTCATCCTGTTCCTTTCATTGACTGTGTGCACCCTCCCGAAACCCTAACCGATGCCCCTCCTCGATCACTTCCCTCCACCCTTTCCATCGTTCCGACCTTGCAAGAACCCGTCTCACTTACATTTCATATGTCTGGTTTACCAAGTTCGGCGTACCCATGGTTTCTTTTGAATCTTGAGGGATTCGACCCAATTTCTCGATGAGTAAATATATTAGCACTATCACTTTTCACACATCGCTCATCACAAATTGTGCTAATCTATTTACTCCATTTGCACCCTCAAGTTCGTATTCCACTTCTTTTTCCCTTCCGCCATTCTTCTTCCTCTCATATACCGAGACCATATCCCGCTTCTCTCCGCATATGGTCTCGCGTATTCTCCATCTCTTTTCTCTACGCCTTCTTCCACCAACCGGTACATTATAGCGATAAAATCTTTGAATGGTTGGTGTTAACTTTTGGCCTGTGTAAGGCCTTGTATAGATGGATACTGTTCTCTTTCCCCCCTAATCCTGAATTTCAACGCTTAACAGTGGAAACACTGTTTTACTTAAGTTTGGGGGGGACACCTTTTTTGTATATATATTTTGTTTTCTTTGTTGTATATAATTTGTTTTTAGGGAGCGCCGGCAATTTTGACCCTCTTGGTATAGCCTGACAGTGAGGGCATTGTCAAGTTTAAGTTTGGGGGTGTGCTCGGTAAGCTTTCTTCCTTCGCATTCATTTGTATATTTTGCATTTGCATACCTTATTAAAAAACCCACAAAAATCGAAAAATTTCCAAAAATTATAAAAACTTTTTGTCAAGTTAGATTGTGGAAGAACTCTGATTCAACATTCGACGGTTTTTGTTTGATAAAATAGGAATAACTAAATCTTATGTTTAGATTTTGAAAACCTGAAAGATAACTTTCCTTTGAAGTTAACTATGGCTGATATACGTCTTTACATCACACTACACGTGTCGTGAATTTTGGGAATTAGATGACAAGTCTTTCATGTTTAAACTTTTAAACAGATAAATGATTTTCTGAGAATCAAATAGGTTTGTTCTGAAATAAGTAATGTCAAGAATAGTTTATGAAGTAAAGCGAATATGAAGGAATGTTATTGATGCCGTAATTGGAGCTAAGTCTGAAAAATAACCTATCTAAAACTTGATTGGAATAATTACACACCAAACCCACTAAACACGTCTTTTATCCAAAAAATATTTGAACTGCCGGTTATATCTCCGTTCGTATTAAATCATCTGATTTTCACGACAAACTGTCTTTTGTTTTTGGACCTAGGTAACTTGAGTAATTAAGTCCGCTGGGGTGTTTTCTACACCTAATGCCCTAAAACCAACTGGTTTGGGTGCATTGGCCCAAAGCTCGCTAAGAAGCCTAGAAAGTCCAGTTTTAAAACAAAGTCAAGCAAGTGTTCTCTCCGAGTTAAAATTCCTAACGGTTCTTTGTGTGAGAATAATCTTGATAAAAGACAGGCTTTTATAAAAAATTTTAACGGAGATATGAAGGTTTTATTCTATGATAAAGACTATTGCACGTTCACAGAGGTGTGTATGAAATGGAAACAAGAAAAGGTGGAGTGAAAAATACGACTTAGTTTCCTGTTAAGGAAGATAGAAATTCTGAAGTTGAAACCTTACTGGAAAACGAAACTTGAAAAATGCTTAACTCTTTATAAAACTTATGTGATCCTTTTAAAATTGTTATCTGGGCTTTATTGTGCGACATGATGACTTTAATCGACCTTTCTGGAACTTAACGGCACTATTTGCACTACACGTAAAGACATATAAAACCTGTAGTTAAATAAGAAGCGAGGTGTGAAAACTAAAGGTTCGATAGTCTAGACTTAGGATAATAGATTTGTTATTTTCTGAAACAAAACTTTAGGGTTTGAATCATAGTTATTTTGCAAAACTAGCTTGACCGGATTTTGTGGGTGTAATCCGCTGAAAACCCTCAGGAGACAACACTCCTCCTACTAGGGACACCTAGAGGTTTAACGGCTTGTTGCACGCGCTCAGTGCAATCGCGTTCCCTGCGAAAGTGCGGTTATCATTTTATTTTTGTGAATAATTGGTTTTGCTCGGGACGAGCAAAAGTTAAGTTTGCGGGTATTTGTTCATCACAGAATACTGCATTTTATACCGCCCATTCTTACGCTCGGTTGTTTATAGGTAGGTGCTTTTAATCCGTGTTTGTTATATATTTGCAGGATACAGGTTCTCGGTTCTAAAACGGTGAAATTCATGGAAAACACGACAAAATCCGGGTTCCTGCCTACCACTGAGAAAACACGGTCTCCGCTCGTCATCCGTATGTTGCCAGATACCAGTTTAGGAAGACAAAATGTCAAATCAATGTCACCTTCATGCACAAGGCTCAATGGCAACAACAAGTTCCAAGAAATCTACGTGGAGCTCGAGGCAATCATGACAAAAACATCCACAAAAAGTCCACCTTTCCTCAACAGAAATTCTGGAAGAATTGTGAAAGTATTTTCAGAAAATAGGTGTACCAGACAACAGGGGACTGCAGATCAGGGCCGTACAAGAAAACACATTCCCTAATCCCACTATAGGGCCGCGGATCCGCGGCCAATAGGGAGTATTGGCCGCGGATCCGCGGCCATGTGGAGTCCTCACCTTGTCGTCTTTTGGGGGTATTTTGGGTACTTCCCATGTGCTCTGGTGGTTGCCCTAGATCTTCAACTCCCTGCCTATAAATACAGCAGATCTTGCCAAAGCCAAGGGTCATTCTTTGTTCTCCATTCTTTTGTAGTTTTAGTTCTTTTTCTTCTTCTTCTTCATTCTTTTTCCATGAAAATTGTAGTGAGAGCTCTTTGAGTGGGTGATTAATGAAGATGAGGGTTTTGTATCATTCTCTTTTGTTTCTTCTTCCCCTTGAGATTCTTGCTTTCTCTTGATCATTCAACCTCTTCATTGAGCTTGAATGGTTAAGGGTTAGTTATTAATCTCAAGGGTCGTATTTTCTCACGGGACTAGTTCTTCATTTCACATGCGTTCTCTACCCTTCCCTTGATCTTGCAACCTCTTGATTGAGCTTGCAAGTTTAAGGGTTGGCTATTGATCACATGCTTGTCTTGAGTTCTATGTTCTTGTAATTACTTTCTTGTTCTTTTTATCGCTTTTTATTACTTGCTTATTATTATCTTGCTTTTCTTTCTTGCAATTTATTTCATGCACTTAAATTCATGCACTTAATACTTGTAATCTTTTCTTTTCTTTGTTCTTTTCTTTTGCTCTCTTTTGTTCATTTTGTGAATGTAATTATTATTGTTAAGAAGAAATACGATATTATAAGTTAAATATTTTCTTTTCTCTTTTCCTTTTCCCGTTATTTTCCATTGAACTCCGCCCAAACCATACGCAAGCGCTCCGTTAGGCACCGTACCCTGACAAGGTAAAGGTGATTCCTAACCGCGACCGGTTGCGTTCGGTTTGGCCGGAGGCGAAAGCAAAAGACAAGAACGGAAGGACAAGGGTAAATAAGCCGGATTCCACGAATACCGTGCTTAAATCCCCTAATCCACGTTGTTGCCGATTGCTCTAGCTTCAATTGGTCAAGACTCGGCTCAAAGGTTTCGAGTACGGATTTCTTTAGCTTATAATCTCGTATCTTTTCTTAACAACTTTATACTTGCAAATAAACACATAGGTTAGAATCAAACTCATACAGATTCTTTATTGACTCGTCTAAGACAAGAAGGTAAAATACCACCATCTCCCTGTGGACCGACCCGTGCTCAACCGGCTAGCTGCAAAGCGACACCATCCTGATCGCGGTTATACTTTAATTCTTTGAAAACTCGACACGCCAAAAGCGTGCGATTATCCGGCCTATGTATAAAAGCATAATCCGGACAAGCTCGAGGCAAAGTCAGTTCTGTGGAAGTTTGTTGGATATCCCAAGCATACGCAAGGGAATATCTTCTACCTAACCGAGGAACAAAAGATGTTTTGTTACTCAGCATGCCACCTTTGTGAAAGAGTATTTTTTGTGAAGAAATTAGTGGTCATGAGGTAGAACTGGAAGAGTTCCAGCTATACAAACTGCAGGTGCTGATTTTGTAGAACCAAAGGATTCAATGGCAACCAACGAACCTCAGCCTCTCCGCCGATCTAGTAAGGTTCCTCACCCACCTGAGAGTTACTTTGGTTTCTCGATAACAGTGGGAGCAAGGATTACATCATGAGATGATGGCCCAACTTGTTTCAGGCTGGCCATCAGGAGTAGGACTCTGTAAGAATGGCTCGATGCTTATCGATCTGAGATGGAATCCTTATACACCAACAAAGTATGGACTTTGGTTGCTTTATCTGAAGGGTTAAATCCCCATCAGGAGCAAGTATATCTTGAGAAGATTACTTGGTGTACATGGAAAAGTTGAGACTTTCAAAGCTAGACTTGTTAAAGGTGTGCATTATAGACCAGTTATGGCTTATAATGAAACCTTTTCTATGTAGCTATGCTTAAGTCCATCCAGATCCTACTTGCTACGGCTACATACCATGACTACGATATCTGGCGGTTGGGTGTCTTGACTGCTTTTCTAAATAAAGATTTAGAAGAGGTAGTCTATAAGTACACAGCCAGAGGGCTTCGTAGACAGTGGGAGCAGCGGTAACGTATGCAAGATGTTTTATGTGATAAAACAGGTATCGCGGAGTTGGAACATCTGTTTTGATGTGTTAGTCAAAGAGTTTGACATCATCAAAATGGTAGATGAACCTTGTATATACGAAAAGGTAGTAGGAAGTATGCTAGTGATCCTCGTAGAGTACGTGGATGACATACTCTTGATAGAGAAGTAGTTTCCTATGCTACGCTCGGTCAATCTCCGCTTATCACAAGGATTCTCCATATAGGATCATAATGATACCTCCTAAATCCTGGGTTTTGGATCAATGAGATAGATCTAATTGGATGTTAGGATACTCACTAGTTGTAGTGAGATAGTATCAATTGATCCTAGGGAGAATCACTAGAAAGGTTCCAGGGTGATAAGGATGACTGAATGTCAGTCACAGGCATTGTCTTTACCCTCAGTAAAGGGACGGTATGTTGGAAGAGTTCCAAGCTATATACCGTGGCATACTAGACGATAAAGGCTGGATACATCGCTACCAAAGATGCTACCAAAGAGGCAGTCTGGGTGTATATTAGTTCATGAGATGAACTTCGTTCCTCCTATTGTGTGACAATGGAGTTGTGGCTTAGGCCAAGGAACGCCCATCCCATCAGTGATCCAGACATATTCTTAGGCAGTATCACCTGATCGTGGAGATGGTTGATCTCCAGGGGATCGAGGTTAGGAGAGTAGACTCAGAGGACAACATGGCGGATCCAGTCACAAACGCCTTTTCCCAGAGAGAGACTTTTATGGGATGGTGTAGTATGAGATACTACAACCACTGCTATCAGATGGCCCTAGTGCAAGTGGGAGATTGTTAGTTATATGTATTCCCTAGAGACCATTACTGTACATAGGATGTATATTGTAGTAGATGCTTGGACATATATAGGGATGACTTTCTTGCTCGATATGATAGTATGATATCTGGTTATTCTTTACCTTAACGTGTACACTGATTGTCTCTCTGTTACATGTTGGTATAACCCTTAGGATGTGTACTTGACTACCTGGACTATGATGCGGATCATACTAGTGGGGACGTGGTAGTCCATAAGTACATCCTTCAAAGTCCTTAGTGGTGGGTGTATCGAGACGTTGCATCGATATACAAGAGTAGACTAGCGTGTATTTTCTCGACCCATACAGATGGGCGATGGATGATCCCATATCCATTGGTGTTTGACATCAGAGATGATATACGGGTGCTCAGTAGAGACTGGGTACACTGGACGGACTCGTCGAGAACTCCCAAATAGTATTATACCTTACGTCAGATGGCAGTTCTCTGGTGACACTGATGCAGGTTAGTCTGTATACCCGAGATCGTCATAGAGTCTTGTGTGATTCCCACTGTGCTTTGATTTCCACCTTACCACATCCAAGAGGGCGTGTAGAACGGTGGTTTTTGGGTACAGTCCCGAGTCACATGGAGGCAATGAGCGATAGGAGGGGTTTCGTCTCTCCCGGTATAGGGAGTTGATGTTGCGCAGTGCTCGATTGGCTATAACAGGAAGTCCTTGGCCAAGGATGCTTTAGGGATTTACTGGTAAGTGTTACCAGTAGTTTCTCAACCCGTTATGAGCCTCATATCGACACGACTTATCGAGTTATTGGGGTCTGACGTTTACCACCCCTAGGCGAGATATGCGACATATCAGACGAACAGACCGGACTGTACGGTAGTGTTACTCGTTGGATTCACAGGAGTGTGATCGGGCTTGCTCGTTGATCTTCTGATCGCTCAATACCCGGGTGGCCGTTACGTTTAGCAGACCGCTTGCGGCTTGTGGGTGTTTGATATGATCATCACCTACTGCCAGTGTATTGATGATTCTTTAGAGTCCTACACAAGGGTTTCCTGGCTCAAGCGAAATGAAATAGGAGCGCATATGAGATATGTGTGGGACCGAGAATAATACCAGAATGTGATACTATATTCTATTCTCGCGATTTGTATCATCGGTCGGTTATATATGATATAGCCGGGTTACCGAATCAAGTGTTGATTCGATACATTGATACACTTGATATTAGTGGGTTATATGCGATATGACCGGATCGTTAAATCAAGTGTTGATTTAATGTATAATTATATATTTGATATATTACTTTACATTAACTAGTATTGGTTCACTTAAGATTTGTTTTCTCCCTAGTTTGTGCATAAGTGTATATATGATATATATTTGTGTACATATGTTTGTATCGTGTTTGATGATACATACAAGATGTGTGTTGAGACTCATACCAAGATTAGGGTTATTGTTTCATCTTAAAATTTAACAAAAGGGTTTAACTTAGTCAAAGTTATCAAGCTTGAAGAAGTTTGGAGAAACTTTGACAAAGTCCACTCTTTTGTCATTTCTTATGATATTCTTTAGCCTAACCTTTAACCTAAAGCCTTGGTTAATTCTCTACATGAGTTAAGCATGAGGGCTTAACTCAACCATGTTGCCATTATTCAATGGGATAAGTTTCATTTGGATAATAATTCATTTGATTCTTTCTTCTTCTTCTTGATCTTCATCAAGCTCACAAAAGCTTGAGAGCTCCAATGGTGCCATGAGAAAAAGAGTGAGAAATCCAGTTCTAAAGTGAACCCACTTCCTATTTCTTCATCCTCTACGACTTGCCATATAGTATAGGTTGTTCTCTTCATAATGTTTTTGACCAAGTGAAGGAATAGCTTGAGTTTGAGTCTCCCCGACGTAGATCATCTTCGGCCTCGAAGTCAATGACCTAGCCCGATCATTTCTCCGACGAAACCATCCCTAGAGTCCGGGATCCGATGATCGCAGCGGAGGGACGTCAACACGGAGCTAAAGAAATGGTGGAGCGGATCTACAAAGGTTGTAGTCCCTTTTCACTTAGCAATAAAGTTGTTTACTTGCTTGTTTTTCGCCTTATCCTCTAGTTAACGATCTTCATTAGGGTTTCTCGGCACATAAATTTTTGAATTTGGCATGGTTGATGCCTTGTGGAACCTCTTGAGTGTGCCTAGTAACACTACACCTTACGACTCATGAAGTTAAAAGCCCTAGTCGACAGCGCCTTAACCTTGTTCGCTAAGCCACCTTTGTTCGACATCGACAGAAGCAGATGATGATTCGCTCCTGGTAATATCCCAGTTGTAGCGGTGTTGATGCCAAAATCGGTTTACAGCGAAAATCCAGTAGGCCGCACATGCATATGAAATAGCCGAAATGATTGGGCAACTTGCAATAAAAAGAAGCAAGTAAAAACGTATGCATGCAAAATAGCCGAAATGATTGGGCAACTCGCAATAAAAAGCAGCGAGTAAAAATAAAATAAACAGCCGAAATGATTGGGCACCGCGAAAAATAGCCGAAATGATTGGGCAATCGCGACCTTCGCGATATAAAAGCTGAAATGATAGAGCATCGCGGAAATAAAACAAAAAAAATGATGATAAAACTTTGACCCTACAGTTAAGGTCACATCGATCCCTGTATACAATCCAAGGGCGTAAACAAAGAAGGAACCATACTCTCCCAACAGGCTCCGCCAAAAAAAACGAAGCCAAATCTCGACGGTTCATTCCAACTCCGAAGAAACCAGTGTCTTCAGCAAACACCTCAACTCACGGATACAAACACTCCTTGACGAGGGCCTTCTTATCCGCGTCGACTCGCAGAGCAACCAGTGCCTCCGTGGGAAATTCTCGACTCGTTTCAACACCAAGGAAACAAATAATCCCTGGCGCTAGAGAAACAAATAATCCCTAGCAAACACCTCAACTCACGGATACAAACACTCCTTAACGAGAGCCTCCTGATCCGCATCGACTCGCAGAGCAAACAGTGCCTCCGTGGGAAATTCTCGACTCGTTTCAACACCAAGGAAACAAATAATCCTTAGTGCTAGGGAAACAAATAATCCCTAGCAAACACCTCAACTCACGGATACAAACACTCCTTGACGAGAGCCTCCTGATCCGCGTCGATTCGCAGAGCAACCAGTGCCTCCGTGGGAAATTCTCGACTCGTTTCAACACGAAGGAAATAAATAATCCTTGGCGCTAGGGAAACTAATAATCCATAGCAAACACCTCAACTCACGGATACAAACAATCCTTGACGAGAGCCTCCTGATCCGCGTCGACTCGTAGAGCAACCAGTGCCTCCGTGGGAAATTCTCGACTCGTTTCAACACCAAGGAAATAAATAATCCTTAGCGCTAGGGAAAAAAATAATCCCTAGCAAACACCTCAACTCACGGATACAAACACTCCTTGACGAGAGCCTCCTTATCCGCGTCGACTCGTAGAGCAACCAGTGCCTCCGTGGGAAATTCTCGACTCGTTTCAACACCAAGGAAACAAATAATCCTTGGCGCTAGGGAAACAAATAATCCCTAGCAAACACCTCAACTCACGGATACAAACACTCCTTGACGAGAGCCTCCTGATCCGCGTCGACTCGCAGAGCAACCAGTGCCTCCGTGGGAAATTCTTGACTCGTTTCAGCACCAAGGAAATAAATAATCCTTGACGCTAGGGAAACAAATAATCCCTAGCAAACACCTCAACTCACGGATACAAATACTCCTTAACGAGAGCCTCCTGATCCGCGTCGACTCGCAGAGCAACCAGTGCCTCCGTGGGAAATTCTCGACTCGTTTCAACCCCAAGGAAACAAATAATCCTTGGCGCTAGGGAAACAAATAATCCCTGGCAAATACCTCAACTTAGGGAAACAAACAATCCTTGACGAGAGCCTCCTGATTCGCGTCGACTCGCAGAGCAACCAGTGCTTACGTGGGAAATTCTCGACTCGTTTCAAACCCCAAGGAAACAAATAATCCTTGGCGCAAGGGAAACTAATAATCCCTCGCAAATACCTCAACTCATGGAAACAAACAATCCTTGACAAGAGCCTCCTGATTCGCGTCGGCTCGCAGAGAAACCAGTGCCTCCGCGGGAAATTCCCGATTCGTCTCAACTTGCAAGATGAAGCCTCAGGCAGCAGGGACTAAAAAAAACTTGCTTCCTGAACAATGGGACCCTGCAAGTCGATTTAAAACGGTCTATTACATACTATCAACGGGTCTCACTCTCCGAAGTCGAGTTTATACAAGGAGGGAAACAACCGCTTACGAGTCCTCTCGACTCGTAAGAGGGAAAATTTTTCTTACAGGGGATCCTTACGACCTATAAGAGAAAACACACTTAGGAATCCTCACGACTCCTAAGGAGAAAAACCCACCTACGAGATCTTCTCAATCCGTAGGGAGAAAAATCTCTACGAGACCCTCACGGCTCATAGAGCTGAAAAGTCTTAAGCAGCAGATCTGAACCTGCGGTCTAAGCCATCGCTATTTTTCAAGAAAGTCAAGATGCATTCTCTATTATCTGTTGACCATGTTTACTAAGGTGGCATGCTGATAATAAAAGAAAGAAAAGATGGAGAAAATGACACAAGACATTACAAAAAAAATGTGTATCTTTTATTCATAAACTTGATTGGGTACAGGATACATTATGTTAAAGAATAAAAAATATATATACATTTTTTTTATCTACAAGCACAAACGATACAAAGAGGGATAGCTACTGAGGTGGAAGTGTCTTTAACAAATCCGCAACCCGCTCTCGCACTTCCTTCATCGCCCCCTCCTGAGTGGCTGCCGCGGCCACCTTCGCTTCTACCTGGGCCCGCTGCTGTAAAAGAGATGAAAGTTGCTCCTCAGCCGCCTTCTGAGCTACTTCCTGGCTGGGTGCATCCCGCTTGATAACGTCAAGCTGTTGCCTCAATGATAACCCTTCGGAAAGACATTGCAGAAGACCCTCAAAGACAACCTTCAGCCGTGCAGCATTGGCCTCCACCCGAGCATGCAGTTGGGCAGACCTGCTCGAAGTCTCACCGCGCTCCTTACGCCTTGAAATGACTTCTTGTTCTAGATGGCGGAAGTAAGAAGCGCTCTGCTCAATCTACGCTGCTGTTTGATTAATGGAGGCTAAGGTCTCGGGAGCGGGACGCATCGACTGCAGCTGATGCAGGCGGGCCTCGATCTCCCTGCAATGGTTAACCCAAGATGCGATGATACCCTCTTCATGAAAGTTCACGAGTATCACCAGCATCGGGTTAACCGCCGTAGCAAAGTCTGCGGCAGTGGTAGGAGTTTCAACGTCGAGTTCCTCGACGTAGTCACTCAACATGCACAGACTATTCGCGGCGCCTTTCAAAGATGGACGACTCAGATATGGACCCGCCGGCATTGTAATGCGAGGCTCGAAGGGCGCCGAGACCGGAACGACAGGTAAAAAAAAAACAGGATATGATCAGATAACAATACAGAAAATAAAAAGGGGGGAGTTATCAATGTGATAGTCGCCGTACCAGCTGAGACAGGTGGCAAGGCCGGAAGGGCCGGAGGCGCAGCCGATCTTTTATCCCCTCCTTCAATCTGTAGCACTGTAGTCGAGATGAGGAAAAAGGGTTAGAAGTAATTCCATCAATGAAAAACAAAGATATCAATGGAAATCATACTCACCAACGCCACCAGAAGAAGAAGCGAGTTCAGATGGGAAAGAGAAGTGTGGGAGCAACACTTGATATAGATGATCAAAGAGCACTCCTAAAAAGACATCACAGTGCGACTTTAGTACACAAATTATGCGTTTGAAAGATAAGGTTAATAAATTGCAAACCGATACCTTCCAACATCTTCGACAGTATGAGAGAGGGTTGAGAGGTGACCATCGCCAAGGAAGTCGTTGAAGGCGCTCCCTCGAGCAGTGGGGCATCAGCGCTGGCTGCACCTGCGTTACGAAAAAAGGTGAACTTGTCAGAAAGGATTGTAAGGTATAGAAAAACAGCAACTTGGGATGTACCTGATGAGCTGCCGGCTGAAACGGAGGCGACTCCCTCCTCCATTGACATAAGGCCACCACCCGTGGCCTCATCACCCGACTCGATAGGGAACGTTGTCATGCTCGCAAGACCTGGAGACGGCGGAAGATCGTACGCGGGGAGGGCAATGATTGGAGCGTTGCCGGACTCTTGGGAGAGAGCGGCTAACTCTTCCCCATGAGTCGTACCAATCTCACCCGCTACTTCTGCGGGCTCCGCGTTCTCCATCGGCTCATCCTCTGTCACCACGAGATCGCCGGCCTCAAGCGTTTCGTCCGCCACCACCCGGGGCTCAGTTGTAATGATCATTTCAATTGCCGCCACTTCAGGTTCGGCATCAATGACCTTCTCGGCTGTAGGCCCCTCAACCTCCACCTCAGGCTCCAAATCCTCAGTAACGTTGCCCACGGTCGGCTCGGGTTCGGTAGGTGCCGCCACCTCTGCTTCCTTGGGTTCAACGGTCTCCGCCTCCCCCTCGGTCGGACTTGGCCCTATAAGATAAAATATATAAGAACCGATGACATTAAAATTCTTACAACAAAAACTCTGAGAGGAATATTACCTGAAGTGGATTTACCGTTTGCGCTCCGAACTGCGCGCACCACTTGTCTGCGAGCAGTGGATAGGGTGACAGGGGCCTCTTCGGATGGAGTATCAGCACGAGGGGCGGTGCTGCGGCCCGCTCCCATAGCCAAGGCAGCCCTGCGTACCTTTGCTTCGCGCCTCGACCGCTTCCGTTCCTCCCGGGCTGTCACAATGGACCTCTTTGACGCTTCCTTCATCGAAGCGTCGTCGCCCTCATTTAAATATGCCTCGAGAGCCTTTAAGGAGTCTCTTATCGGCTCTTCAAGACGAGCCTCCTGCAGTAACCCTGAGGAAGCAGGAACATCGGCAGCTGGGAGAATATCTGCGTCGCTTGGCGGGAATGGCATTGAGGTTCCTGCGATAAAAAGGGAGAGGTTAGATCGACCATAACACAAGGGAAATGAAAACTTGATGAATTGAAACTTATTAAGGCCCATGGACGCTCTAAGACGTTCCTCCTCTTGGAAAGTCTTCAGGGAAGCGGCAATGGCTTCTTCGTCAGTGATGCCTGTTGGAAGAAAAGAAAGAAAAACGTTAGTCAAAGGCAATGAGGAGGATATGTTGCAATAAAGAAAATACGACTAGTAGTTACCTGATTGCGCAAGCTTGGCTAGCCATGCGTCACACTTTGCCAACCACGCTGAAGTTTCGAGAGCGGCTTCCAAGTCTGTATCATCCGGAGGCGGCATGACTAATCTCTCGTTAGTCCCATATTCGATCAGGCCCTCGGCATAGGGAGCATGGGGTTCCTGACCAAACACGACATCTGCAGCGAAGAGCGACTTCTTTTTCTTCTGTCCTTCAACCCTAGGCTCACGTGGGATTGACTTACGCTTAGCAGCCACCTTGGGACGGCGGGTCCCGATATCCACACCCACGCCAGACTCTGGCGAAACTACAACCACTGTCTCCACTAGAGCACAGGGCGCTGGGGTTCATCCACAATATCAGGGAGCGGCAATCCGCATGGAGGACTCTGCGCGTGTGAAGGTCCGGCACTGGCATCTTTTAAAGGGGGGATTACCGGGGTCCTTGGCTCCAAAGGACCATTGCGATCGTTACTTGGAGGTGCACCCTTACGGTCGATCAGCAACCGCCTTTCCTCATTTATGACCACTCCCGTCGAATGACTGTACCATTCTGTGTTTACCCTGAGGAGTCGTGGGGCACAAGCCGACTCACTGATAAAGAAGTAGGAGCCCGTGTTTAGACGCATGAAATGATGCAGCGCTCTCTCCATCCCTTCTTCGTTCGCAGCAGGTTCCGAAAAGAAAGCCTCCAGCGGTACCCCTTGATTATAGCTCAGCTGTTGGGTGAAACGATGCGGGTTATATCTCATGAAGATCGCTTCCCCGTTCTGCCTAAACACTAAGAAGCCCGGTCTGATGGAATATAAGTGAATGGTCTCCCGGGCCGTTAAAACTGAAGCTCCATCCTTGAAAGTGTCTAGCAATGGCCGCACTGCAATAGTCAACACCTTGTCAATGAAAGACACACACCGGCTCCAACAGTGTGGGAGCGAATGAGTAAACCCCTGGCATTTCGTGGTGATGGATTTACAATTGAAGCGCCGATCAGTTGTATAATGCGAGGAAAACTGCACCTTTCGTAGAACGAGGGCCTTTTATGCAAACCGAAAACACCCGATGTATGTAGCTCTAACCACGGCATAAAGTAGTGCATCTGGAAGAACACATGCAATACCCCAGGCTCGTTAGCATCCGCTGCTCGGCTGAGGCCATGATATAGGTGTGCCAAGCCAGCGATCCCAACGGCCACCTTTATCCCGATGGTCATCCGGTGAGCTGGGTAAAAGACGGAAGACCGCATACGGTGAGAGTGCATTAGGAGCGCAAACCAACTCAGCCATAGCCCAAGAAATCCTAAAAAGAAGGCTTCCTCGTCCATCTCGGCGGCTGCGACTTCTGCAAAAGACATGGTTGGGGAGTTAGGAAGAAAAAAATCTTTTTGGTCTATTTCCTTCGCCGGCAGGTTATCCAATCCTAAACCGAAAGGGTCCTCAGGGGTGGCAAACTTGGAAGCTTCTGCCGAGAGGATGTTTGGGTGAAGGAACCGAGCAATAAAATCCTCAAAACTAACTCCGCGGCTCCCACGCTCAATAAAAAGGGCCTCATAGATGTTCAACACCTTGATCAGACTTGGAAATTGGTGTTGAACAGCATTCTCTGGCGTGAGCCCCCTTACCACCGGCTTAGCACCAAAGACGTACTCATCTGTCGGGAGCAACTCCTCATAATGTTCCCCTATGACTGGTAAACCGGATACCTCCGTGAACTCCTCCAAAGAGATTGACACTTCCCGATACATGGCAAGGAATGTGTGGGTAGGAATATTCCACTGCTCCAAGAAGGCCTTGAACCAACAGGTGGGAAGCATGGGATACTGGAAGAGGGAGACGTAGACTGCGGTATATAATCCTAATCTTATCAACTGCGACTTCTTCGTCGACAAGATATACCGAGCCGATGGCAGGTAGCCAATTGTGTGGCGGGGGATCAGACCTATGTTATATGATTGCCCCAAGGGTCGTGTTGGAGATAGTGCCCTCAGAGTCGATTATTGGATCACAGGCACGTGATTGCAATGATTGAGGGAGGACCTATCCCGGTAGGACAGTCTTACTCGAGATGATAGTATGCTATCCGGTTTACCTTTATCATCATGTACTGCTTTAGGTGACATGACAGGTCACTATTGCACGTTGATAGAGCCCCTAGGATTCTTGCTTGACTACCGGAAGTATGAGGGCGATCATATACGTGGGAGCTGGTAGTCTATAAGCACATCCTTAAAAGGTCCCTAGTCGTGGGAGTTTCGAGATAGGGCATCGATACTCCAGAGTAGACTAGTGTATACAGTCGAGACCCCGACGAGGGGCGGTGGCCGGTCTCACAAGCCACTGGTGTCAGTTGGTTCACCTAAGATGTATACAGGTGCTCATTGGGTTATGAGTACACCGGACAGGACTCGCCGGGAACATGCTAGTTGGTCTTATACCTGACGTCAGATAGCAGTTCCCTGGTGACATGTGTACAGGTTAGTTCATCGACCTGGGGATCGTCATTTGTCTCGTGTGAGTTCCCACTGTACTTTGATTACTACCCTACCACGGCTCAAAGGAGTCGTGCAAACAGGTTTTAGTTGGGTACAGTCCCGAGCCACATGGAGGCAGTGAGCGGATCTTCAGGGGTTCGTCTCTCCCGGTATTGGGGGTGAGGTCGCGCTGTGTCTAGGAGAGCCATTACACGAAGACCTTGGCCAAGGCAGGAGATTTACTGGTAGGTATTCCAGTAGTATCTCAGGGTGTTCTGGGCTACACTCCGACACGACTTGTACCGCTTTTGGGGGTCTGACTTTTACCAACCCCCTAGGCCCGACATGCGATGCTCATAGACGAACGGACCGGACTGTACGGATATTGTCACTGACAGGCTCAGTAGGGTGTCAGGATGAGTTCGCTCATCGACGTCCCTTTTAGTCAATAGCTGGTGGCCCGTCACGTATTGGCTTATACCTCTGACGTGCTAGTGGTTAAATCCACAGCCATAGTATTGACGAGTCTTTAGAGTCCACCACACTTTCAGTTACTCAAGCTTTCGGGCGAAACGCTGTAGAGGCCGTATGGAGATATGGCGGGGTTCGATCAGATACGTGAGGTATTGCACGGATCAGGATCGAATGGATTTTACTAGACGGCTTTGGTTTAAGCCGGTCCTAGTTTAGTACAGTGTAGATTTTGTCTCATTGCATTTGTATCCGGTCAGAATACAGATGCGGGTGTGTATGCACAGTATCGGGGTTTTCCTGTAATTTATTACGGGACCAGTTTTCTGGAGTTGCCAGTTTGCATTCCGTTCCGGCCGGTTTTCCTTTGTTCTTTCCCGGCCGGACTTTTCCGATGGAGGGGGTTATTTACAAGTTTGCAAATAACACATTGTGGAGGTTTTTCTTGCAAATGTATTTATTATGAAAGCATCTTTTGATACCATTCTTATCCATCATTATCACTTGCTTTTTGTTGATTAGAAGTGATTAGAGTTTGATGTGAGATGGTTATGATGATGTTTTGGATGTGGTCACCACTTGTGCTCCTACCATCACCTCCCTTCATGCTTCATATTCTTTCCTCCTCCATTTTCTAAAATAATAAGTTTATTCATGGTTGAGAGAGAAGAAGATGAGAGCTTCATTTTGAGAGGGTAGCATTTTGATCTCTTTTCATGTTAAGAAAAATGCAAGCACCATTTTTCTTATCTTGTTTCCTCCATCATCTTCAAATGACAACGAACCCAAATGAGACATAGCCTCTACACTACACTTCCTACAGAAAATCTTGGACGCGTCGACTCGCCAGCTTCGCGCCCGAGTTGCCTCGGTATTGAGGTGGGAGCCCGTAAAAGATGCAGGCGATGTGGTTCCCTTCCGGCGAAGAGGCGACAACGAGGAGATGAAGGACGAAGCGTCCGCGGGAGATCGGAGTGGAGACGAAGACCGAAGGACTCGGATCATTCGGTATATCTCTTCCCCTTCTTGTACTTTGCTAGATCTAGTTTAATGGCCCGATCCGGGGTTTAGTGCGCGGTGGTGCCGGTTTGCTAAGTCCGCAAAATTAATGTTTATCACCGCTTCCGCATTCCGGCATCGGATTGACAGCCGGGGCGCCGCCGTGCACTTACAGGTCGTGCCTCACCTTGACAGATACGGCGTCCCAGGATATCCAAAACCATGAGACGCTGAACCGGAATCGCATCTATGGCGGGATGTAGAAAGCCCTTCGATTTCCAATCAACCATCTCCACGGCGTACTGCACCGGGGGTAGGCTGGCGTAATGAATCGCCGTGATGGGTTCTGACGGCACTGAGCATGTGAAGCTGCGTCGACCCATAATGATCTGGTTACACCACGACCCCCAAAGGTGGAGACTCTTATATTCCGGGTCGTAGTCCCTAATCATAGCCAAGACGTCACGATCCAAGGGCGCTTCAGGAAACCCTTCTTCCGAGCGGACGAACGGGAATGAGGTGTCGAGAGACATGATCGCTGCAAGTGAACAGAAATTAGCCGTTAGTGTTGCAATTCCAACGCTTAGCGTTTAAAAGAAAAAAATATGCATTAATTAATCAATTAAATTTAAAAAAATTAATTAAATTAAAAATTAATTAATTACACCACACTGCAGTGCAGTGGGTAAGGGACCAAATGGGGACCCACAAAATCTGGATGACAATACGTCAGTTAATAAGACAAGCTCATCATTGGATGATATTGTCAGTTGGTCCCCAGGAAAACATTCCCACTAATAATAATAATAAAGAATCCCTAGAGACAAGGAGAAAATCTCCTCTTTCAGAGCAAAGCTCTGTCACAGAGTGACACTTCTCAAACTCTGGTCTCAGGGAAATAAGATTCCTTAAAAGAGCTGAGCTCTGTGGTGATGGTGAGAAAATTTATTTAAAACTCTTAAAGAAATTAAAACATTTTTAAGACTCTTAGAAGTTCTTCATTTTTATATTAAAAAAGATCTATTTTTGGATCCATGAGCAAAGCTCTGCTCATGGGGTAAAACCCATGAACAAGATCTCTCCAGATCTATGGATTCATGAGAGCAAAGCTCTGTTGGTGAAACCCCAATGGGGATACCTTTAGATCAAAAGATCTGTGAGAGCAAAGCTCTTTGGTTAAGATTAATTTAAATTGATTTGATTTAAATTAATTTTTACCTAAAGTTTCTAACTTTGGAAATGAGCAAAGCTCCGAAGTTCTTAAGCAAGAGCAAAGCTCTAGAAAATCAAAAAATCTTGAAACGGTGAGATTTTTCTAAGGGACAGAGGTCCTATTTATAAGACGCTTGCGCCCCTTCAGCTCACCCCTTGATCCAACGGTCAGGAGCTTGCCACCGCTGCACTCAAGTGCGCGCCACGTGAGCGCAACGGTGGGGGGGGGGCATTTGTTTCCCCCAATCAGAGCAAAGCTCTGTTGGAAATTCAAAATTCAAATTTTGAAGCAACGCTTCAAATCCCGGGCGCAACGCGCCACGTGTCAAGCGCAGACACATCAGCGCAGCGCCCAAGGCAGCGCACCCAATCAGAGCAAAGCTCTATTTTAAGTAAAATTAAAGGAAGCAACATTTCAATTGCACAAGCACTGCGCTGCGCGACACGTGTCAGCGCAGATGCGCTCGCGCAGTTGCGCTGCGCTTTGCGCTGCGTGACACGTGTCAGCGCAGATGCGCTCGCGCAGTTGCGCTGCGCGACACGTGTCAGCGCAGATGAGCTGCGCTCTGCGCTGCGCGACACGTGTTTGCACAGATGCGCTAGCGCAGTTGCGCTGCTTGACACGTGTCACTCACTGAGGCGTTTGCGCCAAACAGAATTAAGATTTCAAAGAAATCTTTCTGTTCTTGTCAAAACAAGAAGATTTTCTTCTGTAAAACAGAAGCCCTTGGATCGAAGATCCAACGGTGGGGAAAATTCCCCAAATCACTCAGAGAAAGATCTCTTTAACAAATTTATGGGCACTATATAAAGACCCCTAGACCTCAATTCAAAGGCATCAATATTTCTTGAAAAATCAAGAGCTTCAAACAGAGAGAACTCTGAGAAAATTTCAAGAAAAAGGTAAAAACCTTCACGAGAGAGAAGAAATTTCTTCTAATAGACCATTGATCTAAAACCAGATCAATGATCTTTATATAATAAACAGTGCTTTGCACTTCCTATGAACCACTGGTTCTTTAAAAACAAGAAAAAAACAAAAACAAAAAAAAATAGTGCTTTGCACTTTTATGAACCTTTGGTTCTTGAAATATAAAGAAAAACCTGTTTTTCTTTGATCTAAATTAGATCAAGGAAACAAATAGTGCTTTGCACTTTTATGAACCATTGGTTCTCGAATCTAAAAGATTCTTAAATCATAGTGCCTTGCACTTGCAAACTGCGTTGTTGCGCTCCTGGATTGGCGCAAGCCACCAGAGCGCGCCACGTGTCAGCAGCGCAGGCGCAGCGCATTAGCGCAGCGCACTGCGCTTGCGCGACACGTGTCAGCACTACAAGCGCTTGCGCTATCTGATTGGCGCAAAGCGCCTGATAAATGCAAGACATTTCCTAAAGGGCCAAGCCCAAATCAAAAAGACCAACCAGGCCTAATTAAATTGATGCTCTGCATCATTTGTAAATAGGCAGAGCCCAAACGAAATAATAAAAATGCTATGCATTCTGAAAAGGGCAGAGCCCAAACAACGTTGATGCCTTGCATCATTCATAAATGAGCAGAGCCCAGAATAAATTGATGCTCTGCATCTTTTATGGGCAGAGCCCAAACAAAAAATAGAAGCAGTGCAATGCATTATCTAAGTGTGGGCAAAGCCCTAGCACAGGTCTAAAAGACCAAAAATAAATAAAAGTGTTGAACATTTTCAGCTGGACTTAGCCCAGTTTTGGCCGTAAGTCCTCAAATTAAATTGACTGAGCACAGCTGCTCTCTTAAATCAATTTATATCCGGTTCGAGGGTACATCTCCAAACTTCTCTGACACATGTCGTTGTAATCATTCAACGTCGTCAGAGAGGTGACGGGTCCCGACGACCACACCTATCAATATGGACTGCGGGGTCCTTAAACTCGTGGACCGAAACGTCCTTAAACTAATGTTGGACCGAAACGTCCTTAAATTAATATCGGACCGAAACGTCCTTAAACTAATGTTGGACCGAAACGTCCTTAAACTAATGCCGGACCACCACGTCCCTAAACTGGAATACGGACCACCATGTCCCTAAACTGGCAATGGACCACCATGTCCCTAAACTGGCTATGGACCACTACGTCCCCAAACTGGAACAATAGAGCCTCCAAATGCTCTTTCACCGGATCTAAACGATCCCATTTAAGTCGATCTTAGCCCCAAACACGGCTAACGTATCCTTAAACATTAAAATGGATTATAAAATTCCCAATCAACTATGGTTCGAGGGTACATCTCCGAGCTCCTCTGACACATGTCGTTGTAATCCTTCAACGACATCAGAGAGGTGACCAGTCCTGACGGCCATATATTAAATGGATCACCACATTAAGTTGATCTTAGTCTCAATTCAGACTAACGTATCCTTAACAAATGTTTAAGTCGATCTTAGCCTAAATACGGCTAACGTATCCATAAACCAAAACACCAAACCCAAATCTAAGTAAATACGGATTTGGACTAATCCACGTCCTACGGGCGACGATATCGCTTAGTCTCCGTATACAATCCACGGGCAACCACAAACAAAACAAATATACACGAAACGAAGTGAAATTCTGGACAAGGAGAAAGTTGTTACCATGATGCGGTAGCGTAATTAACTGCAGGGGATTGCGCCTGCAAGGAAGAGCGCCCCCACAATCAAAAATCCCTCAAGCGAGGGGGAATCTGATGAAGTCTGCTACATCGGCCGCATCCGTCTAAACCTCCGATACACGGTGCCATAAATCAACTTGGCATCTTCGGAGAGGTAGACGGATAAAACCAAATAGCCTCTGCCGCGAACCCCAGGCCAGATGTCCTCGCGTCGTCGGCCGCCATTCGGAGGGGAACATGTTTCATTTATTTAATGCAAATATAAATTGATGGAAATTAAGCATGGTTGCAAGCTTTGGAAGCTTGTGGAAACCATTGACTTAGTCCACTAAGTTTTTCTTGCATTAGATATTTATTAACCTAACCATTATCTTAAGCCATGGTTATGTCTCTACAAGAGTCATATATGATATGAACTCACCCATGATTGCCATTCACTCTCTCATCCATTATTTGCTTCATCTTCTTCATTGAGCTCTCTAACTTTCTCAAAGTGAAGTAAAAGAGTGAGAAAATTAACTCTAAATGAGCAAAAATCCTACTTCATCATTCTCAGCTAGATTAGCCATTTAGTTTAGAGTGTTAGCATCACTAATCCATAATTAGTGAAGAGGTAGCTTCGGTTGTGTCTCCTCGACGTAGATCATCTTTGGCCTCGAAGACTTCATGCAAGCTTGTTCCTTTCATCTTGTGGAGCCATTCTAGAGTCCGGAAGATCACTGCTTGGAGCGAAGGGACTACTACACGGAGCTATTGAAGTGAAGGACCGGTCTACAAAGGTTGTATTTCATATTCACTTAGATGTAATGTTGTTTACATGATGTATTGTCTAATTCTCAAGTTAAGATTTTAGAGTTAGGGTTATGCAGCATGATAAATTTTTGAAAATGGCATGGACGATGCCTCCCGATACCTGGCTGTCGTGCTAGGTAACCCTACAGTGGTATCATATACAAGATAGAGAATTAGAAGATGTTTGTAGAATTACGAAACCGAAACAACTCCGAAACACTCGAAACCAAAACCTAGTTTCTTTCAAAAATTTTAAGTCGTCTCAATTTTTTTAAGCCACGGAAGTATGTTATATGAGATGTAACATGAAAACTGGACAAACACGAACCCAATTGGCCGGATTTGACCTGGCGAGACATGCAATAATTCCGGCCTGGCCGGCCCTGATGAAGCTTTTGGGGTTCGTTTTTGTTTTGTGTTCTGGTCTCTAGGTTTTGGTGTTTCAGGTGTTGCTTGTTTTTGCTGAAATTGCATGAGATGTTAACTTCGTGTAAAGGAAATTCAGAGTGTTTCATAGTCGTAATTCTATCATTGTTTCTGGTTATTTAGACGACGTTAAAAAGTTCAAACGGATATCAATAACCAAATTTTTCCCTCGATGGAAATTTTCCAAGAGTTGGATTTTTCCATGTTAAAGAACATTCAAAAATCATGCAAGTAATGCGATGGACCCTCTAGAAGAACGAAACCCTAATTCGATTCTATGACCGTAAGAACCACCGCCAAAACCTAGGGTTTGTGGTAGTTCTGCGGCGCCATAGGTGAGGCAAGGGTTGGTCCTTCTATGGTTGGTCCATAGGTACTGTGGCATGTTCTGAGTATTTTTAAACAGTGCACAAGTGTTCAGATCTTTGGGAAACTTTGGGTGTTTGTTGATTCGATCGGAATGTTTAACATCGTCTAGCTATTTGTGGAATGTGATACAATATTTGGAATTCATATTGTTAGGCATGAAATCTGAAGTATGTGATATTTCGGGTTTACGATGTCTAAGGTGATTCTGGATTCCAAATGTTGTAGTTTGACATTTTCTTTTTTATGACCGTAAGTGTAATATGTGGTGTATCTCTGGTTTCATTGCTATATGTCAACGACAATTGGGATACGCATATTTACTTACGTTGATGACATGTGATGTTATGTGTTGCTGTGATATGTTATATTGGATCGTCGTGTTTTGAATGGCCGGGTTTTTTTTATGTTAGATGAGTGTTTTCATTTTCATTCATGTAAAAATTTTGTATGTAATATTCTTTTATTGGGGCACTTTCTGGTTGAGGATGATGTCACCATTGATGTATATTATTTACTTTTCCGCATTACGATAGACCCAAGGTGGGGAGCACAAGTAACCGAGTTCTAGAGTCCAGTGGGAGACCATCTCGTGGAGTCGAGACCGGGTCTCCTAACTCTAGAATTTGTAGGGTTTCTTATCGCTCTCGTAGGGGTCTAGGGATGTAGGTTTGGCTATTAATCACGACCGTGGAATCCGTGTTTTATACTGGCTTAATTTAAAACACGGAATTCCTAGTATATCCAATATTTCATATGTTATCTTCTGCTGCTGATATTCTTTGATGTGCTCACTTTATATGCTTGAGACGAATGCTTTATTATTATATATATGATATATAATAAATGTTGCTTATGCTTTGCACCCACTCTAGTCCCTCTCCGCTATGCCGTTAGTTCAGTAACCTAACGGTGCATAACGGGACACTCTAGCGAATGCGGATGGCATAAGCGTACGTTGTATTTTCGTTTCTTCTGTGATGCTTAAGAAGCATAATTGATGGGACTTCATTAATGAGATTAATGAAAAAGACAGAAACCTAAAAGACGTGGAATCAAATTTTCAAAAATGGTAGCTCTAGTTTTTGCTTTGCATAGCGGTATTCCTTGTAGAATATCCAACACCTCATTCGGTGAGGAAAGAGCCGAGATCCCTTCACAGGAAGTGACCCCTTTAGTGAAACTAGTAGATGCTACAACCCACTCGGTTTTGTTTTTTATTGCTTTTTTAGTTTTTTGATTTGCATAGCGGTAGTTCTTGTAGAATATCCAGCATCTCGTTCGATGAGGAAAGAGCCAAGATCCCTTCACCGGGAGTGACCTCTTTAGCAAAACTACTAAAAGCCTAAAAAACACTCCTTTTCAAAATCACTCGATTCCCAACGATATCAAGTTCATTACGCAAAAGGTTTTCATAAAAAACTGACGTAGCCCTCCCTCATTTCAGATAAAGACTATTTAGTATTCGTGCTGCGTTTGTTGGCCTTTTTCAAGGCGTAGTGTGCGGTAGCTGACTAGTGCTTATCTGCTTATGCATGTGATGCGATTGGATTAGGGTAGTCGTACGACCTTGTTGGCCTTTGTCAAGGGTCATACGGGTGGGTTTAATTCAGTCAGGAAATGACGGGTTGAACTTGACTAGCATCCTATGGTTTGTTGGCCTTTACCAAGGTCATAGGAGTTTAGGGGTAAAAGTATTATCGGGAATTTCAAGTGTTGAAATTTGCAATGAGATTGCATACCTTCTATGAGATAGTTGGATCCCGATACCCACTGCGAGTAAGAGTTACTCCTGGGAGAGTTTTACACATCACAATTAGCCGATCAAGTAAGTGTCTAGAAAGATGTTAATGGGGTTACGCTCCTGGGAAAACGAGCTTTATTTTAATTAGGTCCGTGCGAAAACACAGGGAACCTTCCTCAAAATACCAACTCTGGCATGGCCGAAAGATTGGTAAACTTGTTGGGTGTAATTAATCCCGTCTAGTTTTACCTTTTAGGGTTTGAAAGAAGATTTGATAAAAAACAGTGGGAGCAATCGTGATTAGATAAGATAATAACCAATCTAATCTTGCAAGAGCATACGCTAAGTGTTTTCTTCTCTCGCTCTCTCCAGGTAGCGACCATGTCAGGCCTTATCAAGATATTAATATGGATGTATTGACCGAGCCCGCTTGTTATACTGAGCTGGGGAACGTTGGTTCCTCTCCAACCTATAATTGTTATAAGTCCGAGCAGGAAATAGGGGAATATCTGGATTCCCACGCCACCAAAAAGAACAATGAGCATGTTGATGCATCTTCTTCGAGTGTGTTAGTTACCGAGAACTGTTTCTCAGTACACTCTACGTCCTATGTATTAGATACTGGATCGGGATCGCACATATGTAATATGTTGGATGGGCTAAGGAAAGGTAGAGAACTGGGAATAGGTGATCATTCCGTAAGAGTAGAGAATGGTGCAAATGTTGCAGCTAAAACAGTTGGCGAATATCACCTTGTATTACCTTATGGTAATACATTGATTCTGAACGAATGCTATTACATACCGAACCTGATATGCAATCTTATATCAGTTTCTTTATTAAGTAAAGAAGAATATAATTTTTTAGTACAGGATAATGTTATAAATTTTTATCTGAATCAAAAGTTGATTGGAACAGGCTCGTTAAATAATGGCATATACGTTCTAAATCAAACCACAGTTCTTAACGTACAAAACACACACAAGAGGAAGTGTTCAGAAATGAACGAATCCTTCTTGTGGCATTGTAGACTAGGTCATATCAATGCGACACGACAGCTAAGTTACATAAGGATGGATATTTGAATCCGTTCGAATTATCATCTTATGAAACTTGCCAGTCTTGTCTCAAAGGAAAGATGACCAAAACTCCGTTTACTGGACACGGAGAAAGAGTTACGGAACTCTTGGGACTGATACATATTGATGTATGTGGTCCCATGTCTACACATGCCAGGGATAGCTCCTCATACTTCATTACATTAACTGACGATCTCTCAAAATACGGACATGAGTTCCTGTTGAAACACAAGTCTGAAGGTTTTGAGAAATTCAAAGAATATAAGCATGAAGTCGAGAACCAGACGGGTAAAAGTATTAAAATCCTACGATCTGATTGGGGAGGAGGATACTTGGGCACGAAATTCCCTGACTATCTAAAAGATAATTGGATTCTCTCTCAGCTTACTCCTCCGTATACACCACAGCACAACGGTGTATCGGAACGGAGAAATCGCACCATATTAGATATGGTGCGCTCTATGATGAGCACCGCTGAGTTTCCTTTTTCCTTTTGGGGTTATGCGCTTGAGACAACAGCATACCTATTGAATCAAGTTCGATCTAAACTTGTACCTACCACACCATATGAGATATGGAGTGGGAAGAGACCATGCAATAAATGAGTTAAGATATGGGGTTGTCCGGCCTATGTCAAAAGGAAAAATCCGGACAAACTCAAGGCACAGTCAGTTCTTTGCAGGTTTGAGGGATATCCCAAACATTCATATGGATATCTTTTCTACCACAGCGAAGAACAAAAGGTGTTTGTTTCTCGACATGCCACCTTTTTAGAAAAGGAATTTTTTGCAAAAGAAATTAGTGGCAAAGAGTTAGAGCTGGAAGAAGTTCCAGCTACACAGAATACAACTGAAGATTTTGTGGAACCAGAGGATTCGATAGTTCCCAACAAACCTCAGCCTCTCCGCCGATCTAGTAGGGTTCCCCATCCTCCTGAGAGATACTACGGTTTTCTCATTAAAGGTGGGAGCCAGGATTGCATCATGGAAGATGATGACCTAACTAGCTTCGAGCAGGCCATCACGAGAGGGGACTCTATGAAATGGCTGGATGCAATGCGATCTGCGATGGAATCCATGTACACAAACAAAGTATGGACTATGGAAGTTGCTCCCGAAAGGGTAAACCCATTAGGAGCAAATGGATCTGTAAGAAGAAACTTGGTGTAGATGGAAATGTTGACACTTTCAAACCTAGACTTGTTGCAAAAGGTTTTCGTCAACGACCAGGTGTGCATTATGATGAAACATTTTCTCCAATGGCTATGCTTAAGTCCATCCGGATCCTACTTGTCATTGCTGCAAACCATGACTACGAAATCTAGCAGATGGATGTTAATACCGCCGTTCTAAATGGTGATTTAGAAGAGAGCATGTGCATGACTCATCCAGAGGGCTTCGTGGACAGTGGGAGCAGCAGAAAGGTGTGCAAGCTGCTTAAATCCATCTACGGATTGAAGCAGGCATCGCGGAGTTGGAACATCTGTTTTGATGTGGTAATCAATGAGTTTGACTTCATCAAAAACATAGATGAACCTCGTATATACAAGAAGGTGGCAGATAGTAAGGTTGGCTTCCTCGTATTGTACGTGGATCCATACTCTTGATAGGAAATGATGTTCCTATGCTGCAGTCGGTCAATCTCTTCTTATCACAAAGATTCTTAATGAAAGATCTAGGTGATGCCTCCTACATCTTGGGGATTAAGATATATAAAGATAGATCTAAAAGGATACTAGGATTGTCCCAATCCAGCTACATTGACACCATACTAAAGAGGTTTAGTATGGAAGTTTCCAAGCGTAAGAATTTACCCACGATCTCAGGACTCACTCTCTCCAAAGAGGTGTCTCCCAAGAATGATTTGGAGAAAGCTCGCATGCAAGGGACACCCTATGCTTCGGGAGTAGGCTCTATCGTGTATGTGATGTTATGTACCAGACCCGATGTAGCATACTCACTAAGTGTAGTGAGTAGGTATCAAGAAGATCCTGGAGAGAATCACTAGACAGCTGTGAAGAACATTCTTAAGTACTTGAGAAAGACTAAAGAGATGTTCTTGGTGTATGGTAACGGTGAACTCCAAGTGGAGTCCTTTACCGATTCGAGCTTCCAGAATGATAAGGACGACTCTAAGTCAGTCTAGGGATTTATTTTTACCCTCAATAGAGGGGCAGTTTGTTGGAAGAGTTCCAAACAGGAAACCGTGGCAGACTCGATGTTGGAGGCTGAATACATCACTGCCAATGATGCTGCCAAAGAGGTTGTCTGGATGAAGAAGTTCATAAATGAACTTGGTGTGGTTTCATCAATCGAGCATCCAATACCTTTGTATTATGATAACAATGGAGCTGTGGCTTTGGCCAAGGAACCCCGGTCCCATCAGCGATCCAGGCATATTCTGAGGCGGTATCACCTGATCCAGGAGATAGTTGATCGCCGGGAGATCGAGGTCAGGAAAGTTGACACGAAGAAGAACACGGCGGATCCACTGACAAAGGCCATACCCCAGATACAATTTGAGAGACTCTTCATGATGTTGGGTATGGGATAATACAACAACTGGCCTTAGTGCAAGTGGGAGATTGTTAGTTATGTGTATGCCCTAAAGGCCATTATTGTACATATGATGTATATTATAGTGGATGCTTGGACATATATAGAGAGGACTTTTTTGCTCGACATGATAGTATGCTATCTGGTTGCTTTTTGTCTTAACATGTAGACTTGTATTGTGATACTGTCTTGCTCTCACATGTTGAAAAAGCCCTTAGGATGTATACTTGACTACCAGAACTATGATGGAGATCATACTAGTGGGGCCATGGTAGTCTACAAGTACATCCTTTAATTTTTCCTAGTCGAGTGTGTATCGAGACAGGGCATTGATATTCCAGAGTAGACTAGCGTATACGCTTCTTGACCCATATGATGGGCAATGGATGATCCCACATCCATTGGTGTTTTAAATCAAAGATAGTATACGGGTGCTCAGTGGAGACTGGGTACACTGAACGGACTCGCCGAGAACTCCTAGTTGGTATTATACCTATCGTCAGATAGCAGTTCTCTGGTGAAACTGGTACAGGTTAGTCTGTAGAACCGAGATCGTCATAGTGTATTGTGTGATTCGCATTGTGCTTTGTTTTCCACCTTACCACGTTCAAGAGAACGTGAAAAAAGGTGGCTTTTGGGTACAGTCCCGAGTCACATGGAGGCAATGAGCGAAATGAGGGGATTCATCTCTCCCGGTATTGGGGTTGATGTTGCGCTGTGCTCGATTGGCTATAATAGGAATTCCCTGGCCATGGTTGATACGGAGATCTACTGATAAGTGTTATTAGTAGTTTCTTGACCCGTTATGAGCCTCACATCGGCACGACTTATCGGTTACTAGGGTCTGACGTTTACCACCCCTAGACTGGATATGCGACAAATCAGACGAAGAGACCGGACTGTACGGTTATGTTACTGATAGGCTTTACAGGAGTATGAGCAGGCTTGCTTGTTGATCTTCTGATCGCTCAATACCGGGGTAGCCGTTACGTCCAGCTAGTACCGCTGACGGCTTATGGGTGACTGATATGATCATGACCAACTGCCGGCGTATTGACAAGTCTTTAGAGTCCTACACAGAGGTTTCCTGGTTCAGGAGAAACGAAGTTGGAGCACATATATGATATGTGCGGGACCGAGGTTTATAAGTGTATGTGATACTGTATTCTATTCTCGCGATATGTGATATCAAACGGTTATATGTGATATAGCCGGGTTATCGAATCAAGTGTTGATTCAATAGGATGGTAGATATTATATTAGTTAGTTATATGTGATATAGCCGGATTACTGAATTAAGTGTTGATTTAATAATTTAATGTATAATTATATATATTTTATATATTGATTTACACTAACTAATATTTGCTCACTTAAACATTCTTTTTTCTCACTTTTGCACACTAAATATATATGTGATATATATTATTGTGTCATGCTAGTTTATATATGCAACATGGGTGTATGAGACGCATACCATAACATTAGATAATTAGGGTTTCATTTATTTAATGCAAATATAAATTGATGGAAATTAAGCATGGTTGCAAGCTTTGGAAGCTTGTGGAAACCATTGACTTTGTCCGCTAAATTTGTCTTGCATTAGATATTTATTAACTTAACCATTATCTTAAGCCATGGTTAAGTCTCTACAAGAGTCATATATGATATGAACTCACCCTTGGTTGCCATTCACTCTCTCATCCATTATTTGCTTCATCTTCTTCATTGAGATCTCTAGCTTTCTCAAAGTAAAGTAAAAGAGTGATAAAATTAATTCTAAAGTGAGCAAAAATCATACTTCATCATCCTCTACTAGATTAGCTATTTATTTTAGAGTGTTAGCATCACTAATCCTTAATTAGTGAAGAGGTAGCTTCGGTTGTGTCTCCTCGACGTAGATCATCTTTGGCCTCGAAGACTTCATGAAAGCTTGTTCCTTTCATCTTGTGGAGCCATTCTAGAGTCCGGAAGATCACTGCTTGGAGCGAAGGGACTACTACACGGAGCTATTGAAGTGAAGGACCGGTTTTCAAAGGTTGTATTTCATATTCACATAGATGTAAAGTTGTTTACATGATGTATTGTCTAATTCTCAAGTTAAGATTCTAGGGTTAGGGCTATGTAGCATGATAAATTTTTGAAAATGGCATGGACGATGCCTCCCCAAATCTTTTTGTGGTGCTAGGTAACCCTACAGTGCCGCTAATTGTTCGAGCATTTGGTCAATGAAAGATTGCGGAAAATGATCTTTTCACGTTGCGGCGTTGAGTTTCCGATAATCAATGCACACTCGCCACCCGATTTGGGTGCGAGTAGGGATCAACTCATTTGCCTCGATTGTGTTGGCAGTAATGCCCGACTTCTTAGGGACAACGTGTATAGGACTGACCTATTGGCTGTCTGAAATAGGGTAAATGATACCACTATCCAGACATTTGACGATCTCCTTTTCACAGCCTTCTTCATGACTGGATTTAATCACCTCTGTAGATCCCTAGCTGGTTTGGCATCATTCATCATATTAATGTGATGTTCAACGATTAGGGGACTAATCCCCTTGATGTCGGCCATCGTCCAGCAGAATGCTTGCCGATTGGATTGCAAGACCGTGAGAAGGGCTTTCTCTTGCTCCAGAGCTAAAGAAGTCGAGGTGATGACTGGGTGGGTCTCGTATTCACCTGAGTAAGCATACTTGAGGTGAGACGGTAGAGGCTTGAGTTCGAGCATAGGAGGTGAAATGACTGAAGGAAAGATTGGAGAAATTGTCTCGAACTCAAAAGATTCCAACAGGGCTCAATGTGAGTGTATGCGACCGAGTCGGATGGTTCAAGTAACGCATCCGAAAATTCAAAAGATTCAAAATCGGGTGGTGACAAGCCAAGATCTTTTGAAAACATGAAGCACTTGTAATCGTTGTTGGAAGCGGAAGCAACAGGTTCAAAGAGGAAGGCACTAGTGGCGTTAAGATTACTAAGATCAAACAAGAATTCCTCAAATTCACAGTCCTCGGGGGCGATCTCCTGAATGGAACAAATGTCTAGTATATGAGCACTTGGTTCGGGTGGCTGATTCCCTAACCTAAAAATGTTGAGTTCAATTGTCATGTTGCCAAAAGATAGGTTCATGGAACCATTTCGACAATTGATCACAGCATTTGAGGTTGCAAGGAATGGGCGACCGAGTATCACCGGAATTTTATTCCGTGGGTTAGCTACAGGTTGTGTATCTAAAACAATGAAGTCAACGGGGAATATGAAGTCCCCAAGCTTAATTGACTCATCCTCTAGCTCACCCTTAGGATGGGTGATAGATCGGTCATCCATTTGAAGAGTACAATGTGTAGGTTTCAGTTCTCCTACTCCTAGTTGCTCATATACAGAATAAGGAAGCAGGTTAACACTGGCACCAAGATCCAAATGAGCGCGGTTGATGTTCTTATCCCTAATGGCTATATAAATCGTAGGACAACCAGGGTCCTTCTAATTTTGTGGTAAGTCTTGGGTAAGAGCATCACTCACGTTACTAGATAGGAAACTTTTTTGGTACCTGTGATTTTCTCTTCTTAGTGCACAAATCATTCAAGATTTTTGCATAGGAGGGTACTTGATTGATTGCATCTAAGAAGGGAACATTGATGTTAACCTGTTTGAACAACTCCAGAATCATCTCCATTTATGGATTTTGTTTATTGGACCTCAACTGGTTTGAAAATGGAACATTTTTGAAATTGGTTGAGTCCAATGCCTGTGGAGGAGATTGTGGAGTTGGAACGGATCCCAAAACTATAGTTTGATTGGAGTGAGATGTGGATCCGTTCGGAGCTACGATTGAAGAAGAAAAGCCTTTTGAAGAATGGAGAATAGGCTCAGAAGAAGAAGTAGGAGTAGAAGAAACGGCCGGGGTGTCATCATCATCAATTCGTGTGCCGATGTTGTTGTTCGGCATTCTTTCAGATCTCAACGTTGTCATGGCACTCACATTATGGTTCTGTTGTTCAAGAGCAACATGTACATTATGTGGGTGATCAGGATTTGGGAGTGGTTGAGATGGAAGCCTTCCTTTCTCTCGCTCGCTTAAAGCCACGTTCAGCTATGCAATCTGGGCTTTGATTGTCTTGATGCTTTACCCGTGTGCAGCGGTGTGTTGCACCAGAGACTGAATAGAAGACTGGATGTTGGCGGTGGATTGAGTCGATTGCTTTACAAAAGCCTCTAGACTCCGTTCTAGCGAGGAAACCTTATCGTTATTTGACGGAACAAAGTTGTTTTGAGGAAAAGAATTTGTCACGACCCAAATTTAGTTACGTGACCGGCACTTAAACCGTATGAAATCAACAGGCGTACGCAATTTAAGTAAGACGAAACCACGAAATCTAAACCATCCAAAAAGGGATAAGTGAAGAAAACATAGTTAAAACCTTCAGAAATCTCAAGTAAAAATCTTTAAACTTAAGTTTACTTTATTAAAAATTTCGGCAGCACCTCCTTTGTAAAAACTACCCCCGAAAACAGGTACAACATAGAATATAAATAAAGCATCCCAAACGGGAGAAAATCACGTCCAACGGCGGAAACAACCACCATAAGTATATATACGACGCCGTACCAAAGAAATATAAATGAAAACAGTATAAGGAGGTAAAACTTTATAACAAGGCCGGCTCCCATGAGCACGGCACAAAGAGTCACAAAAATAGTACAACACCGATCCTCATAACTCGTCTTTAAGTGAAATACAAGAAGGTGGTAGATGGAGAGTACTAGATACCAATGATAAACAATGGACATCATCGGATATTCGCAAACCCATCTATAGCAAAAGGCTTCACAGCCAGCCGTAGCAGTATCCGCAAAAGTAGAGATAATATGAAGCCCTACCGCGACTACTCTGAGGGTAAATCCTGCAAAACACTGTGGCACAACGGGGGTGAGTTGCCAACTCATGAATAGTAAATAACATCATACTATAATCGCAAGTATGCACGAACAGCGATAATCTATCACATGCAATCTGATAGCATAAGTATGGAAAAATAAATATGCAGCAATCATGATCAAGGTACACTATCAGGGTACTACATCTACATGAATAAAAATGCATATCAAATAAATGATGGGTATAGGATACAATATAACATCATCAATGAATCATCATCGTGGAAAATACTGGTGTCTATCAACGACACGCTAAATCCCAATACCTCAGGCGCCGTCACTCTGATCGGCCCTCAATCTGTAAATCTCATGGAATCTGAGTGTCCAACATCTACACTCGTCACATCATTAAAACATATGCTTGTGTGTGTGTCTATATATATATATATATATATATACGAGGATCTCTAGCTCATGTGTCTATCAACGACACATAAAAATCATGGAACCTGAGTGTCCAACATCGACACTCGAAACATCATGAAACTTGTGTCCAGTATCGACACGTAAATCCTCATACCTCGACTCCATCTGCGGGATCGGCCCGCGGTCTCCGGCAAACTGGGTCGGTCCATATCCATCGCATAACTCCGGTCGGTATCCTCCGGATAACCGCAGAGTCCAAATACTATCACCGGTAGGTACTAATCCTTCTGCCAGGCTCATCGTCTACACCACGAAAATCACCTCTCGCCCCGGAGAACCATACCGGGTCTACCATGTACCCGCAGACGGTGCCTCCCTCTCCTCGAATCGGGTTTCTAACACAAGTCTCAGAACCGAGAAAACTCATGTTGGATGCATCGAATATCACATCAAAAGAAACCGAGTTCTCAAAACAATAATAAATTCTTGAACTACCCCCACGGTTCTCAAATCCATAAATCACATGAAATCCATATCTCAAATGCTTAAATCCATGAAATCTGATGTATGCAACATAAAACAGCAATATGAGCATATTATGGGAAACCGCTCTTTTAAATGAATCCAGTTTTAAAATATATCAGGCGGTTCCCAATTTCTCTGAAATCAAGTGCAGCATCATATGAGGTGTACATGTAACTATAGCAAGATATGTGTATCTACATGTAAGCAGGTATGTATGATGCATTTCATAAGCACAATAATCAACGTCTCAATATCAAATCACCGATACAATACCACTTAGGGGTATATGTAGCTATAGCAAGGTATGCGGGTGTACATGTAAGTATGTATGCATGATGTACAAGTAACTATAGCAAGATATGTGTAAGCATGTAGGTATAGCCAGGTATATGTGTAACCATGTAGGTATAGCCAGGTTTATGTGTAACCATGTAGGTATGGCATGTATACTACATTTCATATACGCAACGGAATAAGAATCATTGTCTCAATGACAATAACCGATACAATATCACATATGTATATATGTAGTGCATGTCATGGCAATTACCGACGGTGTGTGTGTAGCATACAATTTATGCTCGTGTAAGATGAACCGTCAGTAATGGTGTTGTGTCCAATAGGTACCACGTCAAGGCACAACAGGTAATAATATGCAATGATGCTCATGCGCAAACAACTCATATGCGTATAAACATGCAGCTATAATATCATATCCACCATTGACGCATAACGCCATACGGGCGATTTCCCAGTAGATGTTAAATCTACTCACCGATGATCTCGAGCTAAGAAAATCTGACCACCTGCTTCCCTTTCTTCGCAGTGTCCAAAGTCCCCGCTTGCGATCCTAAAATTTCACAAACACAACACATAAGGCTAAATATCCTGTGCCGACACAAAGACAACTAATTGCAAGGATAACGTTCACAAGATATACACACGGTGCACCTAGTGCACGAAACGCATACGAAATCGGCACAGCCCTAGCTAGGATCGCTAAACAACACAACCACCAAGCTTAGACCCCGATCGTACCGATCGCGCATTGACAACACAATATAAATCATGGAAGATAATATATATAACATTGCAATGTCAATTGAAACCCATGCCTAATTTAATCGAAAATCTAGTAAGAATTTTTAATCATTTTAGCTCAAGTCTGGAAGTTTAAACAAATCTAGCGATCACAATCATCACAAAGTAGCTTAATTAAGTCACATAAACCTTTACTAAAATTTTAATCTCACCCATATAAGATTAAGTAAAAGTTAGTTTGCAATTAAGAATAATTAGACAATTAGGAAAATAACAAATAACTATCTCACAACTAGGTTAAGTTTTCTGAGTCTAAACTTCTCGATTAACCATTTCAAACAATCAAAACCCTAACTTGATCTTCATAACTCTTTCTAGAAATCCAAAACATGCTAATTCAAGCTTTATTTAAACATCTAATAACTAGATTAAAGTATTTAAACAACAACTTAGCTTAGGGTTAGGATTTTATATCTCAAACTTGATTCACAAACCTGCAACTAGATCATCAAAATAACCTCCAAAACGCTAACTTTCATGAAGATCCAAGCTTGGCTAAGGTTAAAGAATAATGGATATGGATTTTTAATATTTTTTGAGTTTGTGAGATTATTCGATGAATTATTGGAGCTTTTACATGTGAAAATGGGGTGAGGAAAATGGAGGGCAGCAAGGGGGGGCTCGGCCAATGCGGTAGGAAAATAGGGGTGATGTGAAAGTATGTGGAAATATCTAAGTTAAAAGCACCATTAAAGCTTAATAATAACCATTACCTTATGCCACCTCAAATCCTTTTAATTAAAATTTCCTTTAAACCCTTCAAATATCTTGATATTTTCCAATGAAGTCAAAGTGCTTAATCTTGTGATTAAGTTTGCATGGATTCACATTAGCATAATTAACCCAATCAAATTTGTAATTACCACTAATTAAGTGCATACTTAAAAGCTTAATATAATATTTTAATTAAGGAAAAATAATTAAGTGAACTAAAATTTTCAAGTGACTAACTAAATACCGCAAACTAGCAATTTCCTAGTTAAATTAGGTGCAATTAATTCTATACTGAAAAATGATCACTTCTAGGTTTTTACGGAAAACACAATTTATTTTACCAATTATCGTAAAATTCGCATAAACGATTTCTAAAACGTTACAATTTTCCCCGCTTAAAGAAATTCAGTCCCTGAATTTAAAATTTTTATCTACGCGTACCTTCGAAGTGATGAGCGAATTTCTTCCACATCTCTCTCTCTCGGCCTCCCAAGTGATCTGTTCAGTAGCAAGGCTACGCCAAAGATCCTTCACAGATGGAAAGAATTTTAACCGAAGTTTCTTCACCTGCCGATCAAATATAACTACCGGCTGCTCGCTGAACGAAAGATCGCGCTCAATCTAAACGGTCTGGTGCTGAATCATCTGAGAAGGATCATGAAGGTATCTGTGAAGCATCGACACATGGAATACGGGGTGAAGATCCGGAAAACTGGGCAGAAGCGCCAAACAACAGGCAACGGCACAAACTCGCTCAAGGATCTCGAAAGGACCCACAAATATGGTACTGAGCTTCCCTTTTTTCCCAAATCTCATCACCCCTTCATCGAAGAAATCCGTAAGAATACATTATCCCCCACTGCGAACTCAAGTCTGCGAAGGCAACGGTCGGCATAAGACTTCTGTCTACACTGGGCGGCTCTCATCCTGTCCTGAATCAGCTGGATTTTCTCCGTAGTCTCCTAAACTAGCTGGGGTTCCAAAATCCTGCTCTCGCTGAGTTCGGTCAAACAGACTGGCGATCGACACTTCCTACAATACAAAGTCTCAAAAGGTGCCATCTGAATCGTCTCCTGATAACTGTTATTGTAGGGCAATTCAATCAACGGCAAGTGACGATCCCAACTGCCCCCAAAATCAAGCACGCACGCATGAAGCATATCCTCCAGAGTCTATATAGTCCGCTCCGACTGAACATCGGCCTGCGGATGAAAAGTAGTGCTAAAACTCAAGCGGGTACCCAAAGCTTCTTGATGCTTCTGCCAAAGACGGGTAGTAAACTGGGTTCCTCTGTCGGATACGATGCATGTGGGAACGCCGTGCAACCGCACGATCTCATCTATATACAAATGGGCATACTGAGCATTACCGAAAGTGGTCTTCACTGGAAGGAAGTGAGCCGCTTTCTTCAACCGGTCAACAATCATCCAAACAGAGTCATACCCTCGACTGGCCCTGAGTTGACCCATAACGAGTCCATGGAAATCTGCTCCCATTTCCATACCGGAACGGGTAAAGGCTATAACTCTCCTGTCGGTCTCTGATGCTCAGTCTTGACTTGCTGACAAGTCTGGCACCTCGAAACAAAGTTCGAAACATCACTCTTCATCCCTGCCCACCAGTAAATGTCTCTCAAGTTACGGTACATCTTGGTGGAACCTGGATGAACGCTAAAGGCTGACTGATGTGCCTGCTCTAGGATCCCGCGTCTCAACCCATCGGTATCTGGTACACACAAGCGAGTTCCGTAACGTAGCACACCCTGGTCATCAATCATTAACTCCGAATCTGTACCTTGCCGAACAAGCTCAAGAATCTCAGACAAACGGACATCTCTGGGTTGCGCCACACGGATACAATCAAGTAGGAGTGGACGGGCACGGACATGAGCAAGATGTCCCCCAGTGGAAGTGAACTCAAACTATACTCTACCATCGCACAAGATCTGCCAATCTGCAGAAGACTGTCGCTGAACTGCGCTCAACTGGGACAGGCTACCCCCGGGCCTGCGACTCAAATCATCAGCTACCACATTCGCCTTGCCCGGGTGATAAAGGATCTCACAATCATAATCCTTCACGAGCTCCATCCAACGGCACTGGGTTAAATTCAGATCCCGCTGCTGGAAGAAGTACTTCAAGCTCTTGTGGTCCGTGAAAATCTGACATGACTCCCCGTACAAGTAGTGTCTCCAAATCTTCAATGCAAATACCATCGCAGCCATCTCAACATCGTGAGTAGGATAATTCTGCTCGTGCTTCTTCTGCTGCCAAGAAGCTTAAGCGATAACTCTATCATGCTGCATCAATACACAACCGAGCCCCACTCGAGAAGCATCACAGTAAACAACATAGCCGCCCGATCCAGAAGGCAAGGATAAAATTGGTGCAGTAGTCAACCGAGTCTTCAACTGCTGAAAACTCTGCTCACATGCCTCAGTCGAAAGAAATGGAACTCCCGTCCTGGTCAGTCCAGTCAGCAGTGCAGAGATACTCGAGAAATCCTACACGAAACGGCGGTAATAACCGGTTAAACCCAAAACGCTGCGGACCTCTGTCACAGATACAGGTCTGGGGCAAAGCTTTACAGCCTCGATCTTCCTCGTGTCGACAAGAATACCGTCTCCCATCACCATATGACCCAGGAAGTCAACTCTATCAAACTAAAACACGCACTTTAAGAATTTAGCATACAGCTGGTGCTCTCTCAATGTCTGCAAAGCAATCCACAAGTGTTGCTCATGCTCCTCTCGACTCCTAGAGTAGACCAGAATGTCATCAATAAACACAATAATAAATTGGTCGAGGAACGACCTGAAAATCCAGTTCATCAGATCCATGAACATTTCTGGCGCATTGGTGAGTCCGAACGACATCACCAAAAACTCATAATGCCCGTAGCGCGTACGAAAAGCAGTCTTCGGAATGTCATCATTCCGAACCCGCAACAGATGATAACCCGATCGCAAATCATTCTTAGAAAAATGTTTCGCACCCTTGAGCTAATGAAACAAATCGTCAATGCGTGGTAATGGATACCTATTCTG
This sequence comes from Agapanthus africanus, assembly GCA_030015575.1. Lineage (NCBI taxonomy): Eukaryota > Viridiplantae > Streptophyta > Magnoliopsida > Asparagales > Amaryllidaceae > Agapanthus > Agapanthus africanus. The sequence goes on from JASDDO010000014.1 coordinate 444,715,582, forward strand.
CACCGTAACTCGGTTCAATTGACGATAATCCATACACAACCTCAAACTGCTGTCCTTCTTCTTGAAGATCAGAACAGGAGCTCCCCAAGGAGAAACAATCGGACACACAAGTCCCTTATCAAGCAACTCTTCCAATTGATCTTTAAGCTCTCTTAGCTCCGCCGGGGCCATCCGGTAAGGCAGTATAGAAATAGGCCACGTACCGGGTATCAGATCAATGCAAAACTCAATATCGAGCTCTGCCGGAAAACCAGGTAACTCATCGGGAAAAACATCGGAAAACTCTCGCACGATAGGAACCCGGTCCAACGACAATACTGTAGCTATAGTATCATGAATGAAAGCCAAGAATCCACGACATCCCCTCCTCAAAAGCCGACTAGCGCAAAGAGATGAAGTCAAACTGTGAGGGGAGACACCACGGTCCCCCTGCACAACAAGAACGGACTCGCCGGGAAAATAAAACCTAACTTTCTTCTCGTTGCAGTCTATGTACGCGTAGCAAGTAGCTAACCAGTCCATGCCCAGGAGAACATCGAAGTCCAACATCTCAAGAAGGATCAAGTCGACGGAAAAATCTCTATCTCCTATACGAACGGCACACGACCGAAACACGTGTCGCACAACAAACGACTCGCCAACCGGAGTAGTCATGACAAGCGGCAGATCTAATAAACACGAATCTCGGCCTAACCTCGGCACGAAGTGTATAGAAACATACGAATGCGTAGATCCCGGATCAAATAAAACGTGTGCATCAAAAGGACATACAGAAAGTGCACCTGAAACCACTGCATTAGACGCCTGCGCGTCCTGATGAGTCATGGAAAAGACTCGAGCCTGCCCTCTATCGGTAATTGGCTGTCGTGTGCCTCTGCCACCCCGTCCTCTCTGAACAAACCCCCCGCGACCACGATCTCTCTGAGCATAATTCTGACGTGGAGCAACAACAGGCACAAGAGGCAACGCTCTCTGAGGTGGAGAAGGCGGTAAGGTAATATGTGGTACGGCTACCTCCCTCTGGCGTATCGCGGTACAATCCCTAATGAGGTGATGTAGAATGCCACACCCAAAGCACCCACGCGTCGACTGCTGACCCTCGTGGGGATAAGTGCTGAATAACTGGCCTGGTCTCACGTCTCTACTACTCCCCGTGCCTGAACGAACGCTGTCACGACGTCTAAACATCTGTCACCGGGCTGATATACCAGTACGAACCCTCTTCGGTTCCGGAACAACCGACGTCTCGGAAAGACGCTCCTCAACCAATAGGGCTGCATTCACCGCTGCTGCTTACGTGTCACAATGCGGTGCGCTGATAGCGAGGAACAACTGGGTAAGCAGGCCTCGAACAAACCTATTAATCCTTATCTCCTCAGTAGCTACCAAATACGGAGCATACACAACTAGCTCGGTAATCTGCACATCGTACTTTGCCACCGTCATACCCGGAGTCTGGCATAACGTCTCGAAACTGCGCGCTCGAGCATCCCTGATGCTCTGCGGAAGAAAACGGGCGATAAACACCGTCACGCACTTAGCCCAGGTCATAGGGGAAAGACCTGCGGCTATGCCATTCTCTAACAACTCACACCACTTCTGGGCAAGACCCTCCAGACGAAAACTCGCGAACTCCACCCATCTCGCGTCGGAGCATCTTAGCGAACGATATATCCTGGCCTTCCGATCGATAAACGACTGCGGATCTTTAGCTGCATCAGTGCCAGTGAAAACCGGAGGCCTCGGCCTCAAGAACTCCGATAGTGATACGGTGATCACCTTTGTAGCTGCAGGTACAACTTCCTGAATAGTAGGCACCAACACAGTCCACGTAATAGGTGGGACAACCTCCTGTCGCTGCGCTCAAATGGCCTCCACCAATGACCCCATCATCTGGCGCATATCCTGCATACCGGCCTCAAGTCTAGCAATACGGTCCATCGACGGTGGATCAATCTACTCCTGCACAATGGGCGTACCGTCCTGGTCAGTTCTCATCTCAGACGAGTCAACTCTGACTTGGGCTCTCACGGCCGCTCTCTGTTCCCTCGTAGTCCTCGGCGGCATAATGGCTATAAATGAAAAATAGGATTCGATAAGAACATAGAAATCAAATCGCAAGGATGTATATAATCACGGAAGGAATTTCAAGCAATAAGTCCTAAGGTCACTTATGCGGAGTACCGTGTCGTAAGTATGCCGCGGAAGATACACGCACTATGTCACATTGCTTAAGCTACCTACTCCATCATACCAAGGTCATTCTACACTCCGACAGGTAAAACCTAGCACTCTGATACCAACTTTGTTACGACCTAAATTTAGGCACGTGACCGGCACTTAAACCATGTGACGTCAACAGGCGTACGCAATTTAAGTAAAACGAAACCCAGAAATCTAAACCACCCAAAAAGGGATAAGTGAAGAAAACATAGTAAAAACCTTCGGAAATCTGAAGTAAAAATCTTTAAACAAAAGTTTACTTTCTTAAAAATTTCGGCAGCACCTCCTTTCTAAAAACTAGCCCCGAAAATGGGTACAACATAGAATATAAATAAAGCATCCCCAAACGGGAGAAAATCATGCCCAACGGCGGAAACAACCACCACAACCATATATATGACGCCGTAGCAAAGAAATATAAATGAAAACAACATAAGGAGGTAAAACATTATAACAAGGCCGGCTCCCACAAGCACGGCACACAGAGTCACAAAAATAATACAACACCGATTCTCACAACTCGTCTCTAAGTCAAATACAAGAAAGTGGTAAATGGAGAGTACTAGATACAAATATAAACAATGAACATCATCGGATAACCGCAAACCCACCTATAGCAAAAGGCCTAACAGCCAACCGTAGAGGTATCCGCAAAAGTAAAGATAATATGAAGCCCTGTCGCGACTACTCTGAGGGTAAATCCTGCAAAACACTGTGGCACAACGGGGGTGAGTTGCCAACTCATGAATAGTACATAACATCATACTATAATCGCAAGTATGTACGAACAACGATAATCTATCACATGCAATCTGATAGCATAAGTATAGCAATATAGATATGCAACAATCATGATCAAGGTATACCATCAGGGTATTACATCTACAAGAATAAAAATGCATATCAAATAAATGCTGGCTTTGGGATACAATATAATATCATCAATGAATCATCATCTTGGAAAATACTGGTGTCTATCAATGACACCACAAATCCCAAAACCTCAGGCGCCGTCACTCTGATCGGCTCTCAATCTGTAAATCTCATGGAACCTGAGTGTCCAACATCGACACTCATAACATCATGAAAACATATGCATGTGTGTGTGTGTGTGTGTGCGCGTGCTCGTGTGTGTGTATATGAGGATCTCAACCTCGTGTGTCCATCAACGACACATAAAAATCATGGAACCTGAGTGTTCAATATCGACACTCGAAACATCATGAAACCTGTGTCCAACATCGACATGTAAATCCTTATACCTCGACTGCATCTGCGGGATCGACCCACGGTCTCCGGCAGAATGGGTCGGTCCATATCCATCTCATAACTCCGATCGGTATCCTCCGGATAACCGTCGAGTCTAAATACTATCACCAGTAGGTACTAATCCCTCTGCAAGGCTCATTGTCTACACCACGAAAATCACCTCTCCCAGGGGAACAATACAGGGTCCACCATATACCCGCACACGGTCCCTCCCGCTCCTCGAATCGGGTTTCTAACACAAGTCTCAGAACCGAGAAAACTCATGGTGGACGCATCGAAATATCATATCTAGAGAAACCGGGTTTTCAAAATAATAATAAATTCTTGAATTACCCCCACGGTTCTCAAATCCATAAATCATATGAAATCCATATCTCAAATGCGTAAATCCATGAAATCTGATGTATGCAACATAAAACGGCAATATGAGCATATTAAGGGAAAACCGCTCTTTTAAATGAATCCAGTTTTAAAATATATCATGCGGTTCCCAATTCCTCCGAAATCAAGTGCAGCATCATATGAGGTGTATATGTAACTATAGCAAGATATGTGTATCTACATGTAAGAAGGTATGTATGATGCATTTCATAAGCGCAATAACACAATAATCAACGTCTCAATGTCAAATGACCGATACAATACCACTTAGGGATATATGTAGCTATAGCAAGGTATGTGGATGTAGATGTAAGTATATGCATGATGTACATGTAACTATAGCATGATATGTGTAAGCATATAGGTATAACCCTGTATATGTGTAAGCATGTAGGTATAGCCATGTATATGTGTAAGCATGTAGGTATAGCATGTATACTACATTTCATATACGCAACGGAATAAGAATCACTGTCTCAATGACAATAACCGATACAATATCACATATGTATATATGTATTGCGTGTCATGGCAATTACCGATGATGTGTATAGCATACAATTTGTGCTCGTGCAACATGAACCGTTAGTAATCGTGTTGTGTCCAACAGGTACCAAGTCAAGGCACAACAGGTAATAATATGCAATGATGCTCATGTGTAATCAACTCATATGCGTATAAACATGCAGCTATAATATCATATCCATCCCTGACGCATAACGCCATACGGGCGATTTCCCCGTAGATGTTAAATCTACTCACCGATGATTTCGAGCTAAGAAAATCCGACCACCTGCTTCCCTTTCATAGCAGCGTCCGAAGTCCCCGCTTGCGATCCTAAAATTTCACAAACACAACACAAAAGGCTAAATATCATGTGCAGACACAAAGACAACGAAACGCAAGGATAACATCCACAAGATATACACACGGTGCACTTAATGCATAAAACGCGTACGACATCGGGACAACCCTAGCTAGAATCGCTAAATTACACAACCACCAAGCCTAGACCATGATCGTACCGATCGTGCATTCACAAAACAATATATATCATAGAAGATAATATATATATAACATCGCAACGTCAGTTGAAACCCACGCCTAATTTAACAGATAACCTAGTAAGCACTTTTAATCATTTTAGCTCGAGTCTAGAAGTTTAAACAAATGTAGCGATCACAATCATCACATAGTAGCATAATTAAGTCACACAAACTTTTACTACAATTTTAATCTCACCCATATAAGATTTAGTAAAAGTTAGTTTGCAATTAAGCTTAATTAGACAATTAGAAAGATAACAAATAACAATCTCACAACTAGGTTAAGTTTTCTAAGTCTAAACTTCTCGATTAACCATTTCAAACAATTAAAACCCTAACTTTATCTTCATAACTCTCTCTAGAAATCCAAAACATGCTTATTCAAGTTTTATTTAAACATCTAATAACTAGATTAAGTTATTTAAACAACAACTTAAGGTTAGGGTTAGGATTTTATACCTCAAACTTGATTCGCAAACATGCAACTAGATCATCAAAATAACCTCCAAAATGCTAACTTTCATGAAGATCCAAGCTTGGTTAAGGTTAAAGAATAATGGGTATGGATTTTTTTTTAGTTTGTGGGGTTATTTGATGATTTTTGATGAATTATTGGAGCTTTTAGAAATGAAAACGGGGTGAGGAAAATGAGAGGGAAACAAGGGGGGGCTCGGCCAAAGTGGGAGGAAAATGGGGGTGTTGTGGAAGTGTGTGGAAATATCTATGTTAAGAACACCATTAAAGATTAATTATAGCCATTACTTTATGCCACCTCAAATCCTTTTAATTAAAACTTCCTTTAAACCCATCAAATATATAGATATTTCCAAGATATTTTGCAAAGAAGTCAAAGTGCTTAATCTTGTGATTAAGTTAGCATGGATTCACATTAGCATAATTAACCCAATCAAATTTGTAATTACCACTAATTAAGTGCATAATTAAAATCTTAATATAATATTTTAATTAAGGAAAAATATTTAAGTCAACTAAAATTTTCAAGTGACTAACTAAATACCACAAACTAGCAATTTCCTAGTTAAACTAGGTGCAGTTAATTCTATACTGAAAAATGATCACTTCTAGGTTTTGTTAGTTGTATGTATGCCCTATAGGCCAGTATCGTACAGATGATGTATATTATATTGGATGCTTGGACATATATAGAGAGGACTTTCTTGCTCGATATGATAGTATGCTATCCGGTTGCTCTTTATCTTAACATGTATACTAGTCTCTTGATACTGTCTTGTGGTTACATGTTGGTAATGCCCTTAGGATGTGTACTTGACTACCAGGACTTTGATGCAGATCATACTAGTGGGGCCATGGTAGTCCATAAGTTCATCCTTTAACGTTCCTAGTCGTGGGTGTATCGAGACAGGGCATCAATATAACAGAGTAGACTAGGGTATACGCTTCTCGACCCATGAGATGGGCGATGGATGATCCCATATCCATTGGTGTTTTACATCAGAGATGGTATACGGGTGCTCAGTGGAGACTGGGTACACTGGACGGACTGGCCGAGAACTTCCAGATGGTATTATACCTCACGTCAGATGGCAGTTCTCTGGTGACACTGGTATAGGTTAGTCTGTAGACCCGAGATCGTCATAGAGTCTTTTGTGATTCCTACTGTGCTTTGATTTCCACCTTACCACGTCCAAGAGGGTGTGCAAAATGGTGGTTTTTGGGTACAGTCCCTGGACAAATGGAGGCAATGAGCGATAGGAGGGGTTTCGTCTCTCTCGGTATTGGGAGTTGATGTTGCGCTGTGCTCGATTGGCCATTACAGGGAAGTCCCTGGCCAGGGATGATTTAGAGATATACTGGTAAGTGTTACCGATAGTTTCTCGACCAGTTAGGAGCCTCACATCGGCGTGACTTATCGGTTATTGGGGTCTGGCGTATACCACCCCTAGACTTGATATGCGATATATCAGACGAGGAGACCGGACTGTACGGGAAGTGTTACCGTCAGGCTTTTGCAAGAGTTGGAGCGGGCTTGCTTGCTGATCTTATGATCGCTCAATACCCGGGTAGCCGTTACGTCCAGCTAGTACCGCTGACGGCTTATGAGTGCTTGATGTGATCATCACCTACTGCCGGCGTATTGACGAGTCTTTAGAGTCCTACATAGAGGTTTTACTGGCTCGGGCAAAATGAAATAGGAGCACATATGTGATATGTGTGGGACCGAGAATAATGCGTGTATGTGATACCGTATTCTATTCTCGCGACTTTTTGTATCGGTCGGTTATATGTGATATAGCCGGGTCATCGAATTATGGGTTGATTCGATAAGTCGATACATTGGATGTTAGCTGGTTATGTGTGATATAGCCAGATTATTAAGTCAAGTGTTGATTTGATAATTTAGTGTATAATTATATATGAGATATACTAATTTACATTAACTAACATTGGCTCACTTAAGTTTTTATTTTCTTACATGTGCATATTTATTATATATGAGATATATATTAAATTGTGTATTGTTTTTGTATTATGGTTGTTGATACATACTACATGGGTGTACAAGACTTACACCATGCCATTTGTGATATTAGGTTTTAATATTTAAAGTAAAAACAAAATAAGTGGAATATTTGTTTAATGCATGAAGCTAGTGGAAGCTTATGGATGCATTAACTAAGTCCATTGCTTTTGTTTTACTTAAGCTATTTAGTAACCTAACCATCACAATTTGCCATGGTTATGTCTCTACATGAGTTAGTACATGATACTCACTCACCATGGTTCACTCTCTCACTTGATCATTATTCATTCTCATCTCTTTGTTCATCTTCTTCCTCAAGCCAAAAGAAAAAGGTTTCTAAGGTTTGATAAAAGTGAGAAAGTATTGTGAGATAAATTATTCTAAGGTGTACCCACTTCCTATTTCATCATCCTTTATTAGACTAGCTCTTTAGTTTATGGTGTTTTCTTCACTAATTCTCTAGTTAGTGAAGTAGAAGCTTGAGATAGCATTCCCTCGACGAAGATCATCTTCGGCCTCGAAGACTTCAAGCAAAGTCGCTCCTTTCGCCTCGTGAAGCCATGCAAGAGTCTGGGAGAACCACGATCGCAACGATGGGACTACTACAAGGAGTTTATGAACTGAAGGACCGATCTACAAAGGTTGTATTTCCTTTTTCACTTAGATAGTAAATGGTTTACTATATTTCCGTATTGTAATCTAGCTAACGATTCTAGTTTAGAGTTCCCTTTTAACGGCAAAATTTTAAAATGGCATGGACGATGCCTCCTGAAACCTTACTGCCGTCGATAGGAACCCTATAGTGGTATCAGAGCCTAGCTAGGAAATTATACGGATAATGTTAGATTACGAATGCGAAACGAACTCCGAAACATGAAACCCTAAAACCCATTTTCTGTCGATTTTAAAACAAGCCCTAAAATTTTTTTAAACAAGTACGGAATGATATATGTATGATACAATGAACACTGAAGAAATCTGGAGACATTCTGAAACATTTAGGCCGGTGACACCCCCCCTCACCGGCCAATTCCAAGCCCCCCCCCCGATTTTTGCAGTGTTTGTTACATGGGTTTTGGTGCTTCAGGTGTTGTTAATTCTTGCTAAATTGTCATGTGATGTTAATTTTCTATAATGACAAATCGGAGTGTTTCGTAGTCGTAATTTTAACTGTTTTCGGGTAACTTTAGACGTTGTTAAAAAGTTCAATCGGATGTCAAATACCGACTTTAACCCTTAACGGGAAAATTTCCAAGTGTTGGATTTTTCCCGTAGTTAAAAAACTTTCAAAGATCATGCAAGTTATGCGATGGACCCTCTAGAAGAACAAAACCTTAACTCGGTTATGTGACAGTAAGAACCGCCACTGAACCCTCGGGTTTGTGGTGGTTCAGCGGTGCCACATGTGAGGCGTTGGTTTGGCCCTTCTACGGTTGGTTCATTGGTGTTGTGGCGTGTGCTGAATTACTTTAAACTACGCTCAAGTGTTGAGTTTTCTGGGTAATCTTGGGTGTTCGATGATTCGATTGGAATGTTTAACATCGTCTAGTTTTTCTGTGCTGTGATGACATGTGATGTTATGTACAGCTGGATATGTTATATTGGATCATCGCGTTTTGAATAGCCGGTGGTTTTATATGAGATGAGAGTTTTTATCTTCATTCATGTAAAATTAAATGTTTGTAATATTCTTTTATTGGGGCACTTCCGGGTTGAGCTTGATGTCACCATATGTATATTATTTACTTTTCCGCACTAGAATAGACCAAAGGAGGAGAGCACAAGTAACCGGGTTCTAGAGTCCAGTGGGAGAGCAACTCGAGGAGTCGAGTCCGTGTCTCCTAACTCTAGAATTTGTAGGGTTGCTTGCCGCTCTCGTAGGGGTCTAGAGATGTGGGTTTGGCTATTCATCGCGACCGTGGAATCCGTGTTTTATAGAGGCTCAAAATAAAACACGGACCTCTAGTATATCCATTATTTCATATGTTTCTTTTGCTGCAATATCTGTGATGTGATCATTTGATATGTTGTGATAGATACTGTATATAGTATATATGATATATTATATAGACGTTACTTATGTTTTATACCCGCGCTAGCTCTTCCCCGCTCTGCCGTTAGTCACCTAACCTAACGGTGCACGAGGGGACATCGAGGCGAATGCGGATGGCATAAGTGTACGTCGTATTTATCTGTGATGTTTAAGTGATTTAAATGATGGGACTTCATTAATATGATTAATGAATAAAATGAAACCTAACAGATGTTGTAGAATCATATTTTCAAAAAGGGTAGCTATAGTTTTTGCTTTGCATAGCGATTTATATGATATATCCTGCACGTTATACGATAAGGAAAAAGTCGAGATCTCTTCACCGGGAGTGACCTCTTTAGCAAAACTGGCATATGCTACAACACTTGGTTTGTCTTTTGATTGCTTTTTGGAGTTTTTTCTTTGCGTAGCGATATATATGATATATTCCGCACCTTATTCCATAAGGAAAGAGCCAAGATCCCTTCACCGGGAGTGACCTCTTTAGCGAAACTAGTAAAAACCTCAAAAAAACACTCCTTTTCAAAATTCACTCGATTCCACAACGATATCAAGTTCATTACGCAATAGGTTTTCAAAAAACCTGTCGTAGCCCTCCGTCATTTCAGATAAGTCCTACTTAGTATTCGTGCTAGTTTGTTGACCTCCGTCAAGGCGTAGTATGCGGTAGCTGAGTAGTATTTATCTTCTTATGCATATGATGCAGATTGGATTAGGTTAGTCGTACGACCTTGTTGACCTCCGTCAAGAGTCGTGCGGGTGGGTTTAATTCAATCAAGAAATGACGGGTTGAACTTGACTTGCACCATATGGATTGTTGACCTCCGTCAAGGTCATGGGATGCTTGGGGAAAAATATTATCAGGAATTTCAAGTGTTGAAATTTGCAATGAGATTGCATACCTTCAATGTGATAGTTGGATCCCGATACCCACTGCGAGTAATAGTTACTCCTGGGATAGTTCTATACATGACAATTAGCCGATCAAGTAGGTGTCTAGAATGTTGTCAACGGGGTTACGCCTCTGGGAAAATGAGCTTTATTTTAATTAGGTCCGTGCGAAAGCACGGGGAACCTCCTTCAAAATACCGACACTGGCCTGGCTGAAAGATTGGCGAAATTATAGGGTGTAATTAATCCCGGCTAGTCTTTCCTTTTAGGGTTTGAAGGAAGATTTGACAAAAATAGTGAGAGCCATCCAGATTCGATAAAATAATAACCAATCTTATCTTGCAAGAGCACACGCTAAAGTGTTTTCTTCTCTCTCTCTCCAGGTAGAGACCATATCATGCCTTAATCAAGATAATAATATGGATGTATTGACCGAACCCGCATGTTATACTGTGCTGGGGAACGTTGGTTCCGTTCTTTCTTATATGAGTTATAAGACTGAACAGGATATAGGGGAATGCCAGGATTCCCATGCCACCGAATGAAGAAAGTACTTGTTGATGAATTTTCTTCGGGTGTGTATGTTATAGAGAACTGTTTCTCCATTTTCTCAACGTTCTGGGTATTGGATACCGGGTCAGGATCCCATATATGTAATCAGTTACATTGGCTGAGAAAAGGTAGAGAACTTGGAGAAGGTGATAAAGACATAAGGGATGGAAATGGTGCAATTGTTGCAGCTAAAACCGTCGGGGAATATCACCTTGTATTACCAACTGGTAATACATTGATTCTGAACGAATGCTATTACATGTCGAACCTGATATGCAACATTATATCGGTTTCTTTATTGAGTAAAGAGGGATATAATTTTGTATTACAGGATAATGTTATGAACATTTTCCTGAACCAAAAGTTGGTTGGATCAGGCATGTTGTGCAATGGCATTTATGTTCTAAATCAATCAACAGTTCTGAGCATAACAAACACACATAAGAGAAAGAGTTCAGAACTGAACGAATCCTTCTTGTGGCATTGTAGACTTAGTCATATCAATGCGACACGACTAGCTAAGCTTCATAAGGATGGATATTTGAAACCTTTCGAACTTTCATCTTATGACACTTGCCAGTCATGTCTCAAAGGCAAAATGACCAAACTCCGTTTACGAGACACGGAGAAAGAGTTACTGAACTCTTGGGACAGATACATAGTGATGTATGCGGTCCCATGTCTACACATGCCATGGATGGTTCTGCGTAATTCATTACATTCACTGACGATCTCTCTAGATTCGGATATGTGTTTCTGATGAAACACAAATCAAAAGCTTTTGAGAAATTTAGAGAATATAAACAAAAAGTCGAGAACCAAATCGGGAAAAGTATTAAAATCCTTCGATCTGATCGAGGAGGTGAATACTTGAGCATTGAATTCCTGGACTTCCTAAACGAGAATGGGATTCTCTCAGCTAACATCTCCATATACACCACAGCACAACGGTGTATCGGAACGGAGGAACCGTACCCTATTAGATATGGTGAGCTCTATGATGAGCATAACTGAGTTACCTACTTCCTTTTGGGGGTATGCGCTGGAGACAGCAGCATACCTACTGAATAATGTTCCTACCAAATCTGTGCCTACCACCCCATATAAGATATGGAAAGGGAAGAGACCATATCTTAATTTTGGTAAGATATGGGGTTGCCCGGCCTATGTCAAAAGACAAAAACCGGACAAACTCAAGGCAAGGTCTGTTTTGTGTAAGTTCATTGGATATCCCAAGCATTCGCGAGGGTATATCTTCTACCACAGTGAGGAGCAAAGGGTGTTTGTTTCTCAACATGCCACCTTTGTAGAAAAGGAATTTCTTACAAAAGAGATTAGGGGCTCTGAGGTTGAACTGGAAGAGGTTCCAGCAATACAAACCACAACAGAAGATTTGGTAGAACCTGAGGATTCGGTAGTTCTCGATGAAACCCAGCCATTTCTCCGATCTAGTAGGGTTCCTCACCCACCTGAGAGATACTACAGTTTTCTCATGGATGGTGGAAGCGAGGATTGCATCATGGAAGATAATGACCCAACTAGCTTCGAGCAGGCCATCATGAGTGGTGACTCAGTGAAATGGCTGGATGAAATGCGGTCCGAGATGGAATCCATGTACACCAACAAAATATAGACTTTGGAAGTTGCTACTGAAGGGGTAAAACCAATTGGGAGCAAATGGATCTTTAAGAAGAAATTTGGTGTAGATGGGAAAGTGGAAACTTTCAAAGCTATACTTGTTGCAAAGGGTTTTCGTCAAAGACCAGGTGTGGATTATGACGAAACTTTTTCTCCAGTGGCTATTCTTAAATCCATCCGGATCAAGCTTGCCATCGCTGCATATCATGACTACGAAATCTGGCAAATGGATGTTAAGACCGCCTTTCTAAATGGTGATTTGGAAGAGTGCGTGAACATGACTCAGGCAGAGGGCTTCGTAAACAGTGGGAGCAGCGGAAAGGTGTGCAAGCTGCTTAAATCCATCTATGGGTTAAAGCAAGCATCGCGGAGTTAGAACATCTGCTTTGATGTCGTTATTAAAGAGTTTGATTTCGTCAAAAACGTAGATGAACCTTGTATATCCAAGAAGGTGGAAGAGAGTAAGGTTTTCTTCCTCGTATTGTACGTGGACGACATACTCTTGATAGGGAATGACATTCCTATACTGCAATCGGTCAAGCTCTTCTTATCACAAAGATTCTCAATGAAAGATCTAGGGGATGCCTCCTACATCTTGGGGATTAAGATCTATAGAGATAGATCTAAACATATACTGGGATTGTCCCAATCCAGTTACATTGACACCATACTAAAGAGGATTAGTATGGAAGAATCCAAGCGTGGGTTTTTACCCACGATCTCTAGACTCACTCTCTCCAAAAAGATGTCTTCAAAGACTGATTTGGAGAGAGCTCGCATGCAAGGGATACCCTACGCTTCGGCAGTTGGCTCTATCATGTACGCGATGCTGTATACCAGACCCGATGTAGCACACTCACTAAGTGTAGTAAGTAGGTATCAAGATGATCCTAGAAAGAGTCACTGGACAGCTGTGAAGAGAATTCTCAAGTACTTACGAAGGACTAAAGAGATGCTCTTGGTGTATGGTAACGGAGAACTCCAAGTGGAGTCCTTTACCGATTCGAGCTTCAAGAGTGATAATGACGACTCTAAGTTGCACTCGAGATTTGTCTTTACCCTCTACGGAGGGGCGGTATGCTGGAAGAGTTCTAAGCAGGAAACCGTGGCGGACTCGACGATGGAGGTTGAATACATCGCTGCCAACGATGCTGCCAAAGAGGCTGTCTTGATCAAGAAGTTCATAATGTAAGTCGACGTTGTATACCCCACTACTTGCGGGGAGGCGGAAATATGAAAACAATCATTTTGTTTGAAACAATATCGACTAACCGAAAGGATCTTTGCTAAACTATAACTAACACTAACATAGGAGTTGTTAACTACTATGAAAAGAGATTATACCTAATGAACCTAGTCCTTCGTCTTCTCGGTATCCACTTCCTCGTCGGCCTCCTATATGTAATAGACGATCCACCCGAGAGCTTCTACTCCAAGCTTTACCTCTAATCTTGAGGTAACTAGGTTTCTTTAGATGCTAATCAAAGTCACCTAGATGATATAGAGTATGGTTATGAATTCAATAGTCTAGCTAATCTTTGATCTCAACACATGATAGGGTAGGATTAGGTTTTGAAGAGAGAGAGCTTGAGGAGAGAGAAGGTGAGCAAAATTATGATATGAAAATGTTTCTCACTTCTAATATATCATGAAGCATAAAGAAAATTAAATAAATAAATATAAATGATTTATCATCATGCTTCATTTAATATATGCAATGAATCATCAAGTGAGTCATTAAGCAATAAATGCTTCATTAACTCACTTGAATGAGTCACAAATGCATTTAATGTAAATGCCACCTAAACCCTCAAGTCACCATACTTCTACAAGCTTCCCGCCAAATTACAAGAACGCCCCTCCTGTCCGTGAAAACACGGAAAAACTTTAGACTTTATAAATCAAATAATCCGATACTAGAATCTGGCTTACACCAAAGCCGGCTAGTAAAAACTGTCCGAACATCGTACGTGCGTTTAAACACGTATACGTCCGAACCCTTGTCGTAAAACCATACGACCTCTATATCGTTTCGCCTGGAGCAGGGAAACTCTCTGTGTGAGACTCTAAATACTCGACTACTACGCTGGCAGTAGGTTTAACCACAGACCGCAAGCGGCACTAGCTGTACGTAACGGTCCCCAGGTAGATGTTGATAAGAAGGACGATGAGGAAACCCATCCGAACTCCTACTGAGCCTGATGTGACAATCTCCGTACAGTCCGGTCTATTCGTCTAGGACTATCGCATATCGGGACTAGGGGGCGGCAAGCGTCGGTCCCCTAAAAGCGGTATAAGTCGTGTCGGAGCGAAGCCCATTACCCCTTGAGAAACTACTGGAACCTACCAGTAAATCTCGCTTTCCCTGCCCAGGGACTTTGCGTAATGGCTATCTGACACAGCGTGATATCAACTCCCAATACCGGGAGAGACGAATCTTATCTAACCACTACTTCCTCCAAGTGCTCGGGACTACACCCAACTGCTACCTGTTTGCACGACTCCTTTCAGCCGTGGTAGGGTAGCAATCTAAGAACAGTATGACACACTCGAGGTGAAGTTGCAGTGTCAAGTCTGCGGTCTATGTTGTACTCATGTCACCTGGGAACTGTTAACCGACGACGGGTATAATACCAACCAACAGTCCCCTGCGAGTCCTGTCCGGTGTACTCGTAACCCAACGAGCACCTGTATACTATCTCCTGTACGACGTACTGATGGCTGTGGAACAGACCGTCTCCCCAACTGGGATGAGAAGCGTACACACTAGTCTACTCCGAAGTATCGATGCCCTGTCTCGATAATCCTACGACTAGGGACCTGAAAAAGGATGTGCTTGTAGACTACCCAGCCCCCACTAGTGTGACTGCCATCACAACGCTGGTAGTCAAGCAAGATCCTAAGGTCTCTATCAATATGTAAACACATATTAAGATAGATAAAACCAAGTAGCATACTACTATGTTTAGCAAGACTGTTATATAACTGTGAATATCCCAAGCTTCCATTAAGTAATATACAAGCTAGTATGATACAATAATGGCCCCTAGGGCATATACACTAACAATCTCCCACTTGCACTAGGGCCATGTACTGGCATATCGAAGACCGATGATCTCGAGTAGCCTCTTGAACTGAATCTGAGGTAAGGCCTTTGTGAATAGATCAACAATGTTCTCCTCTGTAGCAACTCTTCGAATCTCGATCTCCCGGCGATCTATGATCTCCCTGATCAGGTGATACCGCCTTAAGATGTGTCTGGACTTCTGATAGGACCTGGGTTCCATTGCTAAAGTTATAGCTCCGTTGTTGTCGCAATACAGAGGTATTGGATCAACAATGGTAGGAACCACCTGAAGTTCTGTTAGGAACTTCTTCAACCAGACCGCTTCTTTTGCGGCATCGCAAGCAACAATATACTCCGCTTCCATCGTCGAGTCAGCAACGGTGTCCTGCTTGGAACTCTTCCAGCACACCGCCACTCCATTGAGGGTAAAGACATAACCTGACATGGACTTGGAGTCATCCTTATCACTCTAGAAGCTGGAATTAGCAAAGGCCTCGAGCTTGAGGTCTTTTCCGCCGTAAACCAAGAACAACTCCTTAGTCCTTCTCAAGTACTTGAGAATGTTCTTCACTACTATCCAGTGCATCTCCCCTGGGTCTGACTCATACTGGCTTACCACGCTCAGTGCGTAAGCTACATATGGTCTGGTGCACAACATCGCAAACATTATAGAGCCTACCGCAGAAGCGTAGGGTATAATAGACATGCGTTCCCTTTCCAAATCAGCCTTGGGAGACATCTCTTTGGAGAGGGTGATTCCGTGACAAGCCGGTATATTACCACGCTTAGAATCTTTCATACTTAATCTTTTCAGTATAGTGTTGATATACCTGGACTGCGAAAGTCCCAACATCCTCTTGGATCTATCACGATAGATCCGGATCCCCAGAATGTAAGAGGCATCACCCAGGTCTTTCATGGAGAACCTGTGTGACGAGAATCCTTTGACAGATTGTAGCATAGGAATGTCATTTCT
Organism: Agapanthus africanus; assembly: GCA_030015575.1. Classification (NCBI taxonomy): domain Eukaryota; kingdom Viridiplantae; phylum Streptophyta; class Magnoliopsida; order Asparagales; family Amaryllidaceae; genus Agapanthus; species Agapanthus africanus. Next base: position 444,732,181 of record JASDDO010000014.1, read on the forward strand.
TATCAATAGAATGTCATCCACGTACAAGACGAGGAATAAAACAGTTCGTGCTTCAATTTTACTATATATACATGGTTCATCTGGATTTTTGATAAAGTCATATTCTTTGACCGTTTCATCAAAACAGATGTTCCAACTCCGCGATGCCTGCTTTAGTCCATAAATGGACTTAAGCAACTTGCACACTTTCCCGCTGCTCCCACTCTGATTGAAGCCTTCTGGCTGATCCATATAGACGCACTCTTCCAAATTACCATTTAGAAAAGCCATCTTTACGTCCATCTGCCAGATGTCATAATCATGGAAGGTGGCAATAGCAAGAAGGACCCGAATGAATTTGAGCATAGCCACTGGAGAAGAAGTCTCATCATAGTCCAAACCAGGTCTTTGACGAAAACCCTTTGCAACAAGTATAGCCTTATAGGTTTCCACCTGTCCATCTACACCAATCTTTTTCTTGAAGATCCATTTGCATCCTATGGGTTTTACCCCATCTGGAGCAAAGTCCAAAGTCCATATTTTGTTGGTGTACATGGACTCCATTTCGGTCCGCATAGCATCTAGCCATCGTACCGGGTCGCCGCTCTGGATAGCCTGCTGGAAGCTAGTAGGTTCATCATCATCAATGACGCAATCCTCTCTATCCCCATCTATGAGAAACCGTAGTATCTCTCAGGCGGATGAGACGGCCTCCTACTCCTGCGGAGGGGTGCGGGAATGTCCTGTTCTTCTTGAACTACTGGTCTTACCAAACATTCAGTAGTAGTTTGTGGTTCTGGAATTTCTTCCAGTTCTATTTCGCTCCCACTTGTTTCCTTTTCTAAAAACAGCTGTTCTAGAAAATGGGCATTACGAGAAACAAAAACCTTTTGTTCCTCTACGTAATAGAAATAATATCCCTTGGAGTTCTTTGGATATCCCATAAACTTACACTGTACTGATCGTGCCTCGAGTTTGTCCGCATGCTGCCTTTTAACAAAAGCTGGACATCCTCATATCTTCATATGCTGAAGATGGGGTTTCTTCCCACTCCATATCTGATATGGTATGGTAATCACAGTCTTGGTAGGAGCCCTGTTCAGAAGATATGCCGCTGATTCTAGCGTATAACCCCAGAAAGATCGCGGTAACTCAGTATTACTCATCATAAAATGTACCATATCCAATAGGGTTCGATTCCTTCTCTCCGATACACCGTTATGCTGTGGAGTTCCCCTAAAAGCGGTATAATTCGTGTCGGAGCGAAGCCCATTACCCTTTGAGATACTACTGGAACCTACCAGTAAATCTCGCATGCCCTTGCCAGGGACTTGCGTTATGGCTCTCTGACACAGCGCGATATCAACTCCCAATACCGGGAGAGACGAATCCTGTCTAACCACTACTGCCTCTAAGTTCTCGGGACTTCACCCAAGTGCTACCTGTTTGCAGGACTCCTTTCAGCCGTGGTAGGGTAGCAATCTATGAACGGTGGGACACACTCGAGACGAAGTAGCAGTGTCAAGTCTGCGGACTATGCTGTACTCATGTCACCTGGGAACTGTTAACTGACGACGGGTATAATACCAACCAACAGTCCCCTGCGAGTCATGTCCGGTGTACCCGTAACCCAACGAGCACCTGTAAACTTTCTCCAGTACGACGTACTGATGGCTATGGGAAAGACCATCTCCCCAACTGGGATGAGAAGCGTACACACTAGTCTACTCCGGAGTATCGATGCCCTGCCTCGATAATCCTACGACTAGGGACCCGAAAAAGGATGTGCTTGTAGACTACCTAGCCCCCACTAGTGTGACTGCCATCACAACGCTGGTAGTCAAGCAAGATCCTAAGGGCTCTATCAATACGTACACACATATTAAGATAGATAAAACCAAGTAACATACTACCATGTTTAGCAAGACTGTTATATAACTGTGAATATCCCAAGCTTCCATTAAGTAATATACAAGCTTGTATGATACAATAATGGCCCCTAGGGCATATACACTAACAAAAAACTGAACTTGGAGTGGTTCCATCCATTAAGGATCCAATACCTTTGTATTGTGATAACAATAGAGCGGTGGATTTAGCCAAGGAACCTAGGTCCCATCAGCGATCCAGGCATATTCTGAGGCGGTATCACCTGATCCGGGAGATAGTTGATCGCCGGGAGATCGAGGTCAGGAGGGTTGACACGGAGAACAATACAGCGGATCCACTCACGAAGGCCATTCCCCAGATACAGTTTGAGAGACTCTTCGGGATGCTTGGTATGCGATACTATAGCAGGTAGCCCTAGTGCAAGTGGAAGATTGTTAGTTGTATGTATGCCCTAGAGGCCAGTATTGTACAGATGATGTATATTATATTGGATGCTTGGACATATATAGAGAGGACTTTCTTGCTCGATATGATAGTATGCTATCTGGTTGCTATTTATCTTAACATGTATACTAGTCTCTTGATAGTGTCTTATGGTTACATGTTGGTAAAGCCTTTAGGATGTGTACTTGACTACCAGGACTATGATGCAGATCATACTAGTAGGGCCATGGTAGTCCATAAATTCATCCTTTAACGTTCCTAGTCTTGGGTGTATCGAGACAGGGCATCGATATACCAGAGTAGACTAGCGTATACGCTTTCTCGACCCATGAGATGGGCGATGGATGATCCCATATCCATTGGTGTTTGACATCAGAGATGGTATATGGGTGCTCAGTGGAGACTGGGTACACTGGAAGGACTCGCCGAGAACTCCCAGATATGACCTCACGTCAGATGGCAGTTCTCTGGTTACACCGGTACAGATTAGTCTGTAGACCCGAGATCGTCATATATTCTTGTGTGATTCCCACTGTGCTTTGATTTCCACCTTACCACGTCCAAGAGGGCGTGCAAAATGGTGGTTTTTGGGTACAGTCCCGAGTCACATGGAGGCAATGAGCGATAGGAGGGCTTTCGTCTCTCCCGGTATTGAGAGTTAATGTTGTGCTGTGCTCGATTGGCTATAACAGGGAAGTCCCGAATCAGGGCTGATTTAGAAATTTACTGGTAAGTGTTACTGGTAGTTTCTCGACCCGTTATGAGCCTCACATCGGCATGACTTATCGGTTATTGGGGTCTGACGTATACCACCCCTAGACTTGATATGCGACATATCAGATGAGCAGACCGGACTGTATGGGAAGTGTTACCGTCAGGCTTTTGCAAGAGTTGGAGCGGGCTTGCTTGCTGATCTTATGATCGCTCAATACCCGGGTAGCCGTTACGTCCAGCTAGTACCGCTGATGGCTTGTAGGTGCTTGATGTGATCATCACCTACTGCCGGCGTATTGACGAGTCTTTAGAGTCCTACATAGAGGTTTTACTGGCTTGGGCAAAACGAAATAGGAGCACATATGTGATATGTGCGGGACCGAGAATAATGCGTGTATGTGATACCGTATTCTATTCTCGCGACTTTTTGTATCCGTCGGTTATATGTGATATAGCCGGGACATCGAATCAAGGGTTGATTCGATAAGTTGATACATTGGATATTAGCTGGTTATATGTGATATAGCCGGATTATTAAGTCAAGTGTTGAATTGATAATTTAGTGTATAATTGTACATGAGATATACTAATTTACATTAACTAACATTGGCTCACTTAAGTAGTTTTTTTCTTACATGTGCACATTTATTATATATGAGATATATATTAAATTGTGTATTGTTTTTGTATCATGGTTGTTGATACATACTACATGGGTGTACAAGACTTACACCATGCTTTTTGTGATATTAGGTTTTAATATTTAAAGTAAGAACAAAATAAGTGGAATATTAGTTTAATGCATGAAGTTAGTGGAAGCTTATGGATCCATTGACTAAGTCCATTGCTTTTGTTTTACTTATGATATTTAGTAACCTAACCATCCCAATTTGCCATGGTTATGTCTACATGAGTTAGTATATGATACTCACTCACCATGGTTCACTCTCTCACTTGATCATTATTCATTCTCATCTCTTTGTTCATCTTCTTCCTGAAGCCAAAAGAAAAAGGTTTCTAGTGTTTGATAAAAGTGAGAAAGTATTGTGAGATAAATAATTCTAAGGTGTACCCACTTCCTATTTCATCATCCTCTACTAGACTAGCACTTTAGTTTAGGGTGTTTGCTTCACTAATTCTCTAGTTAGTGAAGTAGAAGCTTGAACTAGCATTCTATCGACGTAGATAATCTTCGGCCTCGAAGACTTTAAGCAAGGTCGCTCCTTTCGCCTCGTGAAGCCATGCAACAGTCCGGGCGAACCACGATCGCAGCGATGGGACTACTACAAGGAGCTTATGAAGTGAAGGACCGATCTACAAAGGTTGTATTTCTTTATTCACTTAGAGATTAAATGGTTTACTATGTTTCCGTATTGTAATCTAGCTAACGATTCTAGTTTAGATTTCCCTTTTAACGGCAAAATTTTAAAATGGCATGGACGATGCCTCCCGAAACCTTGTTGCCGTCGATAGGAACCTTACAGGTTTTTACGGAAAACACAATTTATTTTACTTATTATCGGAAAATTCGCATAAATGATTTCTAAAACGTTACAGAATTATTACAGTGTGCAAAGTTGTTCGTCGAATTCTGAAAAGGTTGGGGTTGGAAAGGCTGCTGAAATTGTTGTTGAGCTTGTTGTTGAGGAGGAGGAGGCCTCTGGATGTTGTTGTGGCTTTGGAATTGATGCTGGTTCTGATTCCAGACGAAATTCAGATAGTTCCTCCAACCGGTATTGTATGTGGAAGAGTATGGATTGTTTCTTGGTCTTTGCTGAAATGTAGCATTAACCTGATCCTGTCCTTGAGATGGTGGATTGTAAGGACACTCTTCGATCAAATGAGATGGATCCGAACAACAAGCACAAATAATACGAGGGGGAAGAACAGGGGCAGGAGAAGAAGATGAGAATTTGCTCTCAATTGCCTCCAGTTTCCGCGTGATTGCAGCCATCTCGGCCTTCATTGCAATTGAGATATTGAGTTGATGAACTCTTGTCCTAGAAAGACCTAAAGAATAAGAAGAAGTTGAGGTGTTCGGTTGGGTGCCCTCCTATTGCAGCGTTTACTCCGCAAGATCGTCAAAGAATTTCCAAACCTCCTCGTCAGATTTGGACCGGAAGTGGCCCTGACAGATGGTCTCCATCAACTGTCTGGTTGCTGGATTCAGGCACTCGTACAGAGTTTGGAAAAGTTGCAATTTATCTATACCGTGATGAGGATACTGAACAAGGAGGTCCTTGTACCGGTCAAAGCACTTCCAAAAATGTTCGGTTGGAAGCTGGGTGAATTAGTTCATCTCGTTTCAAATCCATACTGTCTTATGATTAGTGTAGAATTTTTTTGGAAACGCTTTCACAAACTCATACCAACTGGTTATCAAATGAGATACGGTGCTATACAGCCACTTTTCAGCAAGTTCACACAAAGTGAAAGGAATAACTCATAGCCGTATAGCATCATCAGACAGTTGGAATGTCTTCATCATCGCACAAACGTTCTGGAATTTATTGATGAAGATATAGGCATGTTCGGATTCAAGCCTGTGAAATTTGGTCAACATGTTGATGAAGTGGGGCATAATTTCGAAATTATCCCCATTGGCCGATGGAAGTGAAAGATAAGTCGGAAGTGCAGCATGGGTAGGATAGAAACGATCCTGGAGCGCGATTCGCTATGACGCTTCAACAAGAGGTGGTTGCGGGTTATTCGCACCTAATCGAGGTGGAATTATTCCCGGGGGAGGTAAAGAGATGTTAGGAGTAAATCCCGACATCTCGGAAGAAGAGCCTGGTGAAAGTGAAGGTGAAGAAGTATGGACAGAATCACGGTCAACGTTGGAGTTGACCGGCAAGGGTAAAGGTGAAAGAGGCGTTGAAGGAGTTTCGACTTTCGGGTCGAACGTGTAGTCCGTAGCGACTAGTAGGATAGGGTGCCTAACGGAGCGGACGGAGCGGAGTTGCGGGTCGTTTGGTCAAAGTTTTAATTACAAAGTTATGGTTTTTAAGGTTTTTGCAAACACATATCCTAACACAAACTAACCATATTCTACCCTTAAAAAGTAAATCAATTACTCACACATATTTACAATACCAAAATAAAAAGAAAGAAAAGAGTAAGGAACATAACAAAAATTGCAAGAAAAGTGAAGTTAAGGTTAGAAAGTTAAGAGCAGGTATATCCTACGTGCAAATATGAAACGCGGACTAAACGGGCACTAGGGTCCCTAGTCTAAGCGGACATACACTAAACGAGTTTAGTGTAGTCAAAGCGTAGAATGTGAGGGTAAGAAAGCATAAATGGAGAAAAATTGGGTGAATGTGGTAAAAGTGGCGAATTTTTGTTTGTTTCGTAAGGATGTGAAAATGAAATGACTGTTCAACAAACACAATCACAAATGCACGTTACAAATGCACAATCAATACCTAGACTAGGGTCCTATAAGTTCACTAGACCTGCTCCTAACTATTCTAAAGAGACAAATTGTGAGATAACCCTCAAATCGTCTCTTCACAGCCAGTTGCGGCTAGGTAAGCACAAGTTAGGTAAGGAGGGTTCCGCTCATGAATCACCGTGAGACGGGCCTTTTAAAATTACCTCCTCACATGTTTATCCTAGGCACCACAATAGTCATGTTTAGATAAACGACCGAATGCCCACAATATTCTTTTGTCCTATTGAGCGCGACAGGTCCTTAATTGGCCGAGTCTAGATATTTTTTTATTATGCTTGAGGTTACACTTATGAAATTTAGTGATTTCCGTGGTCTTAGGAATGGTGATGAAATCCCCACCCAATCTGAATTGGTGTTATAGCCCCTTAAGTACGTATTAATGGTGCAATGCGCAAATCAACAAGGTTTTGTTATCAAACAATCAAAGAATTTTTTTCTTTAAATGTGGCGCTGCAACAAATACGGTTAGTTATTTGTTCTTTGGATTTTTTTCCGGCAATATTGCAAAGAATCCTGCAAAGATATGAATAATGGAGCGTTGGATTTGAGAAGAGGAAGTTTAGAAAAATACGTACCAAAAGAGTTGAGTTTAAGAAACTCGTGTTGATATTGCCTTCGAGTGTTTGAATGGTTCACTTGCGCGGGTCAAACTACCCGGGTTTGGCACTATAGTGTTCAATCCCCTTATACTTGAAAACGCCTCCTGCTCTACACGATCGCTGCTCGCCATTCTGTCAAATCTGTAAATGTCGGAAAATACGGATATTTGAGCTAGAAAGCGATATAGATAGCCAAAATTTTGAACACAAATAATTAAGAAAATCAAACAATAAAAATGGGATACTAACAGAACACTGGAGGCATCACATAAAATTAATTTTCAAACCCCCATGACAGGGCCGGCGATATCGGGAAAAATCAAATTTCTGATGGTCGAATTTGTAAATTTGGTGCTCAAATTTTGTGTGTTTCCTCTATGTAACAATAGTATTTCACTCTTATACTTTGATTTTCATTTTAAAACACAGTGTGTTAGAAGAACACAAATCCAGAGAATATCATTGGTTTTAGTTCTCGTGTCGGTTTAAAAAGAATGTGTTTTTTTTTCTTTTTCGTTGAATCTGTTAGAATGTTAGTTTTGTACAAAATATTCACAAATTAACCCGATACTACAAGTGTAAAAGCATTACCGTCTCCACGGAAACGACGCAATTTGATTAAATGCTTTTCTCGTGTCGTATTTAGAAAGAATTTGAAATAACCGCAATCAAAAACGGTATTGCGTGTAGTGAGCCACGATGAGTACGGGTCGTCCGCAGGGAGATGGTAGGTTTTTAAGCCTATTTTAACGAATTAATACCGTAACTTGAGTTGTTGTTTATACGAAGTGTCATAACTATGATATGTTCAATAAAAAGACTTGTTAGGGGTAGTTTTAGGTTAGCTTTCGTTAGGATGATGTTTGCCGTTTCCTTATAGACCTAATTCTGATATTGACACTAAGGCAATAGGAAACAACGTGGATTAGGGAAGTTGAAGTACGGTTGATTAAGCTAAGTTTTCACCGTGTCTTATTTAGAAATAATTTAAAATTACCGCAATCAAAGACGGTGTTGTGTGTAGCGAGCCGCGATGAGTATGGGTCGTCCGAAGTGAGATGGTAGGTTTTTTAGCTTGTTTTAACGAGTTAATACCGTAACATGGGTTTTGGTTTATACAAAGTGTCGTAACAATGAAATGATCAATAAAAAGACTTGTTAGGGGTAGTTTTAGGTTAGCTTGAGTTTGGATGATGTTTGCCGCTTCCTTATAGACCTTAATTCTGATTTTGACACTAAGGCAATAGGCAACAACATAGATTAGGGAACTTGAAGTATGGTATTTGCGATTATGTGCTAAATCCGTATTTCTTGTCCCTTGTCCTTCCGTTGTTGTCTCTTGACCTTAGTCTTTGGCAAACCACTCACAACCGGTCATGATTAGGATTCGCAGGCTTTTGGTTGGACAACGGCTGACATCAAAGGGATTAGTCCCTTGATTGTTGAACATCACATACATCTGATGGATGAGGTCAAGCCAACCCGAAACCACAAAGACGGTTAAATCCCGTTATGAAGGAGGCGGTAAAGAAAGAAATTTTCAAATGCCTTGACAGTGGTATCATTTACCCAATCTTTGATAGCCAATGGGTGAGTCATATTCATGTAGTCCCTAAGAAATCTGGAATCACGGTCATATCTAATGAGGCTAATGAGTTAATCCAGACACGCACTCAAACTGGGTGGCGTGTATGTATTGATTATAGAAAACTCAATGCCGCAACGAGGAAAGATCACTTTCCTCTACCATTCATTGACTAGATGTTGGAACGCTTAGCTGGACGTGAATACTATTGTTTCATGGATGGATACTCTGGCTATAACCAAGTCCCTATTGCCGAAAAGGATCAAGACAAAACCACATTTACTTTTTCTTTTGGTACTTTTGCTTATAGACGCATTCCCTTTGGGTTATGCAATGCTCCCGCTACATTTCAGCGGTGTATGATGGGGATATTCTCGGACATGGTCGAGAATTTTCTGGAGATTTTCGTGGACGATTTCTCGATATTTGGAGATTCTTTTGATGACTGCGTATCTCATCTTGACACAGTTCTTACTCGTTGTAAAGATAAGAACTTACCTTTGAATTGGGAAAAATGCCATTTCATGGTCCAAGAAGGAATTGTGCTTGGACATGTCATTTCACGAATAGGCATTGAGGTTGACAGAGGTAAAATAGATGTCATTCAGGACCTTCCTCATCCCAAATGCGTCAAAGATATACGATCTTTTCTTGGCCATGCAGGCTTTTACAGGAGATTCATTAAGGATATTAGCAAAATTTCTAAACCCTTAACTCTTCTCTTGGCCAAGGATACCACATTTCATTTTGACTCGGACTGTGAGGCTGCATTTGACTCACTTAAGAACTTTCTCACTACAGCCCATGTTCTATCATCTCCCGATTGGAACCACCCGTTTGAGCTTATGTGTGATGCATCAGATTTTGCCGTTGGTGCAGTCTTAGGACAGCACATTGAAAAGATGCCACATGTGATTTATTATGCAAGCAAGACCTTGAATGATACTCAAATTAATTATACAACTACCGAGAAAGATATCTTGGCAATTGTATTTGAATTAGAAAAATTCAGGCCTTACTTGATTGGCTCACCGATTGTGGTTTCCACTGATCGCTCCGCCTTAAAACATCTTTTATCTAAGAAAGATGCTAAAGTTAGGTTAATACGTTGGATCCATCTATTACAAGAATTTGATATTGTCATTCGAGATAAGAAAGGATGTGAAAACGTAGTAGCCGACCATCTTTCACGCATCTCTTCGTCACCTGTGACCCAACCAATTAATGACTCTTTCCCTGACGAACAGCTCTTGACCACATCCTGCGAACCTTGGTTCGTGGATATTGTGAACTCTCTTGCAACGTGACTTATTCCCCGCGAATGGTCGAAACAGGACAAACATCGATTTCTATCCCAAGTAAAACATTTTTACTGGGATGAACCCTATCTATTTAAATATTGTCCTGACCATATCATTCGCAGATGTGTCCCTAATGATGAATTCAAGAGCGTTCTATCTTTCTTTCATGATCAGGCATGTGGTGGTCATTTTGGTCCATGAAAGACGGCGGGGAAGGTTTTGCAATGTGTTTTTTACTGGCCAAGTTTATTCAAAGATGCATTTGATCATTGCAAAACCTATCCACAGTGTCAACACACGGGTCGGATTTCTCGGAGAAATGAGATGCCTCTTCTACCGATTTTGGTGGTTGAAATTTTCGACGTTTGGGGTATTTATTTTATGGGTCCTTTTCCCAACTCTTTCGGGAATTTGTACAACTTGTTTGCGGTTGATTACATCTCGAAATGGGTGGAAGCTATTCCTTGTCGCACTAATGACAACAAGGTTGTCATTAAGTTCCTTAAAGAAAATATCTTTTCGCGATTTGGACACCCTTGCGCTATCATTAGCGATAACGGGACGCATTTCTGCAATCGGTCTTTCAAGACTTTGATGCGGAAATATGCAATCAACCACAAACTTTCGACACCCTATCCTCCCCAAACGAGCGGGCAAGCTGAGGTTTCCAAAAGGCAGATCAAACAGATTTTGGAGAAAATAATTTCTAAAAATCGAAAAGATTGGTCAACCAAATTGATGGATGGTCTTTGGGCATTTCGTACTGCATATAAAACTGATCTCGGTATATCTCCTTATCGTCTAGTTTTTGGTAAGGATTGCCACCTTCCGGTCGAGATTGAGCACAAAGCAATGTGGGCCATTAAAGAACTGAACTTTGACTTAAATCAAGCCTGCAACTTTTGGAAGCTGCAATTAAACGAGCTAAGCGAACTCCGCGATGAAGCTTACGATAATGCTGTAATTGTAAAGAATCGGACTAAGGTATTTCATGGTAAAAACATTTTGAGAAATTTTTTTACCCCAGGTCAACAAGTCTTTCTTTACGATTTACGTGTCCATCTTCATGCTGGTAAGCTACGATCTCGTTGGAAAGGACCTTTTGTTGTGCGGTATGTCTACCCGCACGGAGCAGTTGAGGTTGAAAATGTTGAAAATGGTACAATTTTCAAAGTGAATGGACATAAATTAAAACCGTATTTTTCCACTGACCCCACAGAGGAGCTCGTGTTTTTACAGGAGCCACTTTATCATGACTAAAATTCCTCCGTATCACCTCCATGTCTTGAAAAATATTGTATCATCTTTAGAATAGAGGTGAGTAATAAAAGAATAAGTTTGGGGGAGATTTTCACGTTCATTCTTATCCCTATTAATAACATTTCCTCCCAAGTTTACAGGTTTATGAGATTTAACAGATGGCAACAGTGAGGACAGTCTTGTAAACAAGTTTGGGGGAGGTTTGTGCTTATTTACGCATCACTTTGCATCATACTTTGCATAAGCACAAAAAATATATATATATATAATATTTAATTTTATAATAAAAGATTAGAAAGTGAAAAATTACATTTAAAAGATTGGAAAAGTTTAAGAAAACCAAGAAAGTTAGATGTTTTCTAAAACGAAACTAGTAATAAGTAGTTATGAGCCGTTGTCCCAAGGGTTAGTAAGATGAAAGAAGTCGCTAATCTGAGGATAAAAATAAGTCTGAAAAATAGTTCCTATTCTTGAAGCCAAACATTTGAATGTCGATACCCTACTATACGCACTTACACACGTCTTGAAACTCGGGATAATAGAGGATACATTGAAATGCTCTTGTCTAAAAGCCGAACTATGAAATAAAGAATAAATGAAAAATAAAAGATAAAATGGGGAAGAAAAAATGAACACTGGTTTTGTAATCACCAAGGCAGCATAAAAAATATAGCGAGGGTGCTTCATCACCTAGTGCCTTAGACCAACTGGTTTGGGAGTCACTGCTAAGCCTTAGGTGTTGCAAGACGAGAAAATTGTTACTATTTACGCCTAATCAGCAAGCACATGTGTAATCGGTCGGTTAGTACCTTAAGAAGTATTAATGGTCGCGTGAAAAACGTGTGAGCAATTCCATCCAGAATATTCATCGATTAAAAGTACTAAGGTAGATGAACAAGAGCATGATAACTTGAATTAAATTCTCCGAGTGTAGGGATGTATTTTACACACACGTAGGGGTATATGATCAGTGTTTGGAAGAAAGGTAGGAATGAAAAATAAAGACGATGTTTTATTGAGGGATGATGTGACGTCCAACATTTTTTCATGACTATTAAGATAGGGCTCATGACAACAGAAAAGCTAGTATAGTTGGAAACTCTGATTTTCAAAGTCTTTATTTTACAATTCTTATCTTTAAATGTAACTTTCACAGTATTCCTTTTATTATAGGATTTTGTGGGTGCAATCCGCTGAAAACCCTCAGGAGACAACAGCCCTCCTACAAGGGACACCTAGATGTTTAAAGGCTTGTTGCACGTGCTCAGTGCAATCGTGTTGCATACGAAAGTGTGCCAGTTAGTTTTTTTCTTATATTTTCTCCTTCACTTGAATAAAAGAAGTTTGCTCGAGACGATCAAAATCAAGTTTGGAGGAATTTATTCAGTCGAAAATACTGCACTTTCAACAAAACAATTTCCTTACTCTTTCTAATCATCTAAAGGTGTTTGGATAAATATAACACATATTTGCAGTTTGTATGGAAAAGAACATTTAACATGTGTTATACTTTATAACCGGCATTATGGAGGGAAATTGTGTGTTTATTACTTCACGCATGATATTGTGTATCTCAACACATTTTATTGAGATTTTTTTGCAGAAAATTATTCAGGTCACAGAACCGGAATCACAAATTTGCCGATAAAACGCAGCAAGTCAAAGAAATAAAATCTGGCAGAGATTCAGAAAAGAAAATGAGATTCCAGATATCAAAAGAAGTCCCAAATGCCAACATAAGAACACACCAGAGAAATCATCCAAAGATCTAATTATAAGGCCGCGGAACCGCGGCCGATCCAACCCGATCCGCCACGATTCCGCGGCCGAGTTGGTGGCGTCGGTGACGAAACTTCTCCAGACCCTTCTTTGTAACCTCCTAACTTCCTCAAGACGCTTCATAACCACGTGGCTTCTTATGAAAGACTCTGCATAACTACCAAGCTTATGAAGGAAGCTTGATTTGGGGGCTATAAAAGGGGATCTAGATCTTAATTTTTAGAGGTTGTTCATAAAGTTGTTGAACAATGAACCAATTCACTACACAAGTTGAGTGACACAACTTGTGATCCAAACCCAAAACCAAATCCAATCAAAATCAAGATCCATTGAAAGAAAAATCAAGCGAGCAATCGAAGATCATTTATCGCAACGCCAGTCATCACCAAGAGCCAGAGATCCGCATCCGATCCACAACTCACGGGGATCGAGCCACGCAAAGATCGACGACAAATTCCCTTATAAAAGAGCAATCAAGAGGTAGTCTTGTAACCTCAAAATTAGAGGTGTAATTTGAAGAAGATTTAATAAAGGTGATAAATTGTTAATTCTCGTTTTCTTTACATTCTTGCATTATGAAATTTCTAGTTCTTGATTCTTTAATTTTCATGATGTGTGAGTGAAATCTCCGCTTGTAAAGGAATCGAGGAATTTGGTAGATCTAATGATGATGAAATCCTAAACTAATCTTAAGTCGTATGAGATTTGTGAACTTTAGGAAAAAGAATAATCAATGACCTAATTTGGAGCGAGATCATGTTCTTGATTATTTCGTTGCAAACTAGGGATCAAATGATTGATGATCCTCTTTGCTAGAGACTAGATTTGAATGATGATCAATGAAAAGTTAAGGGATAGTGAAGGAAAAGCCCTAGTTTCTTCAAAAGATCCCAAATCCTCATTCATCGCCATCGTTCTAGCTACAATTCATCAATATATAAGATTCTTAATTATTAGTATTCATCATTGCTACTAATTCAATCGATTCCTACAAGTTATTCTATATATTCTTGATAACAAAATTGATTTGAACATCTTCTTGATTCTTGATATTTTTCCTGATTTTCTTGAAATGACAAGTCAATTAAATCTTGAATTACTTTCTTGAATAATCTTTTATATTTTCTTTCAATTCATCTAATACAAGATCGAATAAAACACGCATCTCAGTGGACGATCCGTATTCATTAATGAACTACTTCGACACTGTTAATTGATTGTGGTTACAAATTCTTTGGTTGTGATTATATTATCAAAACACGAACAATACGATCAATCAATCATCATGTACATGCATTATGTAGTATTACAGAACAGTATTACATGTTGATAAAGCCCATAGGATTCTTTCTTGACTACCAGCATTATGATGGCGATCATATACGTGGGAGCTGGATGGTCTATAAGCACATCCTTAAATGGCCCTAGTCGAGAGAGTATCGAGACTGGGCATCGATACACCAGAGTAGACTAGTGTATACTTATCAAGACCCCGACGAGGGGTGGTGGCCGGTCTCACAAGCCATTGGTGTGAGTTAGTCACCGTAGATAGTATACAGGTGCTCATTGGGTTATGAGTACACTGGATGGACTCGCCGGGAACATGATATATGGTATTATACCTATTGTCAGATAGCAGTTCTCAGGTGACATGAGTACAGGTTAGTCTATCGACCTGAGATCGTCATTTTTCTCATGTGATTTCCCACTGTGCTTTGATTACCCTACCACAGCTCAAAGGAGTCGTGCAATCAGATTTTAGTAGGGTACAGTCCTGAGACACATGGAGGCAGTGAGCGGATCGTCGGGTATTCATCTCTCCCGGTATTGGGGTTTGATGTCGTGCGGTGCACGGTTGGGCATCACCAGAAATTCTTGGCCAAGGTAGCGAGAATTAATGATTTGGATCTGTAGTTTCTCAGTTGGTGATGGGCTTCATACCGACACGAAATATCGCGTTATTAGGGGTCTGACTTTATCCACCCCTAGACTCGATATGCGATACTCTTAGACGAAGAGACCGGACTGTATGAAGATTTTCACTGACAGACTCAGTAGGTGTACGAATAAGTTTACTCATCGGCCTTCCTTTTGCTCAATACCTGGGTAGCTGTTACATACAGCTAGTGCTGGTGACGTGCTTATGGTTAAACCCACTGCCAGCGTATTGACGAGTCTTTAGATTCCCACACAAAGGGTTTTTCCGGTTCAGGCGATATGATGTAGATGGCGTTTGTTGGTACATACAGGTATCCGATTAAATATGTGTACATGCTACAGCGACTTTAATCAGACGGTTGATAGTACTAGCGGTTTAGGATTAAGCCGGATTATTAAATCAAGTTTTGATTTAATAATTTATATATATTTTTTTAATATATGTATTCAAGTATTATTGTTCACTATTCATTTTCTTTTTTGGCTATTCGTATTTTTATATTAATACGCGTATATGTATTTCGATAAGTATACCGGGTTGTATTCACTGTTTATATGGAATATCTTCTAGAAAATAGACACCTTATTATATGATTTTCTTTTTAGAAAATTATTTGGAAATGAGGTGGAGGGTGAGGTGACATGAGCATTATTGGAGGTATGTAGAGAGGTATGGGCTTTGATTGTTTATTGTAAAATGAGATGAGATATTTTTGCATGGATGAAAAATAAGGAGCCATTCTTTCTACATTCTATCATTCACTCTTGATTCATACAATCTCTCTTGATTCTTCATGCTTGAGAGCTCTTCTACACTTAGCTCATCTTCTTTCTTGAGTTGCTTATGCCATGGTTTTCCTCACCTCCTCCTCCTTCTTCTTTTGTTGCTCACTTGAGCACAAGAAATGAGAGAAAAAGAAACTCGAAAATTCCTACATCCCCAGTCTCCATTGCTAGCGACCATGGAGTTTCGGTTACTTCGCTAGGTGAAATTGGAGCCTACATCATTTCCCTTAGGTGGATCATCTTCGACGGATGAAGACCGGTGATCAAGCCCGATCCAAAGGACATCAAGGAGCTAAGGAAGATGGTAGAAGACCGAAGGACACGGATCATTCGGTATAAAACCATCTATCTCAGTAGTTTAGCTGTTTGTAGTATGTAGCTAGTTTAGGTTTATGGTACGATTCCAGACGGGTTCGTTAGCGCCAAGTTTTTTAAAAGCCAAGTTTTTTATGCACCGGCCACGGTAGATGGCCAGGGTGCTAGCAAACCCCAACATGGTATCAGAGTCACCCCATAAACCTTTACTAGCTAGTTTACACAAGGTTAAAATGTCGATCGACCAAATTTTCCGAATCATTTTTCCATTTGGACATGCCCGCTACCATTTTTAAAACTTTTTCAAAAAAATATTCAGAGTGTCTTAAAAATACGTGCAGGAATTTGTAGAGAACCATAAGAATTTTGGACACTTGATTGTCACGACCCGAAAATGGTACGTGACGGACCTTATACTACGCAAAGTCTACAGGCGTAACGCAATCTAAGAAAGCCGAAAACCCAGCAATCTAAACCATCAAAAGTAGTAAGAAATAAGAACATTGCTAAAAATTTTGAAATCTCAAACCAAATTCTTTAAAGTCCAACTTTTCTTCCTTTAAAATTTTTGACAGCACCTCCTTTGTAAAACAAGCCCCCAAAAATGGGTACAACATAATATAAGTAAAAGAATCCCAAACGAGAGCAAAATCCACACCCAACAGCGGAAAGCAACCACCACAACCGATATACGACGCCGTAGCGAAGAAAAAGAGACGATATGAATAAAACTGCATAAAAGATCTCCAAGTCACAAAATGAAATACAATATCGTCCTAACAACAAGTCTCTTAGTCATACAAGATAATGGTAGATGGAGAGTACATGATACAATGAATATACAACAAGCAACAACGGATAACCGCAAAACCAACCTAAGCAAAACTGCACACTGTCAGGCGAAGCGGTATCCGCAGCATAAGATGATACGATGAATGAAAATAGCTCTGCCTCTGACTATCCTGAGGAACACCTGCAAAACACTGTGGCACAACGGTGGTGAGTTGCCAACTCGTGAATAGTGAATAACATATGCAGGTAATCGCAAGTATGCACGTACAACGCGAATCTAACACATTGCAAACTATTAGCATTGAACGGTCATATGTAATGCATCAGTCATGAAAGCTACACTAGCAGGTACTACTAATACATGAAGCAATAATATGACAATTTGTATGCGACCATCATGTAAGGTACTCTATCAAGTACAACTAATACATGAAGCAATGCATATAATAGTATGTAAATGCAACAGTCATGGAAGGTACTCTATCAGGTACTGCTAATACATGAAACAGTGCATAAACAATAAATGTGGAGTATGGAATAAAACATGTCATTTCCACGGAAATCCTAACCTCGTGGTAGGACCAAAATCCAACAAGACAATCCAAATCCCAATTTCCACAAATCATCCCCCAAATTGGCTCTCATATCATGTAAGTCTCATATATCCTTAATATATAACATCAAGTAAAACACATATATCCTGAATGTCCAACATCACGTATATCTCATATATCCCAAATGTACAAAATCAAGTAAATCTCATATCCTGAATGTACAACATCAAGTAAATCTCATATATCCTGAATGTACAATATCAGTATATCCCACATATCCTGTGTGTACAATATCAGTATCAACTAAGTTTCATATAAGGTGAGTTTCTAACATCGACACAAAAAACATCATGAAACAAGTGTCAAGCCTTGACACCGAAATACTGATCTATCAGGTGCTGTCACCACATTGGCCCCCTGATAGGTACGTATCATACACTATACCGAAAAGCCCGAGTTCCTAGCTCTGACCCTTGTCTTTCCACGTATCCATACGTTTATGACTCCCGTCGGTATCCCCATGATAAACGCCGAGTCATAGGTAATGTCACCGGATAGTATGGTTCCCCTGCAAGGCTCATGGGCATATTACATCGAATCTTGCCCCGGATACCTCCGGGCCCCAACATGTACCCAAAGACGGTGCCTCCCGCTTCTCGAATCGGGCATATATAATCAGAACAGATAAAACTCATGGTGGCTGCAGAAATATCATATCAAGAGAAACCGGGTTTTTCAAATAATGCATAATTTCATGAAACTACCACGGTCCCCAAATCCATAAAACATCATGAAAAATCCATATCTCAATGCGAAAATCCATGAATATAATATACGCAACATGAAACTGAAATATAAGCATATAAAGGAAAAGCCTTTATTTAACTGCAACTAGTTAAAATTTAAATCATGCGGTTCCTAAATCTCCAAGTCCAATATAACATCAAATAAAGGTGCACATCTAGCTATGCCGAGAAATAATGGTAACATGTAAGTATAGCAAGGTATATGTATCTACCTATCAGTAATGATGTAATATACCCTCCAGGTATAACCAAGGTATGCATACAAGGTATACACGTAGCTATGAAATTATGTGTGTATGTTCGCTAATGGTACAATACCCTATAGGTAATACAAGTAACTAGCATGTAAGCAAGTCGCGGCATGTGTGTAAGCATGTAAGTATACAGGTATGCTATAAGTCATATGCATAAAGAAATATGAATCAGTGTCTCAATGTCCCTAACCAAACAATATCATATCTATAAGGGTGATGTGCGTGAAATGGCAATTATTGACGGTGTGTGTGGCATACAATCAGTGCTCGTGCAACATGAGCCGTCAATAATAGTGCAGTGTCCTAAGAATACTAGTCCAAGCACAACAATAACTAAGCAGTAATGTGTATGCGCAACTCAATATATGCAATAGAATATACGACAAAACATAACATCTCTAGCCCAGACGCATAACGCCATGCGGGCAATTCCCCTGTAGATGTTAAATCCACTCACCAACCGTCCTGGCTAAGTAAAGCCAACCACTTGTTTCCCCTTCTTCGCAGCGTCCGAAGTCCCCGCCTGCGAACCTAAAACAACAAAACGATAACACAAGTGTATATTAGCAAACGACCATAAATACGTACAAACTACGTTTTACTGACACACCAACTCCAAACCTACTCCCAAGTGTTCGTATTATGGCTAACGTACGTAGCGACACGACGAAACCAACCCAAGAGCAAAACCAGCACGAAGTGCACGGACCGTGTCGGATAACGTATCGCGTGTAGTCGTATCACTAGAAACTACCTATGTGATCCCAGATTTTTCATACAGAGAAAACTAAATAATCAAACAGAACCAAACACACCTAAACCACTGCAGAGACCTACCCAAAAAAACCCAAACCCCAACTCCACTGGAAAACCGATCTCGCCGGAAATGCCCTTCACGTCGCCAGCCGAGGTCCGAGCAGGGTGGTTCGTGCTCCAGGTGAAGGCCTATGGTTACTGGTAAAACACAACTACATTGTTTGGTTTTCTAGTAAAATTTCGGGGTCATAGCAGGTCACAGATATCACAAAACGATACTAAAATACGATATTATGCACAAAACATAACTTTACACTATCTAAACTGAAACTAAGAGTCTACACAACATAAAAACTAAATTAAGAACAGATAGGGATCATTACCTAACAAAAAGAACTTAAGGATCCAAGCTATCCAAGCTCCTAGGCATCCAAGAGGCAAAACAAGGTAAAAGATGATATTTTTTGAGATTATGTGAATTTTGTGATGGATTTTGTGAAGTAGATTCAAGTGTTCAGTTTAGAGTTGAGGGGATGAAGAAAAAGAGAAGGGAATGAATGTGAGAGATAATGAGAGAAAGAAATGATAAAGGGAAAGAGAGAGGTGAGTGCAAGAGGTGAGTGCACCTTGCATTAATTCACATTAATGCATTCATACCATGCCACCTTTCTCTCAAACAAAACCCAAAAGAAAAAATCTCTCTCACTCACAACCAATTACTAGAAGATTATGTTTAAAGTTTAAAGCAAGGAATGGATATAAAGCAAAGGGTTAGAATTAGGGTTAAGTTGTCATTGTCACTAATACTATATTAGCACAAACAAACCCTCACATTTACGTGCACACATGCGTGCATGACCATAACAAATAATATTAAAATAATAATTAAATGTTATAAATTGTGAGGAACCCGAATTGGTAAACTTTTTACAGTAAACCCGCATTACAGACTAAACTAACACTAACCGAAATCTAAGACGTTACAATCTCCCCCTTTTTAAAAATTCGTCCCCGAATTTAAAATTCTCGCTAAGCATACCTTCAAAGAGATGATTACAAACTCCCAAATCTCACTCGCAGCCTCCCAAGTGATCACCTTACTATACGGCTACACCAAAGAAAGCTCCACAGATGGCAAGACCCTTGACCGAAGTTTCTCTACCTGCCGAGCCACTAACACACATGGCTACCAGCGAACGAAAAGATCGCGTCCAAGCTAAATGGTCTGGGGCTGAATCATGTGAGAAAGGTCATGAAGGTATTTGCAAAGTATCGACACAAGGAATACGGGGCGAAAACTCAATAATTTGGGCGGAAGTGCCAAATCAAAGGCAACGGAACTAACTCGCTAAAAGGATCTCAAAAGGACCTACAATCCTGGGATAAGCTCCCCAAAACTCAACACGTCATTCAACGGAAAATCCGTAGGAATACATGATTTCCCACTACGAACTCAAGTCTACGACCACCACGATCGACATAAGACCTCTGTCTGCACTGGGCTGTCCTCATCCTGACCTAAACCAATTGGATCATCTCCGAAGTCTCTAGACTAGCTGGGGTCCAAAAAATCCTACTCACGCAAAGTCAGAAAAACCGAATGGTGATCGACACAACCTTACAACCAAAACCTAAAGGTTGCCAATTGGAATGTCTCCTGAAAACAGCTATCGAATGAGAACTCTAACAATGGAAAGTGACGATCCCAACTACCAACAAACATTTAGTATGTACGCACAAGCATAACCTCCAGAGTCTGTATTGTCCGCTCAACTGACCATCGTCCCACGGATGGAAAAGCGGAGCTAAAGCTCAATCAGTACCCAAGGCTTCCTGAAGCTCCTGCCCAAAACGGCAGGCGAACATGGTGCCCCCATTGGATACAGCACATGAAGGAACTCCATGCAACGCACAAACTCAATCAAGAACAACTGAGCAAACTGAGCAGAACCGGAAAACAAACACCCAAATGGAGTCACACCCTGACTAAACCTGGGTAGACGCCACAACGAAAAACATGGAGATCTGCTCCCATTCCATCCCCGGAATAGTTAAAGGTTGCAACTCTCCAGCCGGTCTCAAATGCTCAACCCTAGCTCACAACCAGACAGACACCTCGAAACGAAACCCGAAACTTCACTCTTCATCCTGCCCACCGGTAACTAACTCACAGCTCACGTCACAAATTGGTGGAACTTGAATGAACTCCGAAAGCTGACTAATGTGCCTGCTCTAGAATTTCGCGTCTCTACCTATCAGCATCAGGTACACACCAACACGTCCCTAAACGTAGCACATCTTGGTCACAAATCATGGACTTCGAAACCTTACCCTACCGAAGATGCTCAAGTATCACAGACAACGAGCATCGGTGGGCTATGCCTCGCGAAAGCGATTAAGGAAAAGTGGTCCGGCGCGGAAATGAGCAAGCTGTTCCCCCCTTTAGAAGAGGCGAACCAAGCTATACTCCACGATCACACAAGAACCGTAAATCTGTAGAAGACTGTCCCTGAACTGCGCACAACTGTAACAAGCTAATCCCGGGCCTACGACTCAAGCATCAGCTACCACAATCGCCTTGCCACGGGTAACCAAAGGATCTCACAAAACACAATCCTCTACATGCTCCATCCAACGGCGTTGTCTCAACAATCAAAACCCGCTGGAGGAAGATGTACATTAGGCTCTGGTGGTCCGTGAAAATCTGACACAACTCTCCATACAAGTAGTGTCTCCAAATCTTCAACGCACGACCACCGCGGCCATCTCCAGATCATGAGTGGGATATCCTGCTCGTACTCCCTCCAACCGTCGAGAAGCAAAAGCTTTTACTCTATAATGCCACATGAGCGCAAAATCGAGCCCCACTCGCGAAACATCACAGTAAAACAACAAAGTCTCCCGAACCAGAAGACAAGAAAAAACTAGTGCAGTTGTCAACTGAATTTCCAACTGCACACACATGCCTCAGTCCACAGAAAAAGAACCTCCTTCCCAGTCATTTCAGTCAACGGTGCAGCGATACACAAGCAATCCTGCACGAAACGGCGATAAAAACCTGCTAAGTCCAAAATCTACAGACCTCCGTCCCGGATATATGTATGGGCCAAAGCTGTACGACCTCGATCCTCCTCGGGTCCATATGAAAATCGTCTCCTGTAACTACTAGACCAAGGAGTCAACACAATCAAGCCTGAAAGAACACTACGAGAATTGAGCAAACAGCTGGTGCTCTCCCGGTATCTGCAAAACAAATCCTCAAGTGCAGCTCACGTTCCTCACGACTCTTGGAATAGACCAGTATGTCATCAATGACACAACAATAAACTGGTCGAGGAACTGCCTGAATAAATCTGGTTCATCATATCCACGATTTCTTCTAGGGCACTGGTGAGTCCAACGACACCACAAAAACACATAAAGCCCGTAGCACACACAAAAGCAGTCTTCGGAATGCCATCACTCCGAACACACAACCAATGATGACCTGATCCCAAACAAACTTAGAAAATGTCTCGCACTCTGGAGCTGATCAAGAAATCGTCAATGCGAGGTTAAGGATAGCTATCCGCACCATAACTCGGTTCAATTGACGATCAATCAACACATAACCTCAAACTGCCGTCTTCTCCCTGACGAACAGAAAAGGAGCTCACCAAAGCGAAACACTCGGACGCACAAGTCCCCCAACAAACAACTCTGCAGCTGATCCTTAAGCTCCCTAAGCTCCTCCGGCTCATCTGGAACAACGTCGGAAAACTCTCGCACGAAATGAACCCGGTCCAACCAACCCACTATGGCTCCGGTATTACGAATGAAAGCCAAGAATCCTCGACATCCTCTCCTCAAAAAGCCGACAAGCAAAAAAGGCTGAATTGAAGCTGTGAGAGGCGGCACCACTGTCCCTCTGCACAATAAGAACTTACTTGACGGGAAAACAAAACTTGTCTGTTTTCTCGTGGCAGTCCACAGACGCCTAGTACGTAGCTAACCAGTTTGTGCCCAGGAGAACGTCAAATCCAACATCTCTAGAAGGATCACAACGACGGACGAATCTCTATCTCCTATCCGACTGGCACACGACTGAAACACGTGTCGCGCAACAAAAGAATCGCTGACAGAAGTTAACATAACAAACGACTGATCTAGCATACACAACTCTTAGTCCAACCAAGGCACAAAGTGTGTAAAACAACAAGTACATAGATCCCGAAAAAAACCAACCTAAGAATCAAAAGAACATACAAATTAAGAATACCTGAAAACTCTGCACTGGACGCCCATATGTCCCGATTAGTAGAAGCAAACTCTCGTGTCTGCCACCTACCCGGAACTGTCAGAACTCTTCCTCGGCCAGACCGTTCTCTCGGAACCAACCCTCCGCGTCCATGACCTCTCTGAACACGAGTCTGACACGGTGCTAAGGAACAATCCTTGATGTAGTGATGAAGGCTCCCGCATCGAAAACATCCATACGATGGCTGCTGACCCTCCTGGGGATGAGAGCTGAACGACTTTCCTTGTCCCAAGCCTCTGCTACTCCCGTGATGGTCACGAAATCTGTCTTGACGACTAAGCCTCTGTCTCTGGGATGGTACACCTGTACTAGCCCTCCTCTGTTCCGGAACTCCCAAAGTCTCGAAAAGACGCACCTCGTCAAAACGGGTTGCGTCCACTGGTGCAGTGTAAGTGACGAAATGCGGGGTGCTGATCGCACGGAACAACTGGGTAACAGGTGTGACAACCCCCTGTCGCTGCGCTCGAGTGGCCTCAACCAAAGAACTCATCGTCTGGCGCAAGTCCTGCATCTCTGCCACAAGCCTATCAATAGGATCTATCGAAGGAGGATCCATCTGCTTCGGTGCAACGAGCGTACCATCCTGGTCAGTCCTCATCCCACACGAGTCAACTCTGACCTCGGCTCTCGCTGTATCACTCTGAGTTCTCATAGTCATCGGCGGCAAAGGCCAAAATGGAAATAGGATTCGATAAGAACACTGAAATCGATTCTCAAGGATATGTATCATCAAGGAAGGAATTTCAAGCAATTTGTACTTAGGTCATTTTAGGCGGAGTACCGCATCGTTAGTATGTCGCGGACATACACACACTACGTTACTCTGCTTAAGCTACCTACTCCATCTTACCAAGGTCATCCTACACTCCGAAAGGTAAAACCTAGCGCTTTGATACCAACTTTGTCACGACCTGAAAATGGCACGTGACGGCCCTTAAACTACGCAACGTCCAAAGGCGTAACGCGATCTAAGAAAGCCGAAAACCCACCAATCTAAACCATCAAAAGTAATAAGAAATAAGAACATTGCTAAAACTTTTGAAATCTCAAACCAAATTCTTTAAAGTCCAACTTTTCTTTCTTTAAAAATTTTGACAGGACCTCCTTTGTAAAACAAGCCCCCAAAAATGGGTACAACATAATATAAGTAAAAGCATCCAAAACGGGAGAAAAATCCACGCCCAACGGCGGAAAGCAACCACCACAACCGATATACGACGCCGTAGCGAAGAAAGAGACGATATGAATAAAACTGCATCAAAGATCTCCAAGTCACAAAATGAAACAAAATATCGTCCTCACAACAAGTCTCTAAGTCATACAAGATAATGGTAGATGGAGAGTACTGGACACAAAGAATATACAACAAGCAACATCGGATAACTGCAAAACCTACCTAAGAAAAACTGCACACTTTCAGGCGAAGCGGTATCCGTAGTAAAAGATGATACGATGGATGAAAATAGCCCTGCCTCTGACTATCCTGAGGAACACCTGCAAAACACTGTGGCAAAACGGGGATGAGTTGCCAACTCGTGAATAGCAAATAACATATGCAGGTAATTGCAAGTATGCACGTACAACGCGAATCTAACACATTGCAAACTATTAGCAATGAACTGTCATATGTAATGCATCAGTCATGAAAGGTACACTAGCAGGTACTACTAATACATGAAGCAATAATATGACAATCTGTATGCGATCATCATGTAAGTTACTCTATCAGGTACAACTAATACATGAAGCAATGCATATAAAAGTATGTAAATGCAACAGTCATGGAAGGTACTCTATCAGGTACTGCTAATACATGAAACAATGCATAAACAATAAATGTGGAGTACGGAATAAAACATGTCATTTCCATGGAAATCCTAAGCTCGTGGTTGGACCAAAATCCAACAAGACGATCCAAATCCCAATTTCCACAAATCAGCCTCCAAATTGGCTCTTATATCATGTAAGTCTCATATATTATTAATGTACAACATCAAGTAAAACTCATATATCCTGAATATCCAACATCAAGTAAATCTCATATATCCTGAATGTACAACATCAAGTAAATCTCATATATCCTGAATTTACAACATCAAGTAAATCTCATATATCCTGAATGTACAATATCAGTATATCCCACATATCCTGCGTGTACAATATCAGTATAAACTAAGTTTCATATAAGGTGAGTGTCTAACATCGACACCCAAAACATCATGAAACAAGTGTCAAGCCTCGACACCGAAATACTGATCTATCAGGTGCTGCCACTACGACTGGCCCCCTGATAGGTACATATCATACACTATACCGAAAAGCTCGAGTGCCTAGCTCTGACCCTCGTCTTTCCACGTATCCATACTGTTAGTTATATGTATGCCCTAGAGGCCATTACTGTACATTGGATGTATATTGTAGTGGATGCTGGGATATATATAGGGAGGACTTTCTTGCTCGACATGATAGTATGCTATCTGGTTACCCTTTACCTTAACGTGTACACTGATTGTCTCTCTGTTACATGTTGGTAAAGCCCTTAGGATGTGTGCTTGACTACCTGGACTATGATGAGGATCATACTAGTGGGGACATGGTAGTCCATAAGTACATCCTTCAAAGTCCCTAGTCGTGGGTGTATCGAGACGGGGCATCGATATACCAGAGTAGACTAGCGTGTACCTTCTCGACCCATACAGATAGGCGATGGATGATCCCATATCCATTGGTGTTTGACATCGGAGATGATATACGGGTGCTCAGTGGAGACTGGGTACACTGGACGGACTCGCCGAGAACTCCCAGATGGTATTATACCTCACGTCAGATGGCAGTTCTCAGGTGACACTGGTACAGAGTATTCTGTTGACCCGAGATCGTCATAGAGTCTTGTGTGGTTCCCACTGTGCTTTGATTTCCATCTTACCACGTCCAAGAGGGCGTGCAAAACGGTGGTTTTTGGGTACAGTCCCGAGTTACATGGAGGCAATGAGCGATAGGAGGGGATTCGTCTCTCCCGGTATAGGGAGTTGATGTTGCGCTGTGTTCGATTGGCTATAACAGGAAATCCCTGGCCAGGGTTGCTGAGATTTACTGGTAAGTGTTACCAGTAGTTTCTCGAATTGTTATAGACCTCATATCGACACGACTTATCGAGCTATTGGGGTCTGACGTTTACCACCCCTAGGCGAGATATGCGACATATCAGACGATCAGACCGGACTGTACGGTAGTGTTACTAGTCGGATTCACTGGAGTGTGAGCGGGCTTGCTCGTCGATCTTCAGATCGTTCAATACCCGGGTGGCCGTTACGTTTAGCAGACCGCTTACGGCTTGTGGGTGTTTGATATGATCATCGCCTGCTGCCGGCGTATTGACGAGTCTTTAGAGTCCTACACAGAGGTTTCCTGGCTCAAGCGAAACGAAATAGGAGCGCATATGAGATATGTGCGGGACCGAGAATAATGCGTGTATGTGATACCGTATTTCATTCTCGCGATGAATGTATCGATTAGGTTATATGCGATATACCCTAGTTATCGAATCAAGGGTTGATTCGATAGACCGATGCATTGCATACCAGTCGGTAATATACGATATGACCGTATCGTTAAATCAAGTGTTGATTTAATGATTTGATGCATAATTATATATTTGATATATTACTTTGCATTAACTGGTATCGGTTCACTTTAAATGGATTTTCTCGCTCGGATGTGCACATTGTATATTCGATATAGTTTTGTGCACATGCTTGTTTCATGTATGATGATATATGATAGCTAGGGTTTGTGTAAAGAGTTAATACCTTGGTTAAATAAATGGTTAAGGTTTTTATTCATTTATTCATGCAATTATCTTTTAATTTGGATTAAAAGAAAATGTGAGAAGAAAATAAAAGGGTTGCTTTCAACATGAAGCTTCATGAAGCTTCATGCAACTTTGACTCATGAAACCTTTTTGTCTTCTTCTTCAAACCCTAACCATTCATCTAACTTGAGTTAACTCTCTACAACAAACCATGGTTCATGTTATGATAAGAATAATTCTTTTTGATTTATTCTAATTAACTTATCATATCATTTCTTCTTCTTCTTCTTTGAACACAGGAAGAAAACCTTGCGGTCATCAATGGCGATTGATGATAAAGAGTGAGAAATCCAATTCTAAATTGAACCCACTTCCTATTTCTTCATCCTCTACCTCTTGCCAAGTAGTAGAGTGTGTTTCCTTCACAAGTATTCATGGCTTGGTGAAGGTGGAGCTCGATCTAGTGATGCTTCGACGTAGATCATCTTCGGCACGTCGTCGACGACCTAGCCCGTCCAATCTCCGATGAAGCCGACGCTAGAGCCCGGATTTGATTTGGACAGCGGAGAAGACTTCGTTGCGGAGCTATGGAGGTGGAGCACCGGATCTACAAAGGTTGTATTTCCGATATCCCATTAGCTAAGTTGTTAGCTAGTTTACTTTTCGCCTAGAAATCTAGCAAACGATCCGTAGTCGGGTCTCTCGGCACCTCTAATTTTTGAAACGGGCATGTTCGATGCCTTGTGAGACCTCACTAGAGTGCCTAGGAACCCTACAGTGGTATCAGAGCCTAGCTAGAACCTTAGGCGAAGTCCAGACGGAATTTGAAGTCCGATCGAACCGAAAACACGAACCCAAAATTGCTCTCTGTCTAGATTTTAAAATTGTGGATTTTTCAAGATTAAAAATATCCAGAAAATCAAGCAGGGTTTTCTAAGAATTACTGTAAATTTCGTGGGCCTAACTCAACGTTTCCACCGTGGAACCGCGGCACGTGCTATGCACGACGCGGCGGTTCAGCGGCGGTTTTGTCGTTTTATGCATTTAGTTCTTCACAGTAATTCTCAGTATTCTGTGCTGGTTTTCCTGGGATATTTTAATATTTATTATACAGTTGAATTTTCAGAGGTGGTTTTGGGGTTTCCGAGTTTCGATCGGGATATCAAATTTTGTCTGTGTGGTTTTCCGGATAAATTTTTGAATATGTTAAAAAGTTCGACCGGATATAAATACCCAATTTTTCCCCTGTCGGGAAATTTCCAAGTGTTGGATTTTTCCGTAGTTTAACGATGTTCTAAGTAGTGCAAGTAACGCGATGGACCCTCTAGAAGACAACAAATCTTAACTCGATTATGTGACCGTCTTGAACTGCCCTTTGAACCTTCGGGTTTGGGGCAGTACGGCGTGCCACATGTGAGGCGTTGGCTTGACCCTTCAACGGCTGGACCGTTGGTACTGAGGCACGAACTGAATGTTGTTAGACTTATTTCCTGTGTTGATCTGTATCAGGAAAACTTGGGTGTTCGATTGTTCGATCGGAAAGTTTGACATTTTCTATTTATCCGGAATGGGATACAATAATTGGAATTCACAATAAGTTATGAGATAACTGAATGAATGTTATAAACATAGCAATTTAGTCTCACTTGATCGGTTGCCACGGAATTTTGATGTGATCAAAAGTCCGTCGCAATCACGTAGCGTACGCGGATTCTCGCTGGGTAAACTTAATAGACAGCTTCACTCCATAGCCCCGACCAAGTGACTGTAGGAGAACCCTGTCGCCGAAAGCATCCGTTAGGGTGCTCGCGGTAGCGGTGTTCCGCCTTGGTGCACTTCGTCGACGGTATCGGGGGTGCGGCCGTCTACTGAAGATTGCGACGAGCATTCGATCAGAATGTCGGCAATCTTGTTGAATTGCCCGACTTGATATTGAAAAGAGTTTTCGATTCTGAGACTAAAATGCGGGGTTTATTACTGTTAGGCATGCGATGTCTAAGGTATTCATTTGATTAGGCATGCGATGTCTATGCAGATTGCGGATTCCAACTGTTGTAGTTTTACACTTTCCTTTCATGTGACCGTAAGTGTAATATGTGATATCGCCGGTTTCGATGCTATATGCCAACGACAATTGGGATGCGCATATTTACTTACGTTGATGACATGTGATGTTATGTGTTGCTGGATATGTTATATTGGATCGTCGTGTTTGAATAGCCGGGGGTTTTTATGTGAGATGAGTGTTTTTCATTTTCATTCATGTAAAAACTTGTATGTAATATTCTTTTATTTGGGGCACTTCCAGGTTGCGGAAGTTGTCACCTTTTGTATATTATTTACTTTACCGCACTAGGATAGACCCAAGGAGGAGGGCACAAGTAACCGGGTTCTGGAGTCCAGTGGGAGACCAACTCGAGGAGTCGAGTCCGGGTCTCCTAACTCCAGAATTGGTAGGGTTGCTTGCTGCTCTCGTAGGGGTCTAGGGGTGTGGGTTTGGCTATTCATCACGACCGTGGAATCCGTGTTTTATACTGGCTCGTATTGAAAACACGGACGTCCTAGTATATCCAATATTTCATATGTTTCTTCTGCTGCGATATCTGTGATGAGATTCTGTGATGGATATAGTATATAGTATATATGATATATTATATAGACGTTACTTATGTTTTACACCCGCGCTAGCCCTGCCCCGCTCTGTCGTTAGTTACCTAAGCTAACGGTACACGAGGGGACATCGAGGCGAATGCTGATGGCATAAGTGTACGTCATATTTATCTGTGATGTTTAGGTACATTATATGATGGGACTTCATTAATGTGATTAATGAAGTAAAAGAAACCTAAGATGTTGTAGAATCGAATTTCAAAATAAAACAGGTAGCTACAGTTCTTGCTTTGCACAGCGGTATATGTGATATATCCTGCACCTTATTCGATAGGGAAAGGACCGAGATCCCTTCACCGGGAGTGACTCCTTTAGCAATAACTAGCAGATGCTACAAACACGGTTTGTCTTTTGATTGCTTTTAAGTGTTTTTGCTTTGCACAGTGATATATATGATATATCCCGCACCTCATTCGACGAGGAAAGGACCGACGATCCCTTCACCGGGAGTGACTCCTTTAGCATAACAAGAAATGCCTCAAAAGCACTCCATTTCAAAAATTCATTCGATCCTACAAGGATATCAAGTTCATTAAGCAATAGGTTTTCATAAAAACCTGTCGTAGCCCTCCGTCATTTCAGATAAGTGCTGTTTAGTATTCGTGCTGCGTTTGTTGGCCTCCGTCAAGGCGCAGTGTGCGGTAGCTAACCAGTATTTATCTGCTTATGCATATGATGCAGATTGAGTTAGGGTAGTCGTGCGACCTTGTTGGCCTCCGTCAAGGGTCGTGCGGGTGGGTTTGATTCGATCAAGAAATGGCTGGTTGAACTTGACTAGTAGCCTATGGTTTGTTGGCCTCCGTCAAGGTCATAGGGTGCTAGGGGAAAAATATTATCGGGAATTTCAAGTGTTGAAATTTGCAAAGAGATTGCATACCTTCTATGAGATAGTTGGATCCCGATACCCGGTGCGAGTAAGAGTTACTCCTGGGAGAGTTTTATACATTACAATTAGCATATCAAGTAGGTGTCTAGAAAGGTGTTAACGAGGTTACGCCTCTGGGAAAACGAGGTTTACATTAATTAGGTTCGTGCGAAAGCACGGGGGACCTCCCTCAAAGTACCGACACTGGCCTGGCTGAAAGATTGGTGAACTTGTAGTGTGTAATTAATCCCGGCTAGTCTTTCCTTTTAGGGTTTGAAGGAAAATTTGATAAAAAGCAGTGGGAGCCATCCTGATTAGATAAAATAATAACCAATCTATTCTTGCAAGAGCGCACGCTGAGTGTTTTCTTCTCTCTCTCTCCTGGTAGCGACCATATCATGCCTTAATCAAGATAATAATACGGAATATTGACCAAACCCGCGTGTTATACTGAGCTGGGGAACGTTGGTCCCGCTCCAACTTATAATTGTTATAAGACAGAGCAGGAAATTGGGGAATACCAGATTTCCCGTGCCGCCCAAACGAAGAGAGTACATGCTGATGCATCATCTTCGGGTGTGTTCGTTACAAAGAACTGTTTCTCAGTATCCTCCGCATCCTAGGTATATGATACCGGATCAGGATCCCAGATATGTAATCTATTACATAGGGCTACAAAAGGGTAGAAAAACTGAGAACGGGTGATAAGTTTCATGAGGCAGAAAACGGGGCAAGTGTTGCAGCCATGTCTGTCGGTCACTATCACCCTGTACTACCAATACATTGATTCTGAACAAATGCTATTAGATACCGAACCTGATATACAAAATCATATCAGTTTCTTTATTAGTAAAGAAGGATATAATTTTGTATTGTTGGATAATGTTTTGAACATTTCCTATATCAAAAGTTGATCGGTTCAGGCACGTTATCTAAAAGCGTTGATGTTCTAAATCAAACTACAGTTCTTAGTATACAGAACACACACAAGAGGATGAGTTCAGAAATGAACGAATTCTTCTTGAGGTATTGTAGACTAGGTCAGATCAATGTGACCCGACTAGCTAGAGTTACATAAAGATGCATATTTAAATTAGTTTGAATTTACATCTTGTAAAACTCGCCAGTCATGTCACAAAGATAAGATGACCATAGCTCTGTTTACTGGAAACAGAGAAAGAGTTAGTGAACTCTTGGGATGATACATGTTGATGTATGCAGGTCCCCTGTCTACACATACCAAGACCGGTTCTTTGTACTTCATTACATTCTCTGATAATCTCTCAAGATTCAGACATATGTTCCTGTTGAAACACAAGTCTGAACCTTTTGAGATATTCACAGAATATAAGCTAGAAGTAGAGAACCAAAATACGGGTATAAGTATTATGTCCTTTGATGTGATCAAGGAGGAGAATACTTGAGCACGGAATTCTTGGACTTTTCTAAAGGTGAATGAGATTCTCTCCCAGCATTACTCCTCCGTATACACCATTGCACGATGGCATATCGGGGAGGAGCAGATACACCCTATTTGATATGGTGTGCTCTATGATGAGTACTACTGAGTTACCTATTTCCTTTTGGGTGTTATGCACTTGTGAAGTTGCATACCTATTGAATAGGGTTTGAATCAAATCATGGCCTACCACTTCATATGAGATATGGAAAGGGAAGAGCCCATATCTTAAGTTAGTTAAGATTTGGGGTTGTCCGGCCTATGTCTAAAAGCAAAATCCGGACAAGCTCGAGGCAAGGTTAGTTATGTAGAACTGGAAATGTTCCAGCTATACAAACTACAGCAGATGATTTGGTACAACCAGAGGATTCAGTAGATACCAACGAACCTCAGCCTCTCCGCCGATCTAGTAGGGTTCCTCACCCACCTGAGAGATACTTTAGTTTCTCTATGACAGTGGGAGCGAGGAATGCATCATGAGATGATGACCCAACTAGCTTCGAGCTAGCCATCAGGAGTGAGACTCTGTAAGAATGGCTGGATGTTTAGCGATCTGAGATGGAATCCTTATACACCAACAAAGTATGGACTTTAGTTGCTATATCTGAAAGGTTAAATCCCCATCAGGAGCAAGTATATCTTGAGAAGATTACTT
This sequence comes from Agapanthus africanus, assembly GCA_030015575.1. NCBI lineage: Eukaryota > Viridiplantae > Streptophyta > Magnoliopsida > Asparagales > Amaryllidaceae > Agapanthus > Agapanthus africanus. The sequence continues at coordinate 444,765,144 of JASDDO010000014.1, forward strand.
GGTGTAGATGGAAAAGTTGAGACTTTCAAAGCTAGACTTGTTAAAGGTTTTCGTCATCGACCAGGCGTGGATAATGATGAAACCTTTTTCCAGTAGCTATGCTTAAGTCTATCCAGATCCTACTTACCACGGCTACATACCATGACTACGATATCTGGTGGTTAGGTGTCATGACAGCTTTTCTAAATGATGTTTAGAAGAGAGTGTCTATAAGTACACAGCCAGAGGGCTTCGTAAACAGTGGGAGCAGCAGAAACGTGTGTAAGATGCTTTATATGATAAAGCAGGCATCGCGGAGTTGGAACATCTATTTTGATGGATTAGTCAAAGAGTTTGACATCATCAAAATGGTAGATGAACCTTGTATAAACAAAAAGGTAGTAGGGAGTATGGTGACGATCCTCGTAGAGTACGTGGATGACATACTCTTGATAGGGAAGGAGTTTCCTATGCTACGCTCGATCAATCTCCGCTTATCACAATGATTCTCCACATAGGATCAAAGTGATACCTACTAAATCCTGAGTTTTGGATCTATGAGATAGATCTAAATGGATATTAGGACACTCACTAGTTGTAGTGAGATGGTATCAGTTGATCCTGGGGAGAATCACTGGAAGGGTTCCAGGGTGATAAAGACGACTGAATGTCAGTCGCAGGCATTGTCTTTACCCTCAGTAAAAGGACGGTATGTTGGAAGAGTTCCAAGCCAAATACCGTGGCATACTAGACGATAAAGGCCGGATACATCGCTACTTAAGATGCTACCAAAGAGGCTGTTTGGATGTATATTGGTTCATGAGATGAACTACGTTCCTACCATTGTTTGACAATGGAGTTGTGGCTTATGCCAAGGAACGACGGTCCCATCAGTGATCCAGATCTATTCTAAGGCAGTATCACTTGATCATGGAGATGGTTGATCTCTAAGGGATCGAGGTTAGGAGAGTAGACTCAAAGGACAACACGGCGGATCCACTCACGAAGGCCTATTCCCAGAGAGAGACTTTTATGGGATGGTTGAGTATGAGATACTACAACCACTGCTACAGATGGCCCTAGTGCAAGTGGGAGATTGTTAGTTATATGTATGCCCTAGAGGCCATTACTGTACATTGGATGTATATTGTAGTGGATGCTGGGACATATATAGGGAGGACTTTCTTGCTCCACATGATAGTATGCTATCTGGTTACCCTTTACCTTAACGTCTACACTGATTGTCTCTCTGTTACATGTTGGTAAAGCCCTTAGGATGTGTGCTTGACTACCTGGACTATGATGCGGATCATAATAGTGGGGACAAGGTAGTCCATAAGTACATCCTTCAAAGTCCCTAGTCGTGGGTGTATCGAGACGGGGCATCGATATACCAGAGTAGACTAGCGTGTACCTTCTCGACCCATACAGATGGGCAATGGATGATCCCATATCCATTGGTGTTTGACATCGGAGATGATATACGGGTGCTCAGTGGAGACTGGGTACACTGGACGGACTCGCCGAGAACTCCCAGATGGTATTATACCTCACGTCAGATGGCAGTTCTCTGGTGACACTGGTACAGAGTAGTCTGTTGACCCGAGATCGTCATAGTGTCTTGTGTGGTTCCCACTGTGCTTTGATTTCCATCTTACCACGTCCAAGAGGGCGTGCAAAACGGTGGTTTTTGTGTACTGTCCCGAGTCACATGGAGGCAATGAGCGATAGGAGGGGATTCGTCTCTCCCGGTATAGGGAGTTGGTGTTGCGCTGTGTTCGATTGGCTATAACAGGAAATCCCTGGCCAGGGTTGCTGAGATTTACTGGTAAGTGTTACCAGTAGTTTCTCGAATTGTTATAGACCTCATATCGACACGACTTATCGAGCTATTGGGGTCTGACGTTTACCACCCCTAGGCGAGATATGCGACATATCAGACGATCAGACCGGACTGTACGGTAGTGTTACTGGTCGGATTCACTGGAGTGTGAGCGGGCTTGCTCGTCAATCATCAGATCGTTCAATACCCGGGTGGCCGTTACATTTAGCAGACCGCTTGCGGCTTGTGGGTGTTTGATATGATCATCGCCTGCTGCCGGCGTATTGACGAGTCTTTAGAGTCCTACACAGAGGTTTCCTGGCTCAAGCGAAACGAAATAGGAGCGCATATGAGATATGTGCGGGACCGAGAATAATGCGTGTATGTGATACCGTATTTCATTCTCGCGATGAATGTATCGATTAGGTTATATGCGATATACCCTAGTTATCGAATCAAGGGTTGATTCGATAAACCGATGCATTGCATACTAGTCGGTTATAAACGATATTACCGGATCGTTAAATCAAGTGTTGATTTAATGATTTGATGCATAATTATATATTTGATATATTACTTTGCATTAACTGGTATCGGTTCACTTTAAATGGATTTTCTCGCTCGGATGTGCTCATTGTATATTCGATATAGTTTTGTTCACATGCTTGTTTCATGTATGATGATATATGATAGCTAGGGTTTGTGTAAAGAGTTAATACCTTGGTTAAATAAATGGTTAAGGTTTTTATTCATTTATTCATGCAATTATCTTTTAATTTGGATTAAAAGAAAATGTGAGAAGAAAATAAAAGGGTTGCTTTCAACATGAAGCTTCATGAAGCTTCATGCAACTTTGACTCATGAAACCTTTTTGTCTTCTTCTTCAAACCCTAACCATTCATCTAACTTGAGTTAACTCTCTACAACAAACCATGGTTCATGTTATGATAAGAATAATTCTTTTTGATTTAATCTAATTAACTTATCATATCATTTCTTCTTCTTCTTCTTTGAACACAAGAAGAAAACCTTGAGGTCATCAATGGTGATTGATGATAAAGAGTGAGAAATCCAATTCTAAATTGAACCCACTTCCTATTTCTTCATCCTCTACCTCTTGCCAAGTAGTAGAGTGTGTTTCCTTCACAAGTATTCATGGCTTGGTGAAGGTGGAGCTCGATCTAGTGATGCTTCGACGTAGATCATCTTCGGCACGTCGTCGACGACCTAGCCCGTCCAATCTCCGATGAAGCCGACGCTAGAGCCCGGATTTGATTTGGACAGCGGAGAAGACTTCGTTGCGGAGCTATGGAGGTGGAGCACCGGATCTACAAAGGTTGTATTTCCGATATCCCATTAGCTAAGTTGTTAGCTAGTTTACTTTTCGCCTAGAAATCTAGCAAACGATCCGTAGTCGGGTCTCTCGGCACCTCTAATTTTTGAAACGGGCATGTTCGATGCCTTGTGAGACCTCACTAGAGTGCCTAGGAACCCTATACATACGTACATGACTCCCGTCGGTATCCCCACGATAACCGCCGAGTCATAAGTAATATCAACGGATGGTATGGTTCCCCTGCCAGGCTCATGGGCATATTACATCGACTCTTGCCCGGGGGTACCTCCGAGCCCCACCATTTACCCACAGACGGTGCCTCCCACTCCTCGAATCGGGTATATATAATCAGAACCGATAAAACTCATGGTGGCTGCAGAAATATCATATCAAGAGAAACCGGGTTTTTCAAATAATGCATAATTTCATGAAACTACCACGGTCCCCAAATCCATAAAACATAATGAAAAAATCCATATCTCAATGAGAAAATCCATGAATATAATATACGCAACATGAAACTGAAATGTAAGCGTAAAAGGAAAATCCGCTATTTAACTGCAACCAGTTAAAATATAAATCATGCGGTTCCTAAATCTCCAAGTCCAATATAACATCAAATAAAGGTGAATATGTAGCTATAACCAGAAATAATGGTAACATGTAAGTATAGTAAGGTATATACCTATCAGTAATGATGTAATATACCCTCCAGGTATAAGCAATGTATGCATACAAGGTATACACATAGCAATGAAATTATGTGTGTGTGTACCTATCGCTAATGGTACAATACCCTATAGGTAATACAGGTAACTAGCATGTAAGCAATTCGCGGCATATGTGTAAGTCCACGTTACCTCTCCCGGTTCTTTCGGGCTTGCGGAAATGGTGAAAAACGATTTTTCGGGTCATGGCAACATGGACTATAAAACACGGATCTTTGCTAAACTACACACTAGCAACTAACAAGAGCTATTGCTACTGGGTTAGGGGTTATACCTGAGCATGAACTCCTTCCCTTTGACTCTTGATGGTGGTCGGATGGTGCTTTCCTCGTTGCCTTCTCTTGCCGAAGATGGATCCACCTAAGGGTCTCTACCTTGAGCTTCTTTCTCGAACTTGAGAAGACTAAAGTGTCCGGCTTGCTAGACCATCAACCTTAGGATGAGTAGACAGTGGCTTTGATGTTTTATCTCCAAGGAAATGGTTCTCAACACATCAGATGAATTTTCTTTGAGCTAGAGGAAGAGGAAGAAGAAAAGAGGAGAGAGAATGGTTATGATAGAATGAGAATAGTTTTTACAACCATAACAATATATGTGAATTATAAAATTAATAATATTAATCCAAAATGAAAAAGGTGATGGTTGGTTTGATAAGACCATTATCATTTCACATTAAATGATTTTGCAAAGTTCAAAAAGCATCTTGAAAAGAAATGATGATGGTCAAAGTTTCAACCATGGTCAACTAGTCAACCTTGGTCAACAAGTCAACAAACCCAACCATGACACAATTTCATTTAAATAACATTATCAATTGATATTACACATAATCATTAGGGTTTGGTAAACGACAACCGTCAACTGTGCATACACACCCGTACCAAAACCCTAATGAGAATCCTCTTCCTCTGCCTCAGTCAACTGTGCATACACACCGGCATTCGTGTTCCGAGGAGCACGAATACTATGAGATAGAACTAACCCTAAAGAATATACTAGGATCTGGCTCAAACCAGAGCCCGCTAGTAATGTCTGTCAAGACGCCAAACGTGCATAAGTGCGCGGATGTGAACGAACCTGTCGCAAAACCACGCGACCTCTACTCTGTTTTGCCCAAAAGCGAATAACCCTCTGTGTGGCACTCTAAAGACTCGACACTACACTGGCTGTGGGTTTAACCACAGACCACAAGCGGCACTAGCTGTACGTAACGGTCCCCAGGTAGATGCCGATAAGAAGACGGACGAGGTGAAACCCATCTGAACTCCTACTGAGCCTGAATGTGATAATCTCCGTACAGTCCGGTCTGTTCGTCTGAGAACATCGCATGGCTGGCCTAGGGAGGCGGTAAACGTCAGTCCCCTACTAGCGGTACAAGTCGTGTCGGAGTGTATCCCAGAACACCTGAGATAACACTGGAAACCTACCAGTCTATCTCGCTTGGCCTGGCCAGGGACTTTTTGTAATGGCTCTCCTAGATACAGCGCGATATCAACCCCCAATACCAGGAGAGACGAATCCTGTCTAACCGTCACTGCCTCCAAGTGCTTCGGGACTGCACCCAAAAACTACCAGTTTGCACGATTCCTTTGAGCCGTTGTAGGGTAGTAATCAAAGTACAGTGGGAACACACTTGAGGCGAAGTGACAGTGTCAAGTCAACAGACTAAGCTGTACACATGTCACCTGGGAACTGATAACTGACGATAGGTATAGTACCAACCAACAGTTCCCGACGAGTCCTGTCCAGTGTACTCGTAACCTAACGAGCACCCGCATACAATCTCAAGTACGGCGTACTGACGGCCGTGGTACAGACCGTCTCCCAAGCTGGGATGAGAAGCGTATACGCTAGTCTACTCCGGAGTATCGATGCCCTGTCTCGATAGTCCTACGACTAAGGACCTGCATAAGGATGTGCTTGTGGATTACCCAGCCCCCACGAGTGTGACTGCCATCACAACGCTGGTAATCAAGCAAAGATCCTAAGGGCTCCACTAATGTGTAAAGGCGATATGCTAAAAGAAACACATGCACACATCAAAGCAGAAACAAACCAAGTAGCATACTACTATATTGAGCAAGATTGTCTATACAAGGTGAATATCCCAAGCTTCTATCAAGTAATATACAAACTAGAACGATACAGTAATGGCCTCTAGGGCATATACACTAACAATATGTGTAAGAATGTAGGTATACAGGTATTCTATAAGTCATATGCATAAAGAAATATGAATCAATGTCTTAATGTCCCTAACCAAACATTATCATATCTATAATGGTGTTGTGCGTGATATAACAATTATTGACGGTGTGTGTGACATACAATCAGTGCTCGTGCAACATGAGCCGTCAAGAATAGTGCAGTATCCTAAGGATACTAGTCCAAGCACAACAATAACTAAGCAGTAATATGTATGCGCAACTCTATATATGCAATAGAATATGCGACAAAACATAACATCTCTAGCCCAGACGCAAAACGTCATGCGGGCGTTTCCCCTGTAAATGTTAAATCTACTCACTAACCGTCCTGGCTAAGTAAAGCCAACCACCTGTTTCCCCTTCTTCGCAGCGTCTGAAGTCCCCGCCTGCGAACCTAAAACAACAAAACGATAACACAAGTGTATATTAGCAAACGACTATAATCACGTACAAACTATGTTTTACCGACACACCAACTCCAAACCTACTCCCAAGTGTTCGTATTGTGGCTAACGTATGTAGCGACACGACGAAACCAACCCAAGAGCAAAACCAGCACGAAGTGCACGGACCGTGTCGGATAACGTATCGCGCGTAATCGTATCACCAGAAACGACCTATGTGATCCCAGATTTTTCATACAGAGAAAACTAAAAAATCAAACAGAACCAAACACACCTAAACCACTGTAGAGACCTACCCACAATAACCCAAACCCCAACTCCACTGGAAAACCGTTCTTGCCGGAAAAGACCTTCACGTCGCTGGCCGAGGTCCGAGCAGGGTGGTTCGTGCTCCAGGTGAAGGCCTATGGTCACCGGTACAACACAACTACATTGTTTGGTTTTCTAGAAAAATCTCAGGGTCACAGCAGGTCATAGATATCACAAAACGACACTAAAATACGATATTATGCACAAAACTTAACTTTACACTATCTAAACTGAAACTAAGAGTCTACACATCACAAAAACTAAATAAAGAACAGATAGGGATCATTACCTAACCAAAAGAACTCAATGATCTAAGCTATCCAAGCTCCTAGGCATCCAAGAGGCAAAACAAGGTAAGAGATGAGATTTTTGTGAGATTATGTGAATTTTGTGATGGATTTTGTGAAGTAGGTTCAAGTGTTCTGTTTAGAGTTGAGGGGATGAAGAAAATGAGAAGGGATTCAATGTGAGAGATAATGAGAGAAAGAAATGATAAAGGGAAAGAGAGAGGTGAGTGCAAGAGGTGAGTGCACCTTGCATTAATTCACATTAATGCATTCATACCATGTCACCATGCCACCTTTCTCTCAAAAAAAACCCAAAAGAAAATATCTCTCTCAATCACAAACAATTACTAGAAGATTAAGTTTAAAGTTTAAAGCAAGGAATGGATTTAAAGGAAATGGTTAGAATTAGGGTTATGTTGTCATGGTCACTAATACTATATTAGCACAAACAAACCCTCACATTTACGTTCACACATGCGTGCATGCCCATAACAAATAATATTAAAATAATAATTAAATGTTATAAAATGCGAGGAACCCGAATTGGTAAACTTTTTACAGTAAACCCGCATTACAGACTAAACTAACACTAACCGAAATATAAGGCGTTACATTGATCCAACAAATTGGCCGCGGAACCACCGCAATACTTGCCTATTGGTGGTGGTTCTGCGGTCGTCTTGTGGCCAAAGTGCGCCAAATTTCTTTTGGCACTCTATTACATGGAAATATGATTTTTGGGATATTTGGTTTTAGCCCAGATTTGTTTGAGTGCTGGTTTACATTTGGGGTCAATGTGGAAAAGTTTTTATCGATCAAAATTTTAAGTATATGTTTATCAGTGCATGTGTTAATATATGCGACCGTGAATATCATTTAGTGGTATAACCCGACTAGTTGCTATATGTTCAATTAGACGGGTTTGCGAACGTGATATTCACTTTGATGTTCTGAGTTATGCTAATATTATGGTTGGATTGTCGTGTTGGATAGCCTATGGTGCAATGGTAGTAGTACAGTTCAGATTCATTTGTATATTCATTATTGCGGGCCGAGTGTCCGATATGTGGACTGTCGTCTCTGCTAGTTTGTATATTCTTTTATTGGGGCACGACTGGGTTGAGGTCGATGTCGCCATTGTATACATACTTTTCTTTTCTATACTAGGAATAACCCGCGTTAGAGTGCTCGAGTAACTGGGTTCTAGAAGGCAACGGGCTCGCATCTCATGACATTGAGACGGGGGGCTCACTCTAGAATTGGCAGGCTTTTCACCGCACTCGTAGGGGGTATAGGATGGCCCACAGCGGAGTGCTGTAGTTACCAGATTCCGTGAAGTGCTGGGTGGCCTATTCACTTTGTTGATTGGGGTTGCCTTACTTCTGGGATTGGCGGGTAACTTTCCGCACTCGTATGGGTCATAGTTATACATTGCACAGGCCAGACACACGACCGAGAAATGTCAGGTTTCATTTGCAGCTCAATAGAAACCTGGGGCTCCTAGATTATCCGTTATTCTGTGTTGCTTATCGCTTTTCTATGATGTAGCTTATTGTTATGTATGCCCTAGAGGCCATTGTTGTACATGATTGTATATTACAATGGATGCTTGGACATATATAGGGAGGACCTTTTTGCTCTACATGATAGTATGTTATCCAGTTACTCCTTATCTTAACATGTAGACTAGTATTATGATACTGTCTTGCTCTCACATGTTGATAAAGCCTTTTGGATGTATACTTGATTACCTGGATTATGATGCAGATCATACTAGTGGGCCTAGGGTAGTCAACAAGTACATCCTTTAAATGTTCTTAGTTAAGTGTGTATCGAGACGGGGCATCGATATTCCAGAGTAGACTAGCATTTACACTTCGTGACCCATTTGATGGGCGATGGATGATCCCATATCCATTGGTGTTTGAAATCAAAGATGGTATATGGGTGCTCAGTGGAGACTGGGTACACTGAATAGGACTCGCCGAGAACTCCTTGATGGTATTATACTTGACGTCAAATAGCAGTTCTTAGGTGACACTGGTACAGTTTAGTCTGTAGACCCGAGATCGTCATAGAGTCTTGTGTGATTCCCACCGTGCTTTGATTTCCACCTCACCACATTCAAGATGGCGTGCAAAATTGTGGGTTTTGGGTATAGTCCCGAGTCACATGGAGGTAATGAACGACAGGAGGGGATTCGTCTCTCCCGGTATTGGGGGTTGATGTTGCGCTGTGCTCGATTGGCCATAAAAAGAAGTCCATTGCCAAGGCTGATACTGAGATTTACTGGTAAGTGTTATCAGTAGTTTCTCGACCTGTTACGAGCCTCACATCGGCATGACTTATCAAGTTACTGTGGTCTGACGTTTACCACCCCTAGACTAGATATGCGACATATCAGACGAAAAGACCGGACTGTACGGTAGTGTTGTTGTTGGATTCACAGGAGTATCGACAAGCTTGCTTGTTGATCTTCTGATCACTCAATACCCGGGTAGCCGTTACGTCCAGCTAGAACCGCTGACGGCTTGTGGGTGACTGATATGATATTCACATACTGCCGGCGTATTGACGAGTCATTAGAGTCCTCCACAGAGGTTCCCTAGATCATGTGAAACGAAGTAGGGCATATTTGTGATATGTGTGGAACCGAGATTAATACATGTATGTGATGCCGTATTCCAATCTCGCGATATAGGTTATATGTGATATAACCGGATTGTTGAATCATGTGTTGATTAAATAATATGTTATATGTGATATACATATAGATGATATTAGTCGGTTGTATGCGATACAGCCGGGTTATTAAATCAAGTGTTGATTTAATAATTTAATGTGTAATTATATATTTGATATATTAATATACATTAACTAATATTATCTCACTTAAGAATTTCATTTCTCATTATACATTTAATATATATATGATATATGTTAATGTATTTATTTTGTGTCATGTTTGATGATACATTATACATGGGTGTATAACACTCACACCACACTTAAGATAATGTGGGTAATTATTTATTTAGGGATAAACAAAACTAGGTGGAAATTATTCATGGCTTGATGCTTGGAGAAGCTTGTGGAAACCATTGACTTAGTCCATTAATTTTGTTTTACTCTAGATATTTATTAACCTAACCATTATCTTTAGCCATGTTTAAGTCTTTACATGAGTTATATATGATATTTTCTCACCCATGGTTGAGGAGTTGATCACTTGAGATCATTTTCTTCATCTCCTTCAATTGCTTTCTAGGTTTGAGTAAGAAAAGAAAACAAAGAGAGAGAAATTATTCCAAAGTGAGCAAAATTGTTACTTCACCAATCTATACCAAACTAGACATTTAGTATAGGTTTTTTCTTCACTAGTTCATCAATTAGTGAAGAGGTAGCTTGAGTTAGAGATTCTTCGATGTAGATCATCTTCGGTCTCAAAAATCCTTGATCAAGGTCGTTCCTTTCACCAAGTAGGGCCAAAGGAGAGTCTGGGACACCACTACTTGGAGCAAAGGGACTACTACACGGAGCTTTAGAAGTGAAGGACTGGTCTACAAAGGTTGTATTCCCATTTCAATTAGTGTAAATTTGTTTACTTGTATAGCTTAACCCTAATTCTCTAGTTAGATCCTCATTTCGGGTTGCTTAGCACTCTAGGTTTTTTTTAAATTGCATGCTTGATGCCTTAGAAACCCTAGTGCGGGTGCTAAGGAAACCTTTAGTAGTATCAGAACCAAGCTCGAGAATTAGACGGTGTTAGTAGAATTACGAAACCGAAACAGCTCCGAAACCTCGAAACCAAAACCCTAGTTTCTGTTGTTTTTAAAACGTTCTCTGAAAATTTTTAAACAAGTGCAGAATGTTACATGTGATGTAATATGAACTCCAGAGAAAAACGAGCTTAAACACCGGTTTACAACCGGCGAAAACTAAGCAAATAACCGGCATCACCGATTTTGTATATGAGTTTACGCATCATTTTTCTTTGGTGTTCCAGTCTCTGGGGTTTGGTGTTTCAGGTAATGTTTGATTTTGCTAAAGAATGCATGTGATGTTATCTTTTTGTAAAGGCAATTCGGAGTATTTCGTCTTCGTAATTTTAACATCGTTTCGGGTTTGATATTGATAGGTGATACAATATTTGGAATCCACAATAATTAGTTTTGTGAAAACTTGTTTGAATTTTGTAAACCTAGAAATTTAGTCTCTGTTGATCGGTTGCCACGGGGTTTTGATATGGATCAAAACTCTGTCGCAATCACGTAGTGTACGCGGATACTCGTTGGGTAACATTACTAGATAGTCACGCCCCAAAGCCCCGACCAAGTGACTGTAGGAGAACCCCGTTTCCAAAAGCATCCTCCCGGGTGCTAACGGCCGCGGTGTTCCACCTAAGTGCACTTCGTCGACGACATCGGGGGGTGCGGCCGTCCACTAAAGTTTCCAACGAGAATTTGATCAAGTTGTCAGGAATCTTGTTGAATTACCCAACAGGTTATTGAAAAGTGTTTTTAATATTGAGACTAAAATGCGGGGTTTATAAGGTTAGGCATGAAATTCGGCATATGAGATATTCCAGGTTTACGAAGTCTAAGGAATTCATATGGTTAGGCATGAAATCCGAAGTATGTGATATTTCGGGTTTATGATGTCTATGGTGGTTGCGGATTCCAATTGTTGTAGTTTTCACTTTCTTTTCTGCGTCCGTAAGTGTAATATGTGGTGTATCGCCGATTTCGTTGCTATATGTCAACGACAATTGGGATACGCATATTTACTTACGTTAATGACATGCGATGTTATGTGTTGCTGCGATATGTTATATTGGATCTGAAGGGTTGTATAGCACGACAACAAGGTTTAGCAAGGCATCACACATGCCATTTTATAAAAATTTGGTGTGCTATGTAACCCTAACCAAGATCTTAACTAGAGAATTAGGGTAAACATTACAAGTAAACAACTTTACTTCTAAGAGTTAAGGATTACAACCTTTGTAGTCCTTTCCTTCGCTTCATAAGCTCCGTGTTGAGGTCCCTTCGCTGCGATCATCAAATACACGGACACTAGAGAGGCTCCATGAAGAGAACGATGCAAGCTTGCTTCCAATCTTCAAAAACTAAGATAATCTACCTTGAAGAAACTTAAACCCAAGCTCTTGGTTCACTAATCAAGTATTAGCAAAGCAAACACCCTAATCTAAGTGGCTAGAATAGATGAGGATGATGAATTATGAATTTTTCTCTTTTTTGTTTTCAATTTCTCACTTTATTTCATCACATCACAAAAATCTAGAAAGCTTTTTTCAAGAGGAAGAAGAAAAGAATTTCATTTGTGATGAATAATGAATTGTTGTGTGTGGTTAGAATTGCAACCATGGGTTAAAGAATGATAAAGTTAACCCTTGTAGAGAATAAATTAGAGGCTATGGTTTGGGTTGGGTTAATAAATATCAACTAAAAATATCTAAGCTAAAGACAAAAGAAAACTTCATGAAAAAGCTAACCCAAAAGCTAACCCAAATCCAAACCCTAACTTGTTTAAACACCACAAAGCATGTAGCAATTGTAACCCTAACTTGTTACTATATTATATATCACATATACAATATATTTTGTAACAAAAGAAAATAATACAATTAACAAATATCTCATATATATCATTGTATTATCCATGTGAGAAAAAGAATCTTTAAGTGAGCTTATATTAGTTAATGTAATGTAATATATCAAATATATAATTATACATTAAATTATCAAATCAACACTTGATCCGATAATCCAGCTATTTCACAAATAACCGACTAATATAATTTGTATCAGTTCATCGAATCAACACTTGATCCGATGACCCGGCTATATCACATATACCCGGCCGATATCACGTATCGTGAGAATCTAATACGGTATCACATACACGTATTATTCACGGTCCCGCTCACACATATGTGTTCCTACTCCGTTTTGCCTGAGCCAGGAAAGCTCTATGTAGGACTCTAAAGAATCGTCAATAAGCCGACAGTAGATGATGATCAAATCAAAACACCCACAAGCTGCAAGCGGTCAGCTAGACGTAACAACCACCCATGTATTGAGCAATCAGAAGATCAATAAGCAAGCTTGTACATTCTCCTGCGAATCGAATCAGTAACACTCCCGTACAGTCCGGTCTCATCGTCTGATATGTCGCATATCCAGAACGTCCGACACTAGTAACCCATAAGTCGTGTCGATATGAGGTCCATAACAGTTCGAGAAACTACAGATAACACTTACCAGTAAATCTCAGCAACCCTGGCCAGGGATTTCCAGTTATAGCCAATCGAACACGGCGCAACATCAACTCCCTATACCGGGAGAGACGAAAACCCTCCTATCGCTCATTGCCTCCATGTGATTCGGGACTGTACCTAAAAGCCACCGTTTTTCACGCCCTCTTGGACATGGTATGATGGAAATCAAAACACAGTGGGAATCACACAAGACTCTATGAAGATCTCGGGTCTACAGACGAACCTGTACCAGTGTCACCAGAGAACTGCCATCTGACGTGAGGTATAATACCATCTGGGAGTTCTCGACGAGTCCGTCCAGTGTACCCAATCTCCACTAAGCATCCGTATACTATCTCTGATGTCAAACATCATTGGATATGGGATCATCCATCGCCCATCTACATGGGTCAAGAAGCATACGCTAGTCTACTCTGGTATATCGATGCCCTGTCTCGTTACACCTGGACCAGGAACATTTGAAGGATGTACTTAGCGAATACACCGTCCCCACTAGTATGATCTGCATCATAGTCCTGGTAGTCAAGTACTCGTCCTAAGGGCTTTATCAACATGTAACATAGAGACTATCGGAGTACATGTTAAGATAAAGTGCAACCAGATAGCATACTATCATGTCGAGCGAGAAAGTCCTCCATATATATGTCCAAGCATCCACTATAATATACATCATATGTACATTAATGGCCTCTAGGGCATACATATCACTAACAATCTCCCACTTCTACTAGGGCCATCTGTTGTAGTATCTCATACCCAACAATCAGCTGTGGTTAAAGTATCTCATACTCAACCATCCCATAAAAGTCTCTACTTGGAAATTGGCCTTTGTGAGTGGATCCGCGCTGTTGTCCCCTGTGTCTACTCTCCTAACCTCAATCTCCCTGGAGATCAACCATCTCCATGATCAGGTGATACTGCCTTAGAATATGTCTGGATCACAGATGGGACGGGGTTTCCTTGGCAAAAGCCAAAGCTCCATTGTCACACAATGGTAGGAACGAAGTTCATCTCATGAATAGTGTACATCCAGACTATTTCTTTGGTAGTATCCTTGGTAGTGATTTATCCTGCCTTTATCGTCTAGTATGTCACGGTATCTAGCATGGAACTCTTCCAACATACCGTCCCTCCACTGAGGGTAAAGACAATGCCTGTGACTGACATTCAGTCGATCTTACCACACTGGAATCTTTCCAGTGATTCTCCCTAGAATCGATTGATACCATCTCACTACATCTAGTGAGAATCCTAACATCCAATTAGATCTATCTCATAGATCCAAAACCAGGATTTATGAGGTATCACCTTGATCCTATATAGAGAATCCTTGTGATAAGAGGAGATTGACCGAGCGTAACATAAGAAACTCCTTCCCTATCATCAGTATGTCATCCATGTACTATACGAGGATCACCAACATACTCCCTACTACATTTTTGTATATACTAGGTTCATCTACTATTTTGATGAAGTCAAACTCTTTGACTACCACATCAAAACAGACGTTCCAACTCCGCGATGCCTGCTTTATCCTATAAAGCAACTTGCACACGTTTCCGCTGCTCCTACTTTCTACGAAGCCCTCTGGCTGTATACTTATAGATGCTCTCTTCTAAATCACTATTTAGAAAAGCTGTCATGAAACTCAACCGTCAGATATCGTAGTTATGGTATGTAGCAATGGCAAGAAGGATCTGGATGGACTTAAGCATAGCTTTGAAAGTCTTAACTTTTTCATGTACAACAAGTAATCTTCTCAAGATATACTTGCTTCTGATGGAGATTTAACCCTTCAGATAAAGCAACCAAAGTCCATACTTTGTTGGTGTATATGGATTCCATCTCAGATCGCTAAGTATCTAGCCATTCTTACAGAGTCGCCAATCTTGATGGCCTGCTCAAAACAAGTTGGGTCATCATCTTATGATGTAGTTCTCGCTCCCACTGTCATAAAGAAACCAAAGTACCTCTCAGGTGGATGAGGAACCCCACTAGATCGGCGGAGAGGCTGAGGTTCGTTAGAAACTATTGAATCCTTCGGGTTTACCAAATCATCAGTTGCAGTTCGTATAGCTGGAACTTTTTCCAGTTCTACCTCATGACCACTAATTTCTTCACAAGAAATTCCCTTTCCAAAAGGTGGCATGCTGAGAAACAAAGCACCTTTTGCTCCCCAGTTTGGTAGAAGATATTCCCTTGCGAATTCTTGGGATATCCAACAAACATCCACAGAACTGACCTTGCCTCGAGTTTGTCCGGATTTTGCTTTGGAAAACCCCAAATCTTAATATCCTTAAGAGATGGGCTCTTTCCATACCATATCACATATGGAGTGGTAGGCACCTGATTTGGTTGAAACCTTATTCAATAGGTATGCAGCTTCTAAAGTGCATAACCCCCAAAAGGAAATAGATAACTCAGTAGTACTCATCATAGAGCACACCTTATTACACTGGGTGCGATTGCTCCGACCCGATATACCAATCGTACTGTGGTGTATACTGAGGAGTAATGCTGAGAGAGAATCTCATTCTCCTTTAGAAGAGTCCAGGAATCCCTTGCTCAAGTATTCTCCTTCCTTATCACATCAAAGGACATAATACTTATACCCGTTTTGGTTCTCTACTTCTAACTTATATTCATTGAATTTCTCAAAAGGTTCAGACTTGTGTTTCAACAGGAACATATGTTCGAATCTTGAGAGATAATCAGTGAATGTAATGAAGTACAAAGAACCGGTCCTGGCATGTGTAGACAGGGGAACTTACGTACATCATCAAGTATCAATCCCAAGAGTTCACTAACTCTTTCTCTGTTTCCAATAAACGGAGCTGTGGCCATCTTATCTTTTTGATATGATTGGCAAGTTTCACAAGATGTAAATTCAAACAGATTTAAATATGCATCTAAATGTAACTTAGCTAGTCGGGTCGCAGTTGATATGACCTAGTTTACAAATACCTCAAGAAGGATTCGTTCATTTCTGAACTCTTCCTTTTGTGTGTGTTCTGTACATTAAGAACTGTGGTTTGATTTAGAACGTATATGCTTTTAGATAACGTGCCTGAACCGATCAACTTTTGATATAGGAAATGTTCTAAACATTATCCAACAATAAAAAAATATATCCTTCTTTACTAATAAAGAGACCGATATGATGTTGTATATTAGGTTCGGTATCTAATAACATTCGTTCAGAATCAATTCATTTGGTAATACAGGGTGATAACTGCCAACATACTTGGCTGCAACACCTGCACTATTTTTTAACTTTTTAAAACTTATCACCCTTTCTAAGTTCTTTGAAATGAACACACCAAAAGATGATGCATCATCATACACTTTCTACGTTTGGGTGGCACGGGAATTCTGGTAATCCCCTATTTCCTACTCGGTCTTATAACAATTATAATTTGGAGCGGGAGCAACGTTCCCTAGCACAGTATAACCAGCGGGTTCGGTCAATACATCCATATTATTATCTTGATTAAGGCGTGACATGGTCACTACCTAGAGAGAGAGAGAAGAAAATACTCAGCGTATGCTCTTGCAAGATTAGATTGGTTATTAATATATCTAATCAGGATGGCTCCCACTATTTTAGTCAAATCTTCCTTCAGACCCTAAAAGGAAAGACTAGCCGGGATTAATTACACCCTACAAGTTCGCCAATCTTTCAGCCAGGCTAGTGCCAGTACTTTAAGGGAGGTTCCCAGTGCTTTCGCACGGACCTAATTAAAGTAAATCTCGTTTTCCCTGAGGCTTAACCCCGTTGACACCTTTCTAGACACCTACTTGATCGGCTAATTGTAATGTGTAAAACTCTCCCAGGAGTAACTCTTACTCGTAGCGTGTATCGGGATCCAACTATCTTATAGAAGGTATGCAATCTCATTGCAAATTTCAACACTTGAAATCCCTGAAAATATTTTGCCCCAAGCAATCTATGACCGTGACTAAGTCAACAAACCATAGAGCGTAAGTAAAGTTCAACCCGTCATTTCCCGATTGAATTAAACCCTCCCGCACGATCCTTGACTAAGTCAACAAGGTTATACGACTACCCTAATCCAATCGCATCACATGCTTTGCAGATAAGCACTAATCAGCTACAACACACTACACCTTGACCAAGTCAACAAACGCACCACGAATACTAAATACTACTTATCTGAAATGACGGAGGGCTACGGCAGGTTTATAAGAAAACCCTTTGCGTAATGAACTTAATATCGTCGTAGAATCGAGTTATTTTAAATGGAATATTTTTGAGGCTTTTCTAGTTTTGCTAAAGAGATCACACCCGGTGAAGGGATCGTCGGCTCTTTCCTTATCGAATAAGGTGCAGGATATTTCATAAATACCACTATGCAAAGCAAAAACTATAAAAGCAATAAAAAGACAAACCGTATTTGTAGCTTCTGCTAGTTTTCACTAAAAATGTCACTCCCGGTGAAGGGATCTCGGCTCTTTCCTTATCGAATAAGGTGTTGGATATTCTATAAGGAATACTGCTATGCAAAGCAAGAACTAGAGCTACCAGTTTTTAAACAAGTTTCTACAACATCTTGAGGTTTCTTTTATTTCATTAATCTCATTAATGAAGTCCCATTTTATTATGCTTCACAAGCATCACATTTGAAACGAAATCAGCAATATAACATATATCTCATATATATAATACAAACATTCGTCTCAGGCAGTAATATGATCTCATCACAGAACATTGCAGCAGAAGAATCACATATGAAATATTGGATGTACTAGGAATTCCGTGTTTTAAGTTAAGCCAGTATAAAATACGGATTCCACGGTCGCGATGAATAGCCAAACCCACATCCTTAGACCCCGACGAGAGCGGCAAGCAACCCTACCAATTCTAGAGTTAGGAGACCTAGTCTCAACTCCTTGAGATGGTCTCCTACTGTACCCTCGAACCCGGTTACTTGTGCCCCCCGCCTTGGGTCTATCCTAATGCGGAAAAGTAAATAATTTACAATGGTGACATCATCCTCAACCCAGAAGTG
Source organism: Agapanthus africanus (assembly GCA_030015575.1). Lineage (NCBI taxonomy): Eukaryota > Viridiplantae > Streptophyta > Magnoliopsida > Asparagales > Amaryllidaceae > Agapanthus > Agapanthus africanus. The sequence continues at coordinate 444,783,547 of JASDDO010000014.1, forward strand.
CCCCAATAAAAGAATATTACATACATTTGAATTTTACATGAATGAAAATGAAAAACCCTCATCTCACATAAAACCCCTGGCTACTCAAAATACGACGATCCAATATAACATATCACAGCAACACATAATATCACATATCATCAACGTAAGTAAATATGCGTATCCCAGTTGTCGTTGACATATAGCACCGAAACCGGCAATACACCACATATTACACTTACGGTCACAGAAAAGAAAGTGTAAAACTACAATATTTGGAATACACAATCACTTTAGATATCTTAAATCCGAAATATCACATACTTCGCATTTCATGCCTAACTATATGAATTCCACATATTGTATCACATTCCAGATAAATAGACAATGTTAAACATTCCGATCGAATAAACAAACTCCCAAAATTTCCCAAATAGCTCAACACTTGAGCGGAGTTCAAAAAGGTTCTAGAACATGTCACATACCTAATGAACCGGCTGTAGAAGGGTCAAACCAACGCCTCACGTGTGGCAACGCTAAACTGCCACACACCCTAGGGTTCAGTGTTAGTTTTGACGGTCACATAATCGAGTTAAGGTTACGTTCTTCTAGAGGGTTCACAGATATGCTTGCATGTTTTCCGAAAGATTCAAACTCAGGAAAAATCCAACACTTGAAAGTTTTTCGTGTAGGGAAAAAGTGAGTTATTGATATCCGTTCGAACATTTTAACACGTTCTAAATTATGCGGAAAAAAAAAAACGATGTTAAACATTCCGATCGAATCAACGGATATATAAGATCTCCAAAAAACTCAACACTTGAGTAATATTAAAAATTCCCAGAATCATGTAGTAATACCTACGGATGTTACCTAGAAATATCTATCCCTGATACCCAAGTACGGCCGCGGAATCGCCGCGAAAAGCCTGGTATTGCCGCGGTTCCGCGGCGACTTGAAGGAATAAGGGGTTCGTATTTCACAGTTATCCATAGAATCTCCTGCTTAATTTTCTGAGTATTTTTAATAAGGAAAAAACCATCCATTTTAAAAATTTCCAGAGAGGGGGTCAAATATGACGTTACGGGGTTCGATCGGACTTCTAACTTCGTCTACACGACGCCTAATGCTCTAGCTTCGCTCTGATACCATTGTAGGGTTATATAGAACGACAACAAGGTTTAGCAAGGCATCATACGTGCCATTTTATAAAAATTTGGTGTTCTATGTAACCCTAACCAAGATCTTAACTAGAGAATTAGGGTAAACATTACAAGTGAACAACTTTACTTCTAATTGTTAGGGATTACAACCTTTGTAGTCCGTTCCTTCGCTTCATAAGCTCCGTGTTGAGGTCCCTTTGCTGCGATCATCAAGTATCCGGACTCTAGAGAGGTTCCATGAAGAGAAAGATGCAAGCTTTCTTCCAATCTTCAACAACTAAGATGATCTACCTTGAAGAAACTCAAACCCAAGCTCTTGCTTCACTAATCAAGTATAAGCAAAGCAAACACCCTAATCTAAGTGGCTAGAATAGATGAGGATGATGAAGTAGGAATTTTGCTCTCTTTTGTTTTCAATTTCTCACTTTATTTCATCACATCACAAAAATCTAGAAAACTGTTTTCAAGAGGAAGAAGAAGAAGAATTTCATTTGTGATGAATAATGAATTGTTGTGTGTGTTTAGAATTGCAACCATGGGTTAAAGAATGATAAAGTTAACCCTTGTAGAGAATAAATTAGAGGCTAAGGTTTGGGTTGGGTTGATAAATATAAACTCAAAATATCTAAGCTAAAGTCAAAAGAAAGCTTCATGAAGCTTCATGAAAAAGCTAACCCAAAAGCTAACCCAAATCCAAACCCTAACTTGTTTAAAATCCAGAAAGCATGTTGCAATTGTAACCCTAACTTGTTACAATATTTTATATCACATATACAATATATTTTGTAACAAAAGAAAATAATAAAATTAACATATATCTCATATATATCAATGTATTATCCATGTGAGAAAAAGAATCTTAAAGTGAGCTTATATTAGTTAATGTAATGTAATATATCAAATATATAATTATACATTAAATTATAAAATCAACACTTGATCCGATAATCCGGCTATTTGACAAATAACCGACTAATATAATCTGTATCAGTTCATCGAATCAACACTTGATCCGATGACCCGGCTATATCACATATACCCGGCTGATATCACATATCGCGAGAATCTAATACGGTATCACATACACGTATTATTCTCGGTCCCGCACATGTCACATATGTGCTCCTACTCCGTTTTGCCTGAGCCAGGAAACCTCTGTGTAGAACTCTAAAGAATCGTCAATACGCCGGCAGTAGGTGATGATCATATCAAAACACCCACAAGCTGCAAGCGGTCAGCTAAACGTTACAGCCACCCGTGTATTGAGCAATCAGAAGATCAACAAGCTAGCCTGTACATTCTCCTGCGAATCGAATCAGTAACACTCCAGTACAGTCCGATCTCTTCGTCTGATATGTCGCATATCTAGTCTAGGGGTGGTAAACGTCAGACCCCACTAACCGATAAGTCGTGTCGATATGAGATCCATAACAGTTCAAGAAACTACTGATAACACTTACCAGTAAATCTCAGCAACCCTGGCCAGGGATTTCCAGTTATAGCTGATAAGCGGAGATTGACCGAGCGTAGCATAGGAAACTCCTTTCTTATCAAGAGTATTGTAAGTCCATGCTACCTCTCCCTGTACTTTCGGGCAAGCGGAATTTGATAAAAAACGATTTTCTTAAAGATGGTAACATGGACCTAAACCCGGATCTTTGTTAAACATCTAACTAACAACCTAACTACGAGTTGCTAACTACTCGGTTAGGGGGTTATACCTTTACTTGTCTTGAACTCCTTCGTCTTCAAGCTCCGATGGTGGTCCGGACCGGCTTCTTCTCGTCGTCTCCTTACGCCGAAGAAAGATTCACCTGAAATCTCCAACCTTTAGCTCCTTCTTCATTCTTTGAAGAAACTAGTTCACTTGGTTTGCTAAACCTAGTGAACTAGAATGAGTAGAGAAGAATTAGAATGGGATTTCATCTATGGTTCTTGATTCTCAACTCATGAGAGATATGAACCATAGGGTTAAGAGAGGGAGCAAGAGGATGAGAGTGAAAGCAAGAGCAAGAGAGCTCAAGAACAAGAGAGAGAATGAGCAAGAAAGAATGAGGCTCTCTTTTATCTTTCACCCTCTCATAATCCAAAGCAATGATCACACATCATACCAATCATGTGTTATGTGATGGTTGAAGCAACCATAACCATATCATTTCATGCACTTATTTTGCACAAATGAGCAAGCAAGCAAAAGTCTTTGCCATGAAATGATAGCTATGGTTATCATGATGGTCAACAAGTCAAGCCTAGTCAACCGGTCATCAAAGTCAACAAGTCAACAAAAGTCAACAAGTCAACAACTATGTCACCATAATACTTAATTAATATAATTGTTAATCTCATATCATATTCTCATTAGGGTTGATCAAAAGGTCAACGGTCAACGGTCAACTGTCAACAACCTTAATGAGAATCCACTGCCTCTGTCTCCCTGTCAACTGTGCATACACACCCGCATCCGCGTTCCAAGGAACACGAATGCAAACTGGTTAAATCCAATCCCATAAAGTACACTAGGATCTGGCTTAAACCAAAGCCCGCTAGTGTAAACTGTCCGGACACTGTACGTGCACAAGTGCACGGATGTGACCGAACCCTGTCGCAAAACCATGCGACCTGTCGCAATACCATGCGACCTCTACTCTTTTGCCTAAAGGCGAAAAGCTTTCTGTGTGGGACTCTAAAGACTCAACACTACGCTGGCAGTGGGTTTAACCACAGACCGCAAGCGGCACTAGCTGTGCATAACGGCCCCCAGGTAATGCCGACAAGAAGACCGACGAGGCGAAACCCATCCGAACTCCTACTGAGCCTGAGTGTGACATTGTCCGTACAGTCCGGTCTGTTCGTCTGATACATCGCATGGCGGGCCTAGGGGGCGGTAAACGTCAGTCCCCCAATAGCGGTACAAGTCGTGCCGGAGCGAAGCCCAAAACACCCTGAGATAACACTGGAAGCCTACCAGTATATCTCGTTTGCCCTGGCCAGGGACTACTCGTGTAATGGCTCTCCTAGACACAGCGCGATGTCAACCCCGAATACCGGGAGAGACGAATCCTGTCTAACCGTCACTGCCTCCAAGTGCTTCGGGACTGCACCCAACTACCACCTGTTTGCACGACTCCTATGAGCTGTGGTAGGGTAGTAATCAAAGTACAGTGGGAACACACTCGAGGCGAAGTGACAGTGTCAAGTCAGCGGACTAAGCTGTACTCATGTCACCTGGGAACTGATAACTGACGATAGGCATAATACCAACTAGTCAGTTCCCGACTAGTCCTGTCCAGTGTACCCGTAACCTAACGAGCACCCGCATACTATCTCAAGTACGACGTACTGACGGCTGTGGGACAGACCGTCTCCCACACTGGGATGAGAAGCGCATGCGCTGGTCTACTCCGGAGTATCGATGCCCTGTCTCGATAGTCCTGCGACCAGGGACCTGCATAAGGATGTGCTTATAGATTACCCAGCCCCACTAGTGTGACGGCCATCACATCGCTGGTAATCAAGCAAAGATCCTAAGGGCTCCACTAATGTGTATAGGCGATATACAAAAATAAACACATGTACACATTGAAGTAGAAACAAACAAAGTAGCTTACTACTATTTTGAGCAAGATTGTATATACAAGGTGAATATCCCAAGCTTCCATTAAGTAATATACAAACTAATATGATACAGTAATGGCCTCTAGGGCATATACACTAACAATCTCCCACTTGCACTAAGGCCATGTACTGGCATATCGAAGACCTATCATCTCGATCAGCCGCTCGAACTGAGTCTGGGGAAGGGCCTTGGTGAATGGATCTGCAGTGTTATCTTCTGAAGCGACTCTCTGAACCTCGATCTCCTGGCGATCTTCGATCTCCCTGATCAGGTGATACCGCCTCAAGATGTGTCAGGATTTCTGATGGGACCTGGGTTCCTTCGCTAAAGCTATAGCCCCGTTGTTGTCGCAATACAGAGGTATTGGATCAACAATGGACGGAACCACCTGAAGTTCTTTCAAGAACTTCCTCATCCAGACAGCTTCTTTTGCGGCATCAGATGCAGCGATGTATTCCGCATCCATCGTCGAGTCTGCAACGGTTTCTTGTTTGGAACTCTTCCAACACACCGCCCCTCCATTGAGGGTAAAGACAAAACCCGACATGGACTTGGAATCATTCTTGTCACTCTGGAAGCTGGAGTCAGCAAAGGCCTCGATCTGGAGGTCTTTTCCGCCATACACCAAGAACATCTCCTTAGTCCTTCTCAGGTACTTGAGAATGTTCTTTACTGCTATCTAGTGTTTCTCCCCAGGGTTTGACTGATACCGGCTTACCACACTCAGTGCATAAGCTACATCCGGTCTGGTACACAACATCGCATACATTATAGAGCCTACCGCAGAAGCGTAGGGTATAATAGACATGCGATCCCTCTCCGAATCAGTCTTGGGAGACATCTCTTTAGAGAGGGTGATCCCATGACAAGCCGGTAGGTTACCGCGCTTGGAATCTTCCATACTGAATCTTTTCAGTACGGTGTCGATGTACCTGGACTGTGAAAGTCCCAATATCCTCTTGGATCTATCACGATGGATCCGGATCCCCAGGATGTATGAGGCATCACCCAGGTCTTTCATGGAGAACCTGTGTGACAAGAACCCCTTGACAGATTGTAGCATAGGAATGTCATTTCCTATTAAGAGAATGTCATCCATGTATAAAACGAGGAATATTACAGTTCTCGCTATAAATCTACTATAGATGCATGGTTCATCTGGATTTTTGATAAAGCCAAATTCTTTGACCGTCTCATCAAAGCAGATGTTCTAACTCCGCGATGCCTGCTTTAGTCCATAGATGGACTTAAGCAACTTGCACACCTTTCCGCTGCTCCCACTCTGAATGAAACCCTCTGGTTGGTCCATATAGACACACTCCTCTAAATTTCCATTTACAAAAGCGGTCTTTACGTCCATTTGCCAGATCTCATAATCGTGGAAGGCAGCAATGGCAAGAAGGATCCGAATGGATTTCAGCATGGCTACTGGAGAAAAGGTCTCGTCATAGTCCAAGCCAGGTCTTTGACGAAAACCCTTTGCTACCAGCCTAGCTTTATAGGTCTCAACCTGTCCATCTACACCAATCTTCCTTTTGATGATCCACTTGCATCCTACGGGTTTTACCCCGTCTGGAGCAATGTCCAACGTCCATACCTTGTTGGTGTACATGGACTCCATCTCGGTCCGCATTGCATCCAGCCATTTCACTGAGTCAACGCTCTGAACGGCCTGATGGAAGCTAGTAGGCTCATCTTAATCTATGATGCAATCCTCTCTATCCCCGTCTATGAGAAAACAGTAGTATCTCTCGGGCGGATGAGTCTGCCTACTACTCCTGCGGAGCGGCGTAGGAATGTCCTGTTCTTCCGAACCCTCTGGTTCCACTAAACTTTCAGTAATAGTCCGTGGTTCTTGAATTTCTTCCAGTTCTTCTGTGCTCCCACTTATCTGGGTTTCCAAAAACTCAGTTTCCAAGAAGTAGGCATGACGAGAAACAAGAACTTTTTGTTCCTCTTCACAGTAGAAGAAATATCCTTTGGAGTTCTTCGGATACCCCACAAACTTGCACTGTACCGAGCGTGCCTCGAGCTTGTCCGCATGCTGCTTTTTGAGAAAAGCCGGACATCCCCATGTCTTAATGTGCTTAAGATAGGGTCTCTTCCCACACCACATCTCATATGGTGTAGTAGGAACAGTCTTAGTAGGAACTCGGTTCAAAAGGTATGCAGCTGATTCTAGCGCATATCCCCAGAATGATCACGACAACTCAGCGTTACTCATCATGGACCGCACCATATCCAATAGGGTGCGGTTCCGTCTCTCCGATACACCGTTATGTTGTGGGGTGTATGGAGGAGTAAGCTGAGAGAGAATTCCGTTCTCTTTTAAATAGTCCAGGAACTCGGCACTTAAGTATTCTCCACCTCGATCCGATCTTAGAATCTTAATACTTTTGCCGGTCTGTTTCTCTACTTCATTCTTATACTCCTGGAATTTTCCAAAGGCCTCGGACTTATGTTTCATTAAGAAGACATAACCGTACCTTGAGAAGTCATCCGTAAAAGTAATGAAGTAAGAATATCCGCTTCGCGCATGTGTAGACATTTGACCGCACACGTCACTGTGTACGAGTCCCAAGAGCTCGCTCGCTCTTACTCCATGTCCAGTAAACGGAGTCTTTATCATCTTTCCTTTGAGACAGGATTGACAAGTGGCATACGATTGATATTCGAACGCATTCAAATACCCTTCTGTATGTAACTTCGTCAACCTTCTCTCATTGATGTGACCCAGTCTACATTGCCACAAGAAAGTCTGATTTATTTCCGGAGACTTTCTTTTGTGTGTATTCTGGACATTGAAAATCTGTGGTTGGTTTAATACGTATATACCATTACTCAATGTACCTGACCCAATCAAAACTTGATTAAGGTGAATGTTTACAACATTACTTACAAACGCAAATTCATAACCTTCTTTAGAAACTAAAGATACAGAAATGATATTACAAGTTGCGTTGGGTACAAAAAAGCAATTACGCAAAACCAAAACATGTCCATCTGACATTCCCAGGTGATAGTCCCCCACGGCTTTAGCATCCATGCTAGCTCCGTTCGCAACTCTGAGGGTCATGTCACCTGCTTTCAAAACACTACGGTTTCTCAACGCCTGCAAAGAATTACAGATATGAGATCCTGATCCGGTATCCAATAAAAAGAAGTAGAGTTTATTGAAAGACAGTTTTCAATAACGTACACACCTGAAGCTGAAGCTACAACTTGCTTCAATTCCTGTGTCCTGGCTTTCCAAGCCCTGCAATCATTCTTCCAGTGACCTTTCTTATGATAAAAAAAGCATTCTTCCTTATCCACAAGCTTCCCCGCTTTCTTTGTTGCTTTTACTTTTCCCTTCGTATCCACTTTACTAACACCGCCCCTTGGTTTGGCGGGGGCTTTCTTCTTCTTTCCCTTGGCTTTCGCCTTGGACCTAGAAGAGGATGATCCTCCTACAAACAAAGTGGATGTTTCCCTACTTTTCTGTAGGGTGCCCTTTGCGCTCCTCAGCATGTTTAGGAGCTCTGAAAGTTCAACCTCTTTTTCTTGTAGGTTGAAATTCTGTATGAACTGGGAGTAAGTGGAACGAAGGGACTGGAGAACTAAGTCTGTATAGAGCTAACTCTCCAATGTGGTCCTTAGGTCCGCGAGCTCCACAATGTAACTGATCATCTTTAGCACATGCTCGGCTACTGATGATCCGACGGCCATCTTTGTCGAAAATAACTTTTTCGACACTTCGTATCATGCGATACGAGATTGCTCTCCATACAGTTCTTTTGTATGGAGAAATATGGATTCCAAGTCCATATTCTCGTGCCTCCTCTGATGTTCATTGTCCATCGAGGCAAGTACGAGGCACTTGGTCTTCGCGCTATCAATCTCCCAAGTCTTACGGATTTCCTTATCCGCGACGCTGGAAGTGGGACTAGGGACAGGGGGAGCTTTAGTGGTAAGAAGATACCCCAGCTTGTCGTAAGTGATTGCCATTTTGACATTCCTGAGCCAATCTTTGTAGTTTGGCCCTGTCAGTATGTTTTTATCTAGAAGTAACTTAAGTCCAGTCATGTCGATTGGTCGCTGCAATTAGGAGAGAGAAGAAGAAACACTCAGCATGATGCTCTTGCAAGTTTAGAGTGGTTTTTAGTTTGTCTAAACAGGATGGCTCCCACTGTTTCTCGAATCCCTCCTCAAACCATAAAGGAAGAATTAGTCGGGATCAATCCCACCGCACAATACTTGCTTAACCGTTCAGCCAGGCCGGTGTCGGTACTTCGAGGGAGGTTTTCCAACGCTTTCACGAAGTTCCTTAATTAGAGAACCTCTTTTCCCTGGGGGCGTAGCCCCGCTAACACCTTTCTAGGCACCTACTAGGTTTATAGCATTGATCGTTTAGTGAGAAATTTCCGGAGGAGTAGCATATACTCACAGTAGGATCGGGATCCAAATATCATTGCGTGACGAAACTGAAGGAATCCTACCAGAATCATCACACTCCAAATGGTATGCAAATCTAGCAAGTTTCAGTACTTATGAAACTCCCGATGTGGATTTTTGCCCCATGCTCTTATGACCTTGACTTTGGCCAACAAATCATAAGTCACATGTCAAGTTCTGGCCGTCGTTCTCCAGGTTAATTTGAATCCACCCGCACCTACCCTTGACTTTGGCCAACAAGGCAGTACGACTGTTCCAAACCAACGCATCTATCTATGCTGCACATGAATACCTAATAGCTACCAATCACTGTGCCTTGACTTTGGCCAACAAACACAGCTTGAATACTATTGACTATTCATGTGAAACGACGGAGGGCTACGGATGGTTTTGGCAAAACCGTGAACGTAGTGAACTTGATTTGGTCGATGGAACGAGATAGCTTTTAAAAGGAGTGGCTCAAGCTCCGCATTTAAAAGTTGGTTTTGAAAAGAACCGAGTGGTTTTTCGAAAGTGTTCCAACGACTTTAACTTGGTTTATTATCTTGCATTAGTTCTTTTAATGTGTGATATTCTTGCATTAGTTCTTTTAATGCGTCCCATCATTTAATGCTACCATTGCAGAAAACAACCAAAATATGACGTACGCTTATGCCATTCGCATTCGCCACTGGGCCCCGTCATTACCCGTTAGGTTACTTAACTAACGACAGAGCGGGGCACTAGTAAAATAATGGGTTGCCCCTACGGATAATATCATCCGTAGGGGCAATAAAAGTTTGGCCCTACGGATTAATACGTAGGGCAAAGTGGTTGCCCCTACGGTCGTTCAATATTTATTTAAAATTTATTAAATCTTAAAGTGTTTTTTGCCCCTACGGTGGCGCAAACCAAGCACCTACGGGTATATCCGTAGGGACAACTAAATAGCGATTTAAGTGATCGTTCCCTACGCTGATTATTTCTTATTTCCTTTACGCGCGAACCCAAATCCCCAAACCTTGACGTTCCCGCCGATCGCCGTTCTCGTCATCGCCAGCGCCGGCCGAATCGTCGTCGCAACCGCCTGCAGTGATCTCGTCGTCGCCACCGCCGGCCGAATCGTCGTCGCCACCGCCTGCAGTGATCTCGTCGTCGCCACCGCCCTCGTCGTCGCCGATTGCGTCTCCGTCGTCTCCTCCACCGCCTAGCCTACAGGTTAGTTAAACATTATTTTAATGATGTTAGGGTAGCGATGAGGGTTATGGTTAGGTATCGGTTGGGGTTAGGGTTAGGATTAGGGTTAGGGTACGGGTTCGATCGGTTGGGGTTCGACTGGTGTTGGGGTTAGGGTTAGGGTTAGGGTTCGGTTGGGGTTTGGTGTTGGGGTTGGGGTTCGGCTGGGGCTGGGTTGGGGTTAGGGTTTGGTGTTGGGTTGGGGTTCGGCTGCGGCTGGGTTGGGGTTAGGGTTTGGTGTTGGGTTGGGGTTCGGCTGGGGCTGGGTTGGGGTTAGGGTTAGGCCGGGTTAGGGTTTGGTGTTGGGTTGGGGTTCGGCTGGGGCTGGGTTAGGCTTAAAAAGGTGAAATTTTAGGGGATTGATCTGGAAAATAGTGAAAGTCGATACTGTTTATTTGTGAATAACACAGTCCATGATTTTTATATGAGAAAATGGTCCATGAAAGTCTATGGGATTTATCTAAAAAACGCTGAAAGTTCATGTATTTATTTGTAAACAACAAAATTCATGGTATTTATCTGGAAAACGTTGGAGGTCAATGGTATGTATTTGTAAACAACAAAATCTATGAAAATTATGTGAAACGTTAAAACTTCATGGTATTTATTTGTAACAAACAAAGTCTATGGTATTTGTTTGATAAATATTGAAAGACCATGACATTTATATGTAATGGGTCAAAGTCATTTGGGTTATGTCAATCTTATTGGCGATACTTTCTTTTTGTGCATATCCAAAAACTTTGAAAGTTCTTGGTACCTATTAGAAAATATAAAGGGTTTTGTAGTGAAAGGAAAGAATTGGATTTAGAAAAACCGTGTGTAACTTTTAGAAATTCTATACACTCAAGTATATAGAAAAGGGTTAATTGCGGATACAGCCTATGTACTATGGGGATCAAGCACTTATAACCTCTGAAGTATAATAATAAGCACTTTTGTTTGTTTTTCATTAGTGATTAATTTTTAGTTTGCTATTTATTCTTTTTCAGTATGGATACTTGATAGAATTATAATTGCTTTATTATTGTTTGCCTTTTTCCTTTTGTGTAGAAAATATATCCATTGTGTCATATGGACACTATTAATTTCACATCGATTCAAGGGAAAAATTGAGGAAGAATGTGTTTGTTATATCAAAAACCTTTCTGTTGAACCCAACAGGTGAAACTTTAGAGTTGTTATAGATAGCTCTACATGTTTAATGCATGTACCATTGTTAAGAGAGTGCAAGGTGGAGAACAATAATTTGTTTCAACGGCACGTTTTTCAAGTTATAACCAATATATGATACTCGATGATAATATGAAACCTTCATATTCCCATCGATACCCATATATGAAACTAAAAGCGCCACTTAGTTCCCGTCTATCGGTTAACATACGTGCGATGCTCGTCGTGACCTAGAACTATACGAAGGTTGTTAAATATCGGACAGTATAGCTCGATACTAACAACCGTCGTATAGTCTACGCGACGAGAAAATTCAATCGTATGGTAACCCATAGATTTGTCCCGTGTGGACAAGTTAAGAATGTATAAAGTAAACGCCTTCATTCACTTGTGTTTTCATCCGTTTCGAGATATTTCGTCGGTACCTTTCCGCTGGTTCTCCGTGTACAAAGATAGATTAGATGTTCATTTCAACGTTGTTTCACAGCTTTGAAATGATTATCTATTCTATTACAGTGTACTCGGAGAACAGCGGGGAGGTGCTGCCGAAATTTACTCGAAACGGTTGAAAGCACAAGTGATGGGCGTTCGCTCTATACATTCTTAATGGGATAGAAGCCTACCCCCGACAGCCGGAACACATACATACAAACGCATAATCAGAGAGCGACTCGAGATGTTCGGGTTAAAACCAATATATGATACTCGATGATGATATGAAACCTTCATATTCCCATCGATACCCGTATATGAAACTAAAAGCGCCACTTAGTCCCCGTCTATCGGTTAATATACGTGCGATGCTCGTCGTGACCTAGAACTATACGAAGGTTGTTAAATATCGGACAGTATAGCTCGATACTAACAACCGTCGTATAGTCTACGCGACGAGAAAATTCAATCGTATGGTAACCCATAGATTTGTCCCGTGTGGACAAGTTAAGAATGTATAAAGCAAACGCCTTCATTCACTTGTGTTTTCATCCGTTTTGAGATATTTCGTCGGTACCTTTCCGCTGGTTCTCCGTGTACAAAGATAGATTAGATGTTCATTTCAACGTTGTTTCTCAGCTTTGAAATGATTATCTATTTTATTACAGTGTACTCGGAGAACAGCGGGGAGGTGCTGCCGAAATTTACTCGAAACGGTTGAAAGCACAAGTGATGGGCGTTCGCTCTATACATTCTTAATGGGATAGAAGCCTACCCCCGACAGCCGGAACACATACATACAAACGCATAATCAGAGAGCGACTCGAGATGTTCGGGTTAAAACCAATATATGATAATATGAAACCTTCATATTCCCATCGATACCCATATATGAAACTAAAAGCGCCACTTAGTCCCCGTCTATCGGTCAACATAACGTGCGATAATTTATTCTTTTCAACGACAAACGCACACACAAAGCATATACATGAATTTTCTTCTTTGTCAGTAACTATCCCGTTCTTATATTTCTCAATATAGCCAGCATAACCTACAATTTATATGTTATTCAGTCTAACATGGCCCATGAGTACGTCAGAGTTAAGGACTGGATGTATGTGGATTGGAAACAACGTATGCAATCTAAGTTTGTCGCAGGAGTTGCTGCTTTCCTTGAATTTGCACGAGCACATAATAAGATCATAATAGAGAAGATTCTTTGTCCGTGTGATAGATGTGGCAATAAGTACTGGCGGAAGGTAGAATTGGCAGAGCTTCATATTGTAAAATATGGGTTTACTAGACTTTATTCAATTTGGAAATATCACGGGGAAGGAGAAGAATGCAGTACTGCGGTAGAAGAAGGAGAACACGATAATGCGGCAGGAGAAGAAGAAGAATTCGGTAATACGGCAGGATACGGAAATTTATTTCCATCAGAAGAAATGGAGGATATGGTAGAGGCTGCCCTAGGTGAATCTATTCGTACCGAAGATGACATTCCTTCCGGTCAAGGACCGCGCGCGGATAAATATGAAAATTTCATGAATGATGCTAGGAAACCAATTTATGAGAATGCGAAGTATTCCACCCTCTCATGGTTCGTCCAACTTTTCCAAATTAAGTGCCTAAATGGATGGAGCAACAAGTCATTCACAATGCTTCTTTCGTTCTTGAAAGATTCTATGCCTCCGGGAAATAATGTGCCCGAAAGCTGGTACGAAGCCCAGAAAATGATGTCTGATTTGGGTCTAAAGTGCGAGAAGATTCAAGCATGTCCTAAAAATTGCGTGTTGTACCGGAAAGAGAATTCAGATTTGAAAGAGTGTCCAACATGCGGAGAGGCCAGGTATAAGCCGAAAGATTCTGATAAGAAGCCTGATATACCTGTGAAGATAGCACGATATTTTCCCATAACACAGAGGCTACAGAGGCTATTTAGGTGCAAGAAAACAGCCGAGGCAATGATTTGGCATCACCGTGCTCCTCCAAGCGAAAATGGAAAAATGAGCCATCCAAGAGATTCACCGGCATGGAAGGATTTCGATAGGAGGCACGCAATATTCAGTAGCGATCCTCGCAATGTCCGGCTCGGACTGGCTGCCGATGGCTTCTGCCCATTCAACTATATGGCTGAAAGTCACAGTACATGGCCCGTTGTAATGATAATTTATAATCTGTCGCCTTGGTTGGCTATGGACCAATCATACTTTATGATGCCTCTTCTTATCGACGGACCAAACTCACCGGGGAACAATATCGACGTCTATCTCCGACCTCTGATTGAGGAGCTGAAAACTTTGTTCATTGATGGTGTAGAGACATATGATTCAAACAGAAATACAACCTTCATACTGCGTGCGGCTTTAATATGGACAATTAATGACTTTCCTGCGTATGGAATGCTTTCAGGTTGGTCCGTACATGGTCACAAAGCATGTCCTCATTGCCATGAACACACAACATCAAAATTTTTGAATTTTAGCAGGAAGGTTTGTTATTGCGGCCATCGACGTTTTCTGCCTCCAGACCATCCCTATAGGTTAGACACGGTTCACTTTGATGGTCATCAGGAGCTTCTTGGGCCTCCATCCCCATTGTCCGGAGAGGACGTGACTGCTAAATGGGATGGTTACAATAACGTGACCTTCGGGATGGATCCGACGAGACAGGTCAAACCACAATATTGGAACAAGTTAAGCATTTTCTTCGAGCTTCCGTACTGGTCTACAAATTCAGTGCGTCATTGTCTGGACGTCATGCATATAGAGAAGGGAGTATCAGAGCACATACTTAACTTGCTTCTGTGTAAAGACGGGAAATCGAAAGACAACATGAATGCCCGGATGGATCTACAAGAGTGGGGAATAAGAAGTGAACTGCACCCTAAACCGGTAGCGGGTAAACCGGGCAAGTTTGTACTTCCCAATGCCGCTTATCATATGTCACAACCGGAGAAGAAAAGATTCCTGCAGGTGTTGCATGATTTGAAAGTCCCCACAGGCTTCTCAGGATCATTCAGCAAGAAAATAAAAATTGTGAAGGGCAAGATCGATGGGCTGAAAAGTCATGACCACCATGTTATCGTGGAGCACCTTCTTCCATTAGCCCTCAGGACTTCTCTCCCCGACTCGGTTGGTCTGGTAATCAACGACCTATGTTGTTTTTTCAGGGAGTTGTGTGCTAAAACGCTGGAGGTTGCGACGCTGGATAAACTAGAAAATTCTATTGCGTTGATACTTTGCAAGTTTGAGCGTATTTTCCCACCGTCATTCTTCGATATCATAATACACTTGACGGTTCATCTTGCAACTGAGGCGAAATTAGCCGGACCGGTACAATATCGATGGATGTATCCCGTCGAGAGGTACGTTAAATTTTTCGTTTCGCGCAATTTATAAATTTATTTTTGTCATATATGCCCGTGTTTATTTATTCAACATATTCTCATTAGGTACCTTTACACTCTTAAGAAGTATATACGCAATAAAAATCGACCAGAGGGTTCTATCATGCAAGGTTATCTTCTTGATGAAGCAACCACATTTTGTTCCCGCTATCTGGACGAGAACATTGAGACAAGGCTTAACCGACCACGAAGAATTCAAGACGGGCCATATGGTAAAGCCGAGTATAAGAGGGTAGACACTATGTTTATCAACAAGATATACCGGTTTATCTTGCTTAATTGCGTATGTCTTGAACAAATTAGAGAGTAAGTTCTTTTGGATTAATTGTTATATCTGTGTTTGTGTATGAAATGACATAATATTAATGTCACAATTATTTGTCGAAAACAGAACTCATTTTAACGAGGTACGTGAGGTGCATCCTGATTGGAACGAAGAGCGTTTGGAAAAATACCATCAGGATAATTTTTGTGATTGGGTCACAGAGCATGTAAGTTATTCGAATTACATTTTATTGCTATCGGTTTTAATCTAAACTTGTATCGTTATGTATTTATCGTAAAATTTGTTTTGTTAGATCCACGATCCGAACTTGTCTGCATCATTTGAGAGTGATTCAAGATGTTTAGCTCAATTTCCTAGTATGGAGGTTGCACATTACAAAGGATTTGGTGTCCTTGGATACAAATTCGAAGTTAAGGACATAGAAACATCTAGAATCACTCAGAACAGTGGGATTGCGACGGTAGGATCGGACGGTGTGATTTACTATGGGTACTTAAATTGTATACTCGGCATCCACTATCCCGGACGATCAGAACCCTTTTATATATTCCACTGTACTTGGTACGATCCGCGAACCGATACAGACAAGTGGAGAAGCAGTCTTGGGACCTGGAAAGATGAATATGGATTGACAAGTGTGAACACACTTCGATTTTACGGTCAGGACGATCCGTTTATCTTTCCGAACCAAGCGTTCCAAGTATACTACTCACAGTGTTTGAAGCATCCGGGGTGGAGTGTTGTATGTCGATGGAAACCTAGAGATGTCTACGATGTCCCAGAATACGAGGACAGCGATGAGGACGAAGAAGAGAGAAGGCTTAAAATGCTCCGACCGTCTGTTTCGAAGGACGGGTTGTCTTCGACCGATCATGAAGTTACGTGGGTTAGAAATGACATCGACGATGAAATCCAAGTAGATATGTATGATGCGCCCACGAAACGAAAAAGGTTATCAGTAATGTTATATTATTACTTCACATTTTACGCTCTAGATCATATATAGTCAATACTTTTAATGATTGTCTAATGCGTCCACGAACCGTTTATCTAGATTTGATGACGATGTCGGGAGCAGCGAGGGGCGGCAGGAGCTCCAGCCGCGGCAGAGGCAGAGGCAGAGGCAGAGCGGTTCTGCCGCCCGGAGAGCTCCGTAGGGAGCTTCAGAGGGCCGGTCTTGCACCCAGATCGGAGACCCCTTCGGATGCCTCCTTCCGTGTTGATTTGGCCACACCTCCAGGTATACTGCACGCATATCCATTTTGAATGTAATATTACAGATATTCATGCATGTTTATGTAAAAATTACTTATATTGTCAATGTTTGATTGTCTAGTTGTTGGTGATGCGTCCACATCAGGGACAGAGGCCACCCCCGCTCCTCCAGGTATGTTTATATATCATATAGTGTATGTATATTGATTTAGAATGCTATATCATAAATATACACATTCCTTTTGCTCTTACTTAGCAATTTTTATTATTGTCTAGCTGTAGGTGGTGACACCACCGCACCTGCGGGTATGTTTATATGTCCTATAGTGCATGCATATTGATTTAGAACGTTATATTATTGATCTACACATTCTTTTTGCAATTACTTATAAAATCTATTTTTAATTGTCTAATTATAGGTGGTGCGTCCACACCTTCCACAGGGGCCACTCCTGCCGCTTCCATACCCTCCGCATCGTCTGCAGGTTAGTATGAATAAATTTAAAATATTTATTTATTTTACATATGCTCTATAGAATAAATATGAACTTCATGGAGATTTAGCGTCGATGTTTATTTTACAGTTGGAGGGGATGCGTCCGGGACCCCGGTTGTTCCTCACCGGAGGAACTATCGTCCCGCTCGTGCTGCTGCTCGGGCCCAGGCTCGTGCGCTATTCACCGGAGGTATATATCACACTTGAATTCTTAATACAACTTTGTCTTATTATTGATTGTCTTGATATTTCGTGCAGACGCAGGGCCTCTCCACCCCTAGAGGGGGACTCGAGGCCCGAATCAGTCCTATAGGCTGAGGCCTGATAGAGCTAGGGGGGAGGCAGCATTCCCCCTATTTTTTACCCTTGACTATCGCTATACCGGTCCTCATGCCGAGAGGTTCGGCCGGTATTTGGGGGACGAGAGCCGGATCGTGAAGAACTATCCACTTCACGTTGAGTGGGGCGAGCAGCACCAGCGCTCATTCGCCCTCTTCTTTGAACAGGCTCAGGTATGTATTAATATATATTTTCATTTGATCTATCCAATATATTTATTATTAACACTTGCAATCTAATAACAATGTTTTTTTGTATTTTCAGTTGGATTACGATTTTCAGCCTGTAGCCGACCCTGATCACCCGGGGAGGGTGCTCGACCTTCATGCTCTGTACAATGGCCTGATGAAGAACATGCAGGCCAAGGTCCGATACAACAGGAATGAGCTGAAGGCCGACTGCTACTCCCTGTGGATAGCGACCCCCGAGGCAGAGAGAGCGGCCCTCCTATCTACTCCGGCGTTTGCGAGAGTCGACGTAGAGACATGGCCTATATTGTGCGCTTATTTCGACTCCGAACGCAAACGAGTATGTATTTTAAATTTAATTCATTATTTATGATATAATTTATTTCTTTGTGTTTCTTAATTAGAAAACTAAATGTTAATGCGTTGTGCAGAAACAGGCCGCTCAGAATACGGAGAACAGGAAGTCGGCGAAGAGGGGTCGCCCCACTTACACAGGTGGCTCGAGGAACATTACTCGAGCCATGGAGTTATCGGTAAATTAAGAGTTATTCTCTAATATTCTGCAATATTAAGAGTTATTCTCTAACATTTCTAATATTAAGAGTTACTTTCTAATATTGCAGACAGCTCGGACCGTGGCGTCAGGTGGTACACCGAGCGTGCTGTCCGCATATCTTGCCGTCCACGGCACCTCGACAGATCCCGCCACGGGCGAGCTTCGATGTCCCGACGTCGCTACCCAGGAGTACTGCGTAAGTGTTAATATTTTTTCTACCCAAATTTGAAATTTTAGTTTTGGAAGGTTCAAGTTTAAATTTTATACTTATACTTTACTGCTTAATGTGGGTGTAGGAGCGGGTGGTTGAGCAGGCCCAGGCCTCGGGGATCGATTTTACCGGACAGAACGATCCGAGGCTGCTGACCCCAGTTCTGGACGCCGCACACGGAGGGCACCACGGAGGTTGGGAGAGAGGCCGGGGATTGGGCCCCAGCAGGGCCCATATGAGGTTGGACTCCACCCCGGCGGTTACTTCCTCCGTCTCCAGTGGCCGGCATGTCCATCAGGAACTGGATAGCTTGAGGGCCACCGTTCAGGAGTTGAAGGAGATGCTGGTATGTATACTACTTTATAGTAAAATATCATTTCATATTATATACATATCAACATATCCATAATTAGCACGTAGCTTGAGCTTATTTGGTTTTAGAATTAAGTTTGATTAATCATACATACATATGTAATTAAAATAAACAACGCTTTTCCAAACTAGATATCCAAACAGGGTTTCGAAATAACTTAATAATGAAACGAATTCGAATAATACACAGTTCTTACACGTTTCTTACACACGTTATGTCCAGACGCGACAGGGTAGATCGGCCGAGCCTCCACATGCATCTCCTTCGGCTGCGGCTCCGCAAGCCACTACATCGGCTGCGGTTCCGCAGACAGCTCCTGTAGCTCCACCGCCCACTCAGACTCCCGCAGCCGCGGCTCCGCAAGCGACTACCTCGACGGCGGCTGCGCAGACCACAACGCCAGCTCCACATGCCGCTCAGACTCCCTTATCTGTAGCATTGGAGAGTGTATTTACCGAGGAGCAGGCGCGCGTTATTTTAACGTTATTCGGAGGTGGAGCTGGACCGAACTAGGGTAGATTTTTGGTTTTTATTTTTTGAAACATGTATTTATTTATATCACATTGTACTACATTTTGAAACGATATTGATATTGGTTTGAATTTATATCATATTCAGTTTTTGGGTTTCTTTTGTATATTATATATATGCGTGGGATGTGATTATGAATACTGCAATATATGATTTGATTGATGTATATAGTATTGTGCACAGGGCGGGAAAAAATCTAGCAGCCCTTTTTTAAAAAAAAATACAGACAAAATGTACCTACGGATTAATCCGTAGGTATATATGTTGCCCCTACGGCGTTAGCCGTAGGGGCAAACTATCAGGAAACCTGATATTTTCCCACCTGATATCAGTGCAGGGTGTTGGGGGTGCCCCTACGGATATGTACGTAGGGGCCACTGTTTATCCCCTACGTATATAACCGTAGGGGCAAAATATCAGGTTCCCCTGATATTTTCCCCCCGATCTCAGTGCAGTGTGTTGGGAGTGGCCCCTACGGATATATTTGTAGGGGCTACTTTATATCCCCTACGGCTACAGCCGTAGGGGAGGTAATAGGACCTACGGAGATATCCGTAGGAACAGACAATATATTCAAAAAAAAAAATTAAATATATGATTTTATTACCCCTACGGGGTACTCCGTAGGGGCTATAGCACCTACTGAGTTATCCGTAGGGGCATAAATTTATCCGTAGGGGCACGTTCGGGACCTCAACTTGCACCTGCGGCCTTTGCACCTACGGGGTATTTTTTCGCCCCTACGTATATATCCGTAGGGGCAGTGGGTTGCCCCTACGGATAAATCCGTAGGAGCAACCCATATTTGTAGTAGTGGGGGCTGGGCTAGCGCGTCTGTAAAACATAAGCAACGCCTAAATAATATCATATATAGATATACTGCAATGATAAACATTTCAGATCACAGATGAATACATTGGATATACTAGAAATCTGTAATTCGCACGAGCCTGTAACGAAAGACAGATTGCACGGTCGCGGTGAATAGCCAATACCCCACCCAAGACCCCTACGGGTGCAGCAAACTACCCGCCAAGTACCCGAAGCGTAGCAACCTCCCTCATCTCCATGAGTAGGCCACTCGACACTTCGGCATACCCGGTAGTTTGTGCACCCCCTGCATGGGTCTATCCTAGGAGCAAAAACAGTAAAAAGAAATTATACAATGACGGCTACAACCCCGACCCGGTTGTGCAGCCATACAAATAATTATTACATCAATTTACAAATTTACATGAATTGAAAGAAAAGAAAACTCTCGTCTCACAACCCCCGGCTATTCACCCGCGACAATCCAACATATTCATATACACATTCCAGCAACATTACAGATCACAGATTTGTATAACCCCCACTAATCGACATATAGCGATTAGCAGACGTTCAATACAAATATCACATTACAGAAAAACCCGTTAGCTTAAGTCTTTTAGAAGTTCGATCAAAAATACGGATTTTCGGGACCCCAAAATAAAATTTTCGTTCTGGAAAATCTGGGTTGAAAATACATGTACCAAAATTCCCAAAATACCCCTAGAAGCACACTGTAGCAAAGAAACACCAGAGAGGGGCCAAGGAGGCCGCGGTAACGCGGCAATAGCAAGCTATTGCCGCGTTTCCGCGGTCGTTTAGGGGGATCACATGGTGATTTTTCTACAGTGTCCTTTAAAAACCCTGAGCCGATTTTAGGTATTAAAATAATCAACTTTTGAACAGTAAAAAAATCGACAGAAACTCGAATTTTTGGGGTTCGTTTTCGGGATTTTTTCTTTGATCGATCTTCTAGTTACTTGCTAACATGTTAGATAGAGTTTAACTAGGCTCTGATACCACTGTAAGTCCATGCTACCTCTCCCGGTACTTTCGGGCATGCGGAATTTGATAAAAAACGATTTTCTTAAAGATGGTAACATGGAACTAAACCCGGATCTTTGTTAAACATCTAACTAACAACCTAACTACGAGTTGCTAACTACTCGGTTAGGGGGTTATACCTTTACTTGTCTTGAACTCCTTCGTCTTCAAGCTCCGATGGTGGTCCGGACCGGCTTCTTCTCGTCGTCTCCTTACGCCGAAGAAAGATCCACCTGAAAGCTCCAACCTTTAGCTCCTTCTTCGTTCTTTGAAGAAACTAGTTCACTTGGTTTGCTAAACCTAGTGAACTAGAATGAGTAGAGAAGAATTAGAATGAGATTTTATCTATGGTTCTTGATTCTCAACTCATGAGAGATATGAACCATAGGGTCAAGAGAGGGAGCAAGAGGATGAGAGTGAAAGCAAGAGCAAGAGAGCTCAAGAACAAGAGAGAGAATGAGCAAGAAAGAATGAGGCTCTCTTTTGTCTTTCACCTTCTCATAATCCAAAGCAATGATCACACATCATACCAATCAAGTGTTATGTGATGGTTGAAGCAACCATAACCATATCATTTCATGCACTTATTTTGCACAAATGAGCAAGCAAGCAAAAGTCTTTCCCATGAAATGATAGCTATGGTTATCATGATGGTCAACTAGTCAAGCCTAGTCAACCGGTCAACAAAGTCAACAAGTCAACAAGTCAACAAAGTCAACAAAGTCAACAACCATGTCACCATAATACTTAATTAATATAATTGTTAATCTCATATCATATTCTCATTAGGGTTGATCAAAAGGTCAATAGTCAACGGTCAACTGTCAACAACCCTAATGAGAATCCACTGCCTTTGTCTCCCTGTCAACTGTGCATACACACCCGCATCCGCGTTCCGAGGAACACGTATGCAAACTGGATAAATCCAATCCCATAAAGTACATTAGGATCTGGTTTAAACCAAAGCCCGCTAGTGTAAACTGTCCGGACACTGTACGTGCACAAGTGCACGGATGTGACCGAACCCTGTCGCAAAACCATGCGACCTGTCGCAATACCATGCGACCTCTACTCTTTTGCCTAAAGGCGAAAAGCTTTCTGTGTGGGACTCTAAAGACTCGATACTACGCTGGCAGTGGGTTTAACCACAGACCGCAAGCGGCACTAGCTGTGCGTAACGGTCCCCAGGTAATGCCGACAAGAAGACCGACGAGGCGAAACCCATCCGAACTCCTACTGAGCCTGAGTGTGACATTGTCCGTACAGTCCGGTCTGTTCGTCTGATACATCGCATGGCGGGCCTAGGGGGCGGTAAACGTCAGTCCCCCAATAGCGGTACAAGTCGTGCCGGAGCGAAGCCCAAAACACCCTGAGATAACACTGGAAGCCTACCAGTATACCTCGTTTGCCCTGGCCAGGGACTACTCGTGTAATGGCTCTCCTAGACACAGCGCGATGTCAACCCCCAATACTGGGAGAGACGAATCCTGTCTAACTGTCACTGCCTCCAAGTGCTTCGGGACTGCACCCAACTACCACCTGTTTGCACGACTCCTTAGAGCCATGGTAGGGTAGTAATCAAAGTACAGTGGAAACACACTCGAGGTGAAGTGACAGTGTCAAGTCAGCGGACTAAGCTGTACTCATGTCACCTGGGAACTGATAACTGATGATAGGCATAATACCAACTAGTCAGTTCCCGACGAGTCCTGTCCAGTGTACCCGTAACCTAACGAGCACCCGCATACTATCTCAAGTACGACGTACTGACGGCTGTGGGATAGACCGTCTCACACACTGGGATGAGAAGCGCATGCGCTGGTCTACTCCGGAGTATCGATGCCCTGACTCGATAGTCCTGCGACCAGGGACCTGCATAAGGATGTGCTTATAGATTACCCAGCCCCACTAGTGTGACGGCCATCACATCGCTGGTAATCAAGCAAAGATCCTAAGGGCTCCACTAATGTGTATAGGCGATATACAAAAATAAACACATGTACACATTGAAGTAGAAACAAACCAAGTAGCATACTACTATTTTGAGCAAGATTGTATATACAAGGTGAATATCCCAAGCTTCCATTAAGTAATATACAAACTAGTATGATACAGTAATGGCCTCTAGGGCATATACACTAACAAGTATGTCATCCACGTACTCTACGAGGATCACCACCATACTCCCTACTACCCTTTTTGTATATACAAGGTTCATCTACCATTTTGATGAAGTCAAACTCTTTGACTACTACATCAAAACAAACGTTCCAACTTCGCGATGCCTGCTTTATCATATAAAACATCTTGCACACGTTTCCGCTGCTCCCACTGTCTACGAAGCCCTCTGGCTGTGTACTTATAGACTCTCTCTTCTAAAACATCATTTTAGAAAAGCAGTCATGACACCCTACCGCCAGATATCGTAGTCATAGTATGTAGCTGTGCCAAGTAGGATCCGGATAGACTTAAGCATAGCCACTGGAAAAGGTTTCATCATTATCCACGCCTGGTCAATGACGAAAACCTTTAACAAGTCCAGCTTTGAAAGTCTCAACTTTTCCATCTACACCAAGTAATCTTCTCAAGATATACTTGCTCCTGATGGGGATTTAACCCTTCAGATATAGCAACCAAAGTCCATACTTTGTCGGTGTATAAGAATTCCATCTCAGATCTCTAAGCATCCAGCCATTCTTATAGAGTCCCACTCCTGATGGCCTGCTCGAAACTAGTTGGGTCATCATCTCATGATGCAATCCTCGCTCCCACTGTCATATAGAAACCGAAGTATCTCTCAGGAGGGTGAGGAACCCTACTAGATCGGCGGAGAGGCTGAGGTTCGTTGGAAACTATTGAATCCTTTGGTTCTGTCAAATCTTCAGCTGCATTTTGTATAGCTGGAACATTTCCAGTTCTACATAACAGACCTTGCCTCGAGCTTGTCTTGATTTTGCTTTTAGACATAGGCCGGACAGCCCGAAATCTTAACTAACTTAAGATATGGGCTCTTCCCTTTCCATATCACATATAAAGTGGTAGGCAACTGATTTGATTTGAACCCTATTCAATAGGTATGCAACTTCATAAGTACATAACACCCAAAAGGAAATACGAAACTCAATAGTACTCATCATAGAGCGCACTATATCAAAAAGGGTGTGCTCCGCCCCGATACAACGTTGTGCTGTGGTGTATTCGGAGGAGTAATGCTGAGAGAGAATCTCATTCTCCTTTAGAATATCCAGGAATTCCATGCTCAAGTATTCTCCTCCTCTATCACATCAAAAGACATAATACTTATACCTGTTTTGGTTCTCTACTTCTAAATTATATTCTGTGAATATCTCAAAAGGTTCAGACTTGTGTTTCAACAGGAACATATGTCTAAATCTTGAGAGATTATCAGGGAATGTAATGAAGTACAAAGAACCGGTCTTGACATGTGTAGACAGGAGACCTACATGCATCAACATGTATCATCCCAAGAGTTCACTTACTCTTTCTCTGTTTCCAATAAACAGAGCTGTGTTCATCTTATCTTTGTGACATGACTGGCGAGTTTCCCAAGATGTAAATTCAAACTAATTTAAATATGCATCTTTATGTAACTCCAGCTAGTCGGGTCGCATTGATATGACCTAGTCTACAATACCTCAAGAAGGATCCGTTCATTTCTGAACTCTTCCTCTTGTGTGTGTTCTATATACTAAGAACCGTAGTTTGATTTAGAACATCAATGCTTTTAGATAACGTGCCTGAACCGATCAACTTTTGATATAGGAAATGTTCAAAACATTATCCAACAATACAAAATTTTATCATTTCTTTACTAATAAAGAGACTGATATGATTTTGTATATCAGGTTCGGTATCTAATACCATTTGTTCAGAATCAATGTATTGGTAATACAGGGTGACAGTGACCAACAGACTTGGCTGCAACTCTTGCCCCGTTTTCTGCCACATGAAACTTATCACCCGTTCTCAGTTCTTTACCTATCTGTAGCCCATAAAACATATTACATTTACGGGATCCTGATCCGGTATCATATATCCAGGACGTAAAGGACACTGAGAAACAGTTCTATGTAATGAACACACCGGAAGAAGATGCATCATATGCACTTTCTTCGTTTGGGCGGCATGGGAAATCTGGTATTCCCCAATTTCTTGCTCTGTCTTATAACAATTATATATTGGAGCGGGACCAACATTTCCCAGCTCAGTATAATAAGCGGGTTCGGTCAATACATCCGTATTATCATCTTGATTAAGGCGTGATATGGTCGCTACCTGGAGAGAGAGAGAAGAAAACACTCAGCGTGCGCTCTTGCAAGAATAGATTGGTTATTATTTTATCTAATCAGGATGGATCCCACTGTTTTTATCAAATCTTCCTTCAAACCCTAAAAGGAAAGACTAGCCGGGATTAATTACACACTACAAGTTCGCCAATCTTTCAGCCAGGCCAGTGTCGGTATTTTGAGGGAGGTCCCCCGTTCTTTCGCACGAACCTAATTAATGTAAACCTCATTTTCCCAGAGGCGTAACCTCATTAACACCTTTCTAGACACCTACTTGATTGGCTAATTGTAATGTGTAAAACTCTCCCAGGAGTAACAATTACTCGCAGTGGCTATCGGGATCCAACTATCTCATAGAAAGTATGCAATCTCATTGCAAATTTCAACACTTGAAATTCCCGATAATTTTGCCCCTAACGTGCTATGACCTTGACGAAAGCCAACAAACCATAGCCCGCTAGTCAAGTTCAACCCGTCATTTCTTGATTGAATTAAACCCACCCGCATGACCCTTGACGAAAGCCAACAAAGCCGCACGACTACCCTAATCCAATCGCATCGTATGCAGCAGATAAGCAGCATATAGCTACCGCACACTGCACCTTGACGAAAGCCAACAAATGCAGCACGAATACTATATACAACTTATCTGAAATGACGGAGGGCTACGACAGGTTTTTCTGAAAACCTATTGCGTAATGAACTTGATATCGTTGTAGGATCGAATGAATTTTGAAATGGAGTGTCTTTGAAGCTTTTCTAGTTTTGCTAAAGGAGTCACTCCCGGTGAAGGGATCGTCGGTCCTTTCCTCGTCGAATGAGGTGCGGGATATATCATATATATCACTGTGCAAAGCAGAAACTATATAAGCTATCAAAAGACAAACCGAGTGTGTAGCATCTGCCAGTTATTGCTAAAGGAGTCACTCCCGGTGAAGGGATCTCGGTCCTTTCCTTATCGAATAAGGTGCAGGATGTTCTACATGGAACACCGCGATGCAAAGCAAGAACTGTAGCTACATGTTTTATTTTGAAATTCGATTCCACAACATCTTTAGGTTTCTTTTCTTTCATCAATCATATTAATGAAGTCCCATCATTTAAGTTACCTAAACATCACAGATAAATACGACGTACACTTATGCCATCCGCATTCGCCTCGATGTCCCCTCGTGCACCGTTAGGTTAGGTAACTAACGACGGAGCGGGGCAGGGCTAGTGCGGGTGTAAAACATAAGTAACGTCTATATAATATATCATATATACTATATACAGTATCCATCACAGAACATCACAAGATCACATCACAGATATCGCAGCAGAAGAAACATATTAAATATTGGATATACTAGGACGTCCGTGTTTTCAATACGAGCCAGTATAAAACACGGATTCCACGGTCGCGATGAATATCCAAACCCACACCCCTAGACCCCTACGAGAGCGGCAAGCAACCCTAACAATTCTAGAGTTAGGAGACCCGGACTCGACTCCTCGAGTTTGTCTCCCACTGAACTCTAGAACCCAGTTACTTGTGCTCCCCTCCTTGGGTCTATCCTAGTGCGGAAAAGTAAATAATATACAACAACGGTGACAACTTCCGCAACCTGGAAGTGCCCCAATAAAAAAATATTACATACAAGTTTTTTACATGAATGAAAATGAAAAACACTCATCTCACATAAAACCCCCCCGGCTATTCAAACACGACGATCCAATATAACATATCCAGCAACACATAACATCACATGTCATCAACGTAAGTAAATATGCGTATCCCAATTGTCGTTGACATATAGCAACGAACGGAGCTATGGAGGTGGAGGACCGGATCTACAAAGGTTGTATTTCCGTTTACCATTTAGTTAAGTTGTTAACTAGCTTCTAGTTTCGCCTAAAATTCTAGTTAACGATCTAGTCTAGGGTTTCTCGGCACCGTAAAATTTGAAATTGGCATGGTTGATGCCTTGTGAGACCTCCTTAGTGTGCCTAAGAACCCTACAGAAGTGATCGAGCTACACAGTAATTCTTAGAAATTCCTGCTGATGTTTCTGAAAATTTTCAATTTTCAAAAATGTTAATTTTTGTGAATTAAAAATATTCAGAAATATCAGCAGGAATTTCTAAGAATTACTGTGAAGCTCGATCACTTCTGTAGGGTTCCTAAGAACACTAAGGAGGTCTCACATGGCATCATCCATGTCAATTTCAAATTTTATGGTGCCGAGAAACCCTAGACTATATCGTTA
Organism: Agapanthus africanus; assembly: GCA_030015575.1. Classification (NCBI taxonomy): domain Eukaryota; kingdom Viridiplantae; phylum Streptophyta; class Magnoliopsida; order Asparagales; family Amaryllidaceae; genus Agapanthus; species Agapanthus africanus. The sequence goes on from JASDDO010000014.1 coordinate 444,811,573, forward strand.
ACTAGAATTTTAGGCGAAACTAGAAGCTAGTTAACAACTTAACTAAATGGTAAACGGAAATACAACCTTTGTAGATCCGGTCCTCCACCTCCATAGCTCCGTGACGGTGTACCCTCGCTGCGATCATCGGATCCTGAGCTCTAGCGTCGGCTTCATCGAAGAAATGGGCGGGCTAGGTCGTCGACTTCGATGCCGAAGATGATCTACGTCGAGGCAACACAAGATCAAGCTCCAACTTCACCAAGCCATGAAACTTGTGAAGAAAACACCCTATACTACTTGGCAAGTGGTAGAGGATGAAGAAATAGGAAGTGGGTTCACTTTAGAATTGGATTTCTCCATCTTTTTCTCAAGATGCCATTAATGGTGGCAAGCTTTCTTCTTGAAGAATAAGAAGAAGAAGATGATGATAATATGATTAGTTCTCTTCAAAAAAGAAAACCAAATAATAGTTATCATATTTGCAACAATATTTAGGTGTAGAGAATAAACTAAGGTTAGGTTGAATGGTTAGGGTTAAGCATGAGACAAAAATGGTGGACTTGTTCAAAGCTTCATGAAGCTTCAACAAGCAAACAAAGAAAGCCACCATTTCTTATTTATCTTTCCAAATTGAAAAAAATAAATAAATGAATAAGAAAAATGTAATCATTAACTTAACCATGGTTTAATTCTTTACACAAACCCAAGTGAGCATGTATCATCAAACATGATACAAACAAGTGCACAAAAGTATATCACATATACAACTTGTGAACTTCAAGTGAAAAAATCCATTTAAAGTGAACCAATACTAGTTAATGCAAAGTAATATATCAAATATATAATTATGCATTAAATCATTAAATCAATACTTGATTTAACGATCCGGTCATATCGCATATAACCGACTAGTATCCAATGTATCGGCTTATCGAATCAATCTTTGATTTGATAACTAGGTTATATCGCATACAACCAATCGATACATTCATCGCGAGAATAGAATACGGTATCACATACACGCATTATTCTCGGTCCCGCACATATCTCATATGCGCTCCTATTTCGTTTCGCTTGAGCCAGGAAACCTCTGTGTAGGACTCTAAAGACTCGTCAATACGCCGGCAGCAGGGGATGATCATATCAAACACCCACAAGCCGCAAGCGGTCTGCTAAACGTAACGGCCACCCGGGTATTAAGCGATCAGAAGATCGATGAGCAATCCCGCTCATACTCCTGTGAATCCAACCAGTAACACTTACCGTACAGTCCGGTCTGATCGTCTGATATGTCGCATATCTCGCCTAGGGGTGGTAAACGTCAGACCCCAATAGCTCGATAAGTCGTGTCGATATGAGGTCTATAACAGTTCGAGAAACTACTGATAACTCTTACCAGTACATCTTAGCAATCCTGGCCAGGGATTTCCGGTTATAGCCATCGAACACCTAAGGTTTCCCGATACAGCTCAACACATGAAATAAGTCTAAAAACATTCAGTTCATGCCTCAGTACCAACGGTCCAGCCGTAGAAGGGTCAAGCCAACGCCTCACATATTACACTTACGGTCACAGAAAAGAAAGTGTAAATCTACAACAGTTGGAATCCGCAAACTCTTTAGACATCGCATGCCTAATCAAATGAATTCCTTAGACATCACATGCCTAACGATTATAAACCCCGCATTTTAGTCTCATTATCGAAAACTCTTTTCAATATCAAGTCGGGCAATTCAACAAGATTCCCGACATCATGATCGAATGCTCGTCGCAAACTTTAGTAGGCGGCCGCAACCCTGATACCGTCGAGGAAGTGCACCAAGGCGGCACACCACTGCCGCGAGCACCCAAGTGGATGCTTTCGGCGACAGGGTTCTCCTACAGTCATTTGGTCGGGGCTATGGAGTGAGGCTGTCTATTAAGTTTACGCGGCGAGTATCCGCGTATGCTACGTGATTGCGACGGACTTTTGATCGTATCAAAATTCCGTGGCAACCGATCAAGTGAGACTAAACTGCTATGTTTATAACATTCATTCAGTTATCTCATAACTACTTGTGAATTCCAAATATTGTATCACATTCCGGATAAATAGAAAAATGCTAAACTTTCTGATCGAACAATCGAACATCCAAGTTTTCCCGATACATCTCAACACATGAAATATGTTTAATAACGTTCTAAGTAGTGCAAGTAACGCGATGGTCCCTCTAGAAGACAACAAACCTTAACTCGATTATGTGACCGTCTTGAACTGCCCTTTGAACCTTAGGGTTTGGGGCAGTACGGCGTGCCACATGTGAGGCGTTGGCTTGACCCTTCTACGGCTGGACCGTTGGTACTGAGGCATGTACCCAAAAACCACCATTTTGCACGCCCTCTTGGACGTGGTAAGGTGGAAATCACACAAGACTCTATGACGATCTCGGGTCAACAGACTACTCTGTACCAGTGTCGCCTGAGAACTGCCATCTGACGTAAGGTATAATACCATCTGGAAGTTCTCGGCGAGTCCGTCCAGTGTACCCAGTCTCCACCGAGCACCCGTATATCATCTCTGATGTCAAACACCAATAAATATGGGATCATCCATCGCCCATCTGTATGGGTCGAGAAGGTATACGCTAGTCTACTCTGGTATATCGATGCCCCGCCTCGATACACCCACGACTAGGGACTTTGAAGGATGTACTTATGGAATACCATATCCCTACTAGTATGATCCGCATCATAGTCCAGGTAGTCAAGTACACATCCTAAGGGCTTTACCAACATGTAACAGAGAGACAATCAGTATACACGTTAAGGTAAAGAGTAACCAGATAGCATACTATCATGTCGAGCAAGAAAGTCCTCCCTATATATGTCCCAGCATCCACTACAATATACATCCTATGTACAGTAATGGCCTCTAGGGCATACATATAACTAACAATCTCCCACTTGCACTAGGGCCATCTGTAGCAGTGGTTGTAGTATCTCATACTCATCCATCCCATAAAAGTCTCTCTCTGGGAATAAGCCTTTATGAGTGGATCCGCCGTGTTGTCCTCTGAGTCTACTCTCCTTACCTCGATCACCCTAGAGATCAACTATCTCCATCTCCATGATTAGGTGATGCTGCCTCAGAATACGTTTGGGTCACTGATGGGACTGGGGTTCCTGGCATAAGCCACAACTCCATTGTCACACAATGGGAGGAACAAAGTTCATCTCATGAACAAATATACACCCAGACTTCCTCTTTGGTAGCATCTTAAGTAGCGATTTATCATGCCTTTATCGTCTAGTATGCCACGGTATCTTGCTTGGAACTCTTCCAACATACCGTCCCTTTACAGAGGGTAAAGACAATGCCTGTGACTGACATTCAGTCGTCCTTATCACCCTGGAACCTTTCCAGTGATTCTCCATATAGGATCAAAGTGATACCTCCTAAATCCTGGGTTTTGGATCTATGAGATAGATCTAATTGGATATTAGGATACTCACTAGGGTTTCGATGTTCGTTCGGATTTCAAACGTCGTCTACACTTCGCCTAATGCTCTAGCTAGGCTCTGATACCACTGTAGGGTTCCTAAGAACATTAAGGAGGTCTCACAAGACATCAACCATGCCAATTTCAAATTTTACGGTGCCGAGAAACCCTAGACTAGATCGTTAACTAGAATTTTAGGCGAAACTAGAAGCTAGTTAACAACTTTACTAAATGGTAAACGGAAATACAACCTTTGTAGATCCGGTCCTCCACCTCCATAGCTCCGTGACGGTGTACCCTCGCTGCGATCATCGGATCCCGGGCTCTAGCGTCGGCTTCATCGGAGAAATGGGCGGGCTAGGTCATCGACTTCGATGCCGAAGATGATCTACGTTGAGGCAACACAAGATCAAGCTCCAACTTCACCAAGCCATGAAACTTGTGAAGAAAATACCCTATACTACTTGGCAAGTGGTAGAGGATGAAGAAATAGGAAGTGGGTTCACTTTAGAATTGAATTTCTCACTCTTTTTCTCAAGATGCCATTAATGGTGCCAAGCTTTCTTCTTGAAGAAGAAGAAGAAGAAGAAGAAGAAGATGTAATATGATTAGTTCTCTTCAAAAAAGAAAACCAAATAATACTTATCATATTTGCAACCATAGTTAGGTGTAGAGAATAAACTAAGGTTTGGTTGAATGGTTAGGGTTAAGCATGAGACAAAAATGGTGGACTTGTTCAGAGCTTCAAGAAGCTTCAACAAGCAAACAAAGAAAGCCACCATTTCTTATTTATCATTCCAAAATGAAAAAAATAAATAAATGAATAAGAAAAATGTAAACCCGAATCATTAACTTAACCATGGTTTAATTCTTTACACAAACCCAAGTGAGCATGTATCATCAAACATGATACAAACATGTGCACAAAAGTATATCACATTTACAACTTGTGAACATCAAGTGAGAAAATCCATTTAAAGTGAACCAATACTAGTTAATGCAAAGTAATATATCAAATATAAAATTATGCATTAAATCATTAGATCAATACTTGATTTAACGATCCGGTCATATCGCATATAACCGACAAGTATCCAATGTATCGTCTTATCGAATCAATCTTTGATTCGATAACTAGGTTATATCGCATACAACCAATCGATACATTCATCGCGAGAATAGAATAAGGTATCACATACACGCATTATTCTCGGTCCCGCACATATCTCATATGCGCTCCTATTTCGTTTCGCTTGATCCAGGAAATCTCTGTGTAGGACTCTAAAGACTCGTCAATACGCCGGCAGTAGGTGATGATCATATCAAACACCCATAAGCCGCAAGCGGTCTGCTAAACGTAACGGCCACCCGGGTATTGAGCGATCAGAAGATCGACGAGCAAGCCCGCTCATACTCCTGTGAATCCAACCAGTAACACTTACCGTACAGTCCGGTCTGATCGTCTGATATGTCGCATATCTCGCCTAGGGGTGGTAAACGTCCGACCCCAATAGCTAGATAAGTCGTGTCGATATGATGTCTATAACAGTTCGAGAAACTACTGATTACTCTTACCAGTACATCTTAGCAACCCTGGCCAGGGATTTCCGGTTATAGCCAATCGAACACAGCGCAACAGCAACTCCCTATACAGGGAGAGACGAATCCCCTCCTATCGCTCATTGGCTCCATGTGACTCGGGACTGTACCCAAAAACCACCGTTTTGCACGCCCTCTTGGACGTGGTAAGGTGGAAATCAAAGCACAGTGGGAATCACACAAGACTCTATGACGATCTCGGGTCAACAGACTACTCTGTACCAGCGTCACCAGAGAACTGCCATCTGACGTAAGGTATAATACCATCTGGGAGTTCTCGGCGAGTCCGTCGAGTGTACCCAGTCTCCACTGAGCACCCGTATATCATCGCTGATGTCAAACACCAATGGATATGGGATCATCCATCTCCCATCTGTATGGGTCGAGAAGGTATACGCTAGTCTACTCTGGTATATCGATGCCCCGCCTCGATACACCCACGACTAGGGACTTTGAAGGATGTACTTATGGACTACCATGTCCCCACTAGTATGATCCGCATCATAGTCCAGGTAGTCAAGTACACATCCTAAAGGCTTTACCAACATGTAACAGAGAGACAATCAGTATACACGTTAAGGTAAAGAGTAACCAGATAGCATACTATCATGTCGAGCAAGAAAGTCCTCCCTATATATGTCCCAGCATCCACTACAATATACATCCTATGTATAGTAATGGCCTCTAGGGCATACATATAACTAACAATAGCCAATCGAACACAGCGCAAAATCAACTCCCTATACCGGGAGAGACGAAACCCCTCCAATCGCTCATTGCCTCCTTGTGGTTCGGGACTGTACCCAAAAGCCACCGTTTTGCACGCCCTCCAGGACGTGGTATGATGGAAATCAAAGCACAGTAGGAATCACACAAGACTCTATGAAGATGTCGGGTCTACAGACTAACCTGTACCAGTGTCACCAGAGAACTGCCATCTGACGTGAGGTATAATACCATCCGGGGGTTCTCGGCGAGTCCGTCCAGTATGCCCAGTCTCCTCTGAGCACCCGTATACTATCTCTGATCTCAAACATCAATGGATATGGGATCATCCATCGCCCATCTACATGGGTCAAGAAGCATACGCTAGTCTACTCTGGTATATCGATGCCCTGTCTCGATAAACCTGCGACCAGGAACATTTGAATGATGTACTTAGTGACTACACTGTCCCCACTAGTATGATCTGCATCATAGTCCTGGTAGTCAAGTACTCATCCTAAGGGCTTTATCAACATGTAATATAGAGACTATCAGAGTACATGTTAAGATAAAGAGAAACTAGATAACATACTATCATGTCGAGCAAGAAAGTCCTCCATATATATATCCAAGCATCCATTACAATATACATCGCATGTACAGTAATGGCCTTTAGGGCATACATATCACTAACAGGATTGTCGTGTTTAAATAGCCGAGGTTTTTTGCGTGAGATGAGAGATTTTAATTGTCATTCATGTAAAAACTTGTATGTAATATTCTTTTATTGGGATACTTCTGGGTTGAGGATGATGTCACCATTGTTGTATATTATTTACTTTTCCGCACTAGGATAGACCCAAGGGGGGAGCACATATAACCGGGTTCTATAGTCTAGTGGGAGACCATCTCAAGGAGTCGAGTCTGGGTCTCCTAACTCTAGAATTGGTAGGGTTTCTTGTCGCTCTTATAGGGGTCTAGGGATGTGGGTTTGGCTATTCATTGCGACCGTGGAATCCGTGTTTTTTACTGGCTTAATTTAAAATACGGACCTCCTAGTATATCCAATATTTCATATGTTGACTTCTGCTGTAATGTTCTATGATTAGATCATATAACTGCTTGAGACAAATGTTTAATATTATATATATGATATATAGTAAACGTTGCTTATGTTTTGCATCCGCGCTAGTCCTGCCCCCACTCTACCATTAGTTATCAACCTAACGGTGCATGACAGGACACCGTGGCGAATGTGGATGGCATAAGCGTACGTTTTGTAAGTATTTTCGTTTTTTTATCTGTGATGCTTTGGAAGCATAAATGATGGGACTTCATTAATGAGATTAATGAAAGGAAAGAAACCTAAAGATGTTATAGAATCCCATTTCAAAAAGGGTAGCTTTAGTTTTTGCTTTGCATAGTGGTATTCCTTGATGAATATCCAGCACCTCATTCGATGAGGAAAGAGCCGAGATCCCTTCTGTAGGGCAACCTAGCACGACAACAAGGTTTCGGGAGGCATCGTCCATGCCATTTTCAAAAAATTGCCATGCTACATTACCCTAACCCTAGAATCTTAACTTGAGAATTAGACAAAAAACAACAAGTAAACAACTTTACAACTAAGTGAATATGGAATACATTCTTTGTAGACCGGTCCTTCACTTCAATAGTATTCACGACCCAAATTTAGGCACGTGACCGGCACTTAAACCACATGACGTCAACAAGCGTAACTCAATTTGAGTAAGCAGAAAACCCAGAAATCTGAACAATTAAAAGAAGTATGTGATGAAAACATTGTTAAAAATATTTGGAAATCTCAATTAAAAATCCTTAAACATAAGTTTATTTTCATAAAAATTTCGGCAGTACCTCATTTGTAAAAACTAGCCCCGAAACGGGTACAAACATAGAATATAAATTAAACTTCCCCAAACGGGAGCAAATCACGCCCAAAGTTGGAAAAAACCACCACAAGTATATATACGACGCCGTAGCGAAAAAATAGACGATAGAAATGAAAAACAACATAAAGAGGTAAAACTACATAATCAGACCGGCTCTCAAGAGCACGACACCCAGAGTCACAAGATAATACAATATCGATCCTCACAACTCATCTCTAAGTCAATACATGGAAATGGTAGATGGAGAATACTAGATACAATAAGATGTTGATAGATAGAATCGGATAGCAGCAACCCACCTATACCAAACGGCCTCACAGCCAACCGTAGCGGTATCCGCAAAAATAGAGATAATAAAAAGCCCTGCCGCGACTATTGTGAGGGTCAAACCTGCAAAACAATATGGCACAACGGGGGTAAGTTGCCAACTCGTGAATAGTAAGTAACATCATACCGATAATCGCAGGTATGCACGAACAACGATAATCTATAACAAGCAATCTGATAGCATAAATATGGAAATATGGATATGCAACAATCATGATCAAGGCACTCCATCAGGTACTACAAGTACATGAACCAATGCATATCAAATAAATGCTGAGTATGGGATAAAACATAACATCATCATAGTGGAAAATCCCGGTGTCTATCAACGACACCCCAAATCCCAATACCTTAGGCACCGTCACTCTGATCGGCTCTTATATCTGTAAATCTCATGGATCCTGAGTGTCCAACATCGACACTCCAAACATCATGAAAACTCGTGTCCATCAACGACACGTAAATACTCATCTCTCAGGGGCCGCATACCCAGATCGGACCTCAATATATCTATTGTCATAACTCCCAAACGGTATGCTCCAGATATTCGTCGAGTTCTATACTATCACCGGTAGGTAGTGCTCCCTCCGCCAGGCTCATTGTCCATACCAAGAAACCATTTTTTTCCCCGGGGTACCATACCGGGTCCACCATATACCCGCAGACGGTGCCTACCGCTCCTCGAATCGGGTTTCTAACACAAATCTCAGAACTGAGAAAATTTATGGTGGACGCACCGAAATGTCATATCAAGAGAAACCGGGTTTTCAAAACAATGCATAATTTCTTGAAATATCCTCACGGTTCTCAAATCCATAAATCACATGAAATCTGTATCTCAATGCGTAAATCCATGAAATATGATATATGTAAAATAAAACAGTAATATGAGCATATTAAGGGAAAACCGCTCTTTTAAATGAATCCAGTTTTAAAATATATCATTCGGTTCCAAATTCCTCCGAAATCAAATGCAACATCATATAAAAGTGTACATGTAGATATATAAAAGTATGCGTGTATACATGTAAGTATGTATGCACGATGCATTTCATATGTGACATAGAACACGAGTCGACGTCTCAATGTCAATAACAATACAATACCACATAGGTTTATGTGTAGCTATAGCAAGGTATATGTATATACATGTAAGTATGTATGCACGATGCATTTCATATGCGCAATAGAACAAGAGTCAACTTGTCAATGTCAATAACAATACAATACCACATAAGTGTATGTGTAGCTATAGCAAGGTATGTGTGTATACATGTAAGTATGTATGCACGATGCATTTCATATACTCAATAGAACAAGAGTCAACGTCTCAATGTCAATAACAATACAATACCACATAGGTATATGTGTTATGCGTGTCATGGCAATTACCAACGGTGTGGGTTTAGCATACAATATAGTGCTCGTGCAACATGAACCGTCAGTAATGGTGCGGTGTCCAATAGTTACTATGTCAAGAAACAACAAGTAATAATATGCAATGATGCTCATGCACAGTAAACTCATATGCGTATAAACATGCGGCAATAATATCATATCTAGCCCTGTCACATAACGTCATACGGGCGATTTTCTCGTAGATGTCAAATCTACTGACCAATGATTACGATTTAGATAAATCCAACAACCAGCTTCCCTTTTCTAGTAGCGTCCGAAGTTCCTGCAATCGATCCTAAAATTTCACAAACACAATACATAAGGCTAAATATTTTAAGCCGACACAAAGACAACGAAGCGCAAGAATAACGTCCATAAGATAGACATATTGTGCACTTAGTGCACAAAACGCGTACGACGTCGCCACAACCTCAACTAAGATTGCTAAGAGACTCAACCACCAAGCCTAGAACCCGATCGTACCGATCGCTCATTCTTAACACATTATATATTATAAGAAATAGGTTGTATATCATCAAAACCTAAAACTTAATCAAAATCGATTTATTCTAAAAAGCTAGTAAGCATCGATTTACCATTTTAGTCCAAAACGAGATATTTCAACAAAACTAGTGGCCACAATAATCACATAATAGCTTAATTAAACCACACAAACCCTTAGTAAAATTTAAATCTCACCCATTTTAGATTTAGTAAAAGTTAGTTTGCAAAAAGCTTAGTTTGGAAAATTTGGAAAATAAAAATTTACAATTAAACAACTAGGCTAGATTTTGCATGTCTATACATGTTAAACTACACATATAACCATATCCAATTGATAAAAAAAAACCTAACTTGATCTCATACCCTATTCTAGAAATTTCTAACTTCCAATTAACACCATATTTAAACACTTAATAAGCTAGATTAAAGTAATTATCCAACAATTAAACCTTAGGGTTAGGATTTATACCTCACAAACTTGATATCAAACTTGAAAATTTGACTCCCAAAATGTCCTCCAAAATGCTAACTTGCTCCTTGATCCAAACTAGATTAGGCTAAAGAATAATGGGTAAGGATTTGATTTAGAGTTTGTGGGATTTTGTATTGATTTTTGATGGATTTTTGAAGTGGGAATGAATTGGGGAAAAATTTAGGGCTGCTCATGGGAGGCTCGGCCAAGTGTGGAAGGGGAGGGGTTTGTGCGAGTGTGTGGAAACATATTAGATTAAGTTAACCCTTAAGCCTCCATTAATGCACCTTACATCAATCTTATCTCTAATTCATTTTCTTTTCTATTTTCCTAATCCGAGAAAAGTCTAGAACCCTTAAGATATTATGATAAAAAGAAAACAATTTTGTAAACTTGTATCTAAGTTGACATGGTTAACATTTGTATATTTAACCCATTCCAATTTGTAATTACCACTAATTAAATGTATAAATAAAAGCTTATAATAAAAATTTAATTAAGGAATTTTTTTTAAGTGAACTAATAATTATAAGTTACTAAATAAATACCACATACTAGCAATTACATAGTTAAACTAGGTGCATTTAAGTCTATATCGAAAAATGATCACATCTTGGGTTTTAAGGAAAACACAAATTATTTTACCGATTATCGGAAAATTCGCCTAAACGATTTGTAAAACGTTACAATCTTCCCCCCTTAAAGAAATTCGTGTAAGTCCACGTTACCTCTCTCGGTTCTTTCGGGCTTGCGGAAATGATGAAAAACGATTTTTCGGGTCATGGTATTATGGACTATAAAACACGGATCTTTGCTAAACTACACACTAGCAACTAACTAGAGCTTTTCCTACTCGGTTAGGGGTTATACCTCAACTTGAACTCCTTCTCTTGGGCTCTTTGTGGTGGTCGGATGGTTCGTTCCTCGTCGCCTTCTCTTGCCGAAGATGGATCCACCTGAGGGTCTCTACCTTGAGCTTCTTTCTCGAACTTGAGAAAACTAAAGTGTCCGGCTTGCTAGACCTTCAACCTTAGGATGAGTAGAGAGTGGGTTTGATGTTTTATCTCCAAGGAAATGTTTCTCAACACATGAGATGAATTTTCCTTGAGCTAGAGGAAGAGGAAGAAGAAAGGATGAGAGAGAATCAATATGATAGAATGAGAATAGTTTTACAACCATATCAAATATATGTGAATTAATCTAATTAATAATATTAATCAAAATTAAAAAGGGGATGGTTGGTTTGATAAGACCATTATCATTTCACAATAAATTTTTTGCAAAGATCAAAGAGCATCTTTGGAAAGAAATGATGATGGTCAATGTTTCAACCTTTGTCAACAAGTCAACCTTGGTCAACAAGTCAACAAACCCTAACCATAACCCAATTTCATTTAAATAACATTATCAATTGATATTTCACATATTCATTAGGGTTTGGTACACGACAACCGTCAACTGTCCATACACACCCGTACCAAAACCCTAATGAGAATCCTCTTCCTCTGCCTCAGTCAACTGTGCATACACACCCGCATTCGTGTTTCGAGGAGAACGAATACTATGAGATAAAACTAACCCCAAAGCATATACTAGGATCTGGCACAAACCAGAGCCCGCTAGTAACAACTGTCCGGACACCAAACGTGCACAAGTGCGCGGATGTGAACGAACCCTGTTGCAAAAACATGCGACCTCTACTATGTTTTGCCCAAAGGAGAATAACCCTCTGTGTGGGACTCTAAAGACCCGACACTACGCTGGCAGTGTGTTTAACCACAGACCGCAAGCGGCACTAGCTGTACGTAACAGTCCCCAGGTAGATGCCGATAAGAAGACGGACGAGGTGAAACCCATCTGAACTCCTACTGAGCCTGAATGTGACAATCTCTGTACAGTCTGGTCTGTTCGTCTGAGAATATCGCATGGCGGGCCTAGGGGGCGGTAAACGTCAGTCCCCTAATAGCGGTACAAGTCGTGTCAGAGTGCAGCCCAGAACACCCTAAGATAACACTGGAAACCTACCAGTATATCTCGCTTGCCCTGGCCAGGGACTTTGTGTAATGGCTCTCCTAGACACAGCACGATATCAACCCCCAATACCGGGAGAGACGAATCCTGTCTAACCGTCACTGCCTCCAAGTGCTTCGGGACTGCACCCAACTACTACCTGTTTGCACGACTCCTTTGAGCCGTGGTAGGGTAGTAATCTAAGTACTGTGGGAACACACTCGAGGCGAAGTAACAATGTCAAGTCAGCGGACTAAGCTGTACTCATGTCACCTGGGAACTGATAACTGATGATAGGTATAGTACCAACCAAAAGTTCCCGACGAGTCCTGTCCAGTATACTCGTAACCTAACGAGCACACGCATACTTTCTCAAGTACGACGTACTGACGGCCGTGGGACAGACCGTCTCCCCTGCTAGGATGAGAAGAGCATACGCTAGTCTACTCCGGAGTATCGATGTCCTGTCTCGACAGTCCTACGACTAGGGACCTGCATAAGGATGTGCTTGTGGATTACCTAGCCCCCACGAGTGTGGCTGCCATCACAATGCTGGTAATCAAGCAAAGATCCTAAGGGCTCCCATAATGTGTAAAGGCGATATGCTATAATAAACACATGCACACATTAAAGTACAAACAAACCAAGTAGCATACTACTATAATGAGCAAGATTGTTTATACAAGGTGAATATCCCAAGCTTCCATTAAGTAATATAAAAAATAGTATGATACAGTAATGGCCTCTAGGGCATATACACTAACAATCTCCCACTTTCACTAAGGCCATGTACCGGCGTATCGAAGACCTATCATCTCGATCAGCCTCTCGAACTGAGTCTGGGGTAAGGCCTTCGTGAGTGGATCAGCAGTGTTATCTTCTGTAGCAACTCTCCGAACCTCGATCTCCTGGCGACCCACGATCTACCTGATCAGGTGATACCGCCTCAAGATGCGCCTGGACTTCTGATGGGACCTGGGTTCCTTTGCTAAAGCTATAGCCCCGTTGTTGCCGCAATACAGAGGTATTGGATCAACAATGGACAGACCACCTGATGTTCTATCAAGAACTTCCTCATCCAGATGGCTTCTTTTGCGGCATCAGATGCAGCGATATATTCCTCTTCCATCGTCGAGTCAGCAACGGTTTCCTGTTTGGAACTCTTCCAACACACCGCCCCTCCATTGAGGGTAAAGACACAAACCGACATGGACATGGAATCATCCTTCTCACTCTGGAAGCTGGAGTCCGCAAAGGCCTCGATCTGGAGGTCTTTTCCGCCATACACCAAGAACATCTCCTTAGTCCTTCTCAAGTACTTGAGAATATTCTTTACCGCTATCCAGTGCTTCTCCCTAGGGTTTGACTGATACCGGCTTACCACACTCAGTGCATAAGCTACATCTGGTCTGGTACACAACATCGCATACATTATAGAGCCCAACGCAGAAGCGTAGGGTATAAAAGACATGCGATCCCTTTCCAAATCAGTCTTGGGAGACATCTCTTTGGAGAGGGTGATCACGTGACAAGCCGGTAGATTACCGCGCTTGGAATCTTCCATACTGAATCTTCTAAGTATGGTGTCTATGTACCTGGACTGTGAAAGTCCTAATATCCTCTTGGATCAGTCACGATAGATCCGGATCCCCAGAATGTAAGAGGCATCACTCAGTTCTTTCATGGAGAGCCTGTGTGACAAGAACCCTTTGACAGATTGTAGCATAGGAATGTCATTTCCATTCAAGAGAATGTCATCCACGTACAAAATGAGGAATACGACAGTTCGTGCTACAAATCTACTATAGATGCATGGTTCATCTGGATTTTTGATAAAGCCAAAATCTTTAACCGTCTCATCAAAACAGATATTCCAACTCCGCGATGCCTGCTTTAGTCCATAAATGGACTTAAGCAACTTGCACACCTTTCCGCTGCTCCCACTCTGAATGAAATCCTCTGCCTGGTCCATATAGACACACTCCTCTAAATTTCCATTCAGAAAAGCGATCTTTACGTCCATTTGCCAAATCTCATAATCATGGAAGGCAGCAATGGCAAGAAGGATCCGAATGGATTTCAGCATAGCCACTGGAGAAAAGGTTTCGTCATAGTCCAAAACAGGTCTTTGACGAAAACCCTTTGCAACAAGTCTAGCTTTATAGGTCTCAACCTGTCCATATACACCAATCTTCCTTTTGAAGATCCACTTGCATCCTACTGGTTTTACCCTATCAGGAGCAACGTCCAATGTCCATACTTTGTTGGTGTACATGGACTCCATTTCGGTCCGCATTGCATCCAGCCATTTTACCGAGTCAACGCTCTGAATGGCCTGCTGGAAGCTAGTCGGCTCATCACTATCAATGATGCAATCCTCTCTATCCCCGTCTATGAGAAAACAATAGTATCTCTCGGGCGGATGAGACTGCCTTCTACTCCAGCGGAGCGGTGCAGGAATGTCCTGATCTTTCGAACCCTATGGTTCTACTAAGCTTTCAATAATAGCTCATGGTTCTGGAATTTCTTCCAGTTCTATTGCGCTCCCACTTATCTGATTTTCCAAAAACTCAGTTTCCAAGAAGTGGTCATGACGAGAAACAAAAACCTTTTGTTCCTCTTCGCAATAAAAGAAATATCCCTAGGAGTTCTTTGGATATCCCATAAACTTGCACTGTACTGAGCGTTTCTCGAGTTTGTCCGCATGATGCTTTTTGACAAAAGCTGGACATCCTCATGTCTTAATGAGCTTAAGATAGGGCTTCTTCCGACACCACATCTGATATGGTATGGTTGGCACAGTCTTAGTTGGAACTCGGTTCAAAAGGTATGTAGCTGATTCTAGTGCATATCCCCAGAATGATCACGGTAACTCAGCGTTACTCATCATGGAATGTACCATATCCAATAGGGTCCGGTTCCGTCTCTCCGATACACCGTTATGTTGCGGAGTGTATGGAGGAGTAAGCTGAGAGAGAATTCCATTCTCTTTTAAGTAACCCAGAAACTCGGCACTTAAGTATTCACCACCTCGATCAGATCTCAGTGTCTTGATACTTTTGCCTGTTTTTTTTCTACTTCATTCTTATATTCCAGGAATTTTCCAAAGGCTTCGGATTTATGTTTCATTAAGAAGACATATCCGTACCTTGAAAAGTCATCCGTAAAAGTAATGAAGTAAGAATAACCGCTTCGCGCATGTGTAGACATTGGACCGCACACGTCGCTGTGTACGAGTCCCAGGAGCTCGCTCGCTCTTACTCCGTGTCCAGTGAACGGAGTCTTTGTCATCTTTCCTTTGAGACAGGATTGACAAGTTGCATATGATTGATATTCGAACGGATCCAAATATCCTTCTGTATGTAACTTCGTCAACCTTCTCTCATTGATGTGACCCAGTCTACATTGCCATAAGAAAGCATGATTTGTTTCCGGAGACTTTCTTTTGTTTGTATTCTGGACATTGAAAATCCGTGGTTGGTTTAATACGTATATTACATTGTTTAATGTACCTGACCCAATCAGAACTTGATTAAGGTGAATATTTACAACATTGCTTACAAATGCAAATTCATAACCTTCTTTAGATATTAATGATACAGAAATAATATTACAAGTTGCATTGGGTACAAAATAACAATTACGCAAAACCAAAACGTGTCCATCTGACAACCCCAGGTGATAGTCCCCCACAGACTCAGCATCCATGCCAGCTCCGTTTGCAACTCTGAGGGTCATATCACCTGCCTTCAAAACCCTACGGTTTCTCAACGCCTGCAAAGAATTACAGATATGAGATCGAGATCCGGTATCCAATACCCAGGAAGTAGAGTTTATTGATAGACAAATTTCAATAACATACACACCTGAAGCTAAAGCCGCAACTTGCTTCAGATCCTGGGTTCTGCCCTTCCAACCCCTGCAATCCTTTTTCCAGTGTCCACTCTTGTGACAGTAAAAGCATTCTTCCTTTCCCACAAGCTTTCCCGCTTCCTTTGTTGCCTTTGCATTTCCCTTCGTATCCACTTTACTAACACCGCCCCTTGGTTTGGTGGGGGTTTTCATCTTCTTTCCCTTGGCTTTCGCCTTGGACCGAGAAGAAGAAGATCCTCCTACAAACAAAGTGGATGTTTCCTTACCTTTCTGTAAGGTGCCCTCTGCACTCCTCAGCATGTTGAGGAGTTCTGAAAGTTTAACTTCTTTTTCTTGCAAGTTGAAGTTAAGGATAAACTGGGCGTAAGTGGAAGGAAGGTACTGGAGAATCAAGTCCGTGTAGAGCTCGTTCTCTAACGTAGTCCCAAGTTCCGCGAGCTCCTCAATGAAGCCAATCATCTTAAGCATGTGTTCCTCTACGGATGATTCGATGGCCAATCTCGCCGAAAACAGCTTTTTCGAGACTTCATATCTGGCGATACGGGATTGCTCTCCATACAGTTCTTTTGTATGTGTAGGGTGAGGTTCCACAAGACATGAACCATGCCAAATTCAAAAATTTTCGGTGCCGAGAAACCCCTAATGCGATCGTTGACTAGAGTTTAAGGCGAAACTACAAGCTACTAAACTGCTTTAGTACAAAGTGAACGGAAATATAACCTTTGTAGATCCGGTCCTCCACTTCCTCAGCTCCGTGATGATGTCCCTCCGCTGCGATCATCGGATCCCGGACTCTAGCGATGATTTCGTCGAAGAAATGATCGGGCTAGGTCGTCGACTTCGATGCCGAAGATGATCTACGTCGAGGCAACTCAAGATCAAACTCCAACTTCACCATGTCAAGAAACTTGTGAAGAAAACACCCTATACTACTTGGCAAGTAGTAGAGTATGAAGAAATAGGAAGTGGGTTCACTTTAGAATTGGATTTCTCACTCTTTTTCTCAAGTCACCATTGAAGCTAGCAAGCTTCTTTCTTCTTGAAGAAGAAGAAGAAGAAGAAGATAATATGATAAGAATATGAATAATAGAAAATAAAATGATTCTTATTATATTAGCAACCATGGTTAAGTGTAGAGAATGAACTAGGGTTAGGTGAATGGTTAGGGTTAAGGAAAGAAACAAAATGGTTAAGCTTTCAAAGCTTCATGAAGCTTCAACAAAAAACAAAAGTAGCAACCATTTCATTTCTTGTCCAAATATAAATGAAATGAATTAAATAAATAAGTAAATCAAACCCTAAACATTAACTTAATCATGGTTTAATCATACACACCCAAGTTTGCATGTATCATCAAATATGATACAAACTAGTGCACAAAACTATATCATATATACAATGTGCACATTCAAGTGAGAAAATCCATCTTAAGTGAACCAATACTAGATAATGTAAAGTAATATATCAAATATATAATTATACATTAAATCATTAAATCAACACTTGATTTAATGATCCGGTCATATCGCATATAACCGACTAATATCCAATGTATCGACTTATCGAATCAATCCTTGATTCGATAACTAGGTTATATGGCATACAACCAATCGATACATTCATCGCGAGAATACAATACGGCATCACATACACGCATTATTCTCGGTCCCGCACATATCTCATATGCGCTCCTATTTCGTTTCGCTTGAGCCAGGAAACCTCTGTGTAGGACTCTAAAGACTCGTCAATACGCCGGCAGCAGGTGATGATCATATCAAACACCCACAAGCCACAAGCGGTCTGCTAAACGTAACGGCCACCCGGGTATTGAGCGATCAGAAGATCAACGAGCAAGCCCGATCACACTCCTGTGAATCCAACCAGTAACACTTACCGTACAGTCCGGTCTGATCGTCTGATATGTCGCATATCTTGCCTAGGGGTGGTAAACGTCAGACCCCAGTAGCTCGATAAGTCGTGTCGATATGAGGTCTATAACAATTCGAGAAACTACCGGTAACACTTACCAGTAAATCTCAGCAACCCTTGCCAGGGATTTCCGGTTATAGCCAATCGAACACAGCGCAACATCAACTCCCTATACCGGAAGAGACGAATCCCCTCCTATCGCTCATTGCCTCCATGTGGTTCGGGACTGTACCCAAAAGCCACCGTTTTGCACGCCCTCTTGGACGTAGTAAGGCGGAAATCAAAGCACAGTGGGAATCACACAAGACTCTATGACGATCTCGGGTTTACAGACTAACCTGTACCAGTGTCAACAGAGAACTGCCATCTGACGTAAGGTATAATACCATCTGGGAGTTCTCGGCGAGTCCGTCCAGTGTACCCAGTCTCCACTGAGCACCCGTATATCATCTCTGATGTCAAACACCAATGGATATGGGATCATCCATCGCCCATCTGTATGGGTCGAGAAGGTATATGCTAGTCTACTCTGGTATATCGATGCCCCGTCTCGATACACCCACGACTAGGGACCTTGAAGGATGTACTTATGGACTACCATGTCCCTACTAGTATAATCTGCATCATAGTCCAGGTAGTCAAGTACACATCCTAAGGGCTTTACCAACATGTAACAGAGAGACAATCAGTGTACACGTTAAGGTAAAGAGCAACCAGATAGCATACTATCATGTCGAGCAAGAAAGTCCTCCCTATATATGTCCAAGCATCCACTACAATATACATCCTATGTATAGTAATGGCCTCTAGGGCATACATATAACTTACAATCTCCCACATGCACTAGGGCCATCTGTAGCAGTGGTTGTAGTATCTCATACTCAACCATCCCATAAAAGTCTCTCTCTGGGAAAAGGCCTTTGTGAGTGGATCCGCCGTGTTGTCCTCTGAGTCTACTCTCCTAACCTCGATCACCGTGGAGATCAACCATCTCCACGTTCAGGTGACACTGCCTTAGAATATGTCTGGATCACTGATGGGACGGACGTTCCTTGGCATAAGCCACAACTCCATTGTCACACAATGGGAGGAACTAAGTTCATCTCATGAACAAATATACATCCAGACTGCCTCTTAAGTAGCGATGTATCCATCCTTTATCATCTAGTATGCCACGGTATCTAGCTTGGAACTCTTCCAACATATCGTCCCTTTACTGAGGGTAAAGACAATGCCTGTGACTAACATTCAGTCGTCTTTATCACTCTGGAACCTTTCCAGTGATTCTCCCCAGGATCAATTGATACCATCTCACTACAATTAGTTAGTATCCTAATATCCAATTAGATCTATCTCATAGATCCAAAACTAAGGATTTAGTAGGTATCACTTTGATCCTATATGGAGAATCCTTGTGATAAGCGGAGATTGACCGAGCGTAGCATAGGAAACTCCTTCCCCATTAAAAGTATGTCATCCATGTACTCTACGAGGATCACCACCATACTCCCTACTACCTTTTTGTATATACAAGGTTCATCTACCATTTTGATAATGTCAAACTTTTTGACTAACACATCAAAACAGACGTTCCAACTCCGCGATGCCTGCTTTATCACATAAAACATCTTGCACACGTTTCCGCTGCTCCCACTGTCTACGAGGCCCTCTGGCTGTGTACTTATAGACACACTCTTCTAAAACATCATTTAGAAAAGCAGTCATGGCACCCAACCGCCAGATATCGTAGTCATGGTATGTATCCGTGGCAAGTAGGATCTGGATGGACTTAAGCATAGGCACTGGAAAAAGGTTTCATCATTATCCACGCCTGGTCGATGACGAAAACCTTTAACAAGTCTAGCTTTGAAAGTCTCAACTTTTCCTTATACACCAAGTAATCTTCTCAAGATATACTTGCTCCTGATGGGTATTTAACCCTTCAGATATTGCAGCCAAAGTCCATACTTTGTTGGTGTATAAGGATTCCATCTCAGATCACTAAGCATCCAGCCATTCTTACAGAGTCCGACTCCTGATGGCCAGCACAAAACTAGTTGGGTCATCATCTCATGACGCATTCCTCGCTCCCACTGTCATAGAGAAACCAAAGTATCTCTTAGGTGGGTGAGGAACCCTACTAGATCGGCGGAGAGGCTGGGGTTCGTTAGAATCTATTGAATCCTTTGGTTCTACCAAATCATCAGCTGCAGTTTGTATAGCTGGAACATTTCCAGTTCTACATAAAAGACCTTGCCTCGAGCTTGTCCGGATTTTGCTTTTAGACATAGGCCGGACAATCCCAAATCTTAACAAACTTAAGATATGGGCTCTTCCCTTTCCATATCTCATATGAAATGGTAGGCAACTGATTTGATCGGAACCTTATTCAATAGGTATGCAACTTCATAAGTGCATAATTCCCAAAAGGAAATAGGAAATTCAGCAGTACTCATCATAGAGCACACCATATCAAATAAGGTATCTGCTCCGCCCCGATATACCATCATGCTATGGTGTATACGAAGGAGTAATTCTAAGAGAGAATCTCATTCTCCTTTAGAACAGTCCAGGATTTCCGTGCTCAAGTATTCTCCTTCTTGATCTCATCAAAGAACATAATACTTTTACCTGTATTGGTTCTCTACTTCTAACTTATATTCTGTGAATATCTCAAAAGGTTCGGACTTATATTTCAACAGGAACATATGTCTGAATCTAAAGAGATCATCAGAGAATGTAATGAAGTACAAAGAACCGGTCTTGGCATGTGTAGACAGGAGACCTACCTACATCAACATGTATCATCCCAAGAGTTCACTTACTCTTTCTCTGTTTCCAGTAAACAGTTCTATGGTCATCTTATCTTTGTGACATGACCAGCAAGTTTTTCACAAGATGTAAATTCAAACTGATTTAAATATGCATATATGTGCAACTTAGCTAGGCGGGTCGCGTTGATATGACCTAGTCTACAATACCTCAAGAAGGATCCATTCATTTCTAAACTCTTCCGCTTGTGTGTGTTCCGTATACTAAGAACTGTAGTTTGATTTAGAACATTTATGCTTTTAGATAACGTGCCTGAACCGATCAACTTTTGATATAGGAAATGTTCAAAACATTATCCAACAATACAAAATTATATCCTTTCTTTACAAATAAAGAGACTGATATGATTTTGTATATCAGGTTCGGTATCTAATAGCATTTGTTCAGAATCAATGTATTGATAATACAGGGTGACAGTGACCAACAGACTTGGCTGCAACACTTGCACCGTTTTCTGCCTCATGAAACTTATCACCCGTTCTCAGTTCTTTACCTATCTGTAGCCCTATGTAACAGATTACATATCTGGGATCCTGATCCGGTATCAAATACCCAGGACGCAGAGGATACTGAGAAACAGTTCTATGTAATGAACACACCCGAAGAAGATGCATCATCATGTACTTTCTTCGTTTGGGCGGCACGGGAAATCTGGTATTCCCCTAATTCCTGCTCGGTCTTATAACAATTATAAGTTGGAGCGGGACCGACGTTCCCCAGCTGAGTATAACAAGCGGGTTCAGTCAATTCATCCGTATTATTATCTTGATTAAGGCGTGACATGGTCGTTACCTGGAGAGAGAGAGAGAAGAAAACACTCAGCGTATGCTCTCGTAAGATCATATTGGTTATTATTTTATCTAATCAGGATGGCTCCCACTGTTTTTATCAAATCTTCCTTCAAACCCTAAAAGGAAAGACTAGCCGGGATTAATTACACGCTACAAGTTCGCCAATCTTTCTGCCAGGCCAGTGTCGATACTTTGAGGGAGGTCCCCCGTGCTTTCGCACGAACCTAATTAATGTAAACCTCATTTTCCCAGAGGTGTAACCCTGTTGACACCTTTCTGGACACCTACTTGATCGGCTAATTGTAATGTGCAAAACTCTCCCAGGAGTAAAAATTACTCGCAGTGGGTATCGGGATCCAACTATCTCATAGAAGGTATGCAATCTCATTGCAAATTTCAACACTTGAAATTCCCGATAATTTTGCCCCTAGCACCCTATGAGCTTGACGGAGGTCAACAAACCATAGGCTACTAGTCAAGTTCAACCCGTCATTTCTTGATTGAATCAAACCCACCCGCACGACCCTTGATGGAGGTCAACAAGGTCGCACGACAACCCTAATCCAATCTGCAACATATGCATAAACAGAAAAATACTAGTTAGCTACCGCACACTACGCCTTGACGGAGGTCAACAAACGTAGGACGAATACTAAGT
This sequence comes from Agapanthus africanus, assembly GCA_030015575.1. Lineage (NCBI taxonomy): Eukaryota > Viridiplantae > Streptophyta > Magnoliopsida > Asparagales > Amaryllidaceae > Agapanthus > Agapanthus africanus. Next base: position 444,834,046 of record JASDDO010000014.1, read on the forward strand.
AGGACTTATCTGAATTGACGGAGGGCTATGACAGGTTTTTCTGAAAACCTATTGCGTAATGAACTTGATATCGTTGTAGAATCAAATGATTTTAAAATGGAGTGCTTTTGAGGCTTTTCTAGTTTTGCTAAAGGAGTCATTCCCGGTGAAGGGATCGTCGGTCCTTTTCTCGTCGAATGAGGTGCGGGATATATCATATATATCACTGTGCAAAGCAGAAACTATAGAAGCAATCAAAAGACAAACCGAGGGTTGTAGCATCTGGCAGTTATTGCTAAAGGGGTCACTCTCGGTGAAGGGATCTCGGCCCTTTCCTTATCTAATAAGGTGCAGGATGTTCTACAAGGAACACTGCGATGCAAAGCAAGAACTGTAGCTACCTGTTTTTGAAAATTCGATTCCACAACATCTTAAGTTTCTTTTCTTTCATTTCATTAATCATATTAATGAAGTCCCATCATTTAAATCACCTAAACATCACAGATAAATACAACGTACGCTTATGCTATCTGCATTCGCCTCGATGTCCCGTCTGCACCGTTAGGTTAGGTAACTAATGGCAGAGCGGGGCAGGGCTAGTGCGGGTGTAAAACATAAGCAGCGTCTATGTAATATATCATATATACTATATACAGTATTTTTCACAGAACATATTGTTGGAGATAGTGCCCTCATAGTCAATTATTGGATCGCAGGTACGTGATTGCAATGATTGCGGAGGACCTATCCCGGTAGGACAGTCTTACTTGAAATGATAGTATGCTATCTGGTTTGCCTTTATCAGTCGTGTACATGTTCAGGTGACTGATTGCATGTTACACTTTGATAGAGCCCTTAGGATCTTGCTTTACTACCAACAGTATGATGGCGATCATATACGTGAGAGTTGGGTGGTTTATATGCATATCCTTAATTGTGGTCCCTAGTCGTGTGAGTTTCGAGACAGGGCATCGATACTCCGGAGTAGACTAGTGTATACAGTCGAGACCCCGACGAGGGGCGGTGGCCGGTCTCACAAGCCACTGGTGTCAGTTGGATCACCTAAGATGTATACAGGTGCTCATTGGGTTATGAGTACACCGGACAGGACTCGCCGGGAATCTGCTAGTTAGTACTATACCTATCGTCAGATAGCAGTTCCCTGGTGACATGTGTACAGGTTAGTTCATCGACCTGAGGTCGTCATTTGTCTCGTGTGAGTTCCCACTGTGCTTTGATTTCTACCCTACCACGGCTCAAAGGAGTCGTGCAAACAGGTAGCTTTTGGGTACAGTCCCGAGCCATATGGAGGCACGTGAGCGGATCGGCAGGGGATTCGTCTCTCCCGGTATTGGGGGCGAGATCGTGCTGTGTCTAGGAGAGCCATTACGCAAAGCCCTCGGCCGAGGCAGGAGATTTACTGGTAGGTATTCCAGTAGTATCTCAGGGCGTTCTGGGCTACAGTCCGACACGACTTATACTGCTATTGGGGGTCTGACGTTGCTAGCCCCCTAGGCGGATATGCGATACTCATTGACGAACGGACCGGACTGTATATACATTGTCACTGTTAGGCTCAGTAGGGTTTTCGGAGGAGTTCGCTCATCGGTCTCCCTTGAGTTCGCTCCTCGGCCACCCTTGAGGTCAGTCCATGGGCAGCCGTTACGCATAGCTAGTGCCGCTGACGGTTTGTGGTTAAACCCACTGCCAGGGTGCTGACGAGTCATTAGAGTCCCCCACAGACAGTTTCCCAAGTTCGGGCGAAACGTTGTAGAGGCCGTATGGTTTTATGGCAGGGTTCGGAAAATGCACGTGCGTTTACGCACGTGTCGATTTTCGGACAGATGATACTGGTCGGCTTTGGTTTAAGCCGGATCCGAGTATTATATTGAGTAGGTATAATATTTTTGTCTCAGTTGCATTTGTATTCGGTCGTAATACAAATGCGGGTATATTTATACAGTTTCGGGGTTGTCCTGAAATTCGTTTCAGGATCACTTTTGGAAGTTGCCAGTTTCCCGTTTTCTATCAGCCGTCTTTTAACATTTGGTTAAAGACGGGTTTATCTTTTCTTGAGAAGAGTGTGGATTCTTCTAGAAGATTCTAGATGAGGTGACTAGGCTAATTGGTGTTGTGTTCTAATTGGTTGCATTTATTAGATGATGACTAGCCTAATGACTCATGCTTTGTGTTTAATTCCTTTTGGATTGCTTAAGATTTTTTGTAGTGAGAAGGTTTTAGCTTAAGGTTACCCCCTTCTCCTACGGTCACCTCCCTCTTGCTATATATGGCTTGCCCTCTCTCTCTCCTCACACTCACTCTCACTTGAGTTTCAATTTGGTAGAAAAAGATTATGATAGGTTTTATCAGTGTATGGAATTTCACAGTCCATTTCATTCCATCACCCGATTTCCACGGCAACTTCATTAACCGATCGTCCACGGATTTGGACGAAGTGAGACAAAGTCATCTACTCATTCTCTACATCAATCTTGGTCGTCTCTTTTAGCAAACTTGACGATCGAGTTGCCTCGAGTCAGAGGTGGGAGCCCGTTTAAAGAACCGATCATGTGGTGCCACCTCGACGAGGAGATCGGAGATCGACGAGATCGGAGCAGCCGCAACGGAGCGTGGGATGATGGTTGAAGAACGAAGGACTCGGATCGTTCGGTATAACATTCCTACACTCTTTACAGTTTGTTAGTTTAGCAATAATGGCAGATCCGGGTTAAAGTATACGATAGCGCCAGTTTAAAAGTTTTTGTTCCGCATTTGGCGTCTGTAGACTGCCGGGGCGCTAGCGTAGACTTACAGTGGTATCAGAGCCTAACCATTTTGCTATACTAACTTGTGCTAACGTGTTCAAAACTTCGATCGAACCGAAAAACCAAAACTGCAAAAATCCTACCTGACAGTTTCTGTTAATTTTAAACGGTCTCAAAATTTATTTCTGGATGTCTTAAAAATCAGTGCAGGGTTTTCTAAGACATCTGAGAAAAGACGGTCACGTGATCCCACTAAAGCGCCGCGCTTCCGCGGTCAAACCTATGGTTTGACCGCGGAACCGCCGCGCTTCAGAGGGAACAGTGCACCAGTTTTTCTCAGTTGGCTTTATTTGGGATTTTGTGATTTTTGGTATATATCATTTACGCCCAGGTTTTGTTACTGTTCACCAGTAAGCCGTGGGGCCCACTTTTTGATATTTGGTCTTTGGTCGATCGTAATTTAAACACGTTAGTTTACAGTGCTTACATTATATCTCCGACCGGGAATGTCATTTGATCGGTAAACCGCGTTTGATTGCTATAGTTCTTTTAGACGGGTTTGCGAACGTGACATTCGCGTTGATGTTCTGTGTTGTGCTGTAATGTTGCGGATTTGTCGTGGTGGATAGCAGTGTGCAATGATAGTACAGTTTGAGTTTATTTGTACATTTGATATTGCGGGGCGAGCGTCCAACTTGTGGACTGCCGTCACTGCCTGTTGTATAATATTCTTTTGGGGCACGACCAGGTTGCGGTCGATGTACCTGTTGTACTATTTTTCATTACTGTACTAGGTTTTGCCCCGAGACGGAGTGCACGGATAGCCGGGTTCGGGAAAGCCACGGGTCCGCATCTCATGGCTTTGAGAGGCAGAGGGGCCCCACTTCAGAATTGGCAGACTATTCGCCGCACTCGTAGGGGGTACAGGTTGACCCAAGGAGGGGTGCTCAATTTACCGGATTCCGTGAAGTGCCGGGTGTTCCATTCACTATGCTGTGGGGGACTGCCTCGCTTCAGGTTTTGGCGGGTAACTTGCCGCACCCGTAGGGGTCTAGGTTTCATTGCACAGGCTATCCACACGACAGGGGAACGTCGAGTTTCAGCAGCGGCTCTGTGAAACTCGGGGATCCCAGATTATCTGTATTGTTCTGTGATGCTTATTACTTTTCTGTAATGTTGCATATTATCACGCCTGGAGTGATTATGTATATTGGCTTATATACTATTAGATGTTGTATATGTTTTACACCCGCGCTAGTCCAGTCCCCGCTCTGTCGTTAGTTAAGTAACCTAACGGGTGATGACGGGACCCAGTGACGAATGCGGATGGCATATACGTACATTTTATTTTCGTTCTTTTCTGGTGTGATTAAATGATGGGACTGCGTTGATTCTGATCAACGCAAAGTTAAAACAAACCTGTATACAGTTGTTGGAACAATTTAAAAAGTGTTGTTACAAAGACGTTTCCTTTTGTTATGCATAGCGGTATTCAGTGGAATATCCTGCACCTCATTCGACGGGGCAAGGGCTGATATCCCTTCACCGGGACTGACCCCTTGGGCAGAAGTTTGCGTCAGCGTAATAACTTCACTATAGTCGATTACAAGTTGCTTTGCATAGCGGTATTCAGTGGAATATCCTGCACCTCATTCCACGAGGAAAGAGCCGAGATCCTTTTACCGGGAGTGACCTCTTTAGCAAAAGGTTTTCGCCACTATATTTTAAAAAGCTATCAGGTTCCTTCAGCGATATCAAGTTCACTACGTTAAAGGTTTTTCGCCAAAAACCAGCCGTAGCCCTCCGTCGTTTCTTATGGATGGTCAGTAGTATTCAAGCTATGTTTGTTGGCATACGTCAAGGCATAGTGTTTGGTAGCTGCTGGGTATTCATTTGTTGCATAGATAGATGAGTTTGTTTGGGACAGTCGTATTACCTTGTTGGCATACGTCAAGGGTATGTACGGGTGGGTTCAAATTAACAAGATAATGACGGGCAGAACTTGACATGTGACTTATGATTTGTTGGCATACGTCAAGGTCATAAGAGCATGGGGCAAGAAAATGATATCGGGAGTTTCTAAAGAAACTGAAACTTGCCAAGTATGCGCATACCTTCTGGAGTATGAATAACGTGGATGCATTCCATCACGTTAACATGCGATGAGAGTTGGATCCCGATTCCCACTGATGAGTTGGTTTACTCTTCGGGTGATCCCGATTGATTCTTCTTTAGGTTTGGAGGAGAATTTGACAGGACAGTGGGAGGTTTCCGGATTAGATAAAGTGATGACCATTCTGATCTAGGTTAGAGTGCACGCAGAGTGTTTCTTCTCTCTCTCTCTCTTTGGCAGCGACCTTTGACCGACCCTAGACTATGACTCAGTGACCAGGTTGACCGAACCTTCTTAAAATACTGGCTTTTGGATTGTCTGAGTTGCATAAGTCATTGCCACTCCTTCTTCTACCCTTTGAATTTCTCAGAACACCCGTATTACTACGGATATCCACTTCCATTGGATAGATCCATCGTATGGTTATATACGAACTCGAAGGGACTTCTTCGGGGATGGATCCAGGTTCAAGAGAAATAGAATTGGTTTATTCAGTTGTCTTTTATTATCACCTTCTCTCAGGTTGCGAGAGCTCCTTGGTTTAGGAGAGTACACCTATTACGCCTATTAGATAGTCTTATTCCAAACCATAGGCTGGTGCCGAAAGGTAGGGAATGAAGAAAACCAATTAGCCTAAGTAGGGTGTGCAGAAGGAAATATGTAAAGACAAAATAAAGGGATTAGAAAGAGGGCAAAGTAAATTGCGACTGATATCATTCACGACCAAAACCGCGTACTTCATCGCCGCTCCTATTTCACCTTTAAAAAGAATAAGGTATTATTCAGTTGTCTTTTATCGTCACCTTCTCTCGAGATGCGAGTACTCCTTGGTTTAGGAGGGTACACCTATTATGCTTACTGGACAGTCTTCTTCCAAACCATAGGCTGGTGCCGAACGGTAGGGAAGGAAGAAAACCATTTAGCCTAACGATGGTGTACAGAAGGTAACGACTAAAGACAAATAAAGGGATTTGGAGAGATGGCAATAAAGTATACGGTTGAAGTCATGAATTTGATTATGGAAGAGGCATTGCTATGAATACCAGGATACCCCTACGAAACATTTTCATGTTTCAGTGCATCGTTAAAGAAAAACTGTTTTCCCGATTAGACACTTACTCCAAGGGTATGTATTTACCAGGTTTCATTCTAATATCTGTATGGTTTTACAGATGATAAGTGGGAGTAAGATATTGGGAATTAGGTAATCATCCTCATTATATCGGAATTCGTTGTAATTGGTGATATTTGAGGAAATCGCCAGGGTACAGTTTTCTACCTACGACGCACAAGTTTTTGAGTTGTTCAACTCAGCGGACTTATACAGAGAATTGTATGTTGTCCAGTGTCCATCAGGACAAAGGGGTAGGTCCTTGTACTATGTTCTGTTTACTTATAACTTCTCTGGTATTTAGACAAGTGTTTCGTAGAAATACAAGGTCTAAGTTTTGAGAAGTTGTGGGTATAAGAATAAAGTAGAGAACCAGGTGTTACAAGTATCGGGATTCTTCAAAGAGATCGAAGATGTAGATTCTTGTGATTGGTATTCAGATGATAGTGATAGTTTTGAGAAACGTGTTTCTCTTTCAAGTTACTCATAATTGGATGGATTCCTAAGTTGAGTAATGCTGATTAGCCTCTTTCCATTAAGTTGATATGCACTGGAGACAGCTGCATGGATTGAATCTTGGTTCCAATTAAATAAGTGCCAAAGTTTCTATATTGGATATAGAGTAGTTCGTACCTTAAAAGAAATTAAGGTACGGGAAGTTGTCCAGCTTATGATTAAAACCAGACACTGGATAACTCAGGGCACGTTTCTGTAATGGCTGTTTGTGGGTTGACCCTGGCTATGACGAGGGTTGATATTCTACCATTTGGAAGATCAATAGTGATATTGTTCTTGACTCACCACAGTTTTAGTAAAATGGATCTTTTTCAGAAAACAGTAGTGGGAGTATGGTAGAACTGGAAGTGATTCCAGAACCGCGAACGATTACGGAAAAATTTAATAGGACCTATACATTCAATCAGGTTTGACATTCTAATAGCCACTCCGCGGGTATGGTAGGTAACCTCAGACGCCCGAGAGGTACTTCGGTAGCCTCAGAGACGGTGACAGGGAGGTTCTTATCTACCAAGACTTGACACTACTGTTGTTCCAGGATATGAGACCCGGTAGGAGGGTTGTCGTAGTCAGTGGGAGCAACAGAAGCATAGTGGGTAAGATGCTTATATCTATTTATAGACTTGAACAGTTATAGCGGAGATAGATCCTCTGATTTTGATATGACAGTCATGGGTTTGACTTCAATCAGAAAAAGGGGATGGATCAGTTAAGAGGGTAGTAGGGTGTGATGTCATGGTATCTGGATGACATACACAGAGTAGGAAGTAAAATTCCTATGCTACGATCGGTTGTACTGTGGTCGTCACACAGTTGTTTCTCCAGACAGGATATGGATATAATATTTGACATTCTGGTTTCTAGATCTATGGTTTTAGATCTGGATTTGGGTAGTTTCCCAATGTGGGTACTTTGACAGATATTCTAATGGTTTTTGGAATAGTTGACTCCTAGAATGGTGGTGTACCTGCAGGTGATGGAGTCACCCTCTCTAAAGGTGTCTTACAGACTAAAGGGGAGAGGGATGTGCATGATTGGCAGATCACTTGCTTAGGCAATTGAGTCAATCATGAGATGTCAAGTACCACACCAAATGTTGGTTTTGCACTAGATGCAATAAGTTTGTATTAATCCAATCCTGGAGAAACATAAGGAAGCAGTGTTAGAACATTGGTACATGTTCTACGGATTTGATAACGTCAGCCTCTTTCGGGAGACGGTTATCATTCCAGGCTTCAAAGGTGACATGGATGACAGAGTGATTGTCAGAGTTTTAGTTTTCCCTCTGACGAGGGACAGTATTATGGACAGGTGGTTCCAGAGGATACTGTGGGTGGCATGGTGCCGGATACTGATTAGGTTCAGTGATCCATACAGTCTAAGAAGTTTGGATATGGAGTTCATTTATGAACTAAGGTCCCATCAGATATCCAGACATATTCTAAGACATGTACTACTCAATTCGGGAGATGGTTTTCTCCGCGAACTTGAGATTAAGAGAGATACAGAAAGAAACTTCTAGGCGGATCCACTCACCGAGGCTATTTCTCGAAAACAATAGTTTTACAAACGGGCTTTGTGAAACTGATCAGTAGAGGAGTTGGATGTTCGGTTTCACACGGGCTGTGAGTAGTCGACATCGCAATATTAGCCTTGAGTGCAAGTGGGAGATTGTTGGAGATAGTGCCCTCATAGTCAATTATTGGATCGCAGGTATGTGATTGCAATGATTGCGGAGGACCTATCCCGGTAGGACAGTCTTACTTGAAATGATAGTATGCTATCTGGTTTGCCTTTATCAGTCGTGTACATGTTCAGGTGACTGATTGCATGTTACACTTTGATAGAGCCCTTAGGATCTTGATTTACTACCAACAGTATGATGGCGATCATATACGTGAGAGTTGGGTGGTTTATATGCATATCCTTAATTGTGGTCCCTAGTCGTGTGAGTTTCGAGACAGGGCATCGATACTCCGGAGTAGACTAGTGTATACAGTCGAGACCCCGACGAGGGGCGGTGGCCGGTCTCACAAGCCACTGGTGTCAGTTGGATCACCTAAGATGTATACAGGTGCTCATTGGGTTATGAGTACACCGGACAGGACTCGCCGGGAATCTGCTAGTTAGTACTATACCTATCGTCAGATAGCAGTTCCCTGGTGACATGTGTACAGGTTAGTTCATTGACCTGAGGTCGTCATTTGTCTCGTGTGAGTTCCCACTGTGCTTTGATTTCTACCCTACCACGGCTCAAAGGAGTCGTGCAAACAGGTAGCTTTTGGGTACAGTCCCGAGCCATATGGAAGCACGTGAGCGGATCGGCAGGGGATTCGTCTCTCCCGGTATTGGGGGCGAGATCGTGCTGTGTCTAGGAGAGCCATTACGCAAAGCCCTCGGCCGAGGCAGGAGATTTACTGGTAGGTATTCCAGTAGTATCTCAGGGCGTTCTGGGCTACACTCCGACACGACTTATACTGCTATTGGGGGTCTGACGTTGCTAGCCCCCTAGGCGGATATGCGATACTCATTGACGAACGGACCGGACTGTATATACATTGTCACTGTTAGGCTCAGTAGGGTTTTCGGAGGAGTTCGCTCATCGGTCTCCCTTGAGTTCGCTCCTCGGCCACCCTTGAGGTCAGTCCATGGGCAGCCGTTACGCATAGCTAGTGCCGCTGACGGTTTGTGGTTAAACCCACTGCCAGGGTGCTGACGAGTCATTAGAGTCCCCCACAGACAGTTTCCCAAGTTCGGGCGAAACGTTGTAGAGGCCGTATGGTTTTATGGCAGGGTTCGGAAAATGCACGTGCGTTTACGCACGTGTCGATTTTCGGACAGATGATACTGGTCGGCTTTGGTTTAAGCCGGATCCGAGTATTATATTGAGTAGGTATAATATCTTTGTCTCAGTTGCATTTGTATTCGGTCGTAATACAAATGCGGGTATATTTATACAGTTTCGGGGTTGTCCTGAAATTCGTTTCAGGATCACTTTTGGAAGTTGCCAGTTTCCCGTTTTCTATCAGCCGTCTTTTAACATTTGGTTAAAGACGGGTTTATCTTTTCTTGAGAAGAGTGTGGATTCTTCTAGAAGATTCTAGATGAGGTGACTAGGCTAATTGGTGTTGTGTTCTAATTGGTTGCATTTATTAGATGATGACTAGCCTAATGACTCATGCTTTGTGTTTAATTCCTTTTGGATTGCTTAAGATTTTTTGTAGTGAGAAGGTTTTAGCTTAAGGTTACCCCCTTCTCCTACGGTCACCTCCCTCTTGCTATATATGGCTTGCCCTCTCTCTCTCCTCACACTCACTCTCACTTGAGTTTCAATTTGGTAGAAAAAGATTATGATAGGTTTTATCAGTGTATGGAATTTCACAGTCCATTTCATTCCATCACCCGATTTCCACGGCAACTTCATTAACCGATCGTCCACGGATTTGGACGAAGTGAGACAAAGTCATCTACTCATTCTCTACATCAATCTTGGTCGTCTCTTTTAGCAAACTTGACGATCGAGTTGCCTCGAGTCAGAGGCGGGAGCCCGTTTAAAGAACCGATCATGTGGTGCCACCTCGACGAGGAGATCGGAGATCGACGAGATCGGAGCAGCCGCAACGGAGCGTGGGATGATGGTTGAAGAACGAAGGACTCGGATCGTTCGGTATAACATTCCTACACTCTTTACAGTTTGTTAGTTTAGCAATAATGGCAGATCCGGGTTAAAGTATACGATAGCGCCAGTTTAAAAGTTTTTGTTCCGCATTTGGCGTCTGTAGACTGCCGGGGCGCTAGCGTAGACTTACACATATCAAATGATCACATCATAGATATCGCAGCAGAAGAAATATATATGAAATATAGGATATACTAGGACGTCCTTGTTTTTAATACGAGCCAGTATAAAACACGGATTCCACGGTCGTGATGATTAGCCAAACCCACACCCCTAGACCCCTACGAGAGCGGCAAGCAACCCTACCAATTCTAGAGTTAGGAAATCCGGACTCGACTCCTCGAGTTGGTCTCCCACTTGACTCCAGAACCTGGTTACTTGTGCCCTCCTCCTTGGGTCTATCCTAGTGCGGAAAAGTAAATAATATACAACAACGGTGACAACTTCTCCAACCTGGAAGTGCCCCAATAAAAGAATATTACATACAAGATTTTACATGAATGAAAATGAAAAACACTCATCTCACATAAAAAACCCCGTCTATTCAAACACGACGATCCAATATAACATATCCAGCAACACATAACATCACATGTCATCAACGTAAGTAAATATGCCCATCCCAATTGTCGTTGACATATAGCAACGAAACCGGCGATATCACATATTACACTTACGGTCACAGAAAAGAAAGTGTAAAACTACAACAGTTGGAATCCGCAACCTCCTTAGACATCGCATGCCTAAACCAATGAATTCCTTAGACATAACATGCCTAACGATTATAAACCCCACATTTTAGTCTCATTATCGAAAACACTTTTCAATATCAAGTCGGGCAATTCAACAGGATTCCCGACATTCTGATCGAATGCTCGTCGCAAACTTTAGTAGACGGCCGCACCCCCGATACCGTCGACGAAGTGCACCAAGGCGGAACACCGCTACCGCAAGCACCCGAACGGATGCTTTCGACGATGGGGTTCTCCTACAGTCACTTGGTCGGGGCTATGGGGTGTAGCAATCTATTAAGTTTATTCGGCGAGTATCCGCGTACGCTACGTGATTGCGATGGAATTTTGATCACATCAAAATTCCGTGGCAACCGATCAAGTGAGACTAAAGTGCTATGTTTATAACATTCAAATCAGTTATCTCATAACTACTTGTGAATTCCAAATATTGTATCCCATTCCAGATAAATAGAAAATGTTAAACTTTCCGATCGAACATTCAAACACCCAAGTTTTCCCAAAACAACTCAACACATGAAATAATTTTAAAAACATCCAGTTCATGCCTCAGTACCAACGGTCCAGCCGTAGAAGGGTCAAGCCAACGCCTCACATGTGGCACGCCGTACTGCCCCAAACCCGAAGGTTCAAAGGGCAGTTCAAGACGGTCACATAATCGAGTTAAGGTTTGTTGTCTTCTAGAGGGTCCATCGCGTTACTTGCACTACTTAGAACATTATTTAACTACGGAAAAATCCAACACTTGGAAATTTCCCGACAGGGAAAAAATGGGTATTTATATACGGTCAAACTTTTTAACATATTCAAAAATTACCCGGAAAAACACGTAGACAAAATTAGACTTCCCGATCGAAACACCGAGTCCCCAATACAACCCAGAAAACTCAACTCTTGAGTACAAATTAAAAATTCCCAGAAAACTCAGGAATATTATAGTCCCATTACTGTGCAAAATAAAGTGGCAGAACAGACCGTACGGCCGCGGAACCGCCGCACGAGCCAGGCTCGTGCCGCGCTTCCTCGGCTCTTTAATCGATTTAGTCCCACGTTTTTCACTGTAATACATATAAAACCCTCCTTGTTTTTCTGCATATTTTTAATTCAAAAAAATCCCCGATTTAAAAAAAAATGTACAGAGAAGGAATTTGCATTAGGGTTTCGGTTCGATCGGACTTCTAACATCGTCTACTCATCGCCTAAGGCTCTAGTTAGGCTCTGATACCACTGTAGGGTTCCTAGGCACACTAAGGAGGTTCCATAAGGAATCAACCATGCCAAATTCAAAAATTTCCGGTGCCGAGAAACCCTAATGCGATCGTTGACTAGAGTTTAAGGCGAAACTACAAGCTACTAAACTGATTTAGTACAAAGTGAACGGAAATACAACCTTTGTAGATCCGGTCCTCCACTTCCTTAGCTCCGTGATGATGTCCCTCCGCTGCAATCATCGGATCCCGGACTCTAGCGATGGTTTCGTCGAAGAAATAATCGGGCTAGATCGTCGACTTCGATGCCGAAGATGATCTATGTCGAAGCAACTCAAGATCAAGCTCCAAATTCACCAAGTCAAGAAACTTGTGAAGAAAACACCCTATACTACTTGGCAAGTGGTAGAGGATGAAGAAATAGGAAGTGGGTTCACTTTAGAATTGGATTTCTCAATCTTTTTCTCAAGTCACCATTGAAGCTAGCAAGCTTCTTTCTTCTTGAAGAAGAAGAAGAAGAAGATAATATGATAAGAATATGAATAATAGAAAATAAAATGATTCTTATCATATTAGCAACCATGGTTAAGTGTAGAAAAAGAACTAGGGTTAGGTGAATGGTTAGGGTTAAGGAAAGAAACAAAATGGTCAAGCTTTCAAAGCTTCATGAAGCTTCAACAAAAAACAAAAGTAGCAACCATTTCATTTCTTGTCCAAATATAAATGAAAAGAAATAAATAAATAAGTAAATCAAACCCTAACCATTAACTTAATCATGGTTTAATCATACACACCCAAGTTTGCATGTATCATCAAACATGATACAAACTAGTGCACAAAACTATATCATATATACAATGTGCACATTCAAGTGAGAAAATCCATCTTAAGTGAACCAATACTAGTTAATGTAAAGTAATATATCAAATATATAATTATACATCAAATCATTAAATCAACACTTGATTTAATGATCCGGTCATATCGCATATAACCGACTAATATCCAATGTATCGACTTATCGAATCAATCCCTGATTCAATAACTAGGTTATATCGCATACAACCAATCGATACATTCATCGCGAGAATAGAATACGGCATCACATACACGTATTATTCTCGGTCCCGCACATATCTCATATGCGCTCCTATTTCGTTTCGCTTGAGCCAGGAAACCTCTGTATAGGACTCTAAAGACTCGTCAATACGCCGGCAGCAGGTGATGATCATATCAAACACCCACAAGCCGCAAGCGGTCTGCTAAACGTAACGGCCACCAGGGTATTGAGCGATCAGAAGATCAACGAGCAAGCCCGATCACACTCCTGTGAATCCAACCAGTAACACTTACCGTACAGTCCGGTCTGATCGTCTGATATGTCGCATATCTTGCCTAGGGGTGGTAAACGTCAGACCCCAGTAGCTTGATAAGTCGTGTCGATATGAGGTTTATAACAGTTCGAGAAACTACTGGTAACACTTATCAGTAAATCTCAGCAACCCTGGCCAGGGATTTCCGGTTCTAGCTAATCGAACACGGCGCAACATCAACTCCCTATACCGGAAGAGACGAATCCCCTCCTATCGCTCATTGCCTCAATATGATTCGGGATTGTACCCAAAATCCACCATTTTGCACGCCCTCTTGGACGTGTTAAGGTGGAAATCAAAGTACAGTGGGAATCACACAAGACTCTATGACAATCTCGGGTCTACATACTAACCTGTACCAGTGTCACCAGAGAACTGCCATCTGACGTAAGGTATAATACCATCTGGGAGTTATCGGCGAGTCCGTCTAGTGTACCCAGTCTCCACTGAGCACCCGTATATCATCTCTGATGTCAAACACCAATGGATATGGGATCATCCATCGCCCATCTGTATGGGTCGAGAAGGTATACGCTAGTCTACTCTGGTATATCGATGCCCCGTCTCGATACACCCACGACTAGGGACCTTTAAGGATGTACATATGGACTTCCATGTCCCCACTAGTATGATCTGCATCATAGTCCAGGTAGTCATGTACACATCCTAAGGCACTTTACCATCATGTAACAGAGAGACAATCAGTGTACACGTTAAGGTAAAGAGCAACCAGATAGCATACTATCATGTCGAGCAAGAAAGTCCTCCCTATATATGTCCAAGCATCCACTACAATATGCATCCTATGTATAGTAATGGCCTCAAGGGCATACATATAACTAACAGTATGAAGAAATATGGATTCAAGGTCCATATTCTCGTGCCTCCTCTGGTGTTCATTGTCCATAGAGGCAAGCACGAGGCACTTGGCCTTCGCGCAATCAATCTCCCAAGTCTTACGGATTTCCTTATCCGCGACGCTGGAGGTGGGACCTGGGGCAGGGGAGCTTTGGTGGTAAGGAGATACCCCAACTTGTCATAAGTGATTGCCATTTTGACATTCCTGAGCCAATCTTTGTACTTTGGCCCTGTCAGTATGTTTTTATCTAGTAGCAACTTAAGTCCAGTCATGATGTTTGGTCGCTACAATTAGGAGAGTGAGAAGAAACACTTTAGCATGATGCTCTTGCAAGTTTAGAGTGGTTTTTAATTTGTCTAAACAGGTTGGCTCCCACTGTCTCTCGAATCTCTCCTCAAACAAAAAAGGAAGAATTAGTTAGGATCAATCTCACCGTACAATACTTGCTTAACCGTTCAGCCAGGCTAGTGTCGGTACTTCGAGGGAGGTTTTCCAATTCTTTCGCAAAGTTCCTTAATTAAATAACCTCTTTTCCCGGGGGGCGAAGCCCCGCTAACACCTTTCTAGACACCTACTAGGTTTATAGCATTGATCGTTAAGTGAGAAATTTCCCGAGGAGTAGCATATACTCACAGTAGGATCGGGATCCAAATATCATTGCGTGACAAAACTGAAGGAATCCTACCAGAATCATCACACTCCAAATGGTATGCAGCGCTAGCAAGTTTCAGTTCTTTTGAAACTCCCGATGTGAATTTTTGCCCTATGCTCTTATGACCTTGACTTTGGCCAACAAATCATAAGTCACATGTCAAGTTCTACCCGTCATTCTCCAGGTTAATTTGAACCCACCCGTACCTACCCTTGACTTTGGCCAACATGGCAGTACTACTGTCCCAAACCAACACATTTATCTATGCGGCACATGAATACCTAATAGCTACCAATCACTACGCATTGAATTTGGCCAACAAACATAGCTTGAATACTATTGACCATCTATGTGAAACGACGGAGGGCTACGAATGGTTTTGGCGAAACCGTGAACGTAGTGAACTTGATATAATCGATGGAACGAGATAGCTTTTAAAAGGAGCGGTTTAAGCTCCGCGTTTAAAAGTTATTTTGAAAAGAAACCGAGTGGTTTTTGAAAGTGTTCCAACGACTTTTACTTTGGTTTATTTTTCTTGCATTAATTTTAATACGTCCCATCAATTAATCCTACCATTGCAGAAAACAACGAAAATATGACGTACGCTTATGCCATCCGATTTCGCCACGGGGTCCCGTCATCACCCGTTAGGTTACTTAACTAACGACAGTGCGGGGGCTGGACTAGTGCGGATGCAAAACATAAGCAACGCCTAAATAGATATCTACATTCGTCAGATGCAATGATAGCCATTCCAGATCACAGATGAATACATTGGATATACTAGGAATCCGCATTCCGTTCGAGCCTATAACGAAAAGCGGATTACACGGTCGCGATGAATAGCCAATACCCCACCCTACACCCCTACGGGTGAGGCAAACTACCCGCCAAGTACCCGAAGGGAAGCAACCTCCCTCAACGATGTGAGTAGGCCACTCGGCACTTCGAGATACCCGGTAGTTTGTGCACCCCACCTTGGGTCTATCCTAGGAGCAAAAACAGTAAAAAGAAATTATACAATGACGGCTACAACCCCATCCCGGTTGTGCGGCCATATAAATAATATTACATCAATTTACATATTACATGAATTGAAAGATAAAGAAAACTCTCATCTCACAACCCCGGGCTATTCATCCGCGACAATCCAACGAATTCATATACACAAACCATCAACATTACAGATCACAGATATGTATAACCCCCACTAATCGACGTATAGCGATTAGCAAACGTTCAATACATATATAACATTACAAATACAACCCAATAGCCAAAGTCTACAGAAAATCGACCAAAATACGGATTTGTAACCACTCCAAAAACAAACTTGTTCTCTGGAAATTCTGGGCAAAAACAAACCATCTCAAAAATCACAAAACACCAATAGGAGAAAACTGCAGGAGAAACGCTCCACGGCCGAGTCAACTCGGCCGCGGATCCGCGGCGGGAGCAAGCTCCCGCCGCGGATCCGCAGTGAGTTGATCGACTCACTGGATCGTTTTTCTTGCCTGTTCTTTAAAAAGCCTGAGCCGATTTTTAATACATGATTTATTATTTTTTGAGCAGAAATAAAAACCGGCAGAAACTTGATATTTTTAACGTGTTTTGCGGTTTTTCGTCCGATCAAAATTCTAGATAATTTTCTAACATGCTAGGGTGTGTTTAGCTAGGCTCTGATACCACTGTAAGTCCACGTTACCTCTCCCGGTTCTTTCGGGCCTGCGGAAATGATGAAAAATGATTTTTCGGGTCATGGTAACATGGACTATATAACACGGATCTTTGCTAAACTACACACTAGCAACTAACTAGTGCTTTTCCTACTCTGTTAGGTGTTATACCTCAACTTGAACTCCTTCTTTTGGGCTCTTTGTGGTGGTCGGATGGTTCGTTCCTCGTCGCCTTCTCTAGCCGAAGATGGATCCACCTGAGGGTCGCTACCTTAAGCTTCTTTCTCGAACTTGAGAAAACTAAAGTGTGTGGCTTGCTAGACCTTCAACCTTAGGATGAGTAGAGAGTGGCTTTGGTGTTTTATCTCCAAGGAAATGTTTCTCAACACATGAGATGAATTTTCCTTGAGCTAGAGGAAGAGGAAGAAGAAAGGATGAGAGAGAATCAATATGATAGAATGAGAATAGTTTTACAACCATATCGAATATTTGTGAATTAATCTAATTAATAATATTAATCAAAATGAAAAAGGTGATCGTTGGTTTGATAAGACCATTATCATTTCACATTAAATGTTTTTCCAAAGATCATAGAGCTTCTTTGGAAAGAAATGATGATGGTCAATGTTTCAACCTTGGTCAACAAGTCAACCTTGTTCAACAAGTCAACAAACCCTAACCATAAACCAATTTCATTTAAATAACATTGTCAATTGATATTTCACATATTCATTAGGCTTTGGAAAACGACAACCGTCAACTGTGCATACACACCCGTACCAAAACCCTAATGAGAATCCTCTTCCTCTGCCTCAGTCAACTGTGCATACACACCCGCATTCGTGTTCCGAGGAGAACGAATACTATGAGATAAAACTAACCCCAAAGCATATACTAGGATCTGGCTCAAACCAGAGCCCGCTAGTAATACCTGTCCGGACACCAAACGTGCACAAGTGCGCGGATGTGAACGAACCCTGTCGCAAAAACATGCGACCTCTACTCTATTTTGCCCAAAGGTGAATAACCTTCTGTGTTGGACTCTAAAGACCCGACACTACGCTGGCAGTGGGTTTAACTACAGACTGCAAGCGGCACTAGCTGTACGTAACGGTCCCCAGGTAGATGCCGATACGAAGACGGACGAAGTGAATCCCATCTGAACTCCTACTGAGCCTGAATATGACAATCTCCGTACAGTCCGGTCAGTTCTTCTGAGAATATCGCATGGTGGGCCTAGGGGGCGGTAAACGTCAGTCCCCTAATAGCGATACAAGTCGTGTCGGAGTGCAGCCCAGAACACCCTGAGATAACACTGGAAACCTACCAGTATATCTCGCTTGCCCTGGCCAGGGACTTTGTGTAATGGCTCTCCTAGACACAGCGCGATATCAACCCCCAATACCGGGAGAGACGAATCCTGTCTAACCATCACTGCCTCTAAGTTCTTCGGGACTGCACCCAACTACTACCTGTTTACACGACTCCTTTGAGTCGTGGTAGTGTAGTAATCTAAGTATAGTGGGAACACACTCGAGGCGAAGTGACAGTGTCAAGTCAGCGGACTAAGCTGTACTCATGTTACCTGGGAACTGATAACTGACGATAGGTATAGTACCAACCAAAAGTTCCCGAGGAGTCATGTCCTGTGTACTTGTTACTTAACGAGCACCCGCATACTATCTCAAGTACGACGTACTGACGGCCGTGGGACAGACCGTCTCCCCTGCTAGGATGAGAAGCGCATACGCTAGTCTACTCCGGAGTATCGATGCCCTGTCTCGATAGTCCTACGACTAGGGACCTGCATAAGGATGTGCTTGTGGATTACACAGCCCCCACGAGTGTGACTGCCATCACAACGCTGGTAATCAAGCAAAGATCCTAAGGGCTCCACTAATGTGTAAAGGCGATATGCTATAATAAACACATGCACACATTAAAGTAGAAACAAACCAAGTAGCATACTACTATATTGAGCAAGATTGTCTATACAAGGTGAATATCCCAAGCTTCCATTAAGTAATATACAAACTAGTATGATACAGTAATGGCCTCTAGGGCATATACACTAACAATTCGGTCTCCGAATTTAAATTTCTTACTATGTGTACCTTCAAAGAGATGAGGGAATTTCTTCCGCATCTCGCTCTCGGCCTCCCAAGTGACATCTTCACTATTCGGGACACGGCAAAGAACCTTCACAGATGGCAAGACCTTTGACCGAAGTTTATTCACCAGCCAACCCAATATGACTACCGGCTGCTCGGTGAACGAAAGATCGTGCTATAGCTCAACGGTCTGGTGCTGAATCATTTGAGAAGGGTCATGATGGTACTTGCGAAGCATCGACACATGAAATACGGGGTCAACATCTGGGAAACTCGGCGGAAGTGCCAAACGATAGGCAACGGTACCAACTCCCTCAAGGATCTCGAAAGGACCTACAAATCTGGGACCGAGTTTCTCTTTCTTCCCAAATCTCATTACGCCCTTCATCGGAGAAATCCGTAGGAATACATGATCACCCACTGCGAACTCGAGCCTGCGACGACGACGGTCGGGTTAAGACTCCTGTCTGCACTGGGCTGCTCTCATCCTATCCTGAATCAACTGGATCATCTCCGTAGTCTCTTGAACTAACTGGGGTCTTAAAATCCTGCTTTTGCTGAGTTCGGTCAAACAGACTGGAGATCGACACTTTCTTCCATACAAAGCCTCAAAAGGCGCCATCTGAATCATCTCCGGATAACTTTTATTGTAGGAGAACTCTATCAACGGCATGTGACGATCCTAACTGCCACCAAAATAAAGCACGCACGCACGCAGCATATCCTCCAGTGTCTGTATAGCCTGCTTCGACTGACCATCGGTCTGCGGATGGAAAGCGGTGCTAAAACTCAAGCGGGTATCCAACGCTTCCTGAAACATCTGCCAAAGACGGCTAGTGAACTGGGTGCCCCTGTCGGATACGATGCATGTGGGAATATCGTGCAAACGCACAATCTCATCAATGTACAACTAAGCATAACCAAAAGTGGTATTCAGTGGAAGGAAGTGAGCCGCTTTCGTCAACCTGTCAACAATCACCCAAATGGAGTCATACACTCGACTGGACCTAGGTAGACCCACAACGAAATCAATGGAGATCTGTTCCCATTTCCACTACGGAATGGGTAAAGGCTGCAACTCTCCTACCGGTCTCTGATGCTCAGCCTTGACTTGCTGACAAGTCAGGCACCTCGAAAAAAAATCCGAAACATCACTCTTCATCCCTGTTCACCAGTAGATATCTCTCAAGTCACGATACATCTTAGTAGAACCTGGGTGAACACTAAAAGCTGACTGATGTGCCTGCTCTAGGATCTCGCGTCTCAACCCATCGGTATTAGGTACACACAAATGAGTCCCGAAACGTAGCACACCCTAGTCATCATTCAAGAACTCCGAATCTCTACCCTGCCAAACATGCTTAAGAATCTCAGACAGACGGACGTCGGCGGGCCGTGCCTCATAAATACGATCAAGTAGAAGTGGACGGGCATGGACGTAAGCAAGATGTCCCCCCAGTAGAAGTGAACTTAAATTGTATTCTACCGTCGCACAAGATCTGACAATCTACAGAAGACTGTCTCTGAACTGCGCTCAACTGGGACAAGCTACCCCCTGGCCTACGAATCAAAGCATCGGCTACCACATCCGCCTTGCCCGGGTGATAAAGAATCCCACAATCATAATCCTTCACAAGCTCCATCCAACGGCGCTGTCTCAAATTTAGAAACCTTTGCTGGAAGATGTACTTCAATCTCTTGTGGTCCGTGAAAATCTGACACGACTCCCCGTACACGTAGTGTCTCCAAATCTTAAGCGCAAAGACCACCGCGGCCGTCTCACGATGATGAGTGGGATAATTTTGCTCGTGCTTCTTCAATTGCTGGATGAATAAGAGATAACTCTATCAAGCTGTATCAATACACAACCGAGCCCCACTCGAGAAGCATCACAGTAAATGACATAGCCGCCCGATCCAGAAGGCAAGGATAAAACCGGTGAAGTCGTCAACCGAGTATTCAACTACTGAAAACTCTGCTCGCATGCCTCAGTCCAAAGAAAAGGAACCCCCATCCTGGTCATTCCGGTTAGCGGTGCAGCTATAGTCGAGAACTCCTGCGTGAAACGGCGGTAATAACCGGCTAAGCCCAAAAAGATGCGGACCTCTGTCACTGATACAGGTTTGGGCCAAAGCTGTACGGCCTCGATCTTCCTCGGGTCCACAAGAATACCGTCTCCCGTAACCACATGACATAGGAAGTCAACACTATCGAGCCAGAAGGCACACTTCGAGAATTTAGCAAACAGCTGGTGCTCTCTCAATTTCTGCAAAGTAATCCTTAAGTGCTGCTCTTGCTCCTCTCGACTCTTGGAATAAACCAGAATGTCATCAATAAACACAATAATAAACTGGTCGAGAAACAGCCTGAAAATCTGGTTCATCAAATCCATGAACGCTGCTGGAGCATTGTTGAGTCCGAACGATATCACCAAAAACTCATAATGCCCGTAGCGCGAACGAAAAGCAGCCTTCGGAATATCATCATTCTGGACCCGCAAATGATGATAACCTTATCTCAAATCAATCTTACAAAAATGTCCGGCACCCTGGAGCTGATCAAACAAATCGTCAATACGAGGTAAATGATATATATTCCGCACCGTAACTCGGTTCAATGGACGATAATCAATGGACAACCTCAAAATGCCATCCTTCTTCTTGATGAACAGAATATGATCTCCCCATGGCTAAACACTCGGACGTACAATCCCCCAATCAAGCAACTCTTGCAGCTGATCCTTAAACTCCTTAAGCTTCATCGGGGCCATCCGGTAAGGTGGTATAGAAATAGGCCCCGAGCCGGGGATTAAATCAATGCAAAACTCAATTTCACGCTCTGGCGGTAATCCAGGTAACTCATCGGGAAAAACGTAGGGAAACTCTCGCATGATAGGAACCTGGTCCAACGAATCTACTGTGGCTCAAGTATCTCGTATGAAAGCCAAGAATCCCCGACATCCCCTCCTCAAAAGCCGACTAGCGCGAAGGGATGAAATCAAAATGTGAAGGGCGGAACCACGGCCCCCCTGCACAACAAGAACTGACTCGTCGGGAAAAGGAAACCTGGCTGTCTTCTTACGGCAGTCCACAGACACGTAGCAAGTAGCTAACTGGTCCATGCACAGGAGAACGTCGAATTCCAACATCTCAAGAAGGTTAAAGTCGACGGACGAATCTCTATCTCTAATACGAACGGCACACTACCGAAACACGTGTCGCGCAACAAACGACTCGCCAACAAGAGTAGCCACGACAAGCTACCGATCTAGCAAACACGACTCTCGGCCCAACCTCGGCGCGATGTGTGAAGAAACATACGAGTGCGTAGATCCCGGATCAAACAAAACGTGTGCATCGAAGGAACATATTGAAAGAGTACCTGAAACCACTGCATTGGATGCCTGGGCGTCCTGATGAGTCAAAGCAAACACTCGAACCTGCCCTATACCGGCAACTGGCTGTCCTCCGCCTCGGCCACCCGTCCTCTCTGAACAAAACCTCCGCGACCACGACCTCTCTGTGCATGAGTCTGACGTGGAGCAACAATAGGCGTAAGAGGCAACGCTCTCTGAGGTGAAGATGGTAAGTTAACATGAGGAACCGCTGCCCCCCTCTGGTGTATCTCTGTGCAATCTCTGATGCGGTGATGGGGACTACCACATCCAAAACATCCAGGTGACGACTGCTGACCCTGTGGGTAAGAGCTAAATAACTGGCCTCGTCCCAAGCCTCTACTACCCCTATGACCTGAACGAAATCTATCGCAGCATCTGCCCAACTGCTTCTGAGCTGATACATCAGTATGAACCCTCTTTGGTCCCGAATTGACCGAAGTCTCGGAAAAGCGCTCCTCAACCAGTAGGGATGTGTCCACCGCGGCTGCATATGTGTCAAAATGCTTGGAGAAGATAGCGAGGAACAATTGGGTAATCAGGACTCGAACAAACCTCTTGATCCGCATCTTCTTAGTGTCCACCAAATATGGAGCTTACACAGATAGCTGGGTAAACTGAACATCGTACTCTGCCACAGTCATACCCGGAGTCGGGCGTAACGACTCAAAACTGCGAGCTCGAGCATCCCTGACGCTCTGCGGAAGAAATAAGGTAAGAAAAACCATCACGAACTCACCCCAGGTCATAGGAGAAAGGCCTACGGCTCTTCCCCTCTCTAAAGACTCACACCAGGTCTTGGCAAGACCCTCTAGACGAAAACTCACGAACTCTACCCATCTCGCGTCGGAACATCTCAACGAACGACATATCCTAGCAATCCGATCAATAAACGACTGTGGATACTCATCTATATCGGTGCCGGTGAAGACCGGAGGCTTCAGCCTCATGAACGCAGATAATGATATGGTGATAACCATCGTAGCTATAGCTGCGACTGCCGGAACAGTAGGCACCATCGCGGTCCCCGTAACAGGTGGGACAACTTCTTGTCTCTGCACTCGACTGGCCTCAACTAACGACCCTATCATCTGGCGCAAATCCTTCATACCGGCCTTTAGCATAGTAATACAGTCTGTCGAAAATGGATCAATCTGCTCAAGTACAACGGGCGTACCGCCCTGGTCAATCCTCGTCTCCGTCGAGCCTGCCCTGAACTCGGCTCTCGCGGCGCCCTCGTAGTCTTCGGCGGCATAATAGCTGGAAATAAAAATAGGATTCGATAAGAACATAGAAATCGAATCACAAGGATGTATCTAATAACGGAAGGAATTTCAACCAACATGTCCTAAGGTCACTTAGGCGGAGTACCGTGTTGTAAGTATGCCGCAGAACATACACACGCTACGTCACTCTGCTTAAGCTACCTACTCCATCATACCAAGGTCATCCTACACTCCGAAAGGTAAAACCTAGCGCTCTGATACCAACTTTGTCACGACCCAAATTTAGGTTCGTGACCGGCACTTAAACCACGTGACGTCAACACGCGTAACGCAATTTAAGTAAGCCGAAAACCCAGAAAGCTAAACCATCAAAAGAAGTAAGTGATGAAAACATTGTTAAAAAAATTTGGAAATCTCAAGTAAAAATCCTTAAATTTAAGTTTATTTTCTTAAAAATTTTGGCATCACCTCCTTTGTAAAAACTAGCCCCGAAACGGGTACAAACACAGAATATAAATAAAGCATCCCCAAACGGAAGCAAATCACGCCCAAAGGTGGAAATAACCACCACAAGCATATATACGACGCCGTAGCGAAGAAATAGACGATATAAATAAAAAAACAACATAAATTGGTAAAACTACATAATCAGGCTGGCTCACACGAGCACGACACCCAGAGTCACAAAATAATACAATATCGATCCGCACAACTCGTCTTTAAGTCAATACATGGAAATGGTAGATGGAGAGTACTAGATACAATAAGATGTAGATAGATAGAATCGGATAGCCGCAACCCACCTATAGTAAACGGCTTTACAGCCAACCATAGCGGTATCCGCAAAAATAGAGATAATAAGAAGCCCTGCCGCGACTACTCTGAGGGTCAAACCTGCAAAACACTATGGCACAACGGGGTGAGTTTCCAACTCATGAATAGTAAATAACATCATACCGATAATCGCAGGTATGCACGAACAGCGATAATCTATAACATGCATTCTGATAGCATAAATATGGCAATATGGATATGCAACAATCATGATCAAGTTACTCAATCAGGTACTACAAATACATGAAGCAATGCATATCAAATAAATGCTGAGTATGGGACAAAACATAAAATAATCAATGAATCATCATCGTGGAAAATCCCGGTGTCTATCAACGACACCCCAAATCCCAATACCTCAGGCGTTGTCACTCTGATCGGCCCACTTATCTGTAAATCGCATGGAATCTGAGTGTCCAACATCGACACTCAAAACATCATGAAAACTCATGTCCATCAACGACACGTAAATACTCATCTCTCAGGCGCCGCATACCCAGATCGGCCCTCAATATATCTCATGTCATAACTCCTAAACTGTATCCTCCGGATATCCGCCGGGTTCTATACTATCATTGGTAGGTAGTGCTGCCTCCACCAGGCTCATTGTCTACACCACAAAAAGCATTTCTTGCCCCGAGATACCATACCGGGTCCACCATGTACCCGCAGACGGTGCTTACTGCTCCTCGAATCGGGTTTCTAACACAAATCAGAACCGAGAAAACTCATGTTGGACGCACCGAAATATCATATCAAGAGAAACCGGGTTTTAAAAACAATGCATACTTTCTTGAAATATCCCTACGGTTCTCAAATCCATAAATCACATGAAATCCGTATCTCAATGCTTAAATCCATGAAATATAATATATGCGCCATAAAACAATAATATGAGCATATTAAGGGAAAAACCGCTCTTTTAAATGAATCCAGTTTTAAAATCTATCATGTGGATCCCAATTCCTCCGAAATCAAATGCAATATCATATAAAGGTGTACATGTAGATATAGCAAGGTATGTGTGTACATGTAAGTATGTATGCACGATGCATTTCATATGCGCAATAGAACAAGAGTCAGCGTCTCAATGTCAATAACAATACAATACCACATAGGTGTATGTGTAGCTATAGCAAGGTATGTGTATATACATGTAAGTATGTATGCACGATGCATTTCATATGCGCAATAGAACAAGATTCAACGTCTCAATGTCAATAACAATGCAATACCACATAGGTGTATGTGTAGCTACAGCAAGGTATGTGTGTATACATGTAAGTATGTATGCACGATGCATTTCATAATCGCAATAGAACAAGAGTCAACGTCTCGATGTGAATAACAATACAATACCATATAGGTGTATGTGTTGTGCGTGTCATGGCAATTACCAACGGTGTGGGTGTAGCATACAATTTTGTGCTCGTGCAACATGAACCGTCAGTAATGGTGCGGTGTCCAATATGTACTTAGTCAAGACACAACAAGTAATAATCTGCAATGATGCTCATGCACAATCAACTTATATGCGTATAAACATGCGACTATAATATCATATCTAGCCCTGACGCATAATTTCATTCGGTCGATTTCCCCATAGATGTTAAATCTACCCACCGATGATCTCGAGCTAGGTAAATCCAACAACCTGCTTCCCTTTTCTAGTAGCGTCCGAAGTTTCCGCAATCGATCCTAAAATTTCACAAACACAATACATAAGGCTAAATATCCTGAGTCGACACAAAAACAACGAAGCGCAAGAATAACGTCCACAAGATAGACACATTGTACACTTAGTGCAAAAAACGCGTACGACATCGCCACAACCTCAACTAAGATTGCTAAGCGACATAACCACCAAGCCTAGAACCCGATCGTACCGATCGTTCATTTACAACACAATATATATTATAAGAAATAGGTTGTATATCATCAAAACTTAAAACATAATCAAAATCAATTTATTCAAAAAACCTAGTAAGCATCGATTTACCATTTATTTCCAAAACTAGATATTTCAACAAAACTAGTGGCCACAATAATCACATAATAGTTTAATTAAGCCACACAAACCCTTACTAAAATTTTAATCTCACCCATTTTAGATTTAGTAAAAGATAGTTTGCAAAAAGCTTAGTTCGGACAATTTGGAAAATAATAAATTACAATTTAACAACTAGGCTAGATTTTGCATGTCTAAACATGTTAAACTACACATATAACCATATCCAATTGATAAAAATCCTAACTTGATCTCAAACACTATTCTTGAAATTTCTAACTTCTAATTAACACCATATTTAAACACCTAATAAGCTAGATTAAAGTAATTATCTAACAATTATACTTTAGGGTTAGGATTTATATCTCATGATTGGTAGAGTTTTTGCGTGCTAAGTTTGTTACCGCAATCAAGACGGTTTCGCTTGTAGCTAGCGGTTGAGTACGGGTCGTCCACAAGGAGATGGGAATCTTTTTTTATGTGCTTTAACGAGTTAAGTCCAATTGTTCAGGTTTGTTTTTAGATTACTTAAGTGATAAAATGATATATATAGAGAGCTTGTTAGGGTTAGGATTAGGTTAGTTTGAGTTAGGAGTCGCTCACTTCTTTCGTTGCCACTCTTAATATCGGTGTTACGGTAATCGGCAACAACGGGGATTAGCACGACTAGAAAGGAACTTGCGAGTATAAGCTAGGCTTTCCAACGCATAAGTTCTTCCTTTTGGTGCTTGTCCGTCCGTTCTTGGCTCTTAGCCTTAACCTCCGGTTAATTCAACCACAACCGGTCTCACTACGGAATCACCGCTATCATGTAGAATAGACTGCCGTAGGGAGCGGATTGTGGTTCAATTAACGGGAGTTCGATTTAAGATGTTGGGCAAGGAAAGAGTGAGAGAGATTTCCTTCTCTCAAACTTTCCTTATCCTACCCTAACAAGTATGGAAACTACTCACCCATTACAAGAAAAATGAAAATAAAACAAAGGATGAAGATAGAAAGAAAGAGGTTAGAAGATTACAACTAGCTATTTGCGACCTCACTTCGGCAAGGATCAAGCGTAAGCATCATGGTTGTTTAAGGATAAAGGAAAAGAGAACAAGAAAGAAACAAACACAAATAACAACAACTAAATTAGCAAATGAAAATTACAAGCAATAATAGTTAACAAAATAAAAAGACAAGCATGGTAAAAACAAGAACTCCTTTATTCATTCTTCACTCACAAAAGCTCACTACAAGTTTTTTAATGGAGAAGGGATGAGAGGAGGAAGAAGAACAACAACATATAACCTAAAATATAAATACAAGATTATGGACCCTTGGCTTTGGCAAGTTCTCGACTATTTATAGGCAGGGAACTGGAAATCTAGGGCAACAATCTGCCTCTTCATAAAAAGACCAAAATAACCCTGATGTTTCGTCAACTGAGGATGCCGTACGGCCGCGGTTCCGCGGCCTAAGCATGCTTATGCCGCGGAACCGCGGCTCTTTGGAGGAGTTGGCTCCTCGGGTTTTGTGGTTTTTCCTGGATTTCTTTGTACTTCAGTATGGTATGTGATTTTTCTCAGAAGCTCTTCACAATTTCTCCAGAATTTCAGCAAATCAAAAGGTGATTGGATGTGGATCTTTTTGTCATGATTTCCTCGAGCTCCGCGTAGATTTCTTGGATCTTGTGTTGCCATTGAGCCTTGTGCATGAAAATGACATTGATTTTCCGTTTTGTCTCTTAAACTGGTGTGTGGCAACATACGAATAGAGAGCGGAGACCCGTGTTTTATCTGTGGTTGGCAGGAACCCGGATTTTGTCGTGCTTTTCCATGAATTTCACCGTTTAGAGCCGAGAACCTGTATCCTGCAATTGACGAGCAAACACGGCTCAAGAGTACCTACCGATAAGCAATATGATAAAAATCGGGCAGTATAAAAATGCAAAAAATTGATATGAACAAATACCCCCAAACTTATCATTTGCTCGTCCCGAGCAAAGCCAATTTATTCACAAAAAATCCTACCTCACTTTCGCAGGGAACGCGATTGCACTGAGCATGTGCAATAAGCCATTAAACCTCTAGGTGTCCCTAGTAGGAGGACTGTTGTCTCCTGAGGGTCTTCAGCGGATACTACCCACAAAATCCAGTCAAGCTAGTTTTGCAAAATAACTATGATTCAAATCCTAAAGTTTTGTTTCAGAAAATAGCAATTCTATTATCCTAAGTCTAGACTATCGAACCTTTATTTTTCACATCTAGCTTCTTATTTAACTAAAGATTTTATATATCTTTACGTGCAGTGCATATAGTGTCGTTAAGTTCCAGAAGGATCGATTAAAGTCATCATGTCACACAATAAAGCCCGGATAACAATTTTAAAAGGATCACATAAGTTTTATAAAGAGTTCAGCATTTTTCAAGTTTCGTCATCCAGCAAAGTTTTAACTTCAGAATTTCTATCTTCCCTAATAGGAAACTAGGTCTTAGCAAAGTTTTAACTTCAGAATTTCTATCTTCCCTAATAGGAAACTAGGTCTTATTTTTCACTCCACCTTTTTCTTGTTTTCATTTCATACACACCTCTGTGAACGTGCAATAGTCTTTATCATAGAATAAAACCTTCATATCTCCGCTAGAAATATTTTTTATAAAAACCTGTCTTTTGTCAAGATTACACTCACACAAAGAACCGTTATGAATTTTAACTCGGAGAGAACACTTGCTTGACTTTGTTTTAATCTGGACTTTCCAGGCTTCTTAGCGAGCTTTGGGCCAATGCACCCAAACCAGTTGGTTTTAGGGTATTAGGTGTAGAAACACCCCAGCGGACTTAATTACTCAAGTTACCTAGGTCAAAAAACAAAAGACAGTTTGGCGTGAAAATCATGATGATTTAATACGAACGGAGATATAACCCGCAGTTCAATTATTTTTTTGGATAAAATACGTGTTTAGTGGGTTCGGTGTGTAATCATTCCAATCAAATTCCAGATGGGTTATTTTTCAGAATTAGTTCCAATTAAGGCATTAATAACATTCCTTCATATGCACTTCACTTCATAATTTATTCTTGGTAGTACTTATTTCAGAACAAACCTATTTGATCCTTAGAAAATCATTTATCTATTTAAAAGATTTTAGACATAAAAGACTTGTCATCTAATTTCCAAAACTCACGACATGTGTAGTGTGATGTAAAAACGTATATCAGCTATAATTAACTTCAAAGGAGAGTTATCTTTCAGGTTTTCAAAATATAAACATAAGATTTAGTTATTCTTATTTTATCAAACAAAACCGTCGAAATGTTGAATCAGAGCCCTCCCACTAGCTAACTTGACAGAAAAGTTTTTATGTTTTTAGAAAATTTTCAGATTTTTATGGATTTTATGGATTTTAATATGCAGATGCAAAATATACATATGAATGCGAAGGTTAGAAATGCGTACCGAGCGTACCCCCAAACTTAAACTGGACGGTGTCCTCACTGTCATCGCATGAAAAGATCATTTGAAGGGTCAAAATTGTCGGTTAGATATACACAATTATTATTTTTATGTTTTTAAAGAGTAAAGAAAAAGGAAAAGAATATCCACAAATAAATACAAAAAGGTATATACATACCCCCCAAACTTATTTGGAACAGTGTCCACTATTCTAGGCTGGATAACTGAAGTTTGGTGGTAGGCAGAAGAAGATTATGCTGGGTAAACCGGCTCCTGTAAGACCAGGAGCTCCTCTGTTGGTTCGGTGCTAAGGTACGGTTTTAGTCGGTGTCCGTTCACTTTGAAAATTGAACCGTCCTTCGGATTCTCCAAAACCACAGCGCCCTGCGGATACACATTCCGCACAAAATATGGCCCTTTCCAGCGAGATCTGCGCTTTCCTGGATGGAAGTGTAGCCGTGTGTCGTAAAGCAGTACCTGCTGACAGGTACGAAAGTTTTGCGCAAAAGGTGTTTATCGTGAAACACCTTTCGTTCGATTCTTAACGACAACCGCGTTATCGTAAGCCCCATCCCTAAGCTCGCTCAATTCGTTCTATTGCAGCTTCCGATGGTTGCCCGCATCTTCGAGAGACAGATTCAGTTCTTTTTTCGCCCAAAATGCGCGATGCTCTATTTCGACAGGTAGGTAGAAAGCCTTTCCGTACACAAGCCGATAGGGAGACATGCCAAGATCGGTCTTATAAGCGGTTCGAAATGCCCAAAGGGCATCAGTGAGTTTCAGCGATCAATCCTTACGGTTCTTGGAAACCGTCTTCTACAGTATCTGCTTGATTTGCCGATTTGAAACTTCGGCCTGCCCACAAGTTTGGGGGTGGTAGGGCGTAGATAGCTTATGATTATTGGAATATTTCCGCATCAAGGCCTCGAATGTCTTATTGCAGAAATGAGTTCCATTGTCCCTAATGATCGCTCGGGGGTGCCCAAAGCGGGAGAAAATGTTTTCTTTAAGAAACCTAACGACAACCTTGTTGTCGTTAGTCCGGCTGGGCACAGCCTCGACCCACTTAGAGGCGTAATCAACAGCGAGAAGGATGTACAATTTCCCGAAAGAGCTGGGAAACGGCCCCATGAAATCTATCCGCCAAAAGTCGAAAATCACCACAACCAAGATTGGTTGGAGCGGCATCTCGTTCCTCCAGGATATCCGGCCCAAGTGTTAGCACCGGGAGCAAGTCTTGCAATAGTCATGAGCGTCTTTGAAGAGTTGTGGCCAGTAGAAACCATATTGCAAGATCTTCTCAGCTGTCTTTCTGGGGCCAAAATGCCCGCCACATGCTTGATCGTGGCAAAATGACAGCACACTCTCGGATTCCTCGTCAGGGACACACCGACGAATAATCTGGTCGGGACAGTACTTGAACAGATAGAGATCGTCCCAGTAAAAGTGTTTTACTTGGGATAAGAATCGAAGTCTGTCCTGACTTGACCATTCAGTCGGTAATAACCC
Source organism: Agapanthus africanus (assembly GCA_030015575.1). Taxonomy (NCBI): domain Eukaryota; kingdom Viridiplantae; phylum Streptophyta; class Magnoliopsida; order Asparagales; family Amaryllidaceae; genus Agapanthus; species Agapanthus africanus. The sequence continues at coordinate 444,865,247 of JASDDO010000014.1, forward strand.
TGTGGCTAAATAATTCACAATATCTGCGAACCAGGGTTCGCGAGATACTGTCAAGAGCTGTTCATCCGGAAAAACGTCGTTGATCGGAAGTTGAGGCGTCGGCGAAGAAGGAAGTCGTGAGAGATGGTCGGCGACTACGTTTTCACATCCTCTTTTGTCCTTAATGACAAGGTCAAACTCTTGAAGCAAGAGGATCCAACGTATTAGCCGAGATTTTGCATCTTTCTTCGCAAAAGGATGGCGCATAGCAGAATGGTCTGTGTAGACAATGACTGGAGAGCCGATGAGGTAGGGCCTGAACTTTTCTAAAGCAAATACAACTGCTAAGAATTCCTTATCAGTTGTTATATAATTAAGTTGGGTGTCGTTCAGGGTTCGGCTAGCATAATGGAATACGTGCGGCATCTTGTTGATGTGTTGTCCAAGGACAGCACTAATGGCAAAGTCGGATGCATCGCACATAATCTCAAATGGGTGCGTCCAGTCAGGTGAAGAAAGAACGGGAGCAGAAGTGAGTGAGCTTTTTAATGACTTGAACGCAGTCACACAGCTCGAGTTGAAGTCGAATGGCGTGTCCTTGGCCAGCAAAAGAGTCAAGGGCCTAGCAATCTTGCTAAAGTCCTTGATGAACCGTCTATAGAAACCGGCATGGCCAAGGAAGGCTCGGATGTCTCTGACGCATCTGGGAGGAGGGAGATTGGAAATGACCTCAATCTTCGCTTTGTCAACCTCTATTCCATTTTACGAAATGATATGTCCTAAAACAATACCTTCGCGCACCATGAAGTGGCACTTCTCCCAATTCAAAGTGAGGTTCTTGTCCTTACATCGGGTAAGGACAGCGTCAAGATGCAGCAAACACTCGTTGAAGGAATCGCCGAAGATGGAGAAATCGTCCATGAAGATCTCCAGAAATTTTTCCACCATGTCTGAAAAGATTCCCATCATACACCGCTGGAAGGTAGCGGGCGCATTGCATAACCCAAAGGGCATGCGACGATATGCAAACGTGCCGAAAGGACAAGTGAATGCGGTCTTGTCCTGGTCTTTTTCGGCGATGGGAATCTGATTATAGCCGGAGTAGCCATCAAGAAAGCAGTAGTACTCGTGTCTGGCCAATCGTTCAAGCATTTGGTCAATGAAAGGTAGCGGAAAGTGGTCCTTCCGCGTTGCGGCGTTGAGTTTTCTGTAATCGATGCATACTCGCCACCCAGTTTGGGTGCGAGTAGGGATTAACTCGTTCGCCTCGTTAGTGATGACCGTTATACCTGATTTCTTGGGGACAACGTGGATGGGGCTAACCCACTGGCTATCAGAGATAGGGTAAATGATACCACTATCCAGACATTTTACGATCTCCTTCTTCACAGCCTCCTTCATGACTGGGTTGAGTCGCCTTTGTGGATCTCTGGCTGGTTTGGCATCATCCATCAAATGAATGTGATGTTCAACGATCAGGAGACTAATCCCCTTGATGTCTGCCATGGACCAGCCAAGGGCTTGCCTATTGCTGTGCAAGACCGCAAGAAGGGCTTTCTGTTGCTCTGGAGCAAGAGAAGCCGAGATGATAACAGGGAGGGTCTCGTTCTCACCCAAGTAAGCATACTTAAGGTGAGACGGCAAAGGCTTGAGTTCGAGCGTTGGAGGTGAAACGATTGAAGGCAAGATTGGTGAAAAGGTCTCGAACTCAAAAGATTCCAGCAAAGGTTCAAAACGATTGTAAGCGACCGAGTTGGATGGTTCAGGCAACTCATCCGGAAATTTGAAGGATTCAAACTCGGGTTGTGAGCGGCTAAGATCGTTCGAGAATGTGAAACACTCGTAGTCGTTGTCAGGCGTAGAAACAGCAGCAGATTCAAAGACGAACGCACTTGTGGCGTTAAGGTTATCGTGATCGAACAAAAAGTCCTCGAATTCACACTCTTCTGGGGTGATCTCCTGGATCGAGCAAACGTCTAGTATATGAGCATTAGGTTCGGTGGGCTGATTCCCCAACCTAAAAATGTTGAGTTCAATTGTCATATTTCCAAATGATAGGTTCATCGAACCATTGCGACAATTAATCGCAGCATTTGAGGTTGCAAGGAATGGGCGACCGAGTATCACCGGAATTTGATTCCGGGGGTTAGCTACAGGCTGTGTGTCTAATACAATGAAGTTTACAGGGAATATGAAGTCCCCAACCATGATTAACACATCCTCTAGCTCACCCCTAGGATGGGTGATCGATCGGTCGGCCATTTAGAGAGTGCAGTGTGTGGGTTTCAGCTCTCCTACACCTAGTTGCTCATATACTGAGTACGGAAGCAGGTTAACACTGGCACCAAGATCTAATAGTACGCGGTTGATGTTCTTATCCTCAATGGTAATAGAAATCGTAGGACAGCCAGGGTCCTTCCGTTTTTATGGTAAAGATTGGGTTAGAGCATCACTCACAGTACTAGCCAAGAAAACTTTCTTGGGTACCTGAGACATCCTCTTTTTCGTGCATAAGTCCTTTAAGATTTTCGCGTAGGACGGGACATGTTGGACAGCATCTAAATGGGGAATGTTGATGTTAACCTGCTTAAACAACTCCAGAATCTTCTTCATATGTGGATTTTGTTTATTAGACCTCAACCGGTTTGGAAATGGAACGTTTTTAAAATTGGTTGAGTCCAATGCTTGTGGAGGAGATTGTGGAGCTGGAACGGATCCCAGAGCTGGTGTTTTCGTGGAGTGAGAAGTGGGTCTGTTCAAAGTAGAAGAAGAGGAAGAGCCTTTTGAAGAATTAAGAATAGGCTCAGAAGACGAGGAAGGAGAAGAAGAAGAAGAAGCGGCCGGGGTGTCATCGTTGATCGGTGTGCCAATGTTGTTTTGCAGCATCCTTCCCGATCTCAATGTGGTCACGGCACTCACATTATGGTTCTGTTGTTCAAGAGCAACATGTACATTATGTGGGTGACCGGGATAAGGGAGTGGCTGGGATGGGAGCTTCCCCTTTTCTCGCTCGCTTAACGCCGCATTCAGCTGTGCAATCTGGGCCTCGATGGTCTTGATGCTTTGCCCGTGAGCGGCAGTGTGTTGCAGTAAGGACTAAATGGAAGACTGGATGTTGGCAGTGGATTAGGTCGATTGTTTAACGAACGCCTCCAGACTTCGTTCGAGCGAGGAAACCTTATCGTTGTTTGACGGAACAAAGTTGTTTTGAGGAAAAGAATTGTTGGGTGCAAAGTTGTTCGTCTGATTTTGAAAAGGTTGGGGTTGGAAGGGCTGCTGAAACTGATGTTGAGTTTGTTGTTGCTCTTGTTGTTGCGGAAGAGGGGGGCCTCTGGAAATTGTTGCCTTGGATTTGATGCTGATTCTGATTCCAGACAAAATTGGGGTGGTTCCTCCAACCGGGATTGTAGGTGGAAGAGTATGGATCATTTCTTGGTCTTTACTGAAATGCAGCATTAACCTGATCCTGTTCTTGAGATGGTGGATTGTAAGGACACTCTTCGGTTAAGTGAGAAGGATCGGAACAACAAGCGCAAATGGCACGAAGGGGAAGAACAGGGGCAGGAGCAGGAGAAGAAAATTTTCTCTCTATCGCTTCAAGTTTTCTCGTTATTGCAGCCATTTCAGCTTTCATCACAATAGAGACATCAAGTTTGTGAATTCCTACCCTAGACTGACCGGTAGAAGTGGAGGTAGAAGAAGAAGAAGTCGGTCTGGTGCTCTCCCATTGTAGTGTTTGCTCCGCAAGGTCGTCGAAGAATTGCCACGCTTCCTCGTCAGATTTCAATAGGAAGTGGCCCTGACAAATGGTTTCCAACAACTGCTTGGTTGCTGGGATCAGGCCCTCGTATAGGGTTTGGCAAAGTTGCCATCTCTCGATACCATGATGAGGACACTGAACAAGAAGGTCTTTATACCGGTCAAAGCACTTCCAGAAGGGTTCAGAAGGAAGCTGAGAGAATTGCTTGATTTCGTTACGGATCCTTGCGGTTTTATGATTCGGATAAAATTTCTTGAGAAACGCTTTCACAAACTTGTCCCAACTGGTTATGGAGTGGGAAGCGGTGCTATACAGCCATTTTTCAGCAAGATCGCATAAAGTGAACGGAATGACCCGTAGCCGTATAGCATCGTCAGACAGCTGGGTGGTTTTCATCATAGCACAAACATTTTGGAACTTGCTGATGAAGATATAGGCATCTCCAGATTCAAGCCCATGAAATCGCGGAAGCATGTTGATTAAGTGGGGCTTAATTTCAAAGTTATCCACATTGGCCGGTGGAAGAGAAAGACAGGTGGGAAGTGCAGAACGGGTGGGATAGAAACGATCCTGGAGCGCGATTCGCTGCGGCGCTACAACAGGCGGTGGTGGTGGGGTAGTTGCCTCCGTAGGAGGTGGAGTCAATGAGATGTTTGCGTTAAATCCTGACATCGCGGAAGAAGAGGTTGATGAAGGTGAAGGTGAACATGTATGAACAGAATTCTGGTCAACGTCGGAGTTGGCCGGCAAAGGTGAGGCGTGGACGGAGTTTCGACGTCTGAGTCGATCGCGTAGTCGGTTGCGACTAACGTAATGCGGACTAGGCGGGCGCTAGTGTCCCGAGTCCAAGCGAACATACACTAAACGAGTTTAGTATAGTCAAAGTGGAGAAGGTGAGGGTAAGAAAACGTCAATAGAGAAATACGATAGGTGGTGGGTGAAAAAATGGATTCTGGGAACAAAGGGCATGTTTTTATAAAAGTTTTTGGTTTTGTGATTTTTTTCTTTTTCTTTTTTTTTAGAAAGAGATTTACAGAAATATGTACGGGCTTACGGCTTCAAGCAATCACAAACAAGATATGCACAATTACGCCTAGATCTAAGGTCACCTAGGTCAGCTAGACAGCTCCTAACTGTTCCAAAGGGCTAGAAATTGGACCTCAAACCGCCTCTTCTCCAACAATTGCGGCCAGGTAAGTTCCAGGTCACTGGGAGGCTCCCCACTACGTAAGTAGTGGTCCTAATTAAGTAACCACTTGCCTAAGACACACTTGCCTAGACACCGCAAAAGTCAGGATAGGATAAACGGCTGATGCATGTAACTAGTCATCTGTCCTATTGAGCGCGAAGTCTTTAGGGCTGAGTCTAGTATTTTTTTTAAATTAAGCAATGGTCAATGCATATGCTTTTTGTGATTTCTGGGGTCCTGGGAAGGGTGATGAAATCCTCACCCAATCTGAATTGGTTTCAAGCCCCTTAAAGTCCGTATTAATAAATGCAAAGCAGTAACAAATCAACTGCAATCAATTTTTATTTTTTTAGCGCGGCGCAAAGAATCCTGCACAAGAACAATTTATTAGAAGGGGGAAGAGAATTTTGCGCAAAGAATGCTGCAGAAAACACAGTTTAGTGGAGTTCAGAGGAGTGGGCGAGAGAAGAAAAACACTCACAGAAATTTTGGCACCCTGAAGGCTCCAAATGGCCGCGGTTCTGCGGCCAAACACGTGCTCAGGCCGCGGTTCCGCTGCAGAAAAGAGAGATTGGGCTTCCAAAATTTTTGGGTGTGCTGGTCTGGGTGTTCTATGCTTGTCTGGATTTCCTGAATCTTGATTTGCTCACTGTATCTGCTCGAGATTTTCACTGTAGACCGTTGGCTCCGTCTTGATTCGTCGTGGTGTAGCCGCGAGTTATGGGTCTAACTTCCCACGTCTTTGGCACTGAACTCGAACTTCGTATTATCCTGCACACTTACACAAAAACTAATCAATAATAACAAAATGATTTTTTACAATGTATATTTTTTTTTGTTTTGTTTTTCGGTTGGATTTATATTCACAAATTAACCCGAAAGTACACAAAGAAATAAACTACCGTCTCCCCGGCAACGGCACCATTTGATTGGTAGAGTTTTTGCATGCTAAGTTTGTTACCGCAATCAAGACGGTTTCGCTTGTAGCTAGCCGGTTGAATACGGGTCGTCCGCAGGGAGATGGGAATCTTTTTCTATGTGCTTTAACGAGTTAAGTCCAATTGTCCAGGTTTGTTTTTAGATTACTTAAGTGCTAAAATGATATATATAGAGAGCTTGTTAGGGTTAGGATTAGGTTAGTTTGAGTTAGGAGTCACTCACTTTTTTCGTTGCCACTCTTAATATCGGTGTTACGGTAATCGGCAACAACGGGGATTAGCACGACTAGGAAGGAACTTCCGAGTATAAGCTAGGCTTTCCAATGCATAAGTTCTTCCTTTTGGTGCTTGTCCGTCCGTTCTTGGCTCTTAGCCTTAACCTCCGGTTAATTCAACCACAACCGGTCTCACTACGGAATCACCGCTATCTTGTAGAATAGGCTGCCGTAGGGAATGGATTGTGGTTCAATTAACGGGAGTTCGATTTAAGATGTTGGGCAAGGAAAGAGTGAGAGAGATTTCCTTCTCTCAAACTTTCCTTATCCAACCCTAACAAGTATGGAAACTACTCACCCATTACAAGAAAAATGAAAATAAAACAAAGGAGGAAGATAGAAAGAAAGAGGTTAGAAGATTACAACTTGCAATTTGCGACCTCACTTCGGCAAGGATCAAGCGTAAGCATCATGGTTGTTTAAGGATAAAGGAAAAGAGAACAAGAAAGAAACAAACACAAATAACAACAACTAAATTAGCAAATGAAAATTACAAGCAATAATAGTTAACAAAATAAAAAGACAAGCATGGTAAGAACAAGAACTCCTTTATTCATTCTTCACTCACAAAAGCTTACTACAAGTTTTTTAATGGAGAAGGGATGAGAGGAGGAGGAAGAACAACAACATATAACCTAAAATCTAAATACAAGATTATGGACCCTTGGCTTTGGCAAGTTCTGGACTATTTATAGGCAGGGAACTGGAAATCTACGGCAACAATCTGCCTCTTCATAAAAAGACCAAAATAACCCTGAAGTTTCGTCAACTGAGGATGCCGTACGGCCGCGGTTCCGCGTCCTAAGCATGCTTATGCCGCCGAACCGCGGCTCTTTGGAGGAGTTGGCTCCTCGGATTTTGTGGTTTTTCCTAGATTTCTTTGTACTTCAGTATGGTATGTGATTTTTCTCAGAAGCTCTTCACAATTTCTCTAGAATTTCAGCAAATCAAAAGGTGATTGGATGTGGATCTTTTTATCATGAGTTCCTCGAGCTCCACGTAGATTTCTTGGATCTTGTGTTGCCATTGAGCCTTATGCATGAAAATGGCATTGATTTGCCATTTTGTCTCTTAAACTGGTGTGTGGCAACATACGGATAGAGAGCGGAGACCCGTGTTTTATCTGTGGTTGGCAGGAACCCGGATTTTGTCATGCTTTTCCATGAATTTCACCGTTTAGAGCCGAGAACATGTATCCTGCAATTGACTAGCAAACACGGCTCAAGAATACCTACCGATAAGCAATATGATAAAAATTGGGCGGTATAAAAATGCAAAAATCTGATATGAACACCTCACAAACTTGATATCAAACTTAAAAATTTGACTCCCAAAATGGCCTCCAAAATGCTAACTTGCTCCTTGATCCAAGCTAGATTAGGCTAAGGAATAATGGGTAAGGATTTGATTTAGAGTTTGTGGGATTTTGTATTGATTTTTGATGGATTTTTGGGGAATTTTGAAGTGGGAATGAAGTGGGGGGAAATTTGGGGCTGCTCATGGGAGGCTCGTCCATGTGAGGAAGGGGATGGGTTTGTGCGAGTGTGTGGAAACATCTTAGATTAAGTTAACCCTTAAACCTCCATTAATGCAACTCACATCAATCTTATCTTTAATTCATTTTCTTTTCTATTTTCCTAATCCTAGAAAAGTCTAGAACACTTAAGATATTTGGAGAAAAAGAAAACAATTTTGTAAACTTGTATTTAAGTTGACATGGTTCACATTTGTATATTTAACCCATTCCAATTTGTAATTACCACTAATTAAATATATAAATAAAAGCTTATAATAAAAAATTAATTAAGGAAAAAATATTTAAGTGAACTAATAATTATAAGTGACTAATTAAATACCACGTACAAGAAATTACATAGTTAAACTAGGTGCATTTAAGTCTATATTGAAAAATCATTATATCTTGGTTTTTACGGAAAATACAAATTATTTTACCGATTATTGGAAAATTCGCCAAAACTATTTCTAAAACGTTACAAATAGCTGCGTGTAGTGGTCCTTCGCTCCAAGTAGTGATCTTCCGGACTCTAGAATGGCTCCACAAGATGAAAGGAACAAGCTTGCACGACGTCTTTAAGGCCGAAGATGTCTACGTCGAGAAGACACTAACCCAAGCTATCTCTTCACTAATTTGGAATTAGTGAAGCTAACACCCTAAACTAAATGGCTAATCTAGTGGATGATGATGAAGTTGGATTTTTTCTCACTTTAGAATTAATTTTCGCACTCTTTTACTTGACCTTGAGAAAGCTAGAGAGCTCAATGAAGAAGATGAAGCAAATAATGGATGAGAGAGTGAATGGCAACAATGGGTGAGTTCATATCTTATATGACTCTTGTAGAGACTTAACCATGGCTTAAGATAATGGTTAGGTTAATAAATATCTAATGTAAAACAAATTTAGTGGACTAAGTCAATAGTTTCCACAAGCTTCAAAGCTTGCAACCATGCTTAATTTCCATCAATTTATATTTGCATTAAATAAATAAAACCATAATTATCTAATAGCATGGTATGAGTCTCATATACCCATGTTTCGTATATAAACTAGCATGACACAATAATATATATCACATATATATTTAGTGTGCAAAAGTGAGAAAAAAGAATGCTTACGTGAGCTAATATTATTTAATGTAAATTAATAAATCAAATATATAATTATACATTAAATCATTAAATCAACAATTGATTTAATAATCCGGCTATATCTCATATGACCGACTAATATTATTTGTATCAACTTATCGAATAAATACTTGATTCGATAACCCGTCTATATCTCATATAACTGACCGATATTATAAACCGCGAGAATAGAATACGGTATAACATGCTCGTATTAATCTCGGTCGCGCACATATCATATATGTACTCCTACTTCATTTTGCCCGAGCCAGTAAACCTCTGTGTAGGACTCTAAAGACTCATCAATACGCCGACAGTAGGTGATGATCATATCAGTCACCCACAAGCCGTCAGCGGTACTAGCTGGACGTAACAACTACCCAGGTATTGAGCGATCAGAAGATCAACAAGCAAGCCTGCTCATACTCATGTAAAGCATATCAGTAACACTATCGTACAGTCCGGTCACTTCGTCTGATATGTCGCATATCAAGTCTAGGGGTGGTAAACGTCAGACCTCAGTAACCGATAAGTCGTGCCCATATGAGGCTCATAACGGGTCGAGAAGCTACTGATAACACTTACCAGTAAATCTCCGTATCAGCCCTGGCCAGGGACTTCCTGTTATAGCCAATCGAGCACAGCGCAACATCAACCCCCAATACCGGGAGAGACGAATCCCCTCCTATCGCTGATTGCCTCCATGTGACTCGGGACTGTACCCAGAGCCACCGTTTTGCACGTTCTCTTGAACGTGGTAATGTGGAAATCAAACCACAGTGGGAATCACACGAGACTCTATGACGATCTCGGGTCTACATACTAACCTGTACCATTATCACCAGAGAACTGCTATCTGACGATAGGTTTAATACCAACTAGAAGTTCTCGGTGAGTCCGTTCAGTGTACCCAGTCTCCACTGAGCACTCGTACGTCTTTGATGTCAAACACCAATGGATGTGGGATCATCCATCGCCCATCATATGGGTCAAGAAGCGTATACGCTAGTCTACTCTGGAATATCGATACCCTGTCTCGGTACATCCTCGACTAGGAATAATTAAAGGATGTACTTGTGGACTACCATGTCCCCACTAGTATGATCTCTATCATAGTCCTGGAAGGCAAGTATACATCCTAAGGGCTTTATCAACATGTGAGAGCAAGACAGTATCACAATACAAGTCTACATGTTAAGTCAAAGAGCAACCATATAACATACTATCATGTCGAGCAAGAAAGTCCTCCCTATATATGTCCAAGCATCCACTATAATATACATCATATATACAATAATGGCCTCTAGGGCATACACATAACTAACAATCTCTTACTTGCATTAAGGCCAGTTGTTGTACTATCTCATACCCAACATCCTGAAGAGTCTCTCAAATTGTATCTGGGGTATGGCCTTCGTGAGTGGTTCCGTTGTGTTGTTCTTCGTGTCAACTCTCCTGACCTCGATCTCCCGGCGATCAATTATCTCCCGGATCATATAATACTGTCTCAGAATATGCCTGGATCGCTGATGGGACCTGGGTTCCATGGCCAAAGCCACAGCTCCATTGTTATCACAATACAAAGGTATTGGATGCTCGTGGACGGAACCATACCAAGTTCTTTTATGAACTTTTTCATCCAGACAGCATCTTTGGCAGTATCATTGGCAGCGATGTATTCAGCCTCCATTGTCGAGTCTGCCACGGTTTCCTATTTGGAACTCTTCCAATAAACCGCCCCACCATTGAGGGAGAAGACAAATCCCGAGACCGACTTAGAGTCGTCCTTATCACTCTGGAAGCTCGAATCGGTAAAGGACTCCACTTGGAGTTTACCGTTACCATACACCAAGAACATCTCTTTAGTCCTTCTCAAGTACATGAGAATGTTCTTCACAGCTGTCCGTGATTCTCTCCAGGATCTGCTTGATGCCTACTCACTACACTTAGTGAGTATGCTACATCGGTTCTGGTGCATAGCATCGCGTATATGATAGAGCCTACTGCCGAAGCATAGGGTATCCCTTGCATCTGAGCTCTCTCCAAATCAGTCTTGGGAGACATATCTTTTGAGAGTGTGAGTCCTGAGATCGTGGGGTAAATTCCCATGCTTGGAATCTTCCATACTAAACCTCTTTAGTTTGGTGTTAATGAACCTGGATTGGGACAATCCCAGTATCCATTTAGATCTATCTCTATAGATCTTAATCCCCATGATATAAGAGGCATCACATAGATCTTTCATTAAGAATCTTTGTGATAAGAAGAGCTTGACCGAGTGCAGCATATGAACATCATTTCCTATCAAGAGTATGTCATCCACGTACAATACGAGGAAGACAACCTTACTCTCAGCCACCTTCTTGTATATACAAGGTTCATCTACGTTTTTGATGAAGTCAATGTAACCCTTCGAAAATCGTTTAGGCAGTTTTTCGGTAATCGGCTAATTTTTCGGCTTTTTCCGTAAAAAGTCAAAATAGGTATTTTTCATTGTAGACCTAATTATACAAAATTTAGATAAGATATTACTATAATTTTGTCACTAAAATGTCACTTATAATTTTCTAGTTAAATAAAAAAAATAATTCGTAATTAATTATTTTTTTATTATTTTAAGCCTTTTTAAATACATTAAATTAGTGATAAATACAAATTTAATTAGGTAAATTTCATAATTAGGAGTCTTTATAAACTAAAATATGGTGTTAATAAAATTATATCATGTCTTGCAAACTTTTGGTTTTAGGGTTGGAAATTTAATGGAAAAATGGTGTAAAATGAGGTTTTTTTTGTAAATTGTTGACATGAAAGCATTAAATGACAACATGGGGTGTTTATTGACCTAGAAACTTCTCCAAATTTCACCACACCCTCCTCCTCTTCCTGCTGGTCGAATTTCAGCAGCTCCCCCTTCACTTCTCACTTCATTCTTGCTTCTAAAATCATGATAAAATCATGACAAATCCACAGAATTGCACCATTTTCTTCATAGATTCAAACCAAAACCTTAATCCCTCCATTCCCTAACCCTAATTAGTTAGAGAAGTGGAGAAAGGAGGCCACTTTGGAGGCTTAGTGCAAGTTGGGGTTCACTTGGGAGGTATAATTCCTAAACTAGTTGTTAATTTGTAGTTTAATAAAGCTAGTTTAGTATTTTAAAGTGATTAATTTCATTGTAATGGTTAGTTTTGAAATTTCAAGAAAGGGATGATGTTCTAGATTAGGGTTTGTAGCATGGTGGTTGAATTTAAGTTAGGGTTTGGTTATCTAATTGATTGGAGTGGTTAATTGCGTAGTGTTATACTCGCTAAATTGACAAAATTGCGATGTTTGTATCGAATCGGTAAGCAAATTGCTTACTAGATTTTTATAAAAATTAGAATGCGATCAAATTGAGTTATGTTAGCGATGTAATTAGCTTCGTATAGGACTATTAGAGTGCGAGAACGCAGGGTTTTTTCTAGCCGGATTTTAGTTTTGTCGATTTCCCCGAAATGACGATTCTAGTTAAAGATTAGCGATTTTCGTGCGTTTTTCCGCCCACCGAGTGCATATTATGTTTAATTCGAGAGCGTCAGTATTGGTATATTGTGACTTGCATCATTTTAGGATATGTAATCTTATGCTTGGTGTTGTGCAAATTTAGGATCGATCGGAGAAACATCGGATACGGCGCGTAAAGGCAAGGCGGTGGTCGGATCAGATTAGCGGAGATTTCAGGTGAGTAGATATATTCATCTATGGGGGAATCGTCTGGATGGCGCGAGGCGCCCCCCCTAGTTAGGATTACCCTACTTTTGCAAGATTTATATATTATCTAACTTATCCATTCATGTACACTGCATAACCTTATAGCGAACAGTATATTACATTGCATGGACACTAATCTATACTTATGCGATATCACTTCGTAAGGCACGAACACCATTACCATTGGCATCTGTTGCACGCGCACTAATCATGTGACACACACGCCTTTGGTAATTGCCATGCCACGTGCACTATAGAACCTGTTTAACTTAATAACATCATTGCATTCATACATGATATATGGAGTTGCATAGCATGCATATACCTCGCATTACCATCATATCTACATAGATTTCTAGCCAAAACTCATATCATATACATTGATATCATAGACATTTATCATATATAACATGTGAACATTATGATTTTCTCGAGGATTTCAGTATTTCTGTGATTTCTGGATTTTTGGGGAAAACTGCAAGAATTTAACAAAAGCTTATATTTATCGTTTTTAAAACAAAGTTGCGGTTTTCTCGTGATGTATGTGTCGTCCACCATGAGTTTTCATGCTTTCTGTTGGATTTCGAGACCCGATTCGAGGAGTGGATGAACCGTCTCGGGTACATGGTGGGCCCGGTATGGTACCCGGGGCAAGAAGATCGAGTTGTAGACGATGAGCCTGGCAGGGGAAGACTACCTACCGGTGATGTCTGGCACGGCGGATATCTAGAGGATACCGACCGTTGTCGTGAGATTTATGATATGGGCCGATCCGGACTGACGGAGCCCGATATTGAGACAGATATGATTCCTATTTGGTGTCGATGCTTGACACGGGTTTTCAGATGATTTATTGATGATACTTAGCTATTGTACAGATATTCATTTTCTAAAAGATAAGAATGCAGTAACCTTAACATTTAAAACACTTAAAGAGTTAGAAAAGACATTGCATACATGTTCATGCATACTAGAGATATTATATCACATATGGACATACAGGTTGTTCCGCATTGCGTGCATTCTTACGATTGCCTTACTAGATGTTATATTTACTCACGAGCTAGCAACTCACCCCCGTTGTGCCACAGCGTCTTGCAGGTCGGACCCGTCACTCTTGTAGCGGCGGCTATCTTATCATCAGCTCCTTTTGTGCAGACTCGCGACATCGCCCGTAGGTGGGTTGCGAGCATATTTTATATCTTTTGCTTTATCATTGTATCTAGTATTCTCCATCTACCACTTTATATTGTATATGTGACCTAGTTGTGAGACTGAGAGGTTGTATATTTGTGTTTTCTTTTGGGTCGAGCTCACTTGAGCCGGCGTTGCGTTTTCTGATATTTTGGGTTTCTTCTATGCTCTTTTCTTGGTATTGCTTATATATTGCATGTGGTTGTGATCCGCCTTGGGCGAAGAGCTAGCTCCTGCTTGAGGATGCCATTGTTATGATTTCATATGTATTATCTTGTTGTACCCATTTTGGGGGATAGAAAATACAGGGGAGACTCTGCCGAAATTTTCGGAAATTTTTGATGTTTTAAAAAGGGATTCTATGCAACTTAAATGATTTTAAAACCGTTTTCATTAAGGGTTTTCCTTCACTCTCTTTTGATTCTGGTTTAGATTTTCTGGGCTTTGGCTGACTTAGGTTACGGTACGCCTTTAGACGTCTCGTAATCTAAGTGCCAGTTACGTTCCGTACTTTCGGGTCGTGACAAAGTTGGTATCAGAGCGTAGGTTTTACCTTTCTGAGTGTAGGACGACCTTGGTAGATGGAGTTGGTGACTTAAGCAGAGTGGCGTAGCGTGGATATGATCCGCGGCATACTTACGATACGGTACTCCGCCTAAGTAACCTTAGGACATAATTGCTTGTATTTCCTTTCTTGATTCCTTGCATTCCTTGATTCAATTGAAATGTCCTTATCAGTCCTGTTTCTTATTCCAGCTTCGATGCCGCCAAAGACTACGAGAGCTCAGCGGGCTGCCGCTAGGGATGAGATTCGAGCGGGCTCGTCTGAGGCGAGGATCGAGCGGGAGGATACGCCTACCCCTCAGGGTCATACTGATCCGCCTTATCCAGACCGTATTGCCAGATTAGAGGCCGGCATGCAAGAGTTGCGACAGATGATGGGATCTTTAGTTGAGTCCAGCCGGGCACAGAGATCCGAGGACGTTCCTTCCACCGCACAGACCACGATCGTACCTGCTACACAAATGGTCACTCCTGCTGCTACTACGGAGACTATCCCTGTTTCACTACAGGAGTTTATGAGATTAAGACCTCCAGCTTTTACCGGTACAGATGCGACAGAGGACCCACAGGCATTTCTTGATAGGATGGCTCGGATTTGCCTTTCGTTGAGGTGTTCTGATGATAGATTGGTGGAGTTTGCGAGTTTTCGTCTGGAGGGTCTTGCCCAGACATGGTACGACTCAGTAGAGAGAGGTCGAGCTGCAGGTCTGCCTTCTATGACCTGGGATGAGTTTACATCTGCATTTCATGCCCGTTTTCTTCCGGAGAGTGTCCGAGATGCTCGAGCCCGTAGCTTTGAGTCTTTGCGCAAGACTCCTGGGATGACAGTGTCGGAGTATGATATACAGTTTACCCAGTTGTCTCGATATGCTCCGTACCTAGTCGACAGAGAAGAGAAGAGAATAAAGAGGTTTGTACGAGGGCTTGATACACAGCTATTCCTTGCCATCGGCACCCAGCACTTTGATACATACGCAGCCGCGATGGATGCAGCCTTACTTTTGGAGGAGCGTATTTCCGAGACTCCGGTCGTTTCTGGGCCGAAGAGGATCCGTACTGATACGCCAGCTCAGCGGCAGATGGGCAGACACCGTGATAGATCATTTCCGGGAGATAGTGGAGGCAGAGGATTGAGACGATGTCAGTTATTCGGTTCATATCCACAGACCCAGCAGTCGTCTCCAGGATGTTTTCGGTGTGGGAGTCAGTATCACCGTGTCAGAGACTATACCATGGGACGTCCGGGTGCGGCGACAGTCCCACATGTGACTTTACCACCCTCACCACCTTCGCAGAGAGCTTTACTTCCTACTCCTGATGATGCTTCACGCCAGCCAGATGCTTCTAGAGGCCGTGGCCGTGGCGGTCCGGTTCCGAGAGGACGAGGCGACAGAGGCAGAGGCAGAGGCCGAGGTAGAGGCAGAGGACAGCTAGCTATTAGTGGTGGACAGGCCCGAGTGTTTGCGTTGACTCCTCAGGATGCACAGGCATCCAATACCGTCGTGACAGGTACTCTGCCAGTATGTTCTTTTGATGCACGGGTATTATTTGATCCAGGCTCCACACATTCCTATGTATCCACATACTTTGCACCGAGGTTGGGCCGAGAGTCTTCTCTGTTAGATCAGCCGCTTGTCGTTATTACCCCGGTAGGCGAGTCTTTTGTTGCCCGTTTCGTATACCGATCATGTTCCGTTCGTATCGGGGAGAGAGATTCTTCAGTTGATTTGATTCTCCTCGATATGCTAGACTTTGACGTTCTTCTTGGTATGGACTAGCTAGCCACCTGTTATGCATCCGTGGACTGCCGTGAAAAAGCAGTCAGATTCAGTTTTCCTGGTGAGCCGGTACTTATTATTCAGGGAGATCGTAGCGCTACCCTTCCCAGCTTGATTTCTTCTCTTCGCGCTGGTCAGCTCTTAAGGAAAGGGTGTCAGGGATTCATAGCTTATGTTTGTGATACTAGCTCCACAGAGGTTCCGTTGGACCAGGTCCCTGTTGTGAGAGAGTTTCCTGATGTATTCCCTGACGAGCTGCCTGGTCTGCCACCAGAGCGTGAGATTGAGTTCTGTATTGACTTGATCCCTGGCACGGGGCCTATCTCTATACCGCCTTATCGGATGGCCCCGGCGGAGCTGAGAGAGCTAAAGGATCAGTTACAGGACTTGCTGGACAAAGGGCTTATCCGACCGAGTGTGTCACTTTGGGGTGCTCCCGTCTTGTTTGTAAAGAAGAAGGACGGAAGTATGCGTTTATGCATTGATTATCGTCAGCTGAACCGGGTTACTGTGCGGAACAAGTATCCCCTACCCCGCATTGATGACTTATTTGATCAGCTCCAGGGTGCAGGGTTCTTCTCGAAGGTTGATTTACGATCAGGTTATCACCAGTTGCGGGTTCGGAAGGAGGATATTCCGAAGACAGCTTTCCGTACTCGATATGGTCATTATGAGTTCTTTGTGATGTCGTTCGGGCTCACCAATGCCCCGACAGCGTTTATGGATTTGATGAACCGCGTATTCAGGCCGTATCTCGATCAGTTCATCATTGTGTTCATTGAAGACATCTTGGTTTATTCTCGGAGCCGGGAGGAGCATGAGCAGCACTTACGTGTCACATTGCAGACTTTGAGGGAGCATCAGCTGTTCGCCAAATTCTCCAAGTGCGCATTCTGGTTAGACAGTGTAGACTTCTTGGGTCATGTGGTGACGAGAGATGGTATTTGTGTGGACCCGAAGAAGATCGAGGCAGTTCAGCGTTGGCCTAGACCAGTATCAGTTACAGAGGTTCGCAGCTTTCTAGGTCTGGCCGGCTATTATCGACGTTTCGTCCAGGATTTCTCCCGCATTGCTGCACCTTTGACCGGGTTGACCCGGAAGGGGGTTCCTTTTGATTGGACCCAGGCATGTGAGGATAGTTTCCAGCAGTTGAAGACTCGTCTGACTACTGCACCAGTGTTAGCATTGCCTTCAGGATCAGGCGGGTTCCTGGTATATTATGATGCTTCTCGAGTGGGGTTGGGCTGTGTATTGATGCAGCACAACAGAGTTATCGCGTATGCTTCTCGGCAGCTGAGGAAACACGAACAGAACTACCCCACCCATGATTTAGAAATGGCTGCAGTGGTATTTGCACTTAAGATCTGGAGACATTACCTATACGGTGAGTCGTGCCAGATATTCACTGACCACAAGAGTTTGAAGTATATCTTCCAGCAACGTGATCTGAATCTGAGACAGCGCCGATGGATGGAGCTGGTGAAGGATTATGACTGCGAGATTTTATACCATCCGGGCAAGGCGAATGTGGTGGCAGATGCTTTGAGTAGGAGGCCCGGAGGTAGCTTATCTTGTTTGAGCGCAGTATATATGCAGTCGACGGTGGATTGGCAGGTTTTATGTGATAGCAGAGTGCAGTTCGAGTTTACTCCCACAGGGGGACAGCTGGCCCATTTCAGAGCACGCCCACAGTTACTTGACCGTATCCGCGAGGCACAGTCCGGCGATGCCCGTACATTAGAGATTATTGAGCAGATTCGGCAGGGCAGAGTTTCCGAGTTCGTGATTGATGATCAGGGGATACTTCGATTTGGGACTCGACTGTGTGTGCCAGATTCAGAGGGACTGAGGCGTGATATTCTCGAGGAGGCACATAGATCAGTATACAACGTGCATCCAGGTTCCACCAAGATGTACCGTGATTTGAGAGAGGTTTACTGGTGGGACGGGATGAAAAAGGATATTACAGACTTTGTGTCGAGATGCCTGACTTGTCAGCAAGTCAAGGCCGAACACCAGAGGCCAGCCGGCGAGTTACAGCCTTAGCCCATCCCTGAGTGGAAGTGGGAGCAGGTCTCCATGGACTTCGTTGTGGGTCTACCCAGGACCAGTCGAGGGTATGACTCTATTTGGGTGATTATGGATCGACTGACGAAAGCGGCTCACTTTCTGCCAGTGAAGAGCACTTTTGGATTTTCTCAGTACGCCCAGGTTTATATTGATGAGATAGTGCGACTGCCTGGTGTTCCGACTTGCATCGTGTCCGACCGTGGCATCCAGTTTACCAGCCGATTGTGGCAGAAACTACAGGAAGCTTTGGGCACCCGATTGAGTTTTAGCACAGCCTTTCATCCGCAGACTGACGGTCAGTCGGAGCGTACTATTCAGACTCTTGAGGACATGCTCAGAGCTTGTGTTTTAGATTTCAGTGGTAGCTGGGATCGTCATTTGCCTTTGATCGAGTTTTCCTACAATAATAGCTTCCAGGAGACGATTCAGATGGCACCTTTTGAGGCTTTATATGGGAGGAGATGTCGATCGCCTGTATGTTGGACAGAGCTCAGGGAGAGCAGTGCTTTGGGGCCGCAGATTGTACAGGAGACGATCGAGAAGTTACAGCTGATTCGGGACAGGATGAGAGCGGCACAAAGCAGGCAGAAATCATATGCTGACAGGCGCCGTCGCCGACTCGAGTTCGCTGTTGGCGATCATGTTTTCCTGAAGGTCTGTCCGATGAAAGGTGTGATGAGATTTGGGCGGAAAGGGAAACTGAGTCCTAGGTATGTTGGTCCTTTCGAGATCCTAGAGCGTGTTGGTCCAGTCGCTTATCGGTTAGCTCTTCCGCCCAGCTTCCCCGATGTTCACCCCGTATTCCATGTCTCGATGCTCCGCAAGTACCTTCATGATCCATCCCAGGCGATTCAGCACCAGACGATCCAGCTGGATCGTGATCTTTCTTTCACCGAGCAGCCGGTGGTCATCTTGGATCGGCAGGTGAAGAAATTGAGGTCGAAGGTCATACCGTCCGTCAAAGTCCTTTGGCGTGGCCCGAACAGCGAGGAGGTCACCTGGGAGACCGAGGTCGAGATGAGGAAGAGATATCCCCATCTTTTTGAAGGTACGCGTAGTTAAATTCTAAATTCGGGGACCGAATTTCTTTAAGGGGGGAAGATTGTAACCCTTCGAAAATCGTTTAGGCAGTTTTTCGGTAATCGGCTAATTTTTCGGCTTTTTCCGTAAAAAGTCAAAATAGGTATTTTTCATTGTAGACCTAATTATACAAAATTTAGATAAGATATTACTATAATTTTGTCACTAAAATGTCACTTATAATTTTCTAGTTAAATAAAAAAAATTCGTAATTAATTATTTTTTTATTATTTTAAGCCTTTTTATATACATTAAATTAGTGATAAATACAAATTTAATTAGGTAAATTTGATAATTAGGAGTCTTTATAAGCTAAAATATGGTGTTAATAAAATTATATCATGTCTTGCAAACTTTTGGTTTTAGGATTGGAAATTTAATTGAAAAATGGTGTAAAATGAGGTTTTTTTTTGTAAATTGTTGACATGAAAGCATTAAATGACAACATGGGGTGTTTATTGACCTAGAAACTTCTCCAAATTTCACCACACCCTCCTCCTCTTCCTGCTGGTCGAATTTCAG
This sequence comes from Agapanthus africanus, assembly GCA_030015575.1. Lineage (NCBI taxonomy): Eukaryota > Viridiplantae > Streptophyta > Magnoliopsida > Asparagales > Amaryllidaceae > Agapanthus > Agapanthus africanus. The sequence continues at coordinate 444,884,996 of JASDDO010000014.1, forward strand.
CAGCTCCCCCTTCACTTCTCACTTCATTCTTGCTTCTAAAATCATGATAAAATCATGAAAAATCCACAAAATTGCACCATTTTCTTCATAGATTCAAACCAAAACCTTAATCCCTCCATTCCCTAACCCTAATTAGTTAGAGAAGTGGAGAAAGGAGGCCACTTTGGAGGCTTAGTGCAAGTTGGGGTTCACTTGGGAGGTATAATTCCTAAACTAGTTGTTAATTTGTAGTTTAATAAAGCTAGTTTAGTATTTTAAAGTGATTAATTTCATTGTAATGGTTAGTTTCGAAATTTCAAGAAAGGGATGATGTTCTAGATTAGGGTTTGTAGCATGGTGGTTAAATTTAAGTTAGGGTTTGGTTATCTAATTGATTGGAGTGGTTAATTGTGTAGTGTTATGCTCGCTAAATTGACAAAATTGCGATGTTTGTATCGAATCGGTAAGCAAATTGCTTACTAGATTTTTATAAAAATTAGAATGCGATCAAATTGCGTTATGTTAGCGATATAATTAGCTTCGTATAGGACTATTAGAGTGCGCGAACGCGGGGTTTTGTCTAGCCGGATTTTAGTTTTGTCGATTTCCCCGAAATAACGATTCTAGTTAAAGATTAGCGATTTTCGTGCGTTTTTCCGCACACCGAGTGCATGTTATGTTTAATTCGAGAGCGTCGGTATTGGTATATTGTGACTTGCATCATTTTTGGATATGTAATCTTATGCTTGGTGTTGTGCAAATTTAGGATCGATCGGGGAAACATCGGATACGGCGCGTAAAGGCAAGGCGGTGGTCGGATCGGATTAGCGGAGATTTCAGGTGAGTAGATATATTCATCTATGGGGGAATCGTCTGGATGGCGCGAAGCGCCCCCCTAGTTAGGATTACCCTACTTTTGCAAGATTTATATATTAGCTAACTTATCCATTCATGTACACTGCATACCCTTATAGCGAACAGTATATTACATTGCATGGACATTCATCTATACTTATGCGATATCACTTCGTACGGATTACCATTGGCATCTGTTGCACGCGCACTAATCATGTGACACACACGCCTTTGGTAATTGCCATGCCACGTGCACTATAGAACCTGTTTAACTTAATAACGTCATTACATTCATACATGATATATGGAGTTGCATAGCATGCATATACCTCGCATTACCATCATATCTACATAGATTTCTAGCCAAAACTCACATCATTCACATTGATATCATAGACATTTATCATATATAACATGTGAACATTATGATTTTCTCGAGGATTTCAGTATTTCTGTGATTTCTGGATTTTTGGGGAAAACCACAAGAATTTAACAAAAGCTTATATTTATCGTTTTGAAAACAAAGTTGCGGTTTTCTCGTGATGTATGTGTAGTCTACCATGAGTTTTCATGTTTTCTGTTGGATTTCGAGACCCGATTCGAGGAGTGGATGTACCGTCTTGGGTACACGGTGGGCCCGGTATGGTACCCGGGGCAAGAAGATCGAGTTGTAGACGATGAGCCTAGCAGGGGAAGACTACCTACCGGTGATGTCTGGCGTGGCGGATATCCGGAGGATACCGACCGTTGTCGTGAGATTTATGATATGGGCCGATCCGGACTGACGGAGCCCGATATTGAGACAGATATGATTCCAATTTGGTGTCGATGCTTGACACGGGTTTTCAGATGATTTCTTGATGATACTTAGCTATTGTACAGATATTCATTTTCTAAAAGTTAAGAATGCAGTAACCTTAACATTTAAAACACTTAAAGAGTTAGAAAAGACATTGCATACATGTTCATGCATACTAGAGATATTATATCACATATGGACATACAGGTTGTTCCGCATTGCGTGCATTCTTACGATTGCCTTACTAGATGTTATATTTATTCACGAGCTGGCAACTCACCCCCGTTGTGCCACAGTGTCTTGCAGGTCGGACCCGTCACTCTTGTAGCGGCGGATATCTTATCATCAGCTCCTTTTGTGCAGACTCGCGACATCGCCCGTAGGTGGGTTGCGAGCATATTTTATATCTTTTGCTTTATCATTGTATCTAGTATTCTCCATCTACCACTTTATATTGTATATGTGACCTAGTGGTGGGACTGAGAGGTTGTATATTTGTGGTTTCTTTTGGGTCGAGCTCACTTGAGCCGGCGTTGCGTTTTCTGATATTTTGGGTTTCTTCTATGCTCTTTTCTTGGTATTGCTTATATATTGCATGTGGTTGTGATCCGCCTTGGGCGAAGAGCTAGCTCCCGCTTGGGGATGCCATTGTTATGATTTCATATGTATTATCTTGTTGTACCCATTTTGGGGGATAGAAAATACAGGGGAGACTCTGCCGAAATTTTCGGAAATTTTTGATGTTTTAAAAAGGGATTCTATGCAACTTAAATGATTTTAAAACCGTTTTCATTAAGGGTTTTCCTTCACTCTCTTTTGATTCTGGTTTAGATTTTCTGGGCTTTGGCTGACTTAGGTTAGGGTACGCCTTTAGACGTCTCGTAATCTAAGTGCCAGTTACGTTCCGTACTTTCGGGTCGTGACAGTCAAACTCTTTGACTACCACATCAAAACGAATGTTTAAACTCCGCGATGCCTGCTTTAACCCGTAGATGGATTTAAGCAGCTTGCACACCTTTCCGCTGCTCCCACTGTCCACGAAGCCCTCTGGCTAAATCATGTACACGCTCTCTTCTAAATCACCATTTAGAAAGGCGGTCTTAACATCCATTTGCCAGATTTCGTAGTCATGGTATGCAGCGATGGCAAATGTGATCCGGATGGACTTAAGCATAGCCACTGGAGAAAATGTTTCATCATAATCCACGCCTGGTCGTTGACGATAACCTTTTGCAACAAGTCTAGCTTTGAAAGTCTAAACTTTTCCATCTACACCAAATTTTTTCTTCAAGATCCACTTGCTCCGGATGGGTTTTACCCCTTCAGGAGCATCTTCCAAAGTCCATACTTTGTTGGTGTACATGGATTCCATCTCAGATCGCATTGCATCCAGCCAATTCACAGTGTCCTCACTCTTTATGGCCTGCTCGAAGCTAGTTGGGTCATCATCTTCCATGATGCAATCCTCTCTCCCACCATCAATGAGAAAACCATAGTATCTCTCAGTTGGATGAGGAACCCTACTAGATCGGCGGAGTGGCTGAGGTTCGTTGGGAACTATCTAATCCTCTGGTTCCACTAAATCTTAAGTCGCAGTTTGTGTAGCTGGAACTTCTTCCAGTTCTAACTCTTTCCTACTAATTTCTTTTACAAGAAATTCCTTTTCTAAAAAGGTGCCATGTTGAGAAACAAACACATTTTGTTGTTCACTGTGGTAGAATAGATATCCATTTCAATGTTTAGGATATCCAACAAACTTACAAAGAACTGATCTTGCCTCGAGTTTGTCCGGATTTTCCCTTTTGACATAGGCCGGACAACCCCATATCTTAACTCGTTTAAGACACGGTCTCTTCCTACTCCATATCTCATATGGTGTGGTAGGTACAGATTTAGATGGAACTCGATTCAATACGTATGTTGTTGCCTCAAGCTCATAACGCCAAAAGGAAACAGGTAACTCAGCGGTGCTCATCATAGAGCGCACCATATCCAATAGGGTGCGATTCTTCAGCTCCGATACACCGTTGTGCTGTGGTGTATACGGAGGAGTAAGCTGAGAGAGAATCCCATTCTCTTTTAGATGGTCACGGAATTTCGTGCTCAAGTATTCTCCTCCCCGATCAGATCGTAGGATTTTAATACTTTTACCTGTTTGGTTCTCAACTTCATGCTTATATTCTCTGAATTTTTCAAAAGCTTCAGACTTGTATTTCAACATAAACACATGTCCGAATCTTGAGAGATCGTCAGTGAATGTAATGAAGTATGAGGAACCATCCCTGGCATGTGTAGACATGGGACCACATACATCACTATGTATTAGTCCTAAGAGTTCCGTAACTCTTTCTCCGTGTCCTGTAAATGGAGTTTTGGTCATCTTTCCATTGAGACATGGCTGGCAAGTGTCACAAGATGAAAATTCGAACGGTTTCAAATATCCATCCTTATGTAATTTAGCTAGTCATGTCGCATTGATATGACCTAGTTTACAATGCCACAAGAAAGATTCGTTTATTTCTGATCTCTTCCTCTTGTGTGTGTTTTGTACGTTAAGAACCGTCGTTTTATTTACAATGTATATACCATAATTTAATGAGCCTGATCCAATCAACTTTTGATTCAGAAAAATGTTCATAATATTATCCTGTACTACAAAATTATATCCTTTTTTACTTAATAAAGAAACTGATATAAGATTGCATATCAGGTTCGGTATATAATAGCATTCGTTCAAAATCAATGTATTACAATTTGATAATACAAGGGGATATTCTCAACCTGCTTTGGCTGCAACATTTACACCATTCCCTACTCTTACGGAATGATCACCCATTCCCAGTTCTCAACCTTTCCTTAGCCCATGTAACATATTATATATATGGGATCCCGATCCGGTATCTAATATCCAGGATGTATAGTGTACTGAGAAACGGTTCTCGGTAACTAACACACCCGAAGAAGATGCATCAACATGCTTATCCATCGTTTGGGTGGCGTGGGAATCCGGATATTCCCCTATTTCCTGCTCAGTCTTATAACAATTATAAGAATGAACGGAACCAACGTTCCCCTTCTCAGAAAAAGCGGGTTCAGTCATTACATCCATATTATTATCTTGATTAAGGCCTGACATGGTCGCTACCTGGAGAGAGAGTGAAGAAAACACTTAGCGTTTTCTCTTGCAAGATTAGATTTGTTTTTATCTTATCTAATCAGGATGGCTCCCACTGTTTCTATCAAATCTTCCTTCAAACCCTAAAAGGTAAGACGAGTCGGGATTAATTACACCTTACAAGTTCGTTAATCTTTCAGCCAGGCCAGTGTCGGTAATTTGAGGTAGGTTCCCCGTGGTTTCGCATGGACCTAATTAAAATAAACCTTGTTTTTCCACAGGCATAACCCCGTTAACACCTTTCAAGACACCTACTTGATCGGCTAATTATGATGTGTAAAACTCTCCAAGGAGTAACTCTTACTCGCAGTGGGTATCGGGATCCAACTATCTCATAGAAGGTATGCAATCCCATTGCAAATTTCAACACTTGAAATTCCCGATAATATTCTGCCCCTGGCGTCCTATGACCTTGACAGAGGTCAACAAACCATAGTGCACTAGTCAAGTTCAACCCGCCATTTCATGATTGAATCAAACCCACCCGCACGACCGTTGACAGAGGACAAGTTCGTACGACTACCCTAATCCAATCGCATCACATGCTTTACAGATAAGTGTTAATCGGCTAACGCACACTACTCCTTGACAGAGGTCAACAAGCATAGCACGAATACTAAATAGTACTTATCTGAAATTACGGAGGGCTACGACAGGTTTTTAGAAAAAACGTTTTGCGTAATGAACTTGATATCGTTGCAGAATCGAGTGATTTTGAAAAGGAGTGTTTTTGAGGCTTTTGCTAGTTTTGCTAAAGAGGTCACTCCCGGTGAAGGGATCTCGGCTCTTTCCTTATCGAATAAGGTGCAGGATATTTCACAAATACCGGTATGCAAAGCAAGAACTAGAGAAGCAGTCAAAATACAAAACCAAGTGGGTTGTAGCTTCTTCTAGTTTCGGTAAAGAGGTCACTCCCGGTGAAGGGATCTCGGCTCTTTCCTCATCGAATGAGGTGCTGGATATTCTGCAAAGAAAAAAACTAGAGCTATCCTTTTTGAAAATTTGATTCTACAACATATATTTAGGTTTCTTACTTTTTCATTAATCTCATTAATGAAGTCCCATCATTTATGCTTCCTAAGCATCACAGAAGAAACGAAAATATAACGTACGCTTATGCCATCCGCATTCGCCACAGTATCCCGTTATGCACCGTTAAGTTACTTAACTAACGGCATAGCGGGGCGGGACTAGCGCGGGTGTAAAACTTGAGCAACGTTTATTATATATCATATATATAATAATAAAGCATTCGTCTCAGAATATAAAGTAACACATCACGGAAATTTCAGCAGCAGAAGTCAACGTATGAAATATTGGATATACTAGGAGGTCCATGTTTTATATTAAGCCTGTGAAAACACGGATTCCACGGTCGCGATGAATAGCCAAACCCACATCCCTAGACCCCTACGAGAGCGGCATGAAAACCTACCAAGTCTAGTGTTAGGAGACCGAGACTCGACTCCTCGAGATGGTCTCCCACTGGACCCTAGAACCCGGTTACTTGTGCTCCCCACCTTGGGTCTATCCTAATGAGGAAAAGTAAATAATATACATCGATGGTGACATCATTCTCAACCCGGAAGTGCCCCAATAAATGAATATTACATACAAGTTTTTACATGAATGAAAATGAAAAAACTCTCATCTCACATAAAAACCCTCGGCTATTCAAAACACGACGATCCAATATAACATATCACAGCAACACATAACATCACATGTCATCAACATAAGTAAATATGTGTATTCCAATTGTCGTTGACATTTAGCAACGAAACCGGCGATACACCATATATTACACTTACGGTCGCAGAAAAGAAAATGTCAAACTACAACAATTGGAATCCACAATCTCCTTAGACATCATAAACCCGAAATATCACATACTTCGGATTTCATGCCTAACCAAATAAATTCTAAATATTGTAACACATTCCACAAAAAGCTAGACGATGTTAAACATTCCGATCGAATCAACAAACACCTAAAATTTCCAAAAGAGCTCAACACTTGAGCACAGTTTAAAAATACTCAGAACATGCCACAATACCTATAGATCAACCGTAGAAGGGCCAACCCTTGCCTCACCTATGGCGACGCGGAACTACCGTAAACCCTAGGGTTTGGCGGCGGTTCTTACGGTCATAGAATCGAGTAAGGGTTTCGTTTTTCTAGAGGGTCCATCGCTTTACTTGCATGATTTTTGAATGTTCTTTAACATGGAAAAATCCAACTCTTAGAAAATTTCCAGCGAGAGAGAAAATTAGGTATTTGATATTCGTTCGAACTTTTTAACGTCGTCTAAATAACCCGAAATAATGTTAGAATTACGACTGCGAAACACTCCGAATTGCCTTTACAGAAAGTTAATATCTCATGCAATTTCAGCAAAAAAAAGCAACACCTGAAACACCAAAACTCCGAGACCGGAACACCAAAAAATACTGAAGCCAAAACTCCATAAAAAACCGGCCTGCTTGGATTTACAGTGAATGTGGCCGGCCAAAATCCGACCGTCTTGCTTTAATTTCTGTGTTGTTCATGTTATATCACATACAACATTATGCAATTGCTTAAAAAAAATTTGGAGGCCATTTAAAAAACGACAGAAACTAGATTTCATTGTTTCAAGTTTAGGAGCAGTTTCAGTTTCATAATCTAAAAACAACGTCTAATTCTCTAGATTGGCTCTGATGCCACTATAGGGCTACCTAGCATGACAGCAAGGTTTTGGAAGGCATCGTCCATGCCATTTTACAAAAATTGCCATGCTACATAACCCTAACCCTAGAATGTTAACTTGAGAATTAGACAAAAACAACATGTAAACAACTTTACATCTAAGTGAATATGGAATACAACCTTTGTAGACCGGTCCTTCAATTCAATAGCTCCGTGTAGTAGTCCCGTCGCTCCAAGTAGTGATCTTCTGGACTTTAGAATGGCTCCATAAGATGAAAGGAACAAGCTTGCACGAAGTCTTCATGACCGAAGATGATCTACGTCGAGGAGACACCAACCCAAGCTAGCTCTTCACTAATTTGGGATTAGTGAAGCTAACACCTTAAACTAAATGGCTAATATAGTAGAGGATGATGAAGTAAGATTTTTGCTCACTTTAGAATTAATTTTCTCACTCTTTTACTTCACCTTGAGAAAGCTAGAGAGCTCAATGAAGAAGGTGAAGCAAATAATGGATGAGAGAGTGAATGGTAACCTTGGGTGAGTTCATATCACATATAACTCTTATAGAGACTTAACCATGGCTTAAGATAATGGTTAGGTTAATAAATATCTCATGCAAGATAAATTTAGTGGACTAAGTCAATGGTTTCCACAAGCTTCCAAAGCTTGCAACCATGCTTAATTTCCATCAATTTATATTTGAATTAAATAAATAAAACCGTAATTATCTAATGGCAACGTATGAGTCTCATACACGCATGTTTCATATATAAACTATCATGACACAATAATATATATCACATATATATTTAGTGTGCAAAAGTGCGAAAAAAGAATGCTTAAGTGAGCTAATATTAGTTAATGTAAATTAATATATCAAATATATAATTATACATTAAATCAATAAATCAACACTTGATTTAATAATCCGGGTATATCTCATATGACCGACTAATATTATTTGTATCAATTTATCGAATCAACACTTGATTCGATTACCCGGCTATATCTCATATAACCAACTAATATCATAAATCTCGAGAATAGAATACGGTATCACATACTCATATTAATCTGAGTCCCGCACATATCACATATGTGCTCCTACTTCATTTTGCCTGATCCAGTAAACCTCTGTGTAGGACTCTAAAGACTCGTCACTACGCCGGCTGTAGGTGATGATCATATCAGTCACCCACAAGCCGTCAGCGGTACTAGCTGGACGTAACGGCTACCCGGGTATTGAGCGATCAAAAGATCAACAAGAAATCCTGCTAAGCCTGTCAGTAACATTACCATACAGTCTGGTCTCTTCGTCTGATATGTCACATATCAAGTCTAGGGGTGGAAAACGTCAGACCCCAATAAGCGATAAGTCGTGCCAATGTGAGGCTCATAACGGGTCGATAAACTACTGATAACACTTACTAGTAAATCTCCGTATCAGCCCTGGCCAGGGACTTCCTGTTATATCCAATCGAGCACAGCGCAACATCATCCCCCAATATCGGGTGAGACGAATCCCTTCCTATCACTCATTGCCTCCATGTGACTTGGGAATGCACCCAAAAGCCATCGTTTTGCACTTTCTCTTGAACGTGGTAAGGTGGAAATCAAATCACAGTGGGAATCACACCAGACACTATGATGATCTCGGGTCTACAGACTAACATGTACCAGTGTCACCAGAGAACTGCTATCTGACGATAGGTATAATACCAACTAGGAGTTCTCGGCGAGTCCGTTCAGTGTACCCAGTCTCCATTGAGCACCTGTATACCATCTTTGATGTCAAACACCAATGGACGTAGGATCATCCATCGCCCATCATATGGGTCAAGAAGCGTATACGCTGGTCTACTCTGGAATATCGATGCCCTGTCACGATACACCCTTGACTAGGAACAATTAAACGATGTACTTGTGGACTACTGTGGCCCCACTAGTATGATCTCTATAATAGTCCTGGTAGTCAATTACACATCCTAAGGGCTTTATCAACATTTGAGGGCAAGACGGTATCACAATAGAAATCTACATATTAAGAAAAAGAGCAACCAGATAGCATACTATCATGTCGAGCAAGAAAGTCCTCTCTATATATGTCCAAGCATCCACTATAATATACATCATATGTACAATAATGCCTCTAGGGCATACACAAAACTAACACCTTCACCAGGAGTGATCTCTTTAGCAAAACCTAGCAGATTCTACAACCCACTCGGTTTTGTTTTTTGAATGCTTTTCTAGTTCTTGCTTTTGCATATTGGTATTCATGAATATCCATCACCTCATTCGATGAGGATAGAGACGAGATCCCTTCAACGAGAGTGACCTCTTTAGCGAAACTAGCAAAAGCCTAAAAAACACTCCTTTTCAAAATCACTTGTTTCTACAACGATATCAAGTTCATTACGCAAAAGGTTTTTCTTAAAAACCTGTCGTAGCTCTCCATTATTTCAGATAAGTACTACTTTTTATTCATTCTACGTTTGTTGGCCTCCGTCAAGGCGTAGTATGCGGTAGCTAACTGTTGGATATATATGCCCTAGAGGCCTTCATTGTATAGGATGCTAGGGATATGTATGTACATAACAATCTTGCTTGATATGATAGTACGCTATTTGGTTTGACTTTATCTTAACGTGTGATATATTTTACTTTGTATTTATAAACATGTTGATAGAGCCCATAGGGTGTTTTCCTGACTACCGGCGTTGTGATGGCAGTCAAACTTGTGGGAGCTGGATAGTCAATAGGCACATCCTTAAATGTCCCTGGTCGCAGGAGTATCGAGACTGGGCATCGATGCTCCAGAGTAGACTAGTGTATACATATCTAGACCCTGACGAGGGGCGATGGATTGGTTCCACGGCCTTTAGTGATGTGCACCTAAGATTGTATACAGATGCTCACTGAATGTGAGTACACCGGACAGAACTCGCCGAGAACTGACTGGATGGTATTATACCTAACGTCAGATTACAGTTCTCAGGTGACATGTGTGCAGATAGTATGTTGACTTAAGGTCGTCATTTGTCTCGTGTGAGTTCCCACTGTACTTTGATTACTACCCTACCACGGCTCAAAGGAGTCGTGCAAACAGGTTTTAGTTGGGTACAGTCCCGAGCCACGTGGAGGCAGTGAGCGACTGTTAGGGATTCGTCTCTTCCTATATAGGGAGTTGATATCGCACTGTGATTGGTTGGTCATTACCATAAGTCCCTGGCCAGGGATGATTGAGAATTACTGGTGGACTGATCAGTAGATTCTCGGATGGTCTTGAGCCATACCGACACGACTTGTACGGTTATTAGGGGTCTGACGTTCACCGCCTCCCTAGACCATACATGTCATACTCTAAGACGAACATACCGGACTGCGCGGATATTGTCACGGACAGGCTCAGTAGGAGTTCGGATGGGTTTCCTCATCGGCCTTCTTATCGATATCTACCTGGGGACCGTTACGTATAGCTAGTGCCGCTTGCGGTATGTGGTTAAACCCACTGCCAGCGTAGTAGTCGAGTCTTTAAAGTCCCACACATAGGGTTTCCCTGTTCCAGGCGAAACGATATAGAGGTCGTATGGATTTACGACAAGGGTCCGGACGCATACATGTGTTTACGCATGTACGACGTTCGGACAGTTTTTACTAGCCGGCTTTGCTTTAAGCCAGATTCTAGTATCGGGTTATTGGATTTATACAGTCTAAAGTTTTTTCTTGTTTTCACGGATTGGAGGGGCATTCTCGTAATTTTGCGGGAAGCTTCTACAAGCATGGTGACTTGAGGATTTAGGTGGCATTTTCATTAAATGCATTTGTGACTCATTTGTGTGATTCATCCATATCATTAATGCATCATTTATTGGTTAAATGACTCATATAGTGAATCACACATATGGAATTAATGAAGCATGATGATTAATCACTTTTATTCATTTATTTGATAAAACATTATGCTTCATATATTCAAGTGAGAAACAATTTCATTATCATTATCATGTTCACCTTCTCTCCTCAAGCTCACTTTCTCTTCAAACCCTAATCCTACCACTCATGTGTTGAGATCAAGGATTAGAATAGACTAATCAATCCATAACCTCACTCTATATCACCTAGGTTCTTTTGATTAGCATATAAAGAAACTTAGTTACCTCAAGATTAGAGGTGATGCTTGGAATAGAAGCTCTCGGGTGGATCATCTATCACGTAGAAGAGGCCGAGGAGGACGTAGAGAACGAAAAGACGAAGGACAAGGTTCACTAGGTTTAATCTCTTCTCATTATAGTTAAGAACTTCTATGGTTATTGTTAGTTATCGTTTAGTAAAGATCTTCGGTTAGTCGATGTTTGCATATAGAACAAGATCGTTTTTCATATTTTTTCCTCACCGCAACTCGTGGAGTGTTGTACATCGACTTACAGTGGTATCAGAGTCTTCCTAAACAATAATTAACTTATTTGCAATGTCGTAAGAATTTCGAACGCAAAACGAACCAGAAAACATATCGTATTCACATTGTTTCTGTCGAATTTAAATCGAGGTCTAAAAGTTTTTCAGGGTCCTCTAAAAATACAAGCAGGGAAACCTAAGAACACTGGAGAAATTTGGGTGCATGAATCGGCCAAACAGCCGCGGAACCGCGGCCGATCCCACCGAACCGCCCCGGATCCACGGCCGAGTTGAGACCGATTCACTCTAGATCTCCCCAGTAACTCTTCTGTGAATATTTTGTCTTTTCTGGAATGTTTATTTTCTGCTCAAGTCTCAGGTGCACAGAGAAGTTTTTGGAGAAGAATCAAATGTTCTTGCTTGATCGAAATTATACGATGTTTGCTAATTTAATTATATTTGTGAACTGTATAATGTGTTCAAAAACCTCCCCTAACTGCTAGTATGTCGGGTGGCAGGGGGTTGCACATTTCTGTAATGATTTAACTGTTTGTGTTTATGAACTGTATTGGATTGTTGTGATGATTAGCCGGGGTTTGAGATGGGTTATTATATTCATTCATTCAATGTAATTGTAATATGTGTAATATTATTTTGCGGGGTACATCCAGGTTGTGGTTGTAGCCACCGTTGTATTATTTCTTTTTACTGTTTTTGCTCCTAGGATAGACCCGAGGTGGGGTGCACAAACTACCGGATACTTTGAAGTGTTTAGTGGCCTACTCACATTGTTGAGGGTAACCGCTTCACTTCGGGTACTTGGCGGGTAGTTTGCCGTACCCGTAGCGGTCTAGGGTGGGGTAATGGCTATTCAACACAACTGTGTAATCCGTCTTTCGTTGCAGGCTCAAAAGAAACGCGGATTGCTTTCTTATCCAATAATGTTCATCTGTGATCTAGAATGCCTATTATTGCGTCCGACGAATGTACAATATCTATATATGACAGCTATTTAGACGTCACTTATGTTTTACACCCGCGCTAGCCCAGCCCCCGCTCTGCCGTTAATTAAGTAACCTAACGTGTGATGACGGGACCCAGTGGCGAATGCGGATGGCATAAGAGGACGTTATATTTTCGTTGTTTTCTGCAATGATAGGTTAATGATGGGACACATTATCATTAATGCAAAGAAAATAAAACCAAAACATAATCGTTGGAACAATTTCAAAACCACTCGGTTTTCTTCAAAAAGCAAATTTTAAATGCGGAACTTAAACAACTCTTTTTAAAAAAGAGCTATCTTGGTTCCTTCGATTATATCAAGTTCACTACGTTAACGGGTTTTTTCCAAAAACCAACCGTAACCCTCCGTCGTTTCAAATAAACTGCACGTCGTATTCATGCTATGTTTGTTGGCCTACGTCAAGGCATAGTGTATGGTAGAAATGTGTTGCTTATTTGTTGCATAGATAGATGCATTAGTTTAGGACAGACGTACAGCCTTGTCGGCCTACGTCAAGGGCATATACGATGGACCTAAATTAATCAGGACAACAACGGGTAGAACTTGACTTGCGTCTTATGATTTGCTGGCCAACGTCAAGGTCATAAGAGCTTGGGGTAAAAATCACATCAGGAGTTTCAAACATAAAGGAAACTTGCAGATTTAGCATACCTTCTGAAGTGTGGTGACTAGAGTGGCTACCATCTAGGGCATCATACAAAGATAGTTGGATCCCGATCCCACTGATGAGTAGGATTACTCTCGAGAAATTTTCTCACTTAACAATCAATGCTATAAACCAAGTAGGTGTCCAGAAAGGTGTTAGAGGAGCTACGCCTCCAGGGAAAAGAGGTTATTTAATTAAGGAACTTCGCGAAAGCGTTGGAAAACCTCCCTCGAAGTACCAACACTGGCCTTGCTTAAAGGTTAAGCAAGTATTATGACGTGTGATTAAATCCTGACTAATTCTTCTTTTAGGTTTTGAAGAAGGATTTGAGGAAACAGTGGGAGCCATCTTGTTTAGATAAACTAATAAACAAATCTAAACTTGCAAGACCATATGCTGAGTGTTTCTTTTCTCTCTCTCTGATAGCTACCATGACAGGACTAAAACTATTACTTGAAAAAAATATACTGACCGGGCAAAACTATAACATTGCACTGACTTATGACAAAGTAGCATATGTTACCACCGCTGTTCCTCCACTTATCCCAGGACCAGATTCCTCAGTTGCGGACAAGGAGGTTTGCAAAACCTGGGATTTAGACTGCGAGAGAGCTAAGTGTATCATGCTGGCGTCCATGAACAATGAACTCCAGAAACAGCACGAGAGTATGGATATTATATCCATCTTTCTCCATTGCAAGGAATTGTATGGGGAGCACTCCCGTATCGCTAGGTACGAGACCTCAAGGAAAATCTTCCAGATGAGGTTAGCTCTAGGATCACTTGTAGGAGAGCAGTCCTGAAAATGATCAGCCTCATTGAGGAACTCGCAAACCTGGGATGCGTGCTAGAGAATGATTTGTATATCGACTTGATTTTGCAGTCCCTTCCCCACACCTTCTCTCAGTTCGTGCTGAGCTTCAACATGCATGAAATGGAAGCTGATCTTCCAAAGCTCCTCAACATGTTGAGGATAGCAGAGACCTCCTTGAAAAAGGAGTAGACCCCCGTTCTGTATGTTGGCCAATCATCCTCTTCTAAATCTAAAGCGAAAGCTAAAGGGAAGAAGAAGATGAAAACCACCAAACCGAATGGCGGGGTCAAGATGGTGCAGGGAACGAACAAGGCAGGAAGGGTGAAGGCGGATAAGAACGAATGCTATTATTGTTACAAGCAAGGACACGGAGAAAGAGCTACAGAACTCTTGGGACTTGTACACAGTGATGTGTGTGGTCCAATGTCTACACATGCACGAAGCGGTCACTCCTACTTCATCACTTTTACCGATGACTTCTCTAGGTATGGACATGTGTTCTTAATAAAGCATAAATCCGAGGCCTTTGAGAAGTTTAAGGAGTATAAAAATGAAGTGGAGAAACAAACTGGTAAAAGCATCAAGACACATCGATCTGATCGAGGTGGAGAATACTTAAGTACCAGTTTCCTTGAATGCTTAAAAGAGAATGGAATTCTCTCTCAGCTTACTCCACCTTATACACCTCAGCATAATGGTGTATCAGAAAGGAGGAATCGCACGCTACTTGACATGGTGCGTTCAATGATGAGTAGTGCTGAGTTGCCACTTTCCTTCTGGGGTTTTGCGCTAGAATCAGCAGCATACCTATTGAATAGAGTTCGAACTAAGTTTGTGCCTACAACTCAATATGAAATGTGGAGCGGGAAGAGACCATATCTCAAGTATATCAAAGATATGGGGGTGTCCGGCATATGTTAAAAGGCATAATCCGGACAAGCTCGAGGCACGATCGGTATTGTGCAAGTTTGTAGGATACCCCAAGCATTCAAGGGGATATCTGGTCTACCACACTGAAGAAAAAAAGGTGTTTTTCGCTCGCCACATTGTCTTCTTAGAGAGCGAATTTCTTGCAAAAGAAATTAGTGGGAGCACGGTAGAGCTGGAAGAAATTCCAGAACCTCAAACTGCTGCCGAGGACTTAGTAGAACCTCAGGTTTCAATAGAACCCGACGAACCAACGCCACTCCGCAGATCTAGTAGGCTTTCTCATCCTCCTGAAAGATACTATGGGTTTCTTCTAGATGGGGATAGAGAGGATTGCATCATCGATGATGGTGAGCCTACTAATTTTCAGCAGGCTATCACGAGTAGCGACTCGGTGAAGTGGCTGGATGCTATGAGATCCGAAATGGATTCCATGTACACCAATAAAGTATGGACTTTAGAGGTTGCTCCTCCTGGGGTGAAACTAGTTGGATGCAAATGGATCTTCAAAAAGAAGATTGGTACATTTGGACAAGTGGAAAACTACAAAGCTAGACTCGTTGCAAATGGTTTTCGTCAAAGACCAGGATTGGACTATGATGAAACCTTTTCACCAGTAGATATGCTTAAATCCATTCGGATCCTGCTTGCCATTGCTACCTTCCATGACTATGAAATCTGGCAGATGGACGTAAAAACAACTTTTCGAAATGGACATTTAGAAGAGAGTGTATACATGGATCAACCATAAGGTTTCTTAGACAGTGGGCGCAGCGGAAAAGTGTGCAAATTGCTTAAATCTATTTATGGATTAAAGCAAGCATCGTGGAGTTGGAACATCTGCTTTGATGAGACAGTCAAAGAATTTGACTTTATCAAAAATGTAGATGAACCATGCATTTATAGGAAGATTGTAGAAGGAGCAGTAGTCTTCCTCGTTTTGTACGTCGATGACATACTTCTGATAATGAATGATGTCACTATGCTACAATAAATAAAGCTCTTCTTGTCACAGAAATTCTCCATGAAAGACTTGGGAGATGCATCCTAAATTCTGGGCATTAAGATATATCGTGATAGATCCAATAGAATGTTTGGACTTTCACAGTCCAGGTATATTGACACTATACTAAAGAGATTTAGTATGGAAGATTCCAAGCGCGGTAATTTACCCGCTTGTCACGGGATCACCCTCTCCAAAGAGATGTCTCCAAAGACTGATGAAGAAAGGGCTCGCATGGGCATTATACCCTACGCTTCGGCAGTAGGATCCATAATGTATGCAATGTTATGTACCAGACCAGATGTAGCTTACGCACTTAGTATGGTAAGCAGGTATCAGTCTGACCCAGGTGAGAAGCATTGGATAGCGGTAAGGAACATTCTCAAGTACCTGAGAAGGACTAAGGAGATGTTCTTGATTTACGGTAATGGGGACCTCCAGGTTGAGGCTTTTACCGACTCCGGATTCCAAAGTGACAAAGATGACTCTAAGTCCATTTCAGGTTTTGTGTTTACCCTCAATGGAGGAGCGGTATGTTGGAGGAGTTCAAAACAGGATACCGTCGCAGACTCAACTATGGAGGCTGAGTATATAGCTGCTAGCGAAGCCGCGAAAGAAGCTGTCTGGATGAAGAAGTTCATCTCTGAACTTCAGGTGGTTCCGTCCATTGCTAATCCAATACCTTTGTATTGTGATAACAATAGGGCTGTAGCATTAGCAAAGGAACCAAGGTCCCATCAGAAATCCAGGCATATCTTGAGGCGGTATCACCTGATCAGGGAGATCGTAGATCGTCGGGAGATCGAGGTGCGGAGAGTGGACACAAAAGACAACACGGCAGATCCATTCACCAAGGCCATCCCTCAAAACCAGTTCGAGAGGCTGTTTGAGATGTTGGGCATGCGGTACGCCAGCAACTGGATCTAGTGCAGACAGTGGGTACTCATTGCACCAATTATAGGCCTTAGTGCAAGTGGGAGATTGTTGGATATATATGCCCTAGAGGCCTTCATTGTATAGGATGCTAGGGATATGTATATACATAACAATTTTGCTTGATATGATAGTACGCTATTTGGTTTGACTTCATCTTAACGTGTGATATATTTTACTTTGTATTTATAAACATGTTGATAAAGCCCATAGGGTGTTTGCCTGACTACCGGCGTTGTGATGGCAGTCATACATGTGGGAGCTGGATAGTCAATAGGCACATCCTTAAATGTCCCTGGTCGCAGGAGTATCGAGACTGGGCATCGATGCTTCAGAGTAGACTAGTGTATACATATCTAGACCCTGACGAGGGGTGATGGATTGCTCCTGCAGCCATTGGTGATGTGCACCTAAGATTGTATACAGATGCTCACTGAGTGTGAGTACAATGGACAGGACTCGCCGAGATCTGAGTGGATGGTATTATAACTAACGTCAGATTGCAGTTCTCAGGTGACATGTGTGCAGATAGTCTGTTGACTTAAGGTCGTCATTTGTCTCGTGTGAGTTCCCACTGTACTTTGATTACTACCCTACCACGGCTCAAAGGAGTCGTGCAAATAGGTTTTAGTTGGGTTCAGTCTCAAGCCACGTGGAGGCAGTGAGCGACTGTTAGGGATTCGTCTCTCCCGGTATAGGGAGTTGATATCGCACTGTGATCGGTTGGTCATTACCATAAGTCTCTGGCCAGGGCTGATTGAGGATTACTGGTGGACTGATCAGTAGATTCTCGGATGGTCATGAGACATACCGACACGACTTGTACGGTTATTAGGGGTCTGACGTTCACCACCTCCCTAGACCATACATGCGATACTCTTAGACGAACAGACCGGACTGTGCGGATATTGCCACGGACAGGCTCAGTAGGAGTTCGGATGGGTTTCCTCATCGTCCTTCTTATCGACATCTACCTGGGGACCGTTACGTAAAGCTAGTGTCGCTTGCGGTCTGAGGTTAAACCCACTGCCAGCGTAGTAGTCGAGTCTTTAGAGTACCACACAGAGGGTTTCCCTGTTCCAGGCAAAACGATATAGAGTTCGTATGGTTTTACGACAAGGGTTCGGACGCATACGTGTGTTTACGCACGTACGACGTTCGGACAGTTTTTACTAGCCGGCTTTGGTTTAAGCCAGATTCTAGTATCGGGTTATTGGATTTATACAGTCTAAAGTTTTTCCGTGTTTTCACGGATGACAGGGGTGTTCTCGTAATATTGCGGTAAGCTTCTAGAAGCATGGTGACTTGAGGGTTTAGGTGGCATTTTCATTAAATGCATTTGTGACTCATTTGTGTGATTCATCCATATTATTAATGCATTATTTATTGGTTAAATGACTCATATAGTGAATCACATATATGGAATTAATGAAGCATGATGATTAATCAATTTTATTCATTTATTTGATAAAACATTATGCTTCATATATTCAAGTGAGAAACAATTTCATTATCATTATCATGTTCACCTTCTCTCTCCTCAAGCTCACTTTCTCTTCAAACCCTAATCCTACCACTCATGTGTTGAGATCAAGGATTAGAATAGAGTAATCAATCCATAACCTCACTCTATATCACTTAGGTTCCTTTGATTAGCAACGAAAGAAACTTAGTTAGCTCAAGATTAGAGGTGAAGCTTGGAATAGAAGCTTTCGGGTGGATCATCTATCGCGTAGAGGAGGCCGAGGAGGACGTAGAGAACGAAAAGACGAAGGACAAGGTTCACTAGATATAATCCATTCTCATAGTAGTTAAGAACTTCTATGGTTATTGTTAGTTATCGTTTAGTAAAGATCTTCGGTTAGTCGATGTTTGCATATAGAACTAGATCGTTTTTCATATTTCCGCCTCCCCGTAACTCGTGGGGTGTTGTACATCGAATTAAACTAATTAATGCTTATCTGCAGCATAAGATGAGATTGGATTAGGGTAGTCGTTCGACATTGTTGGCCTCCGTCATGGGTCGTGCGGGTGGGTTTAATTCAATCATGAAATGTACGGGTTGAACTGAACTAGCAGCCTATGGTTTGTTGGACTCCGTCAAGGTCATAGGACGCTAGGGCAAAACATTATCGGGAATTTCAAGTGTTGAAATTTGCAATGAGATTGCATACCTTCTATGAGATAGTTAGATCCCGATATCCACTGCGGGTAAGAGTTACTCTTGGGAGAATTTTGCACTTTACAATTAGTCGATCAAGTAGGTGTCTAGAAAGGTGTTAACGGGGTTACGCTCCGAGGAAAAAGAGGTTTATTTTAATTAGGTTCGTGCGAAAGCACGGGGAACCTCACATAATGTACCGACACTGGCCTGGCTGAATAATTGGGGAACTTGTAAGGTGTAATTAATCCCGGCTAGTCTTACCTTTTATGTTTTGAAGGATGATTTGATTAAAACAGTGGGAGCCATTCTGATTAGATAAAATAATAACCAATCGAATCTTGCAAGTGTTGGATATATGTATGCCGTAGAGGAAATTTTATGTATAGTGGATGCTTGGACATGCATATATGTATATATATGACTTTCTTGCTCGACATGATAGTATGCTATCTGGTTTACTTTATCTTAGCATGTTAATTTGATCATGCATCTTATTCATTTGGTACATGTTGATAAAACCCTATGAATATTTGCTTGACTACTTGGACTATGATGCATATCATACTAGTGGGACACGTGTAGTTTATGAGCAAATCTTTGAATTGTTCCTAGTCGTGGGAGTAACGAGACGGGGCATCGATATTCCAGAGTAGACTAGTGTATACCATTCTTGTCCCATATGATGGGCGATAGATGATCCCATATCTATCTGGTGTGGTGACACCAAAGATTGTATACGGGTGCTCAGTGGAGACTGGGTACACTGAACGGACTTACCGAGAACTCCTATGTGGTATTATATCTCACGTCGGATAGAAGTTCTCAGGGGAAACTGGTACAGGTTAGTCTGTAGACCCGAGATCGTCATAGAGTCTTGTATGTCCTCCCACTGTACTTTGATCTCCACCCTACCACGGCTCTACAGAGCCGTGCAAAAAGGTGGATTTTTGGTACAGTCTCTAGGCACATGGAGGCAATGAACGATAGGAGGGGTTTCGTCTCTCCTGGTATTGGGGGTTGATATTGTACTATGCTCGATTGGCTATAACAGGATGTCCCTGGCCAGGGCTGCTGAGATTTACTGATAAGTGTTATCAGTAGTTTCTCGATCTGTTATGAGCCAATCAATGACATGACTTATTGAGTTATTAGGGTCGACGATTCCATCCACAGACTCGATATGCATCATATCAGAAGAAGAGACCGGACTGTACGGTAGTGTTGCTAGTTGGCTCGACGGGAGTTTTGACAGGTTCGCTTGTTTTCTTCTGATCGCTCAATACCCGGGTGGCCGTTACGTTTAGCTGAACTCATGCGGCTTGTGGGTGTTTGATATGATCATCGCCCACTGCCGGCCTTTTGACGAGTCTTAGAGTCCCACAGAGAAGTTTCCTAGCCCAGGGGAAACGATGTGGTGTGCATATGAGATATGCACGGGGTCCCGATTAAATGCGAGTATGTGATACCGTATATTAATAGGGTGTTTTACTATTGGTCGGGTCGTATGTGATATGGCCGGTTTGTTAAATCAAGTCGTGATTTAACATTGACTTTATAGCTCACTTTGTTAAACCCTTTTCTTTGTTGTATGCATGCATGTATGCATATGTTTATGTTGATGCACATGATGATGTGCATGCACAGATACATGCATACATTCTTGTGTATCATTGTTGTTGATACACAAATCGTGGCAATGCAAGACTCACATGGTAGTAATTATCTATATATTTATTTATGAGTTAAAACAAATATAATTAATTCATGGTTGAGAATTACTCTTGATTTTACACTTCACTTCACTTAAACCATGAGTTAATTTTATAAGGATGATATTACTCCAAAATAAATATCTAGATATTTATTAACCCATGGTTAATTGTGAGAATGATTTAATATATATATATATATATATATATATATATATATATATTATTCATTCTCATTTTTCTTTTATGCTTATCACAACTTTGAGCTCTTGAGTTTGCCATCATCTTCTTCCTCATTTCTATTGCTCTTTTGAAATCTCTAGTGAGTGAGATAGTGATAAAGATAGGGTTTTGAAGTGAGAATACAAACCACATCATCATTCTACACTAGTCTAGCCAATTAGTTTAGAGTGTTAGCTTCATCTTCATCCTTGATCTAGTGGAGCTAGGAGCTTGGACAAAGTGGACTCCGGGTGGATCATCGTGGACTTAGAAGATCACTAGCAAGTCGGTTCCAACTCTCAAGGATCCAAGGATTCAAGAAAAGAGAACTACAAAGGTTCTATTCTCTTCACTTAGTGTTATATAGCTTGTTGTATGTGATATTTTTGGTGTTACCCAAGATATTCTAATTAAGATTCATGGTTAGTTTGCTTAGCACATCTCTAAAATTATAAAGTGGTATGTGTGATGCTTCCAAACCCTAGACTAGGTGCTAAGGAAACCCATCAGTGGTAACAGAACCAAACTAGAGCTTTAGAGTAACCTAGACGACATTAAAAATCTCGAACGAACGAAACTCGATTCCGGAATGATGCTCACTGGAAATTTTTCAAAACGTTGGATTTTTTCACATTAAAAATACTCAGAAAATCGTGCACGGTATTGTATGGGCCCGAAGAAGAACGAAGCCCTAACTCGACACAACTACTGCCGAACCGCGGCCGAAAGGGTCTTTTTGCGGCAGTTCCACGGCGCCGTTGGTGAGGCTTAGACTGTGCCTTCTTGTGCTGGCCCATATGTACTAATAGCAGTCTCTGGTATATTTTAAATCTAGCCTAGTGTTGAACTTTCTAAGAATTCTTTGGGTGATTGATCGTTCGATCGAACGTTTTAACTGCGCCTAGTATATGACAATGTGATACAATAATTGGAATCTACAAATTTGTTTGTTGCGTGTAAATCTAACATTTCGGTCTCGGGTGCAATCGAAAATCTTGTTGAATTATCCGACTTTTTTTGAAAAAGTGTTTTCATGGGTGAGACCTAAATGCGAGCTTTACATTGTTGGGCATGAAATAATGGATATGTGATTTCCCGGGTTTGTGTTGTCTAAGGGCAGTTACGATTCCAATTGTTATAGTTTTTCACTTTCTTTTCTGCGGTCGTATGTGTAGTATGTGATGTATCGCCAGTTTCGTTTCTATACATCAACGACAATCGGGGTACGCATACTAACTTATGTTGATGGTCTGTGATATTATGTGTTGCTGAGATATGTTGTGCAGGATTGTCGTGATTGAATAGCCGGTGGTTTTATGTGAGATGAGAGTCATTATTTTCATTCATGCAAAAATCTAATTGTATGTAATATTCTTTTATTTTGGGCACTTCCGGGTTGAGGCTGATGTCACCATTATTGTATATTATTTACTTTTCCGTATTAGCATAGACCCAAGGAGGGGAGCACAAGTGACCGGGTTCTAGGGTTCAGTGGGAGGCCATCTCGAGGAGTCGAGACCGGGTATCCTAAACTCTAGAATTGGTCGGGTCACTTGCCGCTCTCGTAGGGGTCAGGGGTGTGGGCTTGGCTATTCATCGCGACCGTGGAATCCGTTTTTTCTTTTGTTGGCTAAATACAAAGTACGGGCCTCCTAGATATCCCTATATTTTCATTTGTGCTTCTGCTGTTGATATTCTGTGATGTGATGACTTAATATCTGAGACGAATGGATTATTATTATATATATGATATATAATAAACGTTGCTTATGTTTTACACCCGTGCTAGTCTGCCCCGCTATGCCGTTAGTTAAGTGATCTAACGGTGCATAACGGGACACCGTGGCGAATGCGGATGGCATAAGTGTACGTTCTATTTTCGTTTCTTTTCTGTGATGGCTTAGGAAATTAAATGATGGTACTAAATTAATAAGATTAATGTGAAGAAAAAGAATCCAAAAGATGTTGTAGAATCGGATATGAAACACACTCGGCCTTTTTATGAAAAATGCAAGTTTCAAAAGATGCGGATCTTAAGCCACTCGTTTTCTAAACTTTTTAGATTCTACAACGAGATCATGTTCAAAGCGTTAAAGGTTTTCATAGAAACCATCCACAACCCTCAGCCATTTTAGGAAGCAGAGTACTTAGTATTCGTACTACGTATGTTGATTTTAGTCAAGGCGTAGTGTACGGTAGCTAGGTGATGTCTTCCTACAAAGCATATGATGCGATCAGTTAGGACATTCATGTAATAATATTGATCATAATCAAGGGTCATATGGGTGGGTCTGGTTAATCACGAAATGACGGGTAGAACTTGACTAGTTCTTGTGATATGTTGACCATAGCCAAGGTCATAAGCAGCTAGGGGTAAAAACCATATCGGGAGTTTCAAGAGTTGAAATTTGCAATGAGATTGCATACCATCTATATGATAGTTGGATCCCGAAGCCACTGTGAGTAAGAGTTACTCCCAGGAGAATTTTGCACTTTACAATTAGCTAACCCAGTAGGTGTCTAGAAAGGTGTCAACGGGGTAAGACTTCTGGGAAAACGAGGTTTATTTTAATTAGGTCCGTGAGAAAGTACGGCGAACCTCCCTCAAAGTACCGACACTGGCCTGGCTGACCGGTTTGCGAAACTATAGAATGTAATTAATCCTGGTTAGTTTTCTTTTTGAGGTTTTGAAAGAAAATTTGATAAAAGCAGTAGGAGACATCGATTATATAAGATAATAACCAATCTAAATCATTGCAAGAGCATTTCGATGACTCTATTCTTTTCTTTCTCTTAATGGCAGATACCAGTTGACGGGACTTAAGCTTCTTTTAGAGAAAAACAAACCGACAGGACCAAATTATAAAGAATGGTTGAGGAACCTGAACATTGCACTCACATATGATAAAGTATCATATGTCCTCACTGCGAAAGCCTCACCCGTCCCAGGTCCTGAATCATCTGTTTCGGATAGAGGGATCCGAAAAACATAGGATATTGATTATGACACGGCCAAGTACCTCGCGCTTGCTTCTATGGACAATATACATCAGAAGAAGCACGAGAAGATGGATGTTCAATCCATCATTCTTCATACATAGGATATGTATAGAGAGCAATCTCGGACTTTACGATACGGGGCGTCTCGAAAGTTGTTTCAGATGCGGATGGCCCCTTGCACATCAGTAGGTGAACATGTCTTGAAGATGATTGGTCTTATAGAAGAACTTGAGAACCTAGGATGGACTATGGAAAACGGGCAATATACTGATATTGTTCTACAGTCTCTCCCCCCTGCCTTTGCTCCGTTTATTCTGAATTTCAATATGAACAATTTGGAGAAATCATTGCCTGAACTTCTCAATATGTTGTGAAGTGCAGAAAGAACGCTTAAGACAGCGAAAACTCTCGCTCTGCTTGCTGGGCCATCTTTCTCTTCCATCCCAAAAGCCAAGGCCAAGGGAAAGAAGAAGAAGAAACCCACCAAACCGAGAGGTGGAGTTCAAAAGGCGAAAGGGAAAGACAAATCCGGGGCCGCTAGAAGAGGAAAAGGAGAATGTTTTTACTCCCACAAGTCGGGACATTAGAAAAGCAATTATGCTCTGTATCTTGCGGATCTCAAGAAGAAGAAGCATACTGATGCTTCCGTTTCAGGTGTATTTGTAACTGAAAACTGTTTTTCTATAAACTCCGCATCTTGGGTATTGGATACCGGTTCTGGTTCTCACATCTGCAATTGTATGCAAGGATTGCGAAACAGTAGAGTTTTGAAGACTGGTGACCATACTCTTCAGGTTGGAAATAGTTCCAATGTACATGTTATATCCGTAGGAGAGTATCGGCTGGGGTTGCCTTCAGGACGTATTTTGGTTTTGAACCCTTGTTATTTTGTACCTAGTATGCTATGTAATATAATATCCGTTTCTTTGTTGGACAATGAAGGATATCATTTTGTGTTGCAAAATAATGTTATGAAACATTAACTTGAATCAACAACTGATTGGGTATGGTACACTAAATAACGGTATATACGTCCTAAACCAACACAGTTTTCAATATAAAACATAAAAATAAAAGAAAATTTTCATATATAAATGAAGCTTTTGTTTGGCATTGTAGACTTGGTCATTTTAATGAAACAAGACTAAACAAGTTACATAAAAATGGATATTTAAATCCTTTTGAATATAAATCTTATGAGACTTGTCAGTCCTGTATCAAAGGTAAAATGACCAAAAATACATTTACTGGACACGGAGAAAAAGCTGTGGAACTCTTAAGCCTCATACTTAATGATGTATGCGGACCAATGTTTGTACATGCTAGAGGCGGTTTTTCATACTTCATTACTTTTACTGATGATTTCTCAAGATTCGGACATGTGTTTTTGTTAAAGCATAAATCCGAAGCATTTAAGAAATTCAAGGAGTACAAGCTTGAAGTAGAAAAACAAACAGGCATGAGCATCAAGAAACTTCGATCGGATCGAGATGGAGAGTATTTGAGTACAGAATTTTCAGACTTCTTAAAAGAGAATGGGATTCTCTCCCAGCTCACTCCCCCTTACACACCATAGCACAACGGTGTGTCAGAACGGAGGAATCATACCCTATTAGATATGGTACGGTCCATGATGAGTGATGCTGAGTTACCACTTTACTTTTGGGGACATGCATTGGAGACAGCAATGTATCTGTTAAACATGGTTCCAACCAAGACCGTATCTACCACTCCTTATGAGATATGGTGTGGAAAGAGAACATCTCTTAAAAGAATTAGGATATGGGGTTGTCCGGTTTTTGTAAAAAGGCAGAATCCGGATAAACTCGAGTCACTGCCGGTCATGTGTAAATTTGTGGGATATCCAAAACATTCATATGGATATCTATTATACCACAAGGAGGAAAAAAAGGTGTTTGTTTCTCAACATGCCACATTTTTAGAAAATGAAATTTTTACAAATAGTACTGATAGCAATGCGGTAGAACTAGAAGAGGTTCTGGAGACACAAATTACTCATGACGAATTGGTTGAAACTGATGTTGCAGTAGAAGTTCAAAACCCTCAGCCGCTCCGGAGATCTAGTAGAACTTCTCGCTCACCGGAGAGTTACAATGGGTTTCTCATTGATGGTGATAGAGAAGATTGCATCATGGATGATGACGACCCTACTAGTTTTCAGCAAGCTATCACAAGTGGTGACTCAGTGAAGTGGCTGGATGCCATGAGATCCGAAATGGAGTCTATATACACCAACAAAGTATGGACATTGGACGTTGCACCTACTGGGATAAAACTCGTTGGGTGCAAATGGATCTTTAAGAGAAAGATTGGTGTAGATGGACAGGTAGAGACCTATAAAGCAAGGCTTCTAGCGAAAGGTTTTCGTCAAAGACCATGACTGGACTATGATGAAACTTTCTCTCCAGTAGCAATGGTTAAATCCATTCAGATCCTACTTGCTATTTCTGCTCACTACGATTATGAAATCTGGTATATGGACGTAAAAATTGCATTTCTAAATGCTGATTTAGAAGAATGCGTTTTTATGGATCATCCAGAGGGCTTCATTGACAGTGGGAGCAGCGGGAAAGCATGTAGGTTGCTTAAATCCAGTTATGGATTAAAGCAGGACTCACGGAGCTGGAACATCTGCTTTGATGATACAATCAAAGAGTTTGATTTTGTCAAAAATATAGATGAACCATGCATTTATAAGAAAATTGTAGGGAGTACTGTCACATTCCTCGAATTGTATGTGGATGACATTCTCTTGATAGGAAATGATATAACTATGCTACAATCGGTCAAACTATTCTTATCTCAAAAGTTCTCCATGAAGGACCTGGGTGATGCCTCTTGCATTTTAGGCGTTAGGATCTATAACGATAGATCCAAGAGGTTATTGGGATAGTCCCAATCAAAGTACATTGACACCATCCTAAAAAGGTTTAGTATGGAAGATTCTAAGTGTCGTGCCTTACCCGCTTGTCATTGGAATCACTCTCTCCATGGACTTATGTCCGAAGACTGACGAAGAGAGAGCTCGTATTAGCATTATACCCTACGCTTCAGCCGTAGGATCTATAATGTATGCGATGTTGTGTACTCGCCCTGATGTTGCTTATGCACTAACTGTTGTAAGCAGGTATCAATCCAACCCAGGGGAAAAACATTGGATAGAAATGAAGAACATTCTTAAGTACTTGCGAAGGACTAAAGAATTGTTCTTGGTGTATGGTATTGGGGATCTCCAAATAGAGGCCTTTACCGATACCCGCTTCCAAAGTGATAAGGATGACAACAAATCTATCTCGGGGTTTGTATTTACCCTTAATGGAGGGGAGGTTAGTTGGAAAAGTTCCAAACAAGATACCGTTGCAAACTCCACGATGGAAGAAGAGTATATTACTGCAAATGATGCTGCCAGGGAAGTCGTCTGGATGAGGAAGTTCGTCGCAGAACTAGGAGTAGTTCCAACCATTGTTGATCTAATACCATTGTATGGTGATAATAATGGGGCTATGGCGTTGGCCAAAGAACCCAGGTCCCATCAGAAGTCAAGACACATCATGAGATGATATCATTTGATCCGAGAGAGAGTAGATCGCCACGAGATCGAGATTCGGAAAGTAGATAGAAAAAATAACACCACGGATCCACTCACCATGTCCCTTCAACATCCGCAACATGAGCGTCTTTTTGAGATGTTGGGTATGGGATACTCCAATAATTGGCCTTAGTGCAAGTGGGAGATTGTTGGATATATGTATGCCCTAGAGGCCATTATTTGTATAGTAGATGCTTGGACATACATATATGTATATAGATGACTTTCTTGATCGACATGATAGTATGCTATCTGGTTTACTTTATCTTAACATGTTTATTTGATCATGCATCTTATTCATTTGGTACATGTTGATAAATCCCTCAGGATATTTGCTTGACTACTGGGACTACGATGCAGATTATACTAGTGGGACACGCGTAGTTTATGAGCATATCCTTGAATTGTTCCTAGTCGTGGGAGTATCGAGACGGGGCATCGATATTCCAGAGTAGACTAGCGTATACCATTCTTGTCCAATATGATGAGCGATGGATGATCCCATATCCATCTGGTGTGGTGACACCAAAGATTGTATACGGGTTCTCAGTGGAGACCGGGTACACTGAACGGACTCGCCGAGAACTCCTATATGCTATTATATCTTACGTCGGATAGCATTTCTCAGGTGACACTGGTGCAGGTTAGTCTGTAGACCCGAGATCATCATAGAGTCTTGTGTGTCCTCCCACTGTACCTTGATCTCCACCCTACCAGGCTCTACAGAGTCGCGCAAACAGGTGGATTTTGGGTACAGTCCCGAGGCACATAGAGGCAATGAGCGATAGGAGAGGTTTCGTCTCACCCGATATTGGGGGTTGATGTTGTGTTATGCTCGATTGGCTATAACAAGATGTCCCTGGCCAGGGATGCTGAGATTTACTGATAAGTGCTATCAGTAGTTTCTCGATCTGTTATAAGCCATACACCGGCATGACTTATTGATTTTTTAGGGTCGACGATTTCGTCCCTAGACTCGATATGCAGCATATAAAACGAAGAGACCGGACTGTACGGTAGTGTTGCCAAATGGCTCGATGGGAGTTTTGACAGGTTCTCTTGTTTTCTTCTGATCGCTCAATACCCAGGTGGCCGTTACGTTTAGCTGAGCTCTTGTGGCTTATGGGTGTTTGGTATGATCATCTCCCACTGCCGGCATATTGACGAGTCTTAGAGTCCCAAAAAGGAGTTTCCTAGACCAGGAGAAATGATGTGGTGTGCATATGAGATATGCACGGGGACTCGATTAAATGCGAGTATTTGATACCGTATATTAATTGGGCATTTTACTATTGGTCGGGTCATATGTGATATGACCGGTTTGTTAAATCAAGTGTTGATTTAACATTGTATTTATAGCTCACTTTTTTAAACCCTTTTCTTTGTTGTATGCATGCATCTATGCATATGTTTATGTTGATGCACATGATGATGTGCATGCACACATACATGCATACATTCTTGTGTATCATGGTTGTTGATACACAAATAGTGGCAATGCAAGACTCACAAGGTAGTAATTATCTATATATTTATTTATGAGTTAAAACAAATATAATTAATTCATGGTTGGGAATTATTCTTGAATCAACACTTCACCTCACATAAACCATGAGTTAATTTTATATGGATGGTATTACTAAAAAATAAATATCTAGATATTTATTAACCCATGGTTAATTGTGAGAATGATTTAATATATATATATATATATATATATTATTCATTCTCATTTTTCTTTTATGCTTATCAAAACTTTGAGCTCTTGAGTTTTCCATCATCTTCATCCTCATTTCTCCTGCTCTCTTGAAATCTCTAGTGAGTGAGATAGTGATAAAGATAGGGTTTTGAAGTGAGAATACAAACCACATCATCATTCTACACTAGTCTAGCCAATTAGTATAGAGTGTTCGTTTCATCTTCATCCTTGATCAAGTGGAGCTAAGAGCTTGGACAATGTGGATTCCGTCTGGATCATCGTGGACTTGGAAGATCACTAGCAAGCCAGTTCAAACTCTTAAGGATCCAAGGAGTCAAGAAAAGAGAACTACAAAGGCTGTATTCTCTTCACTTAGTGTTATATAGCTTGTAGTATGTGAAATTTATGGTGTTACGCTAAATATTCTAGTTAAGATTCATAGTTAGTTTGCTTAGCACCTCTCTAAAATTATAAAGTGGCATGTGTGATGCTTCCAAACCCTAGAATAGGTGCTAAGGAAACCCATCAGCAAGAGCATACACAAAGTGTTTTCTTCTCACTCTCTCTCCATGTAGCGACCATATCATGCCTTAATCAACATAATAATATGGATGTATTGACCGAACCCGCTTGTTATACTGGGCTGAGGAACATTGGTTCCATTCTATCTTATAATTGTTATAAGTCCGAGCTGGAAATAGGGGAATAACCGGATTTCCACGCCACCCGAACGAGGAATGAACATGCTAATGCATCTTCTTCGGGTGTGTTAGTTACCGAGAACTGTTTCTCAGTAAACTCTACGTCCTGGGTATTAGATACCGGATCAGGATCTCACATATGTAATATGTTACATGGGCTAAGAAAAGGTAGATAACTGGGAATAGGTGATCATATTCTAGATTAGGGAATGGTGCAAATGTTGCAGCCAAAGCAGTTGGTGAATATCACCTTATATTACCAACTGGTAATACATTGATTCTGAACGAATGTTATTACATACCGAACCTGATATGCAATATTATATCAATTCCTTTATTAAATAAAGAAGGATATAATTTTGTATTGCAGGATAATGTTATGAACATTTTTCAAAATCAAAAGTTGATTGGATCAGGCTCGTTATGTAATGGCATATACGTTCTAAATCAAACCACAGTTCTCAATGTATAGAACACACTCAAGAGGAAGAGTTCAGAAATGAACGAATCCTTCTTGTGGCATTGTAGACTTGGTTATATCAATGTGACACGACTACCTAAGTTACATAAGGATGAATATTTGAATACGTTCAAAATTAGATCTTATAATACTTTCCAGTCATGTCTCAAAGGCAAAATGACCGAAACTCCGTTTACTGGACATGGAGAAAGAGTTACTAAACTCTTGAGACTTATACATAGTGATGCATGTTGTCCCATGTCTACACATGCCAGGAATTGTTTCTCATACTTCATTATATTCATCGATGATCTCTCAAGATTCAGACATGTGTTCCTGTTGAAACACAAGTCTGATGATTCTGAGAAATTCAAGGATTATAAGTACGAAATGGAGAACCAAACGGGTAAAAGTATTAAAGTCCGTCGATGTGATCGGGGTGGAGAATACTTGAGCACAGAGTTCCTGGATTATTTAAAAGTGAATGGGATTCTCTCTCAGCTTACTTCTCCGTATACACCACCGCACAACGGCATATCGGAGCAGAGGAATCAAACCCTATTAGATATGGTGCGCTTTATGATGGGTAAACCCGAGTTGCATGTTTCCTTTTGGGGTTATGGGCTTGAGGAGCCGCATACCTATTGAACAGAGTTCCATCCAAATCAGTCCCTACCACTCCATATGAGATATGGAATGGGAAAAGTCCATCTCTTAAACGAGTTAAGATGTGGGGTCGTCCAGCCTATGTGAAAACACAAAATCCGGACAAGCTCGAGGCAAGGTCAGTACTGTATAAGTTTGTTGGATATCCCAAACATTCACGAGGGTATATCTTCTACCACACCGAGGAGAAAAAGGTGTTTTGTTTCTCAGTATACCACCTTTTTAGAAAAGTAATTTCTTATGGAAGAAATTAGTGGTCATAAGGTAGAACTGGAAGAATTTCCAGCTAGACAAACTAACGACTGATGATTTGGTAGAACCAGAGGATTCAATTGTTCCCGACGAACCCCAGCCTCTCCGCAGAACTAGTAGGGTTCCTCGTCCTCCTGAGAGATACTATGGTTTTCTCAATGACCGTGGGAGCGAGGATTGCATCATGGATGATGATGACCCAACTAGTTTTGAGCAGGCCATCACAAGTGGGGACTCTGTGAAATGGATGGATGCTATGCGGTCTTAGATTGAATCCATATACACAAACAAAGTAGTGACTTTGGTAGTTGCACCTGAAGGGGTAAAACCCATTGGGAGCAAGTGGATCTTGAGATGATTCTTGGTGTAGATGGAAAAGTTGAGACTTTTAAAGCTAGACTTGTTGCAAAAGTTTGTCGTCAATAACCAGGTGCGGATTTTGATGAAACTTTTTCTCTAGTGGCTATGCTTATGTCCATCTGGATCCTACTTGCTATTACTGCATGCCATGACTACGAAATCTGGCAGATCGACGTCAAGACCGCTTTTCTAAATAGTGATTTAGAATAGAGCGTGTACATTACACAGCCAGAGGGCTTCGTAGACAGTGGGAGCAGCGGAAAGGTATGCAAGTTTCATAAATCAAAATAAGGATTAAAGCAAGTATCACGGAATTGGAACATCTGTTTTGATGTGGCAGTCAAAGAGTTTGACTTCATCAAAATGGTAGATGAACCTTGTATACATACAAGAAGGTTGTAGAGAGTAAGGTTGTCTTCCTCATATCGTACGTGGATGATATACTTTTAATAGGAAATGGTGTTCTATGCTACACTCGGCCAATCTCCTCTTATCACAAAGATTCTCCATGAAGGATCTGGGTGATGCCTCCTACATTCTGGGGATTAAGATCTATAAAGATATATCTAAACGGATGTTGAGATTTTCCCAATTTAGGTACATTGACTGTTGGATATAGTGCCCTCTAAGTCAATTATTGGATCGCAGGTACGTGATTGCAATGATTGAGGGAGGACCTATACTGATAAACAGTCTTACTCGAGATGATAGTATCTATCTGGTCTGTCTTTATCATCATATATAGATGTTGATAGTGCCCATAGGATTCTTGCTTGACTACCGGCAGTATGATGGCGATCATATATGTGGGAGCTGGGGTGTATAAGCACATCCTTAAAAGTGTCCCTAGTCGTGGGAGTTTCGAGATAGGGCATCGATACTCCAGAGTAGACTAGTGTATACAGTCGAGACCCCGACGAGGGGCGGTGGCCGGTCTCACAAGCCACTGGTGTCAGTTGGATCACCTAAGATGTATACAGGTGCTCATTGGGTTATGAGTAGACCGGACAGGACTCACCGGGAACAAGCTAGTTGGTATTATACATATCGTCAGATAGCAGTTCCCTGATGACATGTGTACAGGTTAGATCATTGACCTGAGGTCGTCATTTGTCTCGTGTGAGTTCCCACTGTGCTTAGATTACTACCCTACCACACTCAAAGGAGTTGTGCAAACAGGTTTTAGTTGGGTACAGTCCCGAGCCATATTGGAGGCTTGTGAGCGGATCTTCGGGGATTTGTCTCTCCCTGTATTGGGGGTGACATCGCGCTGTGTTTAGGAGAGCCATTCCACGAAATCCCTGGCCAGGGTAATCGAGATATACTGGTAGGTATACCAGTAGTATCTCAAGGTGTTCTGGGCTGCTCTCTGACACGACTTATGCAGCTATTGAGGGTCTGACGTTTACCGACCCCCTAGGCCTAATATGCGATACGCATATACGAACGTTCCGGACTGTACGTATATTGTCACTGTCAGGCTCAGTAGGGTTTATAGATGAGTTCGCTCGTCGGCTTCCCTTCCAATCAATACATAGGCAAACCGTTACATACAGCTTGTACCTCTGACGTGCTAGTGGTTATACCCAGTGCCAATATGTTGATGAGTCATTAGAGTCCCCCACAGACACTTTCCCAAGTTCGGGCGAAACGTTGTAGATGCCCTATGGTTTTATGGCAGGGTTCGGAAAAAGCACATGCATTTTCGCACGTGTCATTTTTCGGGCAGATAATACTGGTAGGCTTTGGTTTAAGCCGGATCCCAATATTATACTGTGTAGATATAATATTGTTGTCTCAGTTGTATTTATATTTGGTCGTAATATAAATACGGGTATGTTTATACCGATACAGGGTTATCCTGAAATTCGTTTCAGGATCACTTTTGGAAGTTGCCAGTTTCCAGTTTTCTATCAGCCGTATTTTGACATTCGGTTAAATACGGATTTATCTTTTCTTGATGAGGTGAGTCAGTGTTCTAGATGGTTCTAGAGAGGGTGATTAGGCTTGTGTCTCACTTGTTCATTAATGGTGCATTTATTGTGTTCATACTTTGTGTTCACACTTTGTGTTCACACTAGATATTTCCTTAACCTCACCTTCCCCTCTCCTACACTCCCCCTCCCTCTCCTATATAGTATGGCCGGCCCTTCTTGTGAGGTTATGGGATTTTGATTCATTCATTTTTGCAGAAGATCATGATAGTTTTGTGTATGGAAATTTCCTAGTTCAATTTCCATTCACCCGACTCCAAATGGCAACTTCTATTAATCGTTCGTCCATATCCTTGGACGTAACGAGACAAAGCATTCTACTCATTCTCAACTTCATCTTGGTCGTCTTTTTTAGCAAACTTGATGACCGAGTTTCCTCCGTTCAGAGGCGGGAGCCCGTTTAAAGATCCGTCGACGTGGTGCCACCTGGACGACGAGACTGGAGTTTCAGAAGATTGAAGCCGCCGAAACAAAGCGTGGGATGATGGTTTAAGACCGAAGGACTCGGATCGTTCGGTATAACAATTCTACCCTCTTTACAATTTGTTAGTTTAGCTTTAATGGAAGATCCGGGTTATATTACGCGATAGCGCCTGTCGTAAAAGTTTTGTTCCGAATATTGGCGTCTGTTAGACGGCCGGGGCGCTGCCGCATAGTTACAGTGGTATCAGAGCCTCACCATTAAGCTATACTAACTTGTGCTAACACGTTTAAAAGATCGGTCGAACGGATTTTCAAAAATCGCAATTTTTCAGTTCTGTGTTTCTGTCGATTTTTAAAACTGTGTAAAAATTGTTTTACATATCACAGAAATACAAGCAGCCTTTTCTAAGCATACTGGAAAAAATTGGGCACGTGATCCCACAAGACCACCGCGGATCAGCGATCAAACCTATGGTTTGACCGCAGAACCGCGGCGCTTTAGTGGGAACAGTGCACCAACTTTTTCCAGAGAGCTTATCTGTGGAAATTGTGGTTTTTGGTATATGTCTTTTGGGCCCAAATTTTGTTACTGTACAGCAGATGTTTGTGGGCCCACTTTGGGATATTTTGTTGATCGAAATTTAAACGTGTTAGTCTACAGTACTTACTTTATATCTCCGACCGGGAATGTCATTTGATCGGTCAACCGCGTCTAATTGCTATAGTTCTTTTAGACGGGTTTGCGAACGTGACATTCGCGTTGATGTTCTGTGTTGTGCTGTGATGTTGCGGATTTGTCGTGGTGGATAGCATGGTACAATGATAGTGCAGTTTGGATTTATTTGTACATTTGATATTGCGGGGCGAGCGTCCAACATGTGGACTGCCGTCACTGCCTGTTGTATAATATTCTTTTGGGGCACGACCGGGTCGAGGTCGATGTACCCGTTGTACAAATTTTCATTTCTGTACTAGTTTTATCCTGCGGAGGAGTGCACGGAAGGGTTCTGGAGGGCAACAGTTCCGTATCTCATGGTTTTGAGAGGCAACGGGACCTCACTCTAGACTTGGCAGACTATTCGCCGCACTCATAGGGGTACAGGTTGACCCAAGGAGGGGTGCTCAATTTACCGGATTCCGTGAAGTGCCGGGTGTTCCATTCACTATAATGTGGGGACTACCTCGCTTCAGGTTTTGGCGGGTAACTTGCCGCACCCGTAGGGGTTTAGGTTTCATTTGCACAGGCTATCCACACGACCAGGGGAACGTCAGGTTTCAGTAGCGGCTCTGTGAAACCCGGAGATCCTAGATTATCTGTATTGTTCTGTGATACTTATTACTTTTCTGTAATGTTGCATATTATCACGCCTGGAGCGATTATTGTATATTAGTCTATATACTATTAGATGTTGTATATGTTTTACACCCGCGCTAGTCCAGCCCCCGCTCTGTCGTTAGTTAAGTAACCTAACGGGTGATGACGGGACTTAGCGGTGAATGCGGATGGCATATACGTACATTTTATTTTTGTTCTTTTCTGGTATGATTGATTGATAGGACTGCGTTGATTCTTATCAATGCAAGATAAAACAAACCTATATTTGATGTTGTTGTAACAAATTTTAAAAGGGAGTTATTACAAAGACGTTTCCTTTTGTTTTGCATAGCGGTATTCAGTTAGAATATCCTGCACCTCATTCGACGAGGCAAGGGCCGAGATCCCTTCACCGGGAGTGACCCCTTGGGCAGAAGTTTACGTCAGAGTAATAACTTCTATATATTCGATTACAAGTTGCCTTGCATCACGGTATTCAGTTAGAATATCCTGCACCTCATTCTACGAGGAAAGAGCCGAGATCCCTTTACCGGGAATGACTTCTTTAGCAAAACGTTTTCGCTACTATATTTTTTATAAAATTCTATCAAGTTCCTTGAACGAGATCAAGTTCATTACGTTAAAGGTTTTTCGCCAAAAAACAGCCGTAATCCTCCATCGTTCTTATTGATGGTCAGTAGTAGTCAAGCTATGTTTGTTGGCCTACGTCAAGGCGTAGTGTTTGGTAGCTGCTGGGTATTCATATGTTGCACAGATAGATGCATTAGTTTAGGACAGACGTACAGCCTTGTTGGCCTACGTCAAGGGCATGTACGATGACCTAAATTAATCAGGACAACGACGGGTAGAACATGACCTGTTGCTTATGATTTGTTGGCCTACGTCAAGGTCATAAGTGCATGGGACAAAAATTATATCGGGAGTTTCAACCATACAAGAAACTTACCAGACTTGCACATACCTTCTGAAGTGTGTTAACTTGAGTGGCTTCCATCAAGTTATCATACGATGACAGTTGGATCCCGATTCTCACTGATGAGTTGGTTTACTCATCGGGTGATCCCGACTAATTCTTCTTTCATGTTTGGAGGAGAATTTGAGATTACAGTGGGAGGTTTCCTAATTGGATAAAGTGATAACCATTCTGATCTAGGTTAGAGTGCACGCAGAGTGTTTCTTTTCTCTCTCTCTTTGGCAGCGACCATTGACCAACCCTAGATTATAACTCAGTGACCAAAGTTGACCGAACCTTCTTAATATACTGGCTTTTGGATTGTCTATAGTTACATAAGTCATTGCAGCTCCTTCTTTTATCCTTTGTATTTCTCAGAACAACCCGTATTACTACGGATATCCACTTCCATTGGATAGATCCATCGTATGGTTATATACGAACTCGAAGGGACTTCTTCGAGGATGGATCCAGGTTCAGGAGAAATAGAATTGGTTTATTCAGTTGTCTTTTATTATCGCCTTCTCTCAGGTTGCAAGAGCTCCTTTGTTTAGGAGAGTACACCTATTACGCTTATTGGATAGTCTTATTCCAAACCATAGGCAGGTGCCGAAAGGTAGGGAATGAAGAAAACCAATTAGCCTAAGCCAGGTGTACAGAAGGTAATAGATAAAGAGAAAATAAAGGGATTAGAAAGAGGGCAAAGTAAATTGTGACTACTAACATTCACGACCAAACCACGTATTTCATCGCCACTCCTACTTCACCTTTGATTTCTCCAGAACAACCCGTATCACTACGAACATCCAATTCCATTGGATAAATCCATCGTATGGTTATATACGAACTCGAAGGATATTTTTTCGAGGATGGATTCTGGTTCAGGAGAAATAGGAATAAAGGTTTATTCAGTTGTCTTTTATCATCACCTACTCTCAAGATTGAGAGTACTCCTAGGATTAGGAAGGTACACCTATTATGCTTACTGGATATTCTTCTTTCAAACCATAGGCTGGTGCCGAACGGTAGGGAAGGTAGAAAACCACTTAGCCTAATGATGGTGTACAAAAGGTAACGACTAAAGACAAATAAAGGGAATTGGAAAGATGGCAGGAAATTATACGGTTAAAGTCATGAATTAGATTATGTAAGAGACATTACTAAGAATACCATGACACCCCTTCGAAACATTTTCATGTTTCAGTTAAACTGTACATTGTTAATTGAAAAACTGATTTTCCAATTAGATACTTACTCCAGGGTATGTATTTACCAGATATGATTCTCACATCTGTATGGTTTTACAGATGTTCAGCAGGAGCAAGTTATTGGGAATTAGGTGATCATCCTCATTATATCAGAATTCATTGTGATTGGTGATATTTGAGGAAATCGCATGGGGGCAGTTTTCAACCTACGACGCACAGGTTTTGAGTTATTCAAACTCAACGGACTTATACAGAGTGTTGTATGTTGTCCAGTGTCCATCAGGACAAAGGGGTTAGTCCTCGTACTATATTCTATTTACTTGTGACTTCTCTAGTTTATAGACAAGTGTTTCGTAAAAATACAATGTCTAAGTATTGAGAAGTTGTGGGTATAGGAATAAAGTAGAGAACCATGTATCGCAAGTATCGGGATTCTTCAAAGAAATCGAAGATGTAGATTCTTGTGATTAGTATTCAGTTGATAGTAATGGTTTTGAGAAACTTGTTTCTCTTTCAGGTTACTCATAATTGGATGGATTCCTAAGTTGAGTAATGCTGATTAGCCTCTCTCCATTAAGGTGATATGCACTGGAGACAGCTGCATGATTTGAATCTGGTTCCAATTAAATAAGTGCCAAAGTTTCTATATTCGATATAGAATAGATCATATCTTAACGATGTTAAGGTAATGGGAGTTGTCCAGCTTATGCTTAAAAACAGACACTGGATAACACAAGGCATGTTTCTGTAATGGCAGTTTGTGGGTTGACCCTAGCTTTGACGAGGGTTGATTTTCTATCATCTGGAATATCAATAGTGATATTGTTCTTGATTCGCCACAGTTTTAGTAAAATATTTATTTTTCAGAAAACATTAGTGGGAGTATGGTAGAACTGGAAGTGATTCCAGAACCACAAACGATTACGGAAAATTTAATAGGCCCTATATATTCAATCAGGTTTGACATTCCAATAGCCACTCCGCAGATATGGTGGGTAACCTCATACACCCGAGAGGTACTCAGGTAGCCTCAAGGACGGTGACAGGGAGGTTCTTGTATACCCAGACTTGACACTACAGTTGTTCTAGACTATGAGACCCGGCAGGAGGATATGTATAGCGTCGTTCTAAACTAGTTTTAGAAATGTACGTATATATTATTCTGCCAGAGGGTTGTCATAGTCAGTGGGAGCAGTGGAAGCATAGTGGGCAAGTAGCTAGTGTCTATTTATAGACTTGAGCAATTATAGCGGAAATAGATCATCTAATTTTGATGTGACAGTCATGGGTTTGACTTCATCAGAATAGGGGATGAATCTGTTAAGATGGCAGTAGAGTGTGATGTCCTGGTATCT
This sequence comes from Agapanthus africanus, assembly GCA_030015575.1. NCBI lineage: Eukaryota > Viridiplantae > Streptophyta > Magnoliopsida > Asparagales > Amaryllidaceae > Agapanthus > Agapanthus africanus. The sequence continues at coordinate 444,924,354 of JASDDO010000014.1, forward strand.
GGATGACATACACAGAGTAGGAAGTAAAATTCTTATTCTACGATCGGTTGTACTGTGGTCGTCACACAGTTGTTTCTCCACAAAGGATATGGATATAATATCTGACATTCTGGTTACTAGATTTATGGTTTTAGATCTAGATTTGGGTAGTTTCCCAATGTGGGTACTTTGACAGTATTCTGATAGTATTTTAGAATAAATGACTCCTGGCTTGGTGGTGTACCTGCAGGTAATGGAGTCACCCTCTCTAAAGGTGTCTACAGACTAAAGGGAGGAGGGATGTGCATGATTGGCAGATCACTTGCTTAGGCAATTGAGTTAATTGTGAGATGTCAAGTACCACACCAGATGTTGTTATTGCACTAGATGCGATAAGTTTATATTAATCTGATCCTGGAGAAACATTAAGAAGCAGTTTTAGAACATAAGTGAATGTTCTACGGATTTGATGACGGCGGCCTCCTTCGGGAGACGGTTATCATTCCAGGCTTCAAAGGTGACATGGATAATAGAGTGATTGTCAGAGTTATAGTTTTTCCCTCAGACGAGGGACAGTATTATGGACAGGTGGTCTAAGGGGATACTGTGGGAGGCATGGTGCTGGACACTGATTAGTTTCAGTTGTCGATACAATCTAAGAAGTTTGGATTTAGAATTCATTTATGAACTAGGTCCCATTAGATATCCAGACATATTCTAAGACAGGTATTACTCAATTCGGGAGATGGTTTTCTTCGCGAAGTTGAGATATAGAGAGATACAGAAAGGAACACCGAAGCGGATCCACTCACTGAGGCTATTTCTCGAACACAATAGTTTTGCAAACGAGCTTTGTGAAACTGATTAGTAGAGGAGTTGGATGCTCGGTATCACACGAGCTGTGAGTACACGACATCGCAATAATTAGCCTTAAGTGCAAGTGGGAGATTGTTGGATATAGTGCCCTCTAAGTCAATTATTGGATTGCAGGTACGTGATTGCAATGATTGAGGGAGGACCTATACCGATAAACAGTCTTACTCAAGATGATAGTATGCTATCTGGTCTGTCTTTATCATCATATATAGATGTTGATAGAGCCCATAGGATTCTTGCTTGACTACCGGCAGTATGATGGCGATCATATATGTGGGAGCTGGGGTCTATATGCACATCCTTAAAAGTGTCCCTAGTCGTGGGAGTTTCGAGATAGGGCATCGATACTCCAGAGTAGACTAGTGTATACAGTCAAGACCCCGACGAGGGGCGGTGTCCGGTCTCACAAGCCACTGGTGTCAGTTGGATCACCTAAGATGTATACATGTGCTCATTAGATTATGAGTACACCGGACAGGACTCGCAGGGAACATGCTAGTTGGTATCATACATATCGCCGGATAGCAGTTCCCTGGTGACATGTGTAAAGGTTAGTTCATCAACCTGAGATCGTCATTTGTCTCGTGTGAGTTCCCACTGTGCTTAGATTACTACCCTACCACACTCAAAGGAGTTGTGCAAACAGGTTTTAGTTGGGTATAGTCCCGAGCCATATTGGAGGCTAGTGAGCGGTTCTTCGGGGATTCGTCTCTCCCTGTATTGGGGGTGAGATCGCGCTGTGTTTAGGAAAGTCATTACACAAAATCCCTGACCAGGGTAATCGAGATATACTGATAGGTATACCAGTAGTATCTCAAGGTGTTCTGGGCTGCTCTCTGACACGACTTATGCAGCTATTGGGGGTGTGACGTTTACCGACCCCCTAGGCCTAATATGCGATACTCATAGATGAACGTTCCGGACTGTACGTATATTGTCACTGTCAGGCTCAGTAGGGTTTATAGATGAGTTCGCTCGTCAGCTTCCCTTCCAATCAATACATAGGCAAACCGTTACGTACAGCTTGTACCTCTGACGTGCTAGTGGTTATACCCAGTGCCAGTGTGTTGATGAGTCATTAGAGTCCCGCACATACACTTTCCCAAGTTCGGGCAAAACGTTGTAAATGCCGTATGGTTTTATGGCAGGGTTCGGAAAAAGCACGTGCGTTTTCGCACGTGTCATTTTTCGGGCAGATAATACTGGTAGGCTTTGGTTTAAGCCGGATCCCAGTATTATACTGTGTAGATATAATATCTTTGTCTCAGTTGCATTTATATTCGGTCGTATTATAAATGCGGGTATGTTTATACCGATACGGGGTTATCCTGAAATTCGTTTCAGGATCACTTTTGGAAGTTGCCAGTTTCCAGTTTTCTATCAGCCGTATTTTGACATTCGGTTAAATACGGATTTATCTTTTCTTGATGAGGTGAGTCAGTGTTCTATAAGGTTCTAGAGAGGGTGATTAGGATTGTGACTCACTTGTTCATTAATGCTGCATTTATTGTGTTCACACTTTGTGTTCACCCTCGATATTTCCTTAAGCTCACCCTCCCCTCTCCTACACTCACCCTCCCTCTCCTATATAGTATGGCCGGCCCTTCTTGTGAGGTTATAGGATTTTGATTCATTCATTTTTGCAAAAGATCATGATAGTTTTGTGTATGGAAATTTCCTAGTTCAATTTCCATTCACCCGACTCCAAATGGCAACTTCTATTAACCGTTCGTCCATAGCCTTGGACGTAAGGAGACAAAGCATTCTACTCATTCTCTACTTCATCTTGGTCGTCGCTTTTAGAAAACTTGACGACCGAGTTGCCTCGGTTCAGAGGCTGGAGCCCGTTTAAAGATCCGTCGACGTAGTGCCACCTGGACGACGAGACTGGAGTTTCAGAAGATCGAAGCCGCCGCAACAAAGCGTGGGATGATGGTTAAAGACCGAAGGACTCGGATCGTTCGGTATAACAATTCTACCCTCTTTACAATTTGTTAGTTTAGCTTTAATGGCAGATCCGGATTATAGTACGCTATAGCGCCAGTCGTAAAAGTTTTGTTCCGCATATTGGCGTCTGTTAGACGGCCGGGGCGCTGTCGCATACTTACATTGACACCATACTAAAGAGGTTTAATATGGAAGATTCCAAGAGTGGGAATTTACCCACGATCTCAGGAACCACTCTCTCCAAAGAGATGTCCCCCAAGACTAATTTGGAGAGGGCTCGCATGCAAGGGATTCCCTATTCTTCGGCAGTCGGGTCTATCATGTATGCAATGTAATGTACCCGACCGGATGTAGCATACGCACTTAGTGTTGTAAGAAGGTATCAATCGGAACTTCGGAGAATCACCGGACAGCAGTGAAGAGCATTGTTAAGTACTTGAGAAGGACTAAAGAAATGTTCTTGGTGTATGGAAACGGTGAACTCCAAGTGGCGTCCTTTACCGATTCGAGCTTCCAGAGTGATAAGGTCGAATGTAAGTCAGTCTCGGGTTTTGTCTTTACCCTCAGTGTAGGGACGGTATGTTGGAAGAGTTCCAAGCTAAATACCGTGACAAACTCAACGATAAAGAGTGAATACATAGCTGCCAACGATGCTACCAAAGAGGTTGTATGGGTATAGATGTTCATGAGATGAACTTGGTTCCTACCATTGTGGTGACAATGGAATTGTGGCTTTGGCTAAGGAACCCCGGTCCCATCAGTGATTCAGACATATTCTTAGGCAGTATCACCTGATTAGGGAGATGGTTGATCTCCGGGCGATCGAGGTGAAGAAAGTTGATAGGAAGAATGACACGGCGGATCTACTCACCTAGGCCAAAACCCCAGATACAGTTTGAGAGTTTTTAAGACGTTGAGTATGAGATACTACAACAACTGGCCTTAGTGCAAGTGGGAGATTGTTAGTTTTATGTATGCCCTAGTGTCCATTATTGTACATGATTGTATATTACAATAGATGCTTGGAAATATATAGGGAGGACTTTCTTGCTCGACAGGAAAGTATGCTATCTGGTTACTCTTTATCTTAACATGTATACTATCATTGTGATACTGTCTTGCTCTCATATGTAGATAAAGCCCTTAAGATGTTTACTTGACTACCAGGATTATGATGCAGATCATACTAGTGGGGCCAGAGTAGTCCACAAGTACATCCTTTAATTGTTCCTAGTCAAGGGTGTATCGAGATAGGGCATCGATATTCGAGAGTAGACTAGCGTATACGCTTCTTGACCTATTTGATGGGCGATGGATGATCACATATTCATTGGTGTTTGACATCAAATATGGTATACAGGTGCTCAGTGGAGACTTGGTACACTGAACAGGACTTTCCGAGAACTCCTAGATGGCATTATACCTGACGTCAGATAGCAGTTCTCAGGTGACACTGGTACAGGTTAGTCTGTAGACCCGAAATCGTTATTGAGTCTTGTGTGATTCCTACTGTGCTTTGATTTCCACCTTACCACGTTCAAGAGAGCGTGCAAAACGGTGGTTTTTGGGTACAGTCCCGAGTCACATAGAGGAAATGAGCGATAGAAGGGGATTCGTCTCTCTCGGTATTAGGGGTTGATGTTGCGCTGTGCTCGATTGGGCATAACAGGAAGTCCCTGGCCAGGGCTGATATGGAGATTTACTGGTAAGTATTATCAGTAGTTTCTAGAACCGTTATGAACCTTACATCGGCATGACTTATCAAGTTACTGGGGTCTAAAGTTTACTACACCTAGACTAGATATGCGACATATCAGACGAAGAGACCGGACTGTACTGTAGTGTTGCTGTTGGATTCACAGGAGTATGGACAAGCTTGCTTGTTGATATTTTGATCACTCAATACCAGGGTAGCCGTTACGTCCAGCTAGTACTGCTGACGGCTTGTGGGTGACTGATATGATCACCACCTACTGTCAGCGTATTGACGAGTCATTATAGTCCTACACAGAGGTTTCCTAGCTCATGCGAAACGAAGTAGGGCACATATGTGATATGTGCGGGACCGAGATTAATACGTGTATGTGATACTGTATTCCAATCTCGCGATACAGGTTATATGTGATATAACCGAATTGTTGAATCAAGTGTTGATTCAATGATATGTTATATGTGATATACATATAGATGATATTAGTCAGTTATATGCGATACAGCCGGGTTTTTAAATCAAGTGTTGATTTAATAATTTAACGTGTAATTATATATTTGATATATTAATATACATTAACTAATATTATCTCACTTAAGAATTTCTTTTCTCATTATACATTTAATATATACGTGATATATGTTAATGTATTTATTTTGTGTCATGCTTGATGATACATTATACATGGGTGTATGAGACTCACACAACACATAAGATAATGTGGGTAATTATTTATTTAGGGATAAAAAAAATTAGGTGGAAATTAGTCATGGCTTGAAGCTTGGAGAAGCTTGTGGAAACCATTGACTTAGTCAATTAATTTTGTTTTATTTTAGATATTTATTAACCTAACCATTATTTTTAGCCATGGTCAAGTCTCTACATGAGTTATATATGATATTTTCTCACCCATGGTTAAGGAGTTGATCACTTGAGATCATTTTCTTCATCTCCTTCAATTGCTCTCTAGCTTTGAGTGAGAAAAGAAAAAAGAGAGAGAGAAATTATTCCAAAGTGACCAAAATTCCTACTTCACTAATCTATTCCAAACAAGCCATTTAGTATAGGTTGTTTCTTCACTAGTTCATCAATTAGTGAAGAGGTAGCTTGAGTTAGAGATTCTTCAACGTAAATCATCTTCGGCCTCGAAGATCTTTGTGCAAGCTCGTTCCTTTCCCCTAGTGGGGCCAAAGGAGAGTCTGGGACACCACTAGTTGGTGCGAAGGGACTACTACACGGAGCTTTAGAAGTGAAGGACCGGTCTACAAAGGTTGTATTCCCATTTCACTTAGTGTAAAGTTGTTTACTTGTATAGCTTAACACTAATTCTCTAGTTAGATCCTCATTCCGGGTTGCTTAGCACTCTAGGTTTTTTAAAATTGCATGCTTGATACCTTAGAAAACCTAGTGAGGGTGCTAAGGAACCCTTCACTTATATCATGTCTGGGACGAATGTTATATATATATATATATTTATATATATATATATTTATATATACTAGTATATATTGTATATGTTTTGCATCCGCGCTAGTCCATCCGCCGCTCTGCCATTAGTTAAGTAACCTAACGGTGCATGACGGGGCTCCGTGGCGAATGCGGATGGCATATATGTATATTGTATTTTCGTTCTTTTCTGGTTTGACATGGATTAATTGATGGGACTGCGTTAATTTTGATTAATGCATGGAAAAATAAACATAAAAGATGTTGTTAGAACCAATTTTTGAAAACTGTTATTACAGACGTTTCTTGTTGCTTTGCATAGCGGTATTCGGGTATGAATATCCAGCACCTCATTCGACGAGGCAAGAGCCAAAATCCCTTCATAGAGAGTGACCTCTTGGGCAAAAGTTTGCATCTTTGTAATAACTTCACTATAGTCGATTCTTTTGCTTTGCATTGTGGTACTCGGTTATAAATATCCAGCACCTCATTCGATAAAGAAGGAACCATGATCCCTTCACAGGGAGTGACCTCTTTAGCAAATGTTTACGCCACTATAGATTTCTAAAACCACAAGGTTCCTTCAACGATATCAAGTTCATTACGTTAAAGGTTTTTCTCCAAAAACCAGCCATGGCCCTTCGTTATTTCCTACGAGTAGTACTTAGTATTCATGATGCGTTTGTTGACCTTGTCAAGGCATAGTGTACAGTAGCTAAGTGGTGATTGTTTGTAGCGTATGATGCGATTAACTAGGACAGTCACATAGCCTTGTTGACCTTGTCAAGGTCTTATGCGGGTGGGTCATGGGTAATCAGGATAATGACAGGTTGAACTTAACCAGCGACTTATGATTTGTTGACCTTGCCATGGTCATAGGTCGTTAGGGGTAAAAACCACATTCGGAGTTTCAAACATACAGTAAACTAGCTATGCATTCGCATAGCTTCTGGAGTATGGTGACTTGAGTGGCTTCCATTAAGTTATCATGTGATGATAGTGGGATCCCGATTCCCACTGATGAGTAGGTGTTACTCCTCGAGTGATTTTTCAGATGAACCCGACTAATTCTCCTTTTAGGGTTTGAAGGAGAATTCGAGTAAACAGTGGGAGCCATCCTGATTAGATAAAGGGATTAACAAATCTAATTTAGGTTAGAGTGCACACTGAGTGTTTTCTTTTCTCTCTCTCTTTCTTTGGCAGCGACTATGTCCAGACCCTAAACTAAAACTCATGAACCATGTTAACCGAACCTTCTTAAAACACTTTTTGGCTTTTAGATTGTCATTTAGTCGCATATATCCCTGCCACTCCTACTATCCCTTTGCATTTCCCCAGAACACTCTGTATTACTTTGAAGATCCATATTGCATGGAAATTCCATCGTATAGTTACATACGAACTCGAAAAAACTTGTTTCTGTTCGAGAATGGATTCCATTTCTGGAGAAATTTAATAAACTATTTGATTGTCTTTTTTTTTCTCTTCTCTCAGGTTGCGAGAGCTCCTAGTATTAGGAGAGTACACTTATTACGCTTATTGGATAGTCTTCTTCCAAACCTTAGGCAGGTGCCGAAAGGTAGGGAAGGAAGAAAACCAATTTTTTATATTTCAGAAATATAAAATAATATTTTTGGAATTTAAGTAATAAAATAATATATTTTGCGAAAACTATTCGATTTGCGAATTGGGTTTTCGTAATATGGTATAACTAAATACCAATATTTGGAAAAATAATTGGAGATTAATATTGTAATATTTAATATAACGGTATTTTTTGGATTTGGGCATTTTATAATTTATTATATTCAAGTTTGAATTAAACTTGATTAGTGCACTACTAAACACGATTGGGCCAAATCCGTCTTTTTAATTAACCATGGTTAGTGCACCATGACATGTTGCATTTGTTGCTTGTTGTTTCATTTGTGTTTGTGGTATTGATTTTATTTGGTTTAGATGAGAGAGGGAAAAGAGAAAAGAAAAGAAAAGAGAACAAATGATTGAGAGAGGGGGGGGGACAACATGATGAGGCTTGGCATGAGAGAGAGAGGGGGGATGGCACCCTACACCCTTGACCTTGACTCTTTCCTTCTACATTTCATTTTCTTTCTTTCTTCAACTCCTTCTTCACTTCATCCTCCAACCCCTCTACCCTAAGGCAACCACCCCAAATCTTCACCAAAACCTCACCCCCACCTTCATTAAAAATGATCCCCACATCATCTTACACCCCATAACAAGTTCAAGTTTTGATTTTGAGCACTTTGGACAACCCAAGAATTTTCTTGAGTTGCCAAATGAGATAATCCCTGCACCTTTAGTTAAGTAATTATCTTTCCTAACCTCCGTGTATAGTTTAGAGTTAATATACCGTGGTTTAGTGATGTTTGAAAATTCCAAGAAGAGGTTTAGGGATATTTTGATCGGTAAAAGTGTAGTAGAGGTTTAGTAGAGGCCATAAAACCCCTGTAGTGTTTGTTTATGTATTAAACCTGACACTTAATTAGCCAATATCGGATTTTTTGGAATTTTTGATGATATTTTGGGATCTGCTTTGACCTGGAGGACATGCAAAATATTTAGCAATTACAGAGAGTTGTGCAGGTGGCTAGGATGCTTCCCTAAAGACCCGAGACCCTAATTCCTAGTTTTGGCCGCAGATTTAACATGTTTGGCCATAATTTGTGTCCTGGGTTTGAGGGATAGGTCTTGTGTCTGGACCATGGCTCCTTTATCCTATAATTAGATCTATCTTATGAACAAAATGTCCCAATTTGACCTGAGGAAAAATCTTGAGGTGTTTTCTTGAGTTGCTGATTTCTTTTTGCTAGTTTTGTGAACTGGAGTTTTAATATTTAGTTTTTGACTCGGTCATTGGACGTTTGTACATCAACGATGAGGTTATTTGGTTGTTTTTCCATGCATAGGCTATAGGTTGTAACCTATGAGCACTTTGTGTGCCGTATCAGTTTTTCGGACTTGGTTTTAATTGCATTTCGATGTGTTTTGATTGTAGGTACCTTTGTGTGGACTTTCGAGATGACGAAGCACATCGACTACGGATAAGCAATGAGTTTAGAAGGTGAGTAGATTTATATCTACGGGGGAACTCGAGTGGATGGCGTGTACCACCCCCGCAATTATGAAATGGAAACAAATATATAGAATATAGTCGGAGAAACCTATACTAGGAAACAACGGATATGTTCAAAGAGTTAGTCGGAGATGATATGATTGATATGAGATGACGTGAATTGAGATGTCAATATGACAATATAAGATGACAAGAGCGGATTTTCTTGATTTGAAGATGCGAGGCGATATGAATAATTGAATACATATACCAAGATATGAAACGAGATCTATAATGATATGATACGAGATTCATAAGGATATGACATGAGATTAATAGCGATGAGATAAGATTGATAGTGACATGATTTGAGATCGATATCGATATGATATGAGATCGATGTAAATACGATGCGGGATTGAGATAGTGATGTGATGAGATCGATAAGATAGGATGTACGAGACCATAGATCCGTACCCTTATCGATGTATAGGATGATAGATACCCTCTTCTGTTGGTTGCCACCGTACGATGGATTACTGTACGCGATGAGATACACCGGATGATTGATCCGCGCTCGTGATTTGAGGATGATGATCGAGGATATTACCCTATCGGATACTATGAGGCTGGATCGCCGACGTAAAGATTTCACCTGAACCATACTTATTTCCAAAATCGAAGAATCGTATGCACTTTTAAATGGAAACCTCAAGAGATGCTACAGATTTTCAAATGGTTTCTTTTCCTCAAAAACACCGTAGTCCCCACTTTCAAAACTAGGATTCGTATCTTTTAAACTGGCCGTATGGTTCATGTGTACATGTATACCTTATTATAGTTCATGTTTATGTTGGACTATCCCTCATGAGATACGTGTTATATTTTCGGTATTTACCGCTTTATGATATCATCTGCTAGTGCACCTGCATTATTACCGATGATGCGCATGTTACTCTTACACAGATTTGCCAGCTCATACATTCATCATCGGTAATTGCTATGCCACTTACACAGTAGAAGTGCTATAGCATGATATTATTCTAAATTGTAAAGTACATTCATTATTCAGTACTATCACATGACATGTTTGCATGATATACTTGATATGCTCACATTACTGTTCTTTGTTTGCATACATCGTACATTATGGTTATATGCATGGAGATTCTATTTTCATGAGATCTATGGATTTGAGAACCGTGGCTATATTTCAAAGGAAATTATAAATTGTTTTAAAAATGCGGTTTCTCGTGATGTGATTTCGATGTGTCCACCATGAATTTTCTCAGTTCTGAGCTTGTTTTCGAGACCCGACGAACCGTCTGCGGGTACATGGAGGACCCAGTAAGGTACCCCGGGGCAAGAACGGTTTTGTGGGGATGGCGATATTCCTGGCAGGGGATGTACTATCTACCGGTGATAGTTTGGACCCGACGGTTATCCGGAGGATACCGATCGGAGTCGTGAGATGGATATGAGGGCCGATCAGAGGATGCGGCGCCTGAGATATGTGGATTTACGTGTCGATGTTGAACATGAGTTTAATGATGTTTCAAGTGTCGATGATGGACACTCAGGTTCCATAATATTGTTGGGTCGATGATGGACACATGTGGATGATATCCACAAGCATACAGGCATTTTAAATGATGTTTCTAGTGTCGATGTTAGACACTCAGGTTCCATGATACTGTTGTGTCGTTGATGAACACACGTGGATGATATCCACATGCATACATGCATTTGATTTCATGATGTTTCGATTATCGATGTTGGACACTCAGGTTCCATGATATTGTTGTGTCGTTGATGGACACACGTGGATGATATCCACATGCATACAGGCATATGATATCGGATGATTAATTGTATATGTCATTCGCATTGACTCTATTGTTGACATATATGCATACATGGTCACCTTAGATACCATAGTACCGCCTTCATGTTACAGTATGACATAGGAGTCAATGTATATTCGATTTCTACCTGCTGATGTTTTCTACTCATGAGTTGGCAACTCACCCCCGTTGTGCCACAGTTTTCTTGCAGGTTCGACCGCTTGGATAAGTAGCGGTATCGCTGGCTCACAGCTTCTTCCAGGGTGTTTTACTATGGTAGGTGGGACACACATTGGATCGTTCCCGCTCTTGTACTTTTATATTCTATTGTATCTAGATAAACTCCATCAAGTCAGAGACTAAAGATTGTATATTGATAGACCTAGACAGACTTAGAGCGATGGGTGTATGTTCGCTTCTTTGAGGTTATTGATGTCTTGCATTATTTATTTATTCTTTCTGTTTTGATCTTCACCGTTGGGCGTCATAATATATTGTTTATTTCGTGGTTGTGATTCCACCAATTGACGAAGTGCTAGCTCTCGCTTGGGGATGCCTGTATATTGTTATGTATATGGTCTGGATCAAAATATACAAGGGAGGTGCGGCCGAAAATTTCAAGGACAAAAATGTTTTCAAAGATAGTATACATTCATTGCCTTATTATATTATATGACTTATGATTTTAAAAATGAAATCTTGAATTTCTTGCGACGATGATTCAAAATTGCACCCCCACTATTTTCCGCAAAAAGATTTAGATTTTCTGGGCTTCGGCTTACTTGAATTACGTTACACCTTTAGACGTTGCGTGATTTAAGTGCCAGTCACGTGCTAAATTGCGGGTCGTGACACAATTAGCCTAACTGTAGTGTACAGAAGGTAAAAAGTAAAGACATATAAAGGGATTAGAGTGAGGGCAAGGAAAATTGCGACTGCTATCATTCACGACGAAGCCATAAATATCCCTCGCACTCCTACTTCCCCTTTTCATTTCTCCAGAACACTCCGTATCACTACGAAGATCCATATTTCTTGGATATTCCATGATATAGTTACATACGAACTTGAAGGAACTTGTTTTAGTTCGAGGATGGGTTCCGGTTCGGGAGAAATTGAATAGGATTATTCGGTTGTCTTTTCTCTTTATCTTCCCTAGGGTTACGAGAGCTCCTAGTATTAGGAGAGTACACCTATTATGCTTATTAGATAGTCTTCTTCCAAACCTTAGGCAGGTGTCGAAGGGTAGGGAAGGAAGAAAACTAACTAGCCTAAGTATGGTGTACAGAAGGTAACAAGTAAAGACATATGATGGGATTGGAGTGATGGCAAGGAAATATACGGTTACTGTCATGAATCTGGATAGTGGAAGAGACATTACTAGGAATACCCGGCCACCCCTTCGAAACATTTTCATGTTTCAGTTTTACTGTGCGGTGTTAATTGAAAACGGTTTTTCCAATTAGATTCTGACTCCAGGGTATATATTTACCAGACTTGATTCTCACATATATATGGCGTTACAGATGCTGAGTGGGAGTAAGATATTAGGAATTTGGTGATTAGATCCTCAATATATATCAGAATTCTTTTTAATTGGTGATATTTGAGGAAATCACCTGGGTTTTGCTTGTCGGCAAATATTTGGTTTTGAAAATCCGTTGTTATGTATCAATTTCAAATTGATATATCTGTACGTTTATTTAATAAAGTGAGATATAATTTTTTGAAATTATGTCTTCGACATTTAACTATATCAGTTGATGGTTAGGTAAGTTGCATTCAACAGCGGTGTAATTCTTCTTAACCAAGTACAATTTTCAACCTACGACGCACAAGGTTTGAGTTATTAAACTAAGTGGACTTATACAAAGTATTTTATACTATCCGATGTCCATTAGGACAAAGATTTGGTACTCTTATTATATTCTGTTTACTTATGACTTCTCTAGTTTTAGACAAGTATTTCGTTGAAATACAAGGTCCAGATTTTGAGAAGTTATAGGTATAAGAATAAAGTATAGAACCATATGTTGAAAGTATCAGGATCCTTCAAGGTGATCGAAAATGTAGATACTTGTGCTAGGTATTCCATCGTAAGTAATAGTTTTGAGAATTTTCTTCTCTCTCAGGTTACTCATACGTGGGTGCATTCCTTGATGAGTAATGATGTTTGGCCTCCTTCCATTTAGTTGATATGCACTGGAAACAACTGCTTGATTTTGAATCTGATGCTAATTAAATTGGTGCCTTTGTTTCTATATTGGATATAGAATGGATTCATATCTTAACAACGTTAAGGTATGTGGAGTTGTCTGACTTATGCTTAAAACCAGAATCCGGATAAACTATAAGCGCGTTTCAGTAATGGCAGTTTGTGGGTTATCCCGGTCTTTGACGAGGGTTATCATTCTTCTATTTGGAAGATCAATAGTTATATTGTTCTTGACTCGGCACATTTTTAGTAAAATGAATTTTTCAGAAAACATTAGTGGGGGTACGGTAGAACTGGAAGTGATTCCAGAACCACAAACTATTACTGAAAATTTAGTAGAACGAAAAGATTCAATTGTATTCGACAATCAATTAGCCACTCCGCTGATTTGGTGGGTAACCTCGGCCACCCGAAAGGTACTTCGGTCTCCTCAAAGACGGTAACAGGGAGGTTTTTGATTACCCAAACTTGCCACTACTGCTGTTCTAGACTATGAGATCTGGAAGGACGATGAGTATAACGTCGTTCTAAATTAGCTTTAGAAGTGCACGTATATATGACTCTGCCAGAGGGTTTTTTTAGTCAGTGGGAGTAGCGGAAGCATAGTGGGTAGGTAGCTTATGTCTATTTATAGACTAAAGCATGTATAGCGGATATAGATCAACTATTTTTGATGTGACAGTCCTAGAGTTTGACTTCATCAGAAAAACAGATGGACCTGGAAAGTAGGTAGTAGGGAGTGATGTCCTGGTATTTGGACGACATGCTCTTGATAGGAAGTGATATTCCTATACTACGATCGGTTATACTGTGGTTTTCACATGGTATTTCTTCATATAGGATCTGGATAAAATGTCAGGGATTCTGGTCACTAGATTTATGGTTTTAGATCTAGATTTGGGAAGTGTCCTAATTTGGATACTTTGACACTATTCTAAAGTGTTTTTAGAATGGATAACTCCTGGCGTGGTGATGTACCCACAGGTGACGGAGTCACCCTCCCTGAAGAGATGTCTTCTGGACTGATGAGGAGAGGGACTTTCATGATTGGCATATCACTTGCTTAGGAAATTGAGTCAATCATGATATGTCAAGTACCACACCAGATATTGCTTTTGCACTGGCTCCAACAAGTATATATTTATCCAATCCTGGAGAAACGTTAGGAAGCAGTTATGAACATAAGTGGATGTTCTTGGTATATGGTAACAGCAGCCCTCTTCAGGAGGCGGTTATCATTTCAGGCTTCTAAGGTGACCTGGATGACAGACTGACTGTCAGAGTTATAGTTTTCCCTTTTTTGAGCGGCAGTATGTTGGACAGGTGGTCCAAACAGATACTGAGGAAGGCATGGCACAGGATAGTGATTAAATGAAGTGGAAGATACGGTCTAAGAAGTTTGTTATATTTGGAGTTCATTTGTGAACTGGGTCCCATCAGATATCCAGACAAATTCTAAGACAGGTATCGCTCATTTTGGGAGATAGTCTTTCTCAGCGAAGTTGTGATATAGAGAGATAAAGAAAGAAACATTGGAGCGGATCCACTCACTAAGGCTATTTCTCGAACGCAATAGTTTCACAAACGACCTTTGCGAGACTAATTAGTAGAGAAGTTTGGTGTTCGGTATAACACGGGCTGTGAGTATGCGACACCACAATAATTAGCCTTAAGTGCAAATGGGAGAATATTGGATATAGTGCCCTTAAATCAATTATTGTATTCGCAGGCACACGATTGTGATGATTGAGGGATGACATATACGGGTAGAACAGTCTTACTAAAGATGATAGTATGCTATCTGGTTTTCCTTTATCATCGTGTACATGCATTATATGGTATTACAGATCACTATTTCTTGTTGATAAAGCCTAAAGGATTCTTGCTTGACTACTAGCATTATGATGTCGATCATATACGTGGGAGCTGGGTGGTCTATAAGCACATCCTTAAATTTCCCTAGTCGAGGGAGTATCGAGACTGGGCATCAATACTCTGGAGTGGACTAGTATATACATATCGAGACCCCGACGAGGGGCGGTGGTCGGTTTCACAAGACATTGGTGTCAGTTAGTCGGCTAAGATAGTATGCAGGTGCTCATTGGGTTATGAGTACACTAGAAGGACTCACCGGGAACATAGTAGATGGTATTATACATATTGTCAGATAGCAATTCACAGGTGACATGAGTACAGGTTAGTCTATCGACTCGCGATCGTCATTTGTCTCGTGTGAGTTCCCACTGTGCTTTGATTACTACCATACCACGTCCTAAAGGAGTCGTGCAATTATGTTTTAGTTGGGTATAGTCCCTAGCCACATGGAGGCAATGAGCGAATCGTCGGTGCATGGGTGGTCTGAAAGTGTATGTTAGCGCCACCACTAGGTTTTACTTGCATCAAGCATGTCGTTTTCAAAAATTTTAGGGTGCTAATCTACACTAACCAAGATCTTAAACTAGATGATTAGAGTTTAACTTGATATCATAAACTTTACTCTAAGAGATGGATGGCTACAACCTTTGTAGACTTTGTCCTTCTCTTCTAAAGCTCCGGGTTGTAGTCCACGCGACTCCACTTGAAGATTGAATGAACTTGCTTTGATGACCTTCGTGCCGAAGATGATCCACCTGAAGTTCGCCAATCAAAGCTACCTCTTCACTAAACTATTTAGTGAAGCAAACACACTACACCAAAGCGCTATTCTGGTGTAGGATGGTGAAGTAGGGGTGTTGTTTTCTCACTAGGATTCTCACAAGCTCAAGGGTTCACAACTCATGTAATGGATTGAGAGGTGGAGATGAAGAAGATGGAGGGAGCTAGAGAGTAAACTCATCACATGAGCTCAACTCAAGAAAAATAAATCATAGCAAGAATGAAGTGTAAAATGATCTAGCATGGCTCACATAGCTCACATATTATTGAAGCATACAATTTTTAACACTTAAAAATTTTAGCCATGCCTCAATAGTGCAAGAAAATTGATATAAAATAAACTAAAGCCATGCTTCACCTCTCCACAACAAAAGTCTCCCCAATTTCCACCTCATTTTCTATTTTCTAAAAATAGAAAAAACCTTGCCATGCTTCATCTAATATATATATATATATATATATATAAAGATAAGCATATAATTAGTGAGCAATAATATTAGTCAATATACAATTTTATCAAATATAAATATATATCATATTATTAAATCAACACTTGATTAAATATTCCGATTATATCACATATAACCGACTAATATCATTTATTTGTATATCACATTATCAAATCAACACTTGATTCAATAATCCGGTTATATCACATATAAACCAACTTATAACAAACAGCCACCAGATTACAATACGGTATCTCATACTCATATTTAGTCAGGCCCCCGCACATCTCAGCATACGCGCCCTATTTCGTTTCGCTTGAACCAAAAAACTTCTATGTAGGACATTAAAGACACGTCAATACGCCAGCAGTAGGTGATGATCACATCAATCACCCACAAGTCGTCAGCGGTACTAGCTGGACGTAATGGCTACCCAGGTATTGAGCGATTAGAAGATCAACAAACAAGCTTGTCCAAACTCCCATGAATCTTTTAACACTTACCATACAGTCTGGTCTCTTCGTCTGATATGTCGCATATCAACAAACAAGCTACGTGTTTTTATTATTATATTGAACCCATGTTATCAGGACACCAGCACCATTACCGATGATGTGTATGTCTACGAAGACTTGCTTGTCGGCTCGCACACATCATCATCGTTAATTGCCATGTCACGTACACTTTAGAGAATATTAATTCATTGATATCGCTTGTTAGCTGATAGTTCCGATATATCATTATTGTGCTAGGTTAGATATTGCATTTATTACTGAGATACTTCATGCATTTATGCATTCGTTTCTCATGAAATATTATAGAGCTTTATTCCAGTATTCACTGTCTATTTACACTGTGATTTTGAGATTTCGGATTTCCATGAGATTTATGGATTTGGAGAAACCGCAAGGATTTTATAAACTGATTATCATTTCTAAAGATAAAATTGCAGTTTTCTAATGATATGATTTGAGATATGTCCACCATGAGTTTTCTTGGCTCTTGAGCGATATCATACACCCGATTCGAGGAGGAGGAGGAACCGTCTGTAGGTGCATGGTGGACCCAGTGCAGTACACTAGGGAAAGATGGTCGCAAATGATGGCGTTGAGCCTGGTAGGGGAGCACCACCGACCGGTGATTTTATTGTGACTCGACGGATATCCGGAGGATACCGATTTTTTTATACAGAATCTCTCTTAGATAAGAAAACAATTTTCTCATTTAGATGTATTCTGTTTTCATGCATTCATACATCATATATATGATATGTTGCTACCTGAGGCTCTGACACGAGCACTTGGTATTACACTTATGTATAGATGTTTACCCTTGCCATCATTATATGCTTCAGGCTATATTATATTGAGGATATATTATCGTATGACCTAGGATTGAGTCATACATACGATTTCTGCTCGGTGACGTTTTCTACTCACGAGTTGGCAACTCACCCCCGTTGTGCCACAGTTTCTTGCAGGTTTGCCGTACTGGATTACTTGGCGGCTTTGCCGGCACACTTCTTCTTTCCGGGTGATTGCTTTGGTAGGTTGGTTCACTCGCATCGTAACCACCAATGTACATTCATTTATTTCAGTTGTATCTAGTAACTCTATCAACCAGACTGTATTATTTGATAAGCTTAGAAGACCAGTTATATATTCTTTCGACCTTAGAGTCACGCGTTGTATTATTATGGTTTTCCTTGGTCTTCTTTCTGAGTTTTGGATCCTCGCCCTTCGGCGTTGTATATTATATTGCTTGCATGGTTATGACCGCCAATTTCCGAAGAGCTAGCTCCCGCTTGGGGATGCCTTTATTCATTATGTTTATTATACTTGTTTGTACCCGTTTGGGGCCAGTATTTTCAAAGGAAACTCTGCCGAAATTTTTATAAAAGACTTGAGGTTTTAAAAATGCATACTACGGCTTATTTTGTTAAACCACTTGCTTAAAAACTAAACATTTTCCTTCTCTCTCTTTTCAAATGGTTTAGATTTCTGGGATTTTGTCTTACTTGAATTATATGGGGTCCTATAGACTTCATATGATTCAAGTTCTAGTCACGTGCCATTTCGGGCCGTGACAATGTTGGTATAAGAGCGCTACGTTTAACCTTGGTTCGAGTCTATGTTTGACTATGCGGAGTCTAGGGCGTATATATATTCGGCACCTAGGCTTGACCTTACGGAACTTAGACTTGGTCGAGGTGGTATTAGACCCGAACTTTCGTCGCGTAGGTTGACCTTGTTTGATGGAGTAGGTGACTTACGTAGAGTGACGTACCGTGGATATGGTCCGCGACATACTTACGATACGCTACTCCGCTTAAGAAGCCTTAGGATGTACATTTCCTTGCACAGTATTATATTCATTCCTATAATCTATCCTCATCGATATCGGTTTATGGTTTTTGCTACCACGATTACATGGGCAGAGAGAGCTGCAGCTAGAGTTGCGGTCAGCAAGAGCACGTTTTGGACGAGGACTGACCAGGGCATGATTCCAGGAACATACGATTGCATAGATGTATCATTTTATTGTGCTTTCGCGCCATGAGCATTTGATGGATTGCTTTTACAAAATTTCTCGAACGTGCAGATCAGCACCAGAGGATTGGGCCACTGATAGAGGCCGACTAGAATGTGATGACCGTTAATGTATCGTCTATTCTTGATGATTGAGGCACTGTTTACCGTGCGGACGAATGAGCCAGTTATTGCTGTGAATGACGAGATATCTCCCCAGATGTTCAAAGCTAATGCAACACGAGTAGTACTTAGAGATATGATAGAAGATCGCGAGTCACCTAAGGATTAATTACTAGGACATGTAGTTCGTTTGCATGCCCCGAAGCGAGGTCATCAAATTGATTGATTCCAGCTTGAGAAACTTCACGTAGGTACGTTGAGAGTCGATAGAAGACGATCGAATGTCAGAAACCCATTTTTCCAAGTTTAAAATATTCAGAAAAACATGCAAGTAATTCTATGGACCCTCTAGAAGAATGAAACCCTAACTCGATATAATGACCATGAGAACGCTTTGAAACTATAGGGTTTGCGGGAGTTCCGCGGTGCTATTAATGAGGCTTGGGTTTGCCCTTCTACGGCTGGTCCACAGGTACAGTGGCATGTAATGGATATTATTAAACTGTACTCAAGAGTTGAGCTCTCGGGGAATTATGGGACCTTGATGAATCGATCGAAAAGTTCAATGTTGTTCGGATATCATGTGATGGGATACTTTACATGGGAAACTCCAGATATGAGTATAGCCGTTGGAGCGCAGTCCATACAGCTACGAAGAGACGAGTCCGGATCAGTCGACATTAGAGAGAAGTGTAGTAAGAGATTCGTACAAGATTACGAACAGATGACGTTCCACTCCGTTGACATCAGAGATGTGATACGCATGCAGAGGCGTCGAATATGGATATATCTTCCAGAAAGAGTCGCAATGAGTATGCAGCCGTTCTAGAACAAGAAATAGATTTAGTAAAGGGTGATAACTTCCGGGCAGTTCGGCAGAAACGAGATTTGGGAGAGACCTCGACAACACCTTTCTGGAATACTAAACGAGAAGACTTGGACCCAGTATCAGTCGTATTGTGCACACCCAGTAGGCCAGAGTTCGGCATCGTCGACGAGACATGTTATGAGTGACCATGAAAGTTGGCCAAAGATCTTTAGAGGACGTGCCAGAGCGGGACTGTTTCCTTCATCTTTGATTTCGGTAATTTGGGCGATTTATTTGCATGATTGAGATTTTGTGCACCACAGTTGCACTTGACTTCGATTTGATGTCATTCGAGATGTTGATTTTGATTCATGTCTATGGTATGCATGTGATTTGACTTGTGCTTTTGGCATAGTTTTCATGCACTTTTAGTATTTTGATTCGACTTTGTGCATGCTGATGCACATGGTTGTGAGATTATATAGCATGGTATACCTGATTTGGATTGAGGTTTTTTGTATACCGTCGATGTCGATTGTGATATTCGATATTTTTTTTGTGCACCTTGTGCATTTGATTTGGATTCTTGCACATACTTGACGCGCTTGATGCGTTTTTAGTACACCCAGATGCACTAAATCGGGATTCTTCGTGCATATCAGATGCACCTGATATTGTTATCAGGCACACACCGTTGCCCTTGACAGGTGTTTTTGTGCACACCCGTTGGACTTATATTTTTATTCTGTGCACATGTATGGAACATTCGTTGATTTCGATTTTCGTGCGCACTAGACGCACGTGGCATCCTTATATATATTTTGGGATTGATTTTTTTTTGGAGCGGTATGTTTTATGATATTTACTATTTGGTATATTAGCTGAGCAGGACTAGTCTGAGGACAGTACCTGAATTTATTTTTGTATGCATTGATAGTTACCGAAGGGATTTCCAAGAAGGAGCTATAGTCTCAGTGTTTACCTACGTGTCCGAGATGACACTCAACATTTTACTAAGGAAACCCTTCTAGATTATTTCAAAAACGGCAGGACGTGTATGTTAAACAAAGGATATATATATAGATATAGTTATTTTCTTACAATAAACGTCCGCTATTGTGCCGTGATACGTGCATTGCACAGTGATTTTAAAAAGGTTTGGCATGCATTTCTTTCATATATTTTCACGAGTTTACAACGATGCGTTATATGTACATATTTTAGTCTTGAGTATATCATGATGGTTTTCGTATTGTATTTTGACATTGGTGTCTTCACCATAACTCCGATTATTGCGGGATGCTTGAGGGAGATTGATTTTGGTTTATATACTCATTGTCATGCGCATGCATTGTGCTACGATGTGTTTTCTGTATTTATGATTTCGGAGCCCCGACGAATTGATCTTTTTACTGAAATGTTTTAGTATTTGAGGGGTTTAAATTTAAATTTGGGGACCGAATTTATTTAAGCGGGGAAGATTGTAACATTTCAAAAAATTAAAATAATATTTTTGGGAATTTATATAATTAAATAATAAATATTATGAATATTTTGATAACGCAGTATGATTAATTACAGATAAATTGGGAAATATTTGGAAAATTATTGGAATTACTGAAATGAGGGTGTTTTATACGATTTAAGCAAATTATAAATTCTTTATGATTAATTATATTCCATTTTAATGCTAATCGCGATTAAATAACATTTATCGTGCATTAAGCTTGATTTGTGCACATGACATGCACCATGTCATATTACACATTATTACATTTTTCTACCATGGCCTTTTCTTTTCTCTTTATGCATGGTTGGTTTTAAAATGAGAAGAGAAGAGATAAAGAAAAGAAAGAGGAAAAGGAAAGGAAAAATTTAAACAAAGGAGGTATGAGCAAGAGAGAGAGAAATTTTAAACAAAGGAGGTATGAGCAAGAGAGAGAGAGAGAGAGAGAGAGAGAGAGAGAGTGAGAGGTGAGGGGCCAACCTTGGTCATGGCTCCTTGTTTCATTCATCATCTTCATCTTTTCTTCTCCTTCTCCCATCAGCCTTGGCTGCCCTCTTCCCTCCACCATTTCCACCTACTCACACAACCCAAAATCCACATCAAAACATCATCTTCCCTTCACTTGAAATGTGCACAATCTCACTACCAGCGTTTTGGACCAAGAAAGTTTGGATTTTGGAGACTTGGGGCAACTCAAGAAAATTCTTGAGTTGCCAAATGAGGTAATTATTTCACTCTTAGTTTACTATTTTATTCACTTTAGCATCTTTGCGTGTTTAGAAGTGTTTTAGTGGAGTTTAGTGAACTTAGAAAATTCCAAGATGAGGTTTGAGGAATTCTTGAATTGAGATAGTGCAATTGAGGTTAGTAATGGCCTTACAACCCCATTAGTGTTAGAATTCTGGTCAAAACCAGAGGTTAAAGCCCCAAGACACGAACTTTGAATCCCCGATATCATATTTTTGTGGGAATTGTGATAGTAATTAGAGAACTGATACGACCCGGGGCACCTGAAAATTTTATAGCGATCACAGTGAGTCGTGCAGGCAACCTAGAAGCTACCCTGATGACCCGAGACCCTACCCCTTCCACATGGCCGCAGATATAATCCTTCTGGCCGCAAATTGCGGCCAGGGTGTTGGCTTGGGTCCTAGTTTTTGGTTTATGGCTCCATTATCTGCTAAATAGACCTTCCACATGTGCAATATTAGCTAATTTCACCTGTACTAAAATCTGGAGAGGTTTTCTTAAGTTTCTGATTTCGTATTGCGACTTTTAATGAATTGAGATTTGGTATTTGATATTGTGTTCCGTCGTCAGATGTTTGTACTTCAGCGACGGGGGTTGTTTGGTGGTTTTGCAGGCGTAGGCTATAGGTTCTAACCTATAAGCGATTCGCGTGCCGTATTGGTTTTCATGTCCGATTCTTGTTACTATATGACGCATTGGAAATTGTAGGTACGCCCATGTGGACTTCGAGACGAAGAGGAGAGCATGGCATCATCGACTCCGGCAAGCGAGAATCAAATGAGTAGATGGCGTATAGCACCCCCGCGGTTTCGTAGTGCAGTATGCAATGTGTTATATTTATATACTTATATGTTATTATAAGATATGTATACTTAGCTAGAATTACTTCAGGTGACTTTGGGTTAGTATAAGTGTATTTGGAAGATAATGCTATAGTTTAGTGTTAGTCGCGAAACCCTAGAGTAGTTGTTACACACGCACACATAAACGCATACACTTGTTTTACTGGTGCGTATATGGGGATATATATATATATATACATATGTGTATGTTAGTATGTATATATATATATATATATATGTATGTATACATATACACAGATAATGAGGATAGTATATTGTACTTGGAGTTGAGTCGATGTGATTAGACATGATGCTGTGAGATTGGTGATGTGACTTGGTTCGTATTATGAGATATAGCATTATATTATAGCGGGTCTTTAGGCGATGTGTTTTCAGACACACGCATATATATAAATATATATATATATATGTTGATGGTATCAGTATGTACTAGATTTTAGATCAGTACCCCTAATTCAGGATATGATGATAAGGATACCAGAGGAATAATGAGTTAAATGTGATATTCGACCCGTATCCAAATTTGGGATGTCGTATGATGGATTTACCGTACGAGATATAATTATGATGATAGATCCTCACTCTTGACTCGAGGATGTCATATTATATATATTGTATCGTACGTGATACTATTGAGGCGGGATCACCGACTACTAGATATATATATATATATATATATATATATAGATGTCGACTCAGACCTAGGTGGTTTTCCTTACCCTTTCGATTAGTTTGTTAGTTTAGTTTTGTAGTTTACTTAGTAGATGTTAGACTAGGCTCGAGTCATACTTATTTCCAAAACTAACGAATCATGAGTATTTTAAAGACAGGCCAAGGGATACTATGGATATTTCAAAGGACGTGCCTTTTCTTAAAAACACCGTAGCCCCTATTTTCTAAACACCACGATTCGTGCTATTTCAATGCCAAGCTGTATAACTCGTGTATATTAATGTAGATTCTTTATTGTTGCGTTTATTATTCATTTTTCGCATATTCTTGCTATTCGCATCGCATTGCATGCTTAAACTTGTTTTTATTATTATATTGAACCCATGTTATCAGGACACCAGCACCATTACCGATGATGCGTATGTCTATGAACACTTTCTTGCCGGCTCACACACATCATCATCGGTAATTACCATGTCACGTACACTTTAGAAAATATTAATTCATTGATATCGCATTCTAGCTGATAGTTCCGATATATCATTACTGTGCTAGGTTAGATATTACATTTATTATTGAGATACATCATGCATTTATACAATCGTTTGTCATGAAATATTATGGAGCTTCATTCCAGTATTCACTGTCTATTTACTTTATGATTTTGAGTTTTCGGATTTCCATGAGATTTATGGATTTGGAGAATCCGTTAGGATTTTATAAACTGATTATCATTTCTAAAGATAAAATTGCGGTTTTCTTATGATATGATTTGAGATATGTCCACCATGAGTTTTCTCGGCTCTTGAGCGATATCATACACCAGATTCGAGAAGGAGGAGGAACCGTCTGTGGGTGCATGGTAGACCCAGTACGGTACCCCGGGGCAAGATGGTCGCAGATGATGGCGTTGAGCCTGGCAGGGGAGCACTACCGACCGGTGATTTTATTGTGACTCGACGGATATCCGGAGGATACCGATCGGAGTATAGGCCAGTCCGTATTGCTAGAGCCTGAGGTATTGAGATTTGATATCATGGGCTAGTCTGGATTGCCGATGCCTGAGATATTGAGACAGCGAGATATATATTTTGTGTCGATACTAGACACTGATTTTCAGTTGATTTCATTGAGGATGCTTCGATTTTTTATACAGAAATCTCACTGAGATAAGAAAACAGTTTTCTCATTTAGATGTATTCTGTTTTCATGCATTCATACACCATATATATGATATGTTGCTACCTGAGGCACTGACACGAGCACTTGGTATTACACTTATGTATAGATGTTTACCCTTGCCATCATTATATGCTTCAGGCTATATTATATTGAGGATATATTATCGTATAACCTAGGATTGAGTCATACATACGATTTCTGCTCGGTGATTTTTTCTACTCACGAGTTGGCAACTCACCCCCGTTGTGCCACAGTTTCTTGCACGTTTGCCGTACAGGATTCCTTGGCGGCTTTGCTGGTACACTGCTTCTTTCCGTGTGATTTCTTTGGTAGGTTGGTTCACTCGCATTATGACCACCATTGTACATTCATTTATTTCAGTTGTATCTAGTAACTCCAACAACCAGACTGTATTATTTGAAAACCTTAGAAGACCAGTTGTATATTCTTTCGACCTTAGAGTCGCGTGCTATATTATTATGGTTCTCCTTGGTCTTCTTTTTGAGTTTTGGATCCTCGCCCTTTGGCGTTGTATATTATATTGCTTGTGTGGTTGTGACCGCCAATTGGCGAAGAGCTAGCTTCCGCTTGGGGATGCCTTTATTCATTATGTTTATTATACATGTTTGTACCCGTTTGGGGCCAGTATTTACAAAGGAAACTCTGCCGAAATTTTCAGAAAAGACCTAAGTTTTTAAAAATGCATACTACGGCTTATTTTGTTAAACCACTTGCTTAAAAACTAAACTTTTTCCTTCTCTCTCTTTTCAAATGGTTTAGATTTCTGGGATTTTGTCTTACTTGAATTAGATGGGGTCCTATAGACTTCATATGATTCAAGTGCCAGTCATGTGCCATTTCGGGTCGTGACACTGTTATTGTAGGAGAACATATCAATGGCAAGTGACGATACCAACTGCCACCAAAATCAAGCTCGCATGCACGAAGCATGTCCTCCAGAGTCTGTATAGCCCGCTCTGACTGTCCATCGGTCTACGGATGGAATGCGGTGTTAAAGCTCAAACGGGTACCCAAAGCATCCTGTAGCTTTTTCCAAAGACGGCTAGTGAACTGGGTGCCCCTGTCGGATGTGATGCATGTGGGAATGCCGTGCAAACGCACAATCTTATCAATGTACAACTGAGCATACTAAGCATAACCAAAAGTGGTCTTCACTGGAAGGAAGTGAGCCGCTTTCGTCAACCGGTCAACAATCACTCAAATGGAGTCATACCCTCGACTGGACCTGGATAGACCCATAACGAAATCCATGGGGATCTTTTCCCATTTGCACTCCAGAATGGGTAAAGGCTGCAACTCTCCTGCCGGTCTCTAATGCTCAGCCTTGACTTGCTGGCACCTCGAAACAAAATCTGAAACATCACTCTTCATCCCTGCCCACCAGTAGATATCTTTCTAGTCACGATACATCTTGGTGAAACCTGGGTGAACACTATAAGCTGACTGATGAGCCTTCTCTAGGATCTCGCGTCTCAACCCATCGGTATCAGGTACTCAAAAACGAGTCCCGAAACGTAGCACGCCCTGGTCTTCAATCAAGAACTCTGAATCTCTACCATGCCGAACATGCTCAAGAATCTCAGAAAAACGGGCATACTCGGGCTGTGCCTCACGAATACGATCAAGTAGAAGTGGACGGGGGCAGACATGAGCAAACTGTCCCCCAGTGGAAGTGAACTCAAACAGTACTCTACTGTAGCACAAGATCTGCTAATCTGCAGAAGACTATCTCTGAACCGCGCTTAACTTGGACAAGATACCCCCGGGCCTACGACTCCAAGCATCAGCTAACACATTCGCCTTGCCCGGGTGATAAAGGATCTCATAATCCTAATCCTTCACGAGCTCCATCCCGTTGCTGTCTCAAATTGAGATCCCGCTGCTGGAAGATGTACTTTAAGTTCTGGTGGTCCGTGAAAATCTGACACGACTCCCCGTATATGTGGTGTCTCCAAATCTTAAGCGCAAAGACCGCCGCGGCCATCTCAAGATCATGAGTAGGATAATCTCCTCGTGCTTCTTCAACTGTCGAGAAGCATAAGCGATAACTCTCTCATGCTGCATCAATACACAACCGAGCCCCAATCGAGAAGCATCACAGTAAACGACAAAGCCGCCCGATCCAGAAGGAAAAGATAAAACCGGTGCAGTCGTCAACCGAGTATTCAACTGCTGAAAAATCTGCTCGCATGCCTCAGTCCAAAGAAAATGAACCCCCTTCCTGGTGAGTCCGGTTAGCGGTGCAGCGATACTCGAGAAGTCCTGCACGAAACGGCGGTAGTAACCGGCTAAGCCCAAAAAGCTGCGGACCTCTGTCACTGATACAGGTCTGGGCCAAATCTGTACGGCCTCGATCTTCCTCGGGTCCACACGAATACTGTCTCCCGTAACAACATGACCAAGGAAGACAACACGATCAAGCCAAAAGGCACACTTCGAGAATTTAGCAAACAGCTCGTGCTCTCTCAATGTCTGCAATGCAATCCTCAAGTGATGCTCATGCTCCTCTCGACTCTTGGAATAAACCAGAATGTCATCAATAAACACAATAATAACCTGGTCAAGGAACGGCCTGAAAATCCGGTTCATCAAATCCATGAACGCTGTTGGGGCATTGGTGAGTCCGAACGACATCACCAAGAACTCGTAATGCCCGTTGCGCGTACGAAAAGTAGTCTTCGGAATGTCATCATTCCGAACCCGCAACTGATGATAACCCGATCTCAAATCAATCTTGGAAAAATGTCCCACACCCTGGAGCTGATCAAACAAATCGTCAATGCGAGGTAAAGGATACCTATTCCGCACCATAAATCGGTTCAATTGACGATAATCAATTCACAACCTCAAACTGCTGTCCTTCTTCTTGACGAACAGAACAGGAGATCCCCAAGGAAAAACACTCCGACGTACAAGTCCCCTATCTCCCAACTCTTGCAGCTGATCCTTAAGCCCCTTAAGTTCCACCGGGGCCATCCGGTATGGCGGTATAGAAATAGGCCCCGTGATGGGGATCAAATCAATGCAAAACTCAATCTCACGCTCTGGCGGCAATCCAGGTAACTCATCGAGAAAAATGTCGGGAAACTCTCTCACGATAGGAACCCGGTCCAACGAATCTACGGTGGCTTCGGTATCACGAATGAAAGCCATCAATCCTCTACATCCCCTCCTCAAAAGCCGACTAGCACAAAGGGCTGAAATCAAACTGTGACGGGCTGCACCACGGTCCCCCTGCACAACAAGAACTGACTCGCCGGGAAAACAAAACCTGACTGTCTTCTCACGACAGTCCACGGACGCGTAGCAAGTAGCTAACCGGTCCATGCCCAGGAGAATGTCAAAGTCCAACATTTCAAGAATGATCATGTCGACGGACGGATCTCTATCTCCAATACGGACGGCACACGACCGAAACACGTGTGGCGCAAAAAAAGACTCGCCAACAAGAGTAGTCACGACAAGCAGCCGATCTAGCGAAAATGACTCTTGGCCTAACCTCAGCACGAAGTGTGTAGAAACATATGAGTGCGTAGATCTCGGATCAAACAAAACTTGTGCATCGAAGGATCATACAGAAAGAGTACCTGAAACCACTGCATTGGATGGATGCACGTCCTGATGAGTCAAAGCAAACACTCGAGCCTGCCCTCTACCGGCAACTGGCTGTCCTCCGCCTCTTCCACCCCATCCTCTTTGAACAAACCCTCCACGACCATGACCTCTCTGAGCATAAGTCTGACGCAGATCAACAACAGGCACAAGAGGCAACGCTATCTAATGTGGAGAAGGTGCTAAGGTAACATGTAGTACGGTTGGCTCGTCCTCACGTGGTTCAGTACAGTCCCTTACGCGATGATAAAAACTCCCGCACCAGAAACATCAAGATGATGATTGTTGACCCTCATTGAGATAAGAACTAAATAACTGGCCTCGTCCCAAGCCTTTTCTACTCCCACGACTTGAACGAAATCTGTCGCGGCGTCTAAACATCTGTCTCCGGCATGATACACCAGTACGAACCCTCTTCGGTTCCGGAATGACCGAAGTCTCGGAAAGACGCTCCTCAACTAGTAGGGCTACTTCTACTGCGGCTGCATATGTGTCATAATACTGGGCGCTGATAGCGAGGAACAACTGGGTAAGCAGGCTTCGTACAAACCTCTTGATCCGCACCTCCTCAGTGTCCACCAAATATGGAGCATACATAGATAGCTGGGTAAACTGAACATCGTACTCTGGCACAATCATACCCGGAGTCTGGCGTAACGACTCAAAACTGCGAGCTCGAGCATCCCTGACCCTATGCGGAAGAAAACGGGCAAGAAAAACCGTCACGAACTCAGCCCAGGTCATAGAAGAAAGACCTGCGGCTCTGCCCCTCTCTAAAGACTCGCACCATGTCTGGGCAAGACCCTCCAGACGAAAACTCGCGAACTCTACCCATCTCGCGTCGGAGCATCTCAGTGAACGACAGATCCTGGACATCCGATCGATAAACGACTTGGGATCCTCAGCTGCATCAGTGCCGGTGAAAACAGGAGGCTTCAGCCTCATGAACTCAGATAATGATATGGTGATAACCTCCGTAGCGGTAGGTACGATTGCATGAACCGTACGCACCATCGCGGTCCCCATAGCAGGTGGGACAACCTCCTGTCTCTGCGCTCGACTGGCCTCAACCAACGACTCCATCATCTGGCGCAAGTCCTGCATACCGGCCTCTAGCCTACTGATACGATCTATCTATGGTGGATCAATCTGCTCCTGTACAACGGGTGTACCGCCCTGGTCAGTACTCGTCTCTGACGAGCCAACTCTGACCTCGGCTCTCACGGTCGCTCTCTGCACCCTCGTAGTCTTCAGCGGCATAATGGCTGGAAATGAAAACAGGATTCGAAAAGAGTATAGAAATCGAATCACAAGGATGTGTATAATCACGGAAGGAATTTTTAACCAACAAGTCCTAAGGTCACTTAGGCGGAGTACCGTGTCGTAAGTATGCCGCGGAACATACACACGCTACGTCACTCTGCTTAAGCTACCTACTCCATCATACCAAGGTCATCCTACACTCCGAAAGGTAAAACCTAGGGCTGTGATACCAACTTTGTCACGACCCAAAATTAGGCACGTGACCAGCACTTAAACCACGTGACGTCAACAGGCGTAACGCAATTTAAGTATGCCGAAAACCCAGAAATCTAAACCATCAAAAGTAGTAAGTGATAAAAACATTGTTAAAAACATTTGGAAATCTGAAGTAAAAATCTTATTGCTTAAGTTTATTTTCTTAAAAATTTCGGCAGTACCTCCTTTGTAGAAACTATCCCCGAAACGGGTACAAACATATGATATAAGTAAAGCATCCCCAAACGGGAGAAAATCAAGCCCAAAGGCGGAAACAACCACCACAAGCATATATACGATGTTGTAGCGAAATAATAGACAATATAAGTGAAAAACAGCATAAAGATATAAAACTACATAATAAAAGCCGGCTCACACGAGCTCAACACCCAGAGTCACAAAATATACAATATCGTCTTCACATGCTCGTCTCTAAGTCAATACATGAAAGTGGTAGATGGAGAGTACTAGATACAATAAGATATATAAAATGGATACAATCGGATAACCGCAAACCCACCTACAACAAAAAGGCCCACAGCCAACCGTAGAGGTATTCGCTGAAAAAGATACAATAAGATGCCCAGCCGCAACTACTCTAATGGTCAAGCCTGCAAAACACTATGGCACAACGGGGGTGAGTTGCCAACTCGTGAATAGTAAGTAACATCATACAGATAATCGCAGGTATGCACGTACAACGACAATCTATAACATGCAATCTGATAGCATAAATATGGTAATATGGATATGCAACAATCAAAATTAAGGTACTCCATCAGGTACTACAACTACATGAAACAATGCATATCTAATAAATACTAAGTATGGGATAAAACATTTCATCATCAATGAATCATCATTGTGGAAAAACCCAGTGTCCATCAACGACACCCCAAATCCCCATACCTCAGGCGCCGTCACTCTGATCGGCCCTCATATCTGTAAATCTCATAGAACCTGAGTGGCCAACATCGGCACTCGAAACATCATTGAAACCCGTGTCCAACATCGACATGTAAATCCACATAACTCGGGCTCCGTCAGTCTGGATCTACCAACGGGCTCCGTCAGTCAGGATCGGCCTATATCCATCTCACGAGTCCGGTCGGTGTCCTTCGGATAACCGCTAGGTCCAACCAATCATCGATAGATAGTATTCCCTCTGCCAGGCTCATCGTCTACTGCACAACATCCCTTTCTTGCCCCGGGGTACCATACCGGGTCCACCATGAACCCGCAAACGGATGATCCAGCTCCTCGAATCGGGTTTCTAACACAAGTCTCTGAACCGAGAAAACTCATGGTGGACGCATCGAAATATCATATCAAGAGAAACCGGGTTTTCAAAACAATGCATACTTTCTTGAAATATCACCATGGTTCTCAAATCCTAAAACACATGAAATCCGTATCACAATGCGCAAATCCATGAAATATGATGTAAGCAACATAGAACAATAATATGAGCATATCAAGGGAAAACCGCTCTTTTAAATGAATCCAGTTTTTAAATATATCATGCGGTTCCCAATTTCTCCAAAATCAAATTCAACATCAGATAAAGTTGTATATGTAGCTATAGCAAGGTATGGGTATATGCATGTAGGTATGCATGCATGATGTATTTCACATGCGCAATCGAACAAGAATCAACGTCTCAATGTCAATAACGAATACAACATCACATATGTGTATAGGTTGTGCGTGTCATGGAAATTACCGACGGTGTGGGTGTAGCATACAATTTAGTGCTCGTGCAATATGAACCGTCAGTAATGGTGCAGTGTCCACTGGGTACTAAGTCAAGGCACAACAAGTAATGGTATGCAATGATTCTCATGCACAATCAACATATATGCTTATAAACATGCGGCTATAATATCATATCTAGCCCTGACGCTTAACGCCATACGGGCGATTTTCCCGTAGATGTTAAATCTACTCACCGATGATCTCGAGCTAGGTAAATCCAACCACCTGCTTACCTTTCTTCGCAGCGTCAGAAGTCCCCACCTGCGATCCTATTAACACACAAAACAATAACGCGTGGATTTAGCAAACTACTCAATAATAAACGCATACAACGCCAAATAACGAATCGGTTCCCTTAAGCTACAATAGGGTTCGCTTAGCGGCTAACGTGTATAGCGACATCATCAAAACCAGTCCACGACTGTAAGCTACCCAAAACACTTAAATTACGTCGGATCAATCATATTGCACTTTGCCCGAAACACCTAAAATTAACTAATTGGTCCCATATTTTACCTACTGTCAAAACCTAAAAATCTAGCAGTACCAAACACCTATGATAGAATAGAGACAGCTACCCACAAAACCACAACCCCCCAGTCCCCAGGAAAGCCGAGCTCTCCGGAATTCTCCCCTATCACGCCGGTCTAACTAGGTCAGGTGGGGTTCGGGATTCAGGTGAACACTCAGGGCCTCTAGTACAACACTACAACCTTGCTAGATTTCCAGTAACAATTCGTGGACGTAGCAGATTACAGAGACTCTAAAATGACATTAAAAATACGATATGTACTCAAAACTACATCTTTAGTGTTCTAAACAACATCTACTAAGCAACACAACAATATAAGGACCAAATTAACAGTTAAGGATCATTACCTATCCACACTTGCTCAAAAATCCTAGCTTTCCATGCTCTAAGTCATCTTAGTGGCTTAATCTTGACTTGTGAAAGGTTTTAGTGGGGTTTAGTGGTGATTTGGTTTGGTTTAGTGAGGTTTTGGGTTAGGGTTTCAGTTTGAGGGGAGAGGAGAGGGAAAATAGTTGAGAATGAAAGAGTGAGGTGAGAATGAGGGATTGAAATGAGTGAAGGATGAGAGGGGGTGAGTGTAGGGTGAGCGTATGCCTTACACTTACTCTCCCCCCTCTCTCTCTTCATTAAATGCAAGCCATGCTTGCCGCGTGCCTCATTATGCCATTGTCAACTCTCTCTCTCTCTCTCTTTCTCAAGCCAACCATTATATTAAAACTAAATAAATTAAATAATTACATACACTGAATTGAAATGGGGTTAAGGTGCCATGGGTACTTAAGCATAATTAACCCTAATTAACCCTAGGTTAACACGCACAAGTGTGTACAAGCCCGAAATAAATAATAATAAAATATAAATTAATTGTTATAAAATATGTGAAAACTATTTTGGTTAACTTTATACTAAAAACTGTAAGTCCACGTTGCGACCCCCGGTTCTTACGGGGAGGCGGAAACGGTATAAAAATCTAATTTTTAGCGCATGGGGCAACATGGACTAACAAAGTCGGGATCTTTTCTAAACTAAACTAGCAAACATGCAAAGGAGAGTTAACTACTCGGCAAAGTGGTTATACCTAACTTGAACTCCTTCTTCTTGAAACCTAGTAGAGCTTGATGGTTCTCTTCTCGTCGCCTTCTTCCGTCGAAGATGGATTCACCTGAGGGTTCAACCTTCGGGCTCTTTCTCGAACTTGGAGAGAACTAGAATCTTCGGCTTGCTAAACCTTTGATCCTAGAGTGAATAGAGAGTGTCTTTGGGGTGTTTTTCTTTTAAGGAGAGGGATTCTCAACACATGAGAAGGATTCTCCTTTAGCTAGAGGAAGAAGAAGATGAAGTGAGGAGAGAGAAGCCAAATGATAGAATGAGCTCTTTTCTTTTTGCAACCATAACATAAAGCAAAAGAATTATCAAATTAATAATAATAATGAAAATGAAAAGGTTGATGGAAGGTTTAGGAATGACCATTATCATTTCAAACATTAAATGAATTTGCTAGAATCAAAGAGCATCTTTCTTTTGTAATGATGATGGTCAAAACTTCAACCATGGTCAACAAGTCAACAAAAAAACCAACCATGACACAATTTCATTTTATTAATATTATTAATTGATATAACATAAATCCAATAGGGTTTGGAAAAAGACGACTGTCAACTGTGCATATGCACCCGTTCCGAAACCCTAATGAAAGTCCTCTTCCTCCTCCTCAAATAACTGTGCATACACACCTGCATTCTTGTTCCGAGGAACATGAATACTGAGAGATAAAAGCAACCCCAAAACATATACCAGTATCTGACTCAAACCAGAGCCAGCCAGTAATATCCGTCCGGACTCCAAACGTGCACAAGTGCGCGGATGAGAACGAACCCTGTCGCAAAACCATGCGACCTCTACTCTGTTTTGCCCAGAGGCGAATACCCTCTGTGTGGGACTCTAAAGACTCGACACTACGCTGGCAGTGGGTTTAACCACAGACCGTAAGCGGCACTAACTGTGCGTAACGGTCCCCAGGTAGATGCCGAAGGCTGACGAGGTGAAACCCCATCTGAACTCCTACTGAGTCTGAATGTGACAGTCTCCGTACAGTCCGGTCTGTTCGTCTAATACATCGCATGTCGGGCCTAGGGGGCGGTAAAACGTTGGTCCCCTAATAGCGGTACAAGTCGTGTCGGAGTGAAGCCCAAAACACCCTGAGATAACACTGGAAGCCTACCAGTATATCTCGCTTGCCCTGGCCAGGGACTACTCGTGTAATGGCTCTCCTAGACACAGCGCGATGTCAACCCCCAATACCGTGAGAGACGAATCCTGTCTAACCGTCACTGCCTCCAAGTGCTTCGGGACTGCACCCAACCACCACCTGTTTGCACGACTCCTTTGAGCCGTGGTAGGGTAGTGATCAAAGTGCAGTGGGAACACACTCGAGGCGAAGTGCCGGTGTCAAGTCAGCGGACTAAGCTTTACTCATGTCACCTGGGAACTGATAACTGACGATAGGTATAATACCAACCTGTCAGTTCCCGACGAGTCCTGTCCAGTGTACTCGTAACCCAACGAGCACCCGTATACTATCTCCAGTACGACGTACTGATGGCTGTGGGACAGACCATCTCCCACACTGGGATGAGAAGCGCATACGCTAGTCTACTCCGGAGTATCGATGCCCTGTCTCGATAGTCCTGTGACTAGGGACCTGTATAAGGATGTGCTTATAGATTACCCAGCCCCCACTAGTGTGACTGCCATCACAACGCTGGTAATCAAGCAAAGATCCTAAGGGCTCCACTAATGCGTATAAGTGATATACTGAAATAAACACAAGTACACATTGAAGTAGAAACAAACCAAGTAGCATACTACTATATTGAGCAAGATTGTTTATACAAGGTGGATATCCCAAGCTTCCATTAAGTAATATACAAACTAGTATGATACAGTAATGGCCTCTAGGGTATATACACTAACAATCTCCCACTTGCACTAAGGCCATGTACTGGCGTATCGAAGACCTATCATCTCGATCAGCCGCTCGAACTGAGTCTAGGGTAAGGCCTTGGTGAATGGATCTGCAGTGTTTTCTTCTGAAGAAACCCACCGAACCTCGATCTCCTTGCGATCCACGATCTCCCTGATCAGGTGATACCGCCTCAAGATGTGCCTGGATCTCTGATGGGACCTGGGTTCCTTCGCTAAAGCTATAGCCCCGTTGTTGTCGCAATACAGAGGTATTGGGTCAACAATGGACGGAACCACCTGAAGTTCATTCAAGAACCTCCTCATCCAGACAGCTTCTTTTGCGGCATCAGATGCAGCAATGTATTCCGCTTCCATAGTCGAGTCTGCAACGGTTTCCTGTTTGGAGCTGTTCCAACACACCGCCCCTCCATTGAGGGTAAAGACGAAACCCGACATGGACTTGGAATCATCCTTGTCACTCTGGAAGCTGGAGTCAGCAAAGGCCTCGATCTGGAGGTCTTTTCCGCCATACACTAAGAACATCTCCTTAGTCCTTCTCAGGTACTTGAGAATGTTCTTTACCACTATCCAGTGTTTCTCCCCAGGGTTTGACTGATACCGGCTTACCACACTCAGTGCATAAGCTACATCCGGTCTGGTACACAACATCGCATACATTATAGAGCCTACCGCAGAAGCGTAGGGTATAATAGACATGCGATCCCTCTCCAAATCAGTCTTGGGAGACATCTCTTTAGAGAGGGTGATCCCGTGACAAGCCGGTAGGTTACCGCGCTTGGAATCTTCCATACTGAATCTTTTCACTATGGTGTCGGTGTACCTGGACTGAGAAAGTCCTAATATCCTCTTGGATCTATCACGATGGATCCGGATCCCCAGGATGTATGAGGCATCACCCAGGTCTTTCATGGAGAACCTGTGCGACAAGAACCCCTTGACAGATTGTAGCATAGGAATGTCATTTCCTATTAAGAGAATGTCATCCACGTATAAAACGAGGAATACTACAGTTCTCGCTACAAATCTACTATAGATGCATGGTTCATCTGGATTTTTGATAAAGCCAAATTCCTTGACCGTCTCATCAAAACAGATGTTCCAACTCCGCGATGCCTGCTTTAGTCCATAGATGGACTTAAGCAACTTGCACACCTTTCTGCTGCTCCCACTCTGAATGAAACCCTCTGGCTGATCCATATAGACACACTCCTCTAAATTTCCATTTAGAAAAGTGGTTTTTACGTCCATCTGCCAAATCTCATAATCGTGGAAGGCAGCAATGGCAAGAAGGATCCGAATGGATTTCAGCATAGCCACTGGAGAAAAGGTTTCGTCATAGTCCAAGCCAGGTCTTTGACGGAAACCCTTTGCTACAAGTCTAGCTTTATAGGTCTCAACCTGTCCATCTACACCAATCTTCCTTTTGAAGATCCACTTGCATCCTACGTGTTTAACCCCGTCTGGAGCAATGTCCAACGTCCATACTTTGTTGGTGTACATGGACTCCATTTCGGTCCGCATTGCATCCAACCATTTTACCGAGTCAAAGCTCTGAACGGCCTGCTGGAAGCTAGTAGGCTCATCATAATCTATGATGCAATCCTTTCTATCCCCGTCTATGAGAAAACCGTAGTATCTCTCGGACGGATGAGACTGCCTACTACTCCTGCGGAGCGGCGTAGGAATGTCCTGTTCATTTGAACCCTCTGGTTCCACTAAGCTTTCAGTAATAGTCTGTGGTTCTGGAATTTCTTCCAGTTCTACTGCGCTCCCACTTATTTCCTTTTCTAAGAACTGATGTTCCAGAAAATGGGCATTGCGAGAAACAAGGACTTTTTGTTCCTCTGCGTAATAGAAAAGATACCCCCTGGAGTTCTTTGGGTATCCGACAAACTTGCACAGTACTGAGCGTGCCTCGAGCTTGTCCGTATGCTGCTTTTTGACATAAGCCGGACATCCCCAGATCTTCAGATATTGAAGATAGGGTTTCTTCCCACTCCATAACTCATATGGTGTGGTAGGCACAGTCTTAGTGGGAACTCGGTTCAAAAGGTACGCAGCTGATTCTAGTGCATACCCCCCAGAATGATCGCGGTAACTCAGCGTTACTCATCATGGACCGTACCATATCCAATAGGGTGCGGTTCCGTCTCTCCGATACACCGTTATGTTGCGGAGTGTATGGAGGAGTAAGCTGAGAGAGAATTCCATTCTCTTTTAAGTAGTTCAGGAACTCGGCACTTAAGTATTCTCCACCTCGATCTGATCTTAGAATCTTGATACTTTTGCCGGTTTGTTTTTCTACCTCATTCTTATATTCCTGGAATTTTCCAAAGGCTTCGGATTTATGTTTCATCAAGAAGACATGTCTGAACCTTGAAAAATCATCCGTAAAAGTAATGAAGTAAGAAAAACCGCTTCGCGCAAGTATAGACATTGGACCGCACACATCGCTGTGTACGAGCCCCAAGAGCTCGCTCGCTCTTACTCCGTGTCCAGTGAATGGAGTCTTTGTCATCTTTCCTTTGAGACAGGATTGACAAGTGGCATACGATTGATATTCGAACGGATTCAAATACCCTTCTGTATGTAACTTAGTCAACCTTCTCTCATTGATGTGACCCAGTCTACATTGCCATAAGAAAGCCTGATTGATATCCGGAGACTTTCATTTGTGTGTATTCTGGACATTAAAAATTTGTGGTTGGTTTAACACGTATATACCATTGCTCAGTGTACCTGACCCAATCAGAACTTGATTAAGGTGAATGTTTACAACATTACTTACAAACGCAAATTCATAACCTTCTTTAGAAACCAAAGATACAGAAATGATATTACAAGTTGCGTTGGGTACAAAAAAGCAATTACGCAAAACCAAAACATGCCCATCTGACATTCCCTGGTGATAGTCCCCCACGGCTTTAGCATCCATGCTAGCTCCGTTCACAACTCTGAGGGTCATGTCACCTGCCTTCAAAAACCTACGGTTTCTCAACGCCTGCAAAGAATTACAGATATGAGATCCTGATCCGGTATCCAATACCCAGGAAGTAGAGTTTATAGAAAGACAGTTTTCAATAACATACACACCTGAAGCTGAAGCCGCAACCTGCTTCAGTTCCTGTGTCCTGGCCTTCCAAGCCCTGCAATCTTTCTTCCAGTGTCCACTCTTATGACAATAGAAGCATTCCTCCTTTCCCACAAGCTTCCCTGCAATCATTGTTGCCTTTTCCTTTCCCTTCGTACCCACTTTACTAACACCGCCTCTTGGTTTGGCGGGGGCTTTCTTCCTCTTTCCCTTGGCTTTTGCCTTGGACCTAGAGGAAGAAGATCCTCCTACAAACAAAGCGGGTGTTTCCCTACCTTTCTGTAGGGTGCCCTCTGCGCTCCTCAGCATGTTGAGGAGTTCTGAAAGTTCAACTTCCTTTTCTTGTAAGTTGAAGTTCAGTATAAACTGGGCGTAAGTGGATGGAAGGGACTGGAGAATTAAATCCGTATAGAGTTCACTTTCCAACGTGGTCCCAAGTTCCGCGAGCTCCTCAATGTAGCCAATCATCTTAAGCACGTGGTCCGCTACCGATGATCCGACGGCCAACTTTGCTGAAAACAACTTCTTCGACACTTCGTATCTTGCGATACGAGAGTGCTCTCCATACAGTTCTTTTGTATGAAGAAATATGGATTCCAAATCCATATTCTCGTGCCTCCTCTGATGTTCGTTGTCCATAGAGGCAAGCACGAGGCAACTGGCCTTCGCGCAATCAATCTCCCAAGTTTTACGGATTTCCTTATCCGCGACGCTGGAGGTGGGACCTGGGACGGGGGGAGCTTTGGTGGTAAGAAGATACCCCAGCTTGTCGTAAGTGATTGCCATTTTGACATTCCTGAGACAATCTTTGTAGTTTGGCCCTGTCAGTATGTTTTTATCTATAAGTAACTTAAGTCCAGTCATGTCGAATGGTCACTGCAATTAGGAGAGAGAGAAGAAACACTTTAGAACGATGCTCTTGCAAGTTTAGAGTGGTTTTTAATTTGTCTAAACAGGATGGCTCCCACTGTCTCTCGAATCCCTCCTCAAACCATAAAGGAAGAATTAGTCGGGATCAATCCCACCGCACAATACTTGCTTAACCGTTCAGCCAGGCTAGTGTCGGTACTTCGAGGGAGGTTTTCCAACGCTTTCGCGAAATTCCTTAATTAAATAACCTCTTTTCCCTTGGGGCGTAGCCCCGCTAACACCTTTCTAGGCACCTACTAGGTTTATAGCATTGATCGTTTAGTGAGAAATTTCCCGAGGAGTAGCATATACTCACAGTAGGATCGGGATCCAAATATCATCGCGTGACGAAACTGAAGGAATCCTACCAGAATCACCACACTCCAAATGGTATGCAAACCTAGCAAGTTTCAGTACTTATGAAACTCCCGATGTGGATTTTTGCCCCATGCTCTTATGACCTTGGCGTGAGGTCAAAATGTCATAAGTCACATGTCAAGTTCTTCCCATCATTATCCTGGTTAATTTGAACCCACCCGTACCTACCCTTGACGTAGGCCAAAATGGCAGTACGACTGTCTCAAAACAACGCATTCTATCTATGCAACATTTAAATATCCGGCAGCTACCAATCACTATGCCTTGGCGTGAGGTCAAAATACTTAGCTTGAATACTACCGTATATTTAACTGAAATGATGGAGGGCTACGAATGGTTTTGGCGAAACCGTGAACGTAGTGAACTTGATATAATCGATGGAACGAGATAGCTTTTAGAAGGAGTGGCTCAAGCTCCGCATTTAAAAGTTATTTTTTGAAAAGAACCGAGTGGTTTTTCGAAAGTGTTCCAACGACTTTAGCTTGGTTTTATTATCTTGCATTAGTTCTTTTAATGCGTGATATTCTTGCATTAGTTCTTTTAATGCGTCCCATCATTTAATCCTACCATTGCAGAAAACAACCAAAATATGACGTACGCTTATGCCATTCGCATTCGCCACGGGGCCCCGTCATCACCCGTTAGGTTACTTAACTAACGACAGAGCGGGGGCTGGGCTAGCGCGGCAGTAAAACATAAGCAACGCCTAAATAGTTATAAATATAGCAATGATAGACATTACAGATCACAGATGAATACATTGGATATACTAGGAATACGTAATCCGTTCGAGCCTGCAACGAAAAGCGGATTACACGGTCGCGGTGAATAGCCAATACCCCACCCAAGACCCCTACAGGTGCGGCAAACTACCCGCCAAGTACTCGGCAGTTTGTGCACCCCTCCATGGGTCTATCCTAGGAGCAAAAACAGTAAAAAGAATTATACAATGACGGCTACAACCCCGACCCGGTTGTGCGGCCAAACAAATAATAATATTACATCAATTTACATGTTACAAATGAATGAAAGAAAAACAAAAGCTCATCTCACATCCACCCCGGCTATTCACCCGCGACAGTCCAACACATTCATATACACATTCCAATATCAAACACAGATCACAGAGATGTATAACCCCGACTAATCGTCTTATAGCGATTAGCCGACGTTCAATACATTAAAACATAACAGATATAACCAATATAGTCCAAGTGTAGTGAAGTTCGGAAAAAAAACGGAATTATAGGCCCCCCAAAACAAATTTCTATTCTGGAAAATCTGGGCACATATAATATATCTTAAAAATCCTAAAACCCTACCAGAAGAACACTGCACAAAACCCGATCACGAGAGGACCCTAAACGGCGGCGGTTCCGCGGCAAATGCCAACCTCATGCCGCGGAACCGCGGCGGTTTGAAGGAATCAGGGGATCGTTTTTCTTGGGTGTTCACAAAAAACCCTGAGCCGAATTTAGGTGTATAACAAATCTTGTTTTGACCAGAAAATTTTTTAACAGAAACTAGGGTTTTGTAAAAGTTTGGTTTTTGGATTTTTCGGTTCCGAACTTCGTTACACTTCACTACCAAGCTAGTTTAAGTTTAGTTAGGCTCTGATACCACTGTAAGTCCACGTTGCGACCCCCGGTTCTTACGGGGAGGCGGAAACGGTATAAAAATCAAATTTTTATCGCATGGGGCAACATGGACTAACAAAGTCGGGATCTTTTCTAAACTAAACTAGCAAACATGCAAAGGAGAGTTAACTACTCGGCAAAGTGGTTATACCGAACTTGAACTCCTTCTTCTTGAAACCTAGTAGAGGTTGATGGTTCTCTTCTCGTCGCCTTCTTCCGTCGAAGATGGATCCACCAGAGGGTTCAACCTTCGGGCTCTTTCTCGAACTTGGAGAGAACTAGAATCTTCGTCTTGCTAAACCTTTGATCCTAGAGTGAGTAGAGAGTGTCTTTGGGGTGTTTTTCTTTTAAGGAGAGGGATTCTCAACACATGAGAAGGATTCTCCTTTAGCTAGAGGAAGAAGAAGATGAAGTGAGGAGAGAGAAGCCAAATGATAGAATGAGCTCTTTTCTTTTTGCAACCATAACATAAAACAAAAGAATTATCAAATTAATAATAATAATGAAAATGAAAAGGTTGATGGAAGGTTTAGGAATGACCATTATCATTTCAAACATTAAATGAATTTGCTAGAATCAAAGAGCATCTTTCTTTTGTAATGATGATGGTCAAAACTTCAACCATGGTCAACAAGTCAACAAAAAAACCAACCATGACACAATTTCATTTTATTAATATTATTAATTGATATAACATAAATCCATTAGGGTTTGGAAAAATACGACTGTCAACTGTGCATATGCACCCGTTCCGAAACCCTAATGAAAGTCCTCTGCCTCCTCCTCAAATAACTGTGCATACACACCTGCATTCTTGTTCCGAGGAACATGAATACTGAGAGATAAAAGCAACCCCAAAACATATACCAGTATCTGACTCAAACCAGAGCCAGCCAGTAATATCCGTCCGGACTCCAAACGTGCACAAGTGCGCGGATGAGAACGAACCCTGTCGCAAAACCATGCGACCTCTACTCTGTTTTGCCCAGAGGCGAATACCCTCTGTGTGGGACTCTAAAGACTCGACACTACGCTGGCAGTGGGTTTAACCACAGACCGCAAACGGCACTAGCTGTGCGTAACGGTCCCCAGGTAGATGCCGAAGGCTGACGAGGTGAAACCCCATCTGAACTCCTACTGAGTCTGAATGTGACAGTCTCCGTACAGTCCGGTCTGTTCGTCTAATACATCGCATGTCAGGCCTAGGGGGCGGTAAAACGTCAGTCCCCTAATAGCGGTACAAGTCGTGTCGGAGTGAAGCCCAAAACACCCTGAGATAACACTGGAAGCCTACCAGTATATCTCGCTTGCCCTGGCCAGGGACTACTCGTGTAATGGCTCTCCTAGACACAGCGCGATGTCAACCCCCAATACCGGGAGAGACGAATTCTGTCTAACCGTCACTGCCTCCAAGTGCTTCGGGACTGCACCCAACCACCACCTGTTTGCACGACTCCTTTGAGCCGTGGTAGGGTAGTGATCAAAGTGCAGTGGGAACACACTCGATGCGAAGTGCCAGTGTCAAGTCAGCGGACTAAGTTGTACTCATGTCACCTGGGAACTGATAACTGACGATAGGTATAATACCAACCTGTCAGTTCCCGACGAGTCCTGTCCAGTGTACTCGTAACCCAACGAGCACCCGTATACTATCTCCAGTACGACGTACTGATGGCTGTGGGACAGACAATCTCCCATACTGGGATGAGAAGCCCATACGCTAGTCTACTCCG
Organism: Agapanthus africanus; assembly: GCA_030015575.1. Lineage (NCBI taxonomy): Eukaryota > Viridiplantae > Streptophyta > Magnoliopsida > Asparagales > Amaryllidaceae > Agapanthus > Agapanthus africanus. The sequence goes on from JASDDO010000014.1 coordinate 444,967,156, forward strand.
GAGTATCGATGCCCTGTCTCGATAGTCCTGCGACTAGGGACCTGTATAAGGATGTGCTTTTAGATTACCCAGCCAAAAATAGTGTGACTGCCATCACAACGCTGGTAATCAAGCAAAGATCCTAAGGGCTCCACTAATGCGTATAAGTGATATACTGAAATAAACACAAGTACACATTGAAGTAGAAACAAACCAAGTAGCATACTACTATATTGCGCAAGATTGTTTATACAAGATGAATATCCCAAGCTTCCATTAAGTAATAAACAAACTAGTATGATACAGTAATGGCCTCTAGGGCATATACACTAACAAAAACTCGCATTATCGCTTAATTAATCGTCACGACCCAAAATGGGCGCATGACCGGCACTTAGATTACGTAACGTCAACAGGCATAACGCAATTCAAGTAAGCCGAAAACCCAGCTACCTAAACCATTACTAGATGGAAAAGATAGAACACATTTAAAAGCTCGATGCAAAACTTTAAAATTAAGTTTTTTTTTCATATAAATTTCGGTAGCACCTCCTTTGTAAAAACAAGCCCCAAAATGGGTACAAATATAATATAAAAGTAAAGCATCCCCAAACGGGAGCAAATTACGCCCAAGGGCGGAAACAACCACCACAATAGATATACGACGCCGTAGCGAAGAAAAGATAACCCGCATATATAAAAGGCCGGCTCACATGAGCACGACAACCACAGTCATAAGAATATACAAGATCGATCCTCACAACTCCTCTCTAAGTCAATACATGAAGGTGGTAGATGGAGAGTACTAGATACAAGAAATATTAAATTTATATCATCGGATAACCGCAACCCACTTAAAGCAAACGGCCTCACAGCCAACCGTAGCGGTGTCCACAAAAGTAGAGATAATAAGGCGTCCTGCCGCTACCACTCTGATGATCAGACCTGAAAAACCATGCAGCACAACGGGGGGTGAGTTGCCAACTCGTGAATAGTAAGTAACATCATACTGTAATCGCAAGTATGCACTAACAACAATAATCAATCACATGTAAGCCGGTAGCATAAGTATGACAATATGAATATGCAACTATCATGATCAAGGTACACCACCAGGGTACTATATCTACATGAATCAAATGCATATCAACTAAATACTGAGTGCAGGATAATTAATAATCTCATGTACAAATCATAATCATAGGAAACAACCCCGGTGTAAATCAACAACACCCCAAATCCCAAAATCCTCAGATCGGCCCTCATATTGGCCCTCATATCGGCTCTGTAAATCTCATGGAACCTGAGTGTCAAACATCGACACCCGAAAATATCATGAAAACTAGTACCCAGCATCGACACATAAATACTCGTATCCATACGTTCCTCAAATCCTAAGTTCCCAATGTCGACACTTGTGATCCACATATCGGTTCTCTGATATCCATGCGTTCCTCGAAACCCAAGTGTCCAACCTCGACACCAGTGTTCCACGTATCGGTTTCGAATATCCATATATCTCTAGAAATATAAGTGCCCAACATCGACACTTGAAATTCCCAAATTGCATGAAAACATATCTCAAATGCGTAAATCCATGTAATATAACATATGCAACATAGAACAACAATGTGAGCATATCACGGGAATATCCACTATTTAAATGCATCAATGTCATTAAATATATCACGCTGTTCCTAAGTATCCGAATCCAATATAGATATATAACAGTGTCCCATACCACCGATATATATGTCATATAAAGCTGAACATATAACTATAGCAAGGTATATGTGTGAGCATATAGGTATAGCAAGGCATATATGTAAGCATGTAGGTGTACAGGTATGCTATATGTCATATGCGCCATCGCACAAGAATAAATGCCTCTATGTCGCTAAACAATAGCAAGGTATAGCATATGAATATTTGTGTTGTATGTATCAGGGCAATTACCTACAGAGTGTGTGTAGCAAACAATTGGTGCTCGTGCAACATGGTCTGCCAATAATAGTGCGGTGTACAATAGATACAGGTTCAGGCACAACAAGTAACTATATGCAAATGAAGTTCAGGAACCATCTTTATGTGTACATATTAACATGCGACTAATATCATATCATATCTAGCCCTGAAGCTTAACGCCATACAGGCGATTTCTCCATAGATGTTAAATCTACTCACCGATGATCTCAAACTAGGTCGATCCAATCACTTGCTTCCCTTTTGTCGCAGCGCTCGAAGTCCCCGCCTGCGATCCTATTAACACAAAACATAACAAGTGCAAATCACAGAAATCGATCAATATCACGTACACACTACGTTTGACCAACGCACCAACTCCAATCCAACTCATAAGTGTTCGTCTAACGGCTAACGTGTGTGGCGACACACCAAAACTAACTTAAGTGTAGCAGCTACACAAGATCACGAACCGTGTCGGATAACGTAATACGCATACTCAAAACACTAAAATATAGCAAATGGATCCCGGATTTCGATACACAAAAAATTAGAGAAAGTTTCAAGTTCCACGGTACTACATAGAAGCCCAGACAACCCACGACGAAAATTCAACACCCCAGCCCCCACTCTGGCCTCAATTTGCGACCGGAACCAATAATTCCGCGGCCTGTTTATGGAGGGATTGTCTAAGGTTTTTATGGTGGGTTCTAGCTCACTACACTAGGTCACTGTGATGGGAACTTTTCCCTCAATTTCTTGGTTCTACAGCAAATCACAGAAGTCACAAGTTGACACTAAAAATATGATATTTGCATAAAACTAAACCTTTAGTGTTCTAAACCAAAACTTTGAGGTAATACAACAAAATAAAGACCTAATTATCAGTTAGAGGTCATTACGTAACCACTCTTGCTCAAAAATCAAATCTTTCCAAGCTCGAAGGCATCATAGTGGCTAAATCAATGATTTGAAGTGTTTAAAATGAGATTTTGTGAAGTTTAGCAAGGTTTTAATGTTAGGGTAGTGAGGGTTCAGTTTGGGGTTGAGGGAAATGAAATAATTGAGAGTGAGAGAGTGAGAGAGATAAAAATGATGAGGGGTGAGTGCAGGGTGAACTCAATCCTTACACGCAATCTCCCCTCCTCACCTCATTAATGCTCACCATCAATGCACCATGACTCACATGCCACCTCTCTCTCAATCCAAACTAGATATTTCTCACACAAAAACTCTAGGCTTAAGGTTAAGGCAAGGTTAGATCATGGTATGTATTGCTTAAGGTGTCATTCTCACTTAACAAGATTAACACTAACTAACCCTCTCATTAACATGCACGTGTGTGTGCAAGTCTTAACAAATAATAATAAAATATAAATTAATTGTTATAAGATGTGAGGAACCCGATTTGGTAGACATTTCTTAATAACCCGCATTAACGGTTAATTAATGCTAACCGCATTCTAAGGTGTTACAATCCCCCCCTAAAGAAAATTTGTCCCCGAACTAAAATTTCATACAAGCGTACCTTTAAGGAGATGAGGGAATTTGTTCCGCATCTCGCTCTCGTCCACCCAAGTGATCTTCTTACTAGTCAGGCTATGTCAAAGAACCTTCATAGATGACAAGACCTTTGACCGAAGTTTCTTCACCTGCCGATCCAATATAACTACCGGCTGCTTGATGAATGAAAGATCGCGCACAAGCTGAACGGTCTCGTGCTAAATCATGTAAGAAGGGTCATGAAGGTATCTACGAAGCATCGACACATGGAACACAGGGTGAACATCCAAAAAACTGTGCGGGAGCATCAAACGATAAGAAAAGGTACCAACTCGCTCAAGGATCTCGAAGGGACCTACAAATCGGGGACTAAGCTTCCCCTTTCTCCCAAATCTCATAACGCCCTTCATCGGAGAAATCCGCAGGAATACATGATCCCCCACTGCGAACTCAAGTCTGCAATGACGACGGTCGGCATATGACTTCTGTCTGCACTGGGCAGCTCTCATCCTGTCCTGAATCAGCTGGATCTTCTCCGTAGTCTCCTGAACTAGCTGGGGACCCAAAACCCACTCTCACTGAGTTCGGACCAATAGACTGGCGATCGAAACTTCCTACCATACAAAGCCTCGAAAGGTGCCATCTGAATAGTCTCCTGAAAGCTGTTGTTGTAGGAAAACTCAATCAACGGCAAGTGACGATCCCAACTGCCACCAAAATTAAGCACAGACGCACGAAGCATATCCTCAAGAGTATGTATCGTCCTCTCTGACTGACCATCGGTCTGCGGATGGAAAGCGGTGCTAAAACTCAACCGGGTACCCAAAGTTTCCTGGAGCTTCTGCCAAAGACGACTAGTAAACAGGGTGCCTCTGTCAGATATGATGCATATGGGAACTCCGTGTAAACGCACAATCTCATCTATATACAACTGAGCATACTGAGCATAACCGAAAGTGCTCTTCACTGGAAGGAAATGAGCCGCTTTCGTCAACCGGTCTACAATCACCCAAATGGAGTCATACCCCCGACTGGTCCCGGTTAGATCCACAATAAAGTCCATGGAAATCTGCTCCCATTTCCACTCAGGAACGGGTAAAGGCTGCAACTATCTAACCGGAATCTGATGCTCAGCCTTGACTTGATGACAAGTCAGGCACCTCGAAACGAAGTCCGAACATCACGCTTCATCCCTTCCCACCAGTAAAAGTCTTTCAAGTCACGGTACATCTAGGTGGAACCTGGATGAATGCTAAAAGATGACTGATGTTCCTGCTCTAGGATCTCACGTCTCAACCCATTACAATCCGGTACACACACGCGAATCCCGTAATATAGCACACCCTGGTCATTAATCAAGAACTCTGAATTTGTACCCTTCCGAACAAGCTCAAGAATCTCAACCAAACGTGCATCACTGGGCTGCACCTCACTGATACAATCAAGTATAAGTGGGCGGGCACGGAGCTGTCCCCAATTGGAAGTAAAATCAAATTGTACTCTACCATCGCACAAGGTCTGCCAACCTGCAGAAGACTTCCTCTGAACAGCGCTCAACTGGGACATGCTACCCTCGGGCCTACGACTCAAAGCGTCAGCTAACACATTCGCCTTGCCCGGGTGATAAAGGATCTCACAATCATAATCCTTCACAAGCTCCATCCACCAGCGCTGTCTCAGATTCTGATCCCACTGCTGGAAGATGTAGTTCAAGCTCTTGTGGTCTGTGAAAATCGGACACGACTCCCCATACAAGTAGTGTCTCCAAATCTTCAATGCAAAGACCACCGCAGCCATCTTAAGATCGTGAGTGGTGTAATTCTACTCGTGCTTCTTCAGCTGCCTAGAAGCATAAGCAATCACTCTATCATGCTGCATCAGCACACAACCGAGCCCTATTCGGGACACATCACAGTAAACTACAAAGCCACCTGATCCAGAAGGCAAAGATAGAACAGGTGCAGTCGTCAACCGATTCTTCAACTGCTGAAAACTCTGCTCGCACGCATCAGTCCAAAGAAAAGGAACCCCCTTCCAGGTCAGTCCGGTCAGCGATACTCGAAAATTCTGCACGAAACGGCGGTAATAACCAGCTATGCCCAAAAAGATGCGGACCTCTGTCATGGATACATGTCTGGGCCAAAGCTGTACAGCCTCGATCTTCCTCGGGTCTATAAGAATACCATCTCCCGTCACCACATGACCCAGGAAGTCAACTCTATGAAGCCAAAATACGCACTTTGAGAATTTAGCATACAACTGGTGCTTTTAATTGTCTGCAAAGCAATCCTCAAGTGCCGCTCGTGCTCCTCTCGACTCCCAGAGTAGACCAGAATGTCATCAATAAACACAATAATAAACTGGTCGAGGAAAGACCTGAAAATCCGGTTCATCAGATCCATGAATGCTGCTGGGGCATTGGTGAGTCCGAACGACATCACCAGAAACTCATAATGCCCGTAGCGTGTACGAAAAGCAGTCTTCGGAATGTCATAATTCTGAACCCGCAACTGATGATAACCCGAACACAAATCAATCTTAGAAAAATGTTTCGCACCTTCGAGCTGATCAAAAAAATCGTCAATGCGAGTAAAGTATACTTGTTCCGCACCGTAACTCGGTTCAATTGACGATAATCAATACACAATCTCAAACTGCCATCCTTCTTCTTGACGAACAGAACAGGAGCTCCCCACGGCGAAACACTCTGACGCACAAGTCCCTTATCAAGCAACTCTTGCAATTGATCTTTAAGCTCTCTAAGCTCCGTCGGAGCTATCCGGTAAGGCGGTATAGAAATAGGCCCCGTGCCAGGAATCAGATCAATGAAAAACTCAATATCGCGCTCTGGCGGAAAATCAGGTAAGTCATCGGGAAAGACGTCTGGAAACTCTCCCACGATAGGAACCCGGTCCAACGACTCTACTGCGGTTCCAGTATCATAAATGAAAGCCAAGAATCCCTGACATCCCCTCCTCAAAAGCCGACTAGCGCAAAGGGAAAAAATCAAACTGTGAGGGGCGGCACCTCGGTCCCCCTGCACAACCCGAACAGACTCGCCCGGAAAACTGAAACTGACAGTCTTCACACGGCAGTCCACCGACGCATAACAAGCTGCCAACCAGTCCATGACAAGAAGAACGTCGAAGTCCAACATATCTAGAAGGATCAAATCGACGAACGACCTCTATCTCCAATCTGAACGGCACACGACCGAAACACATAACACGCGACAAAATAATCGCCAACAGGTGTAATCACGACAAGCGGCTGATCTAGCAAACATGACTCTCAGCCCAAACTCGGCACAAAGTGCGTAGAAACATACGAATGCGTAGATCCCGGATCAAACAAGACGTGTGCATAAAAAGAACATACAGAAAGAGAACCTGTAACCACTGCATTGGACGCCTGCGCGTCCTGATGAGTCAAGGAAAACACCCGAGCCTGCCCTCTACCGGCGACTGGCTGACCTCCGCTTCTATCACCCCGCCCTCTCGGTACAAAACCACCGTGACCCCGACCTCTCTGCACATGAGTCTGACGCAGAGCCACAACAGGCATAAGAGGCAACGCCTTCTGAGGCGGAGAAGGTGGTAAGGTAACCTGCAGTACAGCTGCCTCGCTCTCATGTGGCTCAGCACAATCTCAAACCCGATGACCCAAACTCCCGCACTGGTAACATCCAGATGCAAACTGCTGCCTCTCCTGAGGATAAGAGCTAAAAAGCTGACCTCGTCCCGAACCTCCACTACCCCCAGTATCTGAACGGGAACTGTCACGACGTCTAAACGCCCGCCTCCCTGCTAAATCACCAATACAAACCCTCTTCGATTCCAGAGCAACCGACGTATCAGAATGACGCTCCTCAACCAACAGGGTTGAGTCCACCGCTGCTGCATAGGTTTCGCAATGCTGAATGCTGATAGCTAGGAACAAATGGGTAAGCAGGCCTCGCACAAACCTCTTAACCCGCATCTCCTCCGTAGTTACCAAATACGGAGCATACACAGATAGCTCGCTAAACAGCACATCATACCCTGAGTCTAGCGTAGCGACTCGAATCTACGCGCTCGAGCATCCCTGACGCTCGGCGGAAGAAAACGCGTAAGAAACACCGTCACGAACTCAGCCCAGGTCATAGGGGGAAGACTTGCGGCTCTGCCCTTCTCTAAGGACTCACACCACTTCTGGGCCAGACCCTCCAAACGAAAGCTCACGAACACCACCCATCTTGAATCAGAGCATCTAAGCGAACGACATATCCTGGCCATCCGGTCAATAAACGACTGCGGATCCTCGGCTGCATCGGTACAACTGAAAACCGGAGGCCTCGGCCTCATGATAGAGATACGGTGATCACCTCCGTAGCTGCAGGTAAAACCGCCTGAACAGTAGGCACCAACACCTTCCCTCTATCCAAGGTCATACCATAATATCCATAAAATATAATCCTGAAACGTCTACACATAAGTGTAATATCAAGTGCACGTGTCAGTGCCTCAGGTAGCAACATATCAAATATATGATGTATGAATGCAATAAGAATGAAAACAGAATACATCTTGAATAAGAAAACTTTTTTCTTGTCTCAGTGAGATTTCCGTATAAAAACCGATGTATCATCCATGAATTCATATAGAATCCGTGTCAAGCATCGACACAAAACATAAATCCCAATATCCAATATCTCGGGCTCCGGCAATCCGGTCTGGCCCATATCATCAAATTTCACTATCTCGGGCTCCCGCAATCCGGACTGGCCTAGGGCTCCGGCAATCCGGAATGTCCCAAATCATCAAATCTCATGACTACGTCGGTATCCTCCGGATATCCTCCGTAATAACCGGTCGGTAGTGCTCCCTTGCCGGGCTCAACGCCATCATCTGCGACCATCTTGCCCCGGGGTACTGCACCGGGTCCACCATGCACCCATAGACGGTTCCTCCTCCTACTCGAATTAGGTGTATGATATCGCTCAATTGCCGAGAAAACTCATGGTGGACATATCTCAAATCATATCACGAGAAAACCGCACTTTTTATCTTTGAAAAAAAATGAGTTTATAAAATCTTGCGGTTTCTCCAATTCCAGAAAATCTCATTGAAAATCTGAATCCAAATTCGAGATTAAATAACAGTGAATTACTGGCATAAGGCCCCATAATATTACATGACTAATGAATATAGACATGCATGGATATCTAAATGAAGAATGCAATATCTAAACTAGCACAGTAATGATATATCAGAACTATCAGCTAGCAAGCGATATCAATAAAATAATATTCTCTAAAGTGTACGTGACATGAAAATTACCGATGATGATGTGTGTGAGCTGGCAAGCAGGTGTACGTGAAGCATATGCATCATCGGTAATGGTGCTGATGTCCTGACAGCATGGGTTTCATAATAACTAACGAAAACACATATAAGCATGCAATGCGATGCAAACAGCAGGAATATATGGAAAATGAAGTAGTAACCACAACATATAAGAATGTACAATATGTATACGAGTCATACATTTTGGGCATATTGAAATAGCACAAATCGTGGAGTTTAGAAAATAGGGGTACAGTGTTTTTAAGAAAAGGTACGTCCTTTGAAGTATCTGTAGTATCCCTTGGCCTTTCTTTAAAATACTCACGATTGGTTAGTTTTGGAAATAAGTATGACTCAAGCCCATTCTAACATATACTAAGTAAACTACAGGACAAAGCTAAGAGACTAATCAAAAGGGTAAGGAAAACCATCTAAGTCCGAGTCGATATATATATCTAGTAGTCGGTGATCCCGTCTCAATAGCGTCACATACGATAAATATATAATATGATATCCTCGAGTCGAGAGTGTGTATCTATCATCATAATTATACTTCGTACGGTAAAATCCATCATACGGCATCCCAAATCGGGGTACGGGTCAAATATCACATTTATCACATTATTCATATGGTATCATCATCATAATATCATGAACTAGGGTACCGATCTAATGCTAGTACATACCGATACAATTAACATATATCCGCGTGTGTATGAAAACACATTGCCCATCAATCCGCTAATATAATGTGTCGTATCTCATAACACGACCCAAATCACATCACCGATCTCACGACATCATACCCAAACACATCGACTCATCTCCAAGTATCTTAAACTATCCTCATCAAACATGTATACGTATACATACATACATACATACATATATATATTTACATACTCACATACATATATGTATATATATACATATCCCCATATACGCACAAGAACATCGAATGTATGCGTGTGTGTGTGCGCAAATCATTACTCTAGGGTTTCACGACTAAGAAACTGAGCTAAAAGCATTTTCCTACAATTACGCTAAAATTAACCCAAAGTCACCTAAGCATTTCTTGTTATGTATACACATCTCATAAAACACATCAATATATATATATATATATATATATATATATCATAATGCATTCGCGTGCGACACTATGAAACTGCGGGGGTGCTATACGCCATCCACCCGACTTCTCCCATAGATATATATCTACTCACCTGATCCTTGCTTGTCGAAATCGATGTAGCCATTCTCTTCCTCATCGTCCGAAGTCCACGCGGACGTACCTACATTTCAATGAATATCGCATCATAAACAGGAATCAAATACGAGAAATCCGTTACAGCACATGAAGGGTACATAGGTTAGAACCTACGAACTACGCATGCAAGAAAGGCCAAACAAATCCTCGATTTCGATGTACAAACGTCAATCCATCGAGTTAAAACCCAAATACCAAAACCCAAGTTAAAACGAAGTCGCAAAAAGAAGTAGCAACATATGAAAACACCTCTAGATTTTACCCAGGTGAAATTAGCCAATTTTTCATATGTGGGGGTCTAGTTTACTGAAAATGGAGCCATGGAAAAAGCACGAATCGATTTTATTACACCAAGGCCGCAATTTGCGGCCAAAAAGGAATTATTTGCGGACATATGAAAGGGTTAGGGTCTCGGGTCTTGGGTATTGGTTCTAAGTTGCCTGCACACCTCTCAGTAATTGCTGCTTTACTTATAGAGTCCCCGGGTGATAGAAGATCTCGAAACAACACCATAAATCCAACACAAATCCGATATCGGGGATTTCTAAGTTTGTGAATTGGGGTTTTACTCTCATGTTTTGTCCATGTTTTAACACTAAAGGGGTTGTAGTTACCAATTACACCTCAATACACAATCACAACCCAAATCATGCCCTAAATCTCATCTTGGAAATTTCTAAGATAACTAAACCTTATTTAATCAACTTAAAACTACTATAGGAGTTAAAGGAAACTAGATTCTAAGCTAAGGGTGTAGATTATACCTCATTTGGAAACTCAAGAAATTTTTTGAGTTGCCCCAAGTGCTCAAAATCCCAACTTTCTTGATTCCCCATGCTTGTAGTGAGCTTGTGCTCATTTTTTGTGAAGAGGGTGCATGGTTTTGATGTATTTTTTAGGGTGTTGTGAGGGGATAGAGGTGGTGGAAAGAGGAGGGCAGCCATGAGAGGAAAAGGAGGGAAAATGATGAAGAAATGATGAAGGGAACAAATGGGAGCCATTGTTAGTTATATGTATGCCCTAGAGGCCATTACTGTACATACGATGTATATTGTAGTGGATGCTAGGACATATATAAGGAGGACTTTCTTGCTCGACATGATAGTATGCTATCTGGTTGTACTTTATCTTAACATGTACTCAGATTGTCTCTATGTTACATGTTGATAAAGCCCTTAGGATATGTACTCGACTACTGAGACTATGATGAGATCATACTAGTGGGGCCACGGTAGTCGACGAGTACATCCTATAACTGTTCCTACTCGAGGGTGTATCGAGACAGGGCATCGATGCACCAGAGTAGACTAGCGTATACGCATCTTGACCCATATGATGGGCGATGGATGATCCCATATCCATCGGTGTTTGACATCAAGGATGGTGTACGGGTGCTCAGTGGAGACTGGGTACACTGGACGGACTCGCCGAGAACTCCCAGATGGTATTATACCTCACGTCAGATGACAGTTCTCCGGTGACACTGGTACAGAGTAGTCTGTTGATCCGAGATCGTCATAGATTCTTGTGTGATTCCCACTGTGCTTTGATTTCCATCATACCACGTCCAAGAGGGCGTGCAAAAAGGTGGCTTTTGGGTACAGTCCCGAATCACATGGAGGCAATGAGCGATAGGAGGGGATTCGTCTCTTCCGGTATAGGGAGTTGATGTTGTGCTGTGTTCGATTGGCTATAACCGGAAATCCCTAGCCAGGGTTGCTGAGATTTACTGGTAAGTGTTATCAGTAGTTTCTCGAACTGTTATAGACCTCATATCGACACGACTTATCAAGCTACTGGGGTCTGACGTTTACCACCCCTAGGCGAGATATGCAACATATCAGACGACGAGACCGGACTGTATGGGAGTGTTACTGTTTGGATTCACAGGAGAATGTACAGGCTTGCTTGTTGATCTTCTGAGCGCTTAATACCTGGGTAGCTGTTATGTTTAGCTGACCGCTTGCAGCTTGTGGGTGTTTGATATGATCATCACCTACTGCCGGCGTATTGACGATTCTTTAGAGTCCTACACAGAGGTTTCTTGGCTCAGGCAAAACGGAGTAGGAGCACATATGTGATATGTACGGGACCGAAGATAATGCGATATGAGATACCGTATTCTATTCTCGCGATATTTGATATCAGCCGGGTCATCGGATCAAGTGTTGATTCGATGAATCGGTACGGATAAATATTAGTCGGTTATATGCGATATAACCGGATTGTCGGATCAAGTGTTGATTCGATAATTTAATGTATAATAATATATATGATATATTAAATTACATTAACTAATATTTGCTCACTAAAAGATTCTTTTTCTCACTCGGGTAATACATTGATATATATGCGATATATGTTAATTGTATTATTTTATTTTGTTACGATAAATATTATATATGTGCTATATAATATTATAACATGATATGATAACTAATGCAACTTGTTTAGTGGAGTTTAAACATGATTATTGTTTGGATTAGGGTTAAGCTTTCTAGATGTTTCTAGAAGGTTTTCTATTTTGTTTTGGAAAAGATATTTTCAAGTGACTCATTCTTAACTCAACCCAAACCCTAACCCTTGGTCAATTCTCTACAATGGTTAAGTCAACCATGGTTGCATAATTCATCATTATCTCTTTTGCATTATTCATCACAAAAGCAATTCCAATTATTGTTCATCTTCTTCCTTCATTCTTTCATGGAGAAAAAGCTTTCTAGATTTTTCAAAAGTGATGAATAAATATGAGAAAAAGATAAATAAAGAGAGCAAAAATCCTACTTCATCATCCTCATCTTCCCTTGCCATTTAGATGAGGGTGTTCACATCATTTCATGAGTGTTAGCTTGTGTTAACGAAACTTCAAGGTAGATCATCTTAGTATCGAAGATCGGAAGCAAAGGTTGCATCTTTCTCTTCGTGGAACCTCGAGAAAGTCCGGAACCCGATGATCGCAGCGAAGGGACTACAACACGGAGCATATGAAGTGAAGGACAGGATCTACAAAGGTTGTAATCCCTCTCACTTAGTGTTAAAGTTGTTAACATGCTAGTTTTCGCCTAAACTCTAGTTTAAAGATCCGTATTCGGGTTGTTCGGCATGGCTAATTTTTTAATCGGGCATGGTTGATGCCTCGTAGACCCTTGTGCACGTGCATAGCAACCCTACAGTGGTATCAGAGCCAAGCTAGAGCTTTAGGCGAAGTCTAGACGAAGTTTAAAGTCCGATCGAACCCGGAAAACCCGATATACCCTAGTTTCTGGAAATTTTTCAAAACTGTGATTTTTTCCAAATTAAAAATTCTCAAAAAAATCAGCAGGAAAAACTAAGAATTACTGTGAAGTACGGACCTCTAACTCGAAAATTTGACCGCGGAATTGCGGCAAAACCATGGGTTTTGCGGCGGATCCGCGGCCAAAATTTGGACTTAGTCCCTGAAATTTCATGTAATTATTTTTAGGCCCTTTCTTGTTAATTTTTTCTGGGAATATTTTAATTCCACTCAAGTGTTGAGTTTTCAAAGGTTGTATTGGGGAATCGTTGATTCGATCGGATAATTTAACTTTGTTTAGTTTGTCCGGATAACTTTTAGAAACTGTTAAAAAGTTCGAACGGATATCAATAACTCACTTTTTCCCCAGTCGGAAAATTTTTCAAAAGTTGGATTTTTCCTCGTGTTTAAGAATGTTCTAAGTCGTGCAAGTAACTCGGTGGACCCTCTAGAAGACAACAAACCTTAACTCGATTATACGACCGTCTTGAACTGCCTTTTGAACTTTAGGGTTTGGGGCAGTACGGCGTGCCACATGTGAGGCGTTGGCTTGACCCTTCTACGGCTGGACCATTGGTACTGTGGCATGTGATGGATGTTTTTAAACTGATTTCAAGTGTTGAGATATATTGGGAAATCTTGGGTGTTTGATGATTCGATCGGAAAGTTTAACTTTGTCTATTTATCTGGAATGTGATACAATATTTGGAATCCACAGGTAGTTATGAGATAACTAATTTGAATATTATAAACATAGCACTTTAGTCTCAGATGATCGGTTGCCACGGAATTTTGATGTGATCAAATGTCCGTCGCAATCACGTAGCGTACGCGGATACTCGCCGGGTAAACTTAAAAGACAGCTACGCCCCATAGCCCCGACCAAGTGACTGTAGGAGAACCCAGTCGCCGAAAGAATCCGTTCGGGTGCTCGCGGTAGCGGTGTTCCGACTTAGTGCACTTCGTCGACGGCATCTGTGGGTGCAGCCGTCTACTAAAGTTTGCGACGAGCATTCGATCAGGACGTCGGGAATCTTGTTGAATTACCCGACTTGATATTGAAAAGAGTTTTCGATAATGAGACTAAAATGCGGGGTTTATAATAGTTAGGCATGAGATGTCTAAGGAATTCATTTGGTTAGGCATGCGATGTCTAAAGAGGTTGCGGATTCCAACTGTTGTAGTTTTACACTTTCTTTTTCTGTGACCGTAAGCGTAATATGTGGTGTATCGCCGGCTTCGTTGCTATACATCAACGACAATCGGGATACGCAAACTTGATTACGTTGATGATATGAGATATTATGTGTTGCTGTGATATGTTATATTGGATCGTCGCGTTTGAATAGCCGGGGGTTTTATGTGAGATGAGAGTTTTTTCTTTTTCATTCATGTAAAATTCATTTGTATGTAATATTCTTTTATTGGGGCACTTTCAGGTTGCGGAAGATGTCACCGTTGTATATTATTTACTTTTCCGCATTAGGTAGACCCAAGGCGGGAAGCATAAGTAACCGGGTTCTAGGGTCCAGTGGGAGACCATCTCGAGGAGTCGAGACCGGGTCTCCTAACCCTAGAATTAGCAGTGTTACTTGCCGCTCTCGTAGGGGTCTAGGGATATGGGTTTGGCTATTCATCGCGACCGTGGAATCCGTGTTTTATACTGGCTCGTATTGAAAACACGGACGTCCTAGTATATTCAATATTTCATATATGTTCTTCTGCTGCAATGTTCTGTGATGAGATCATATTACTGCCTGAGATGAATGTTTATATTATATATATGAGATATATGTTATATTGAAGATTTCGTTTCAAATGTGATACTTGCGAAGCATATTAAAATGGGACTTCATTAATGAGATTAATGAAATAAAAGAAACCTAAGATGTTGTAGAAACTTGTTTATTAAAAACTGGTAGCTCTAGTTCTTGCTTTGCATCGCGGTGTTCCTTGTAGAACATCCTGCACCTTATTCGATAAGGAAAGGACCGAGATCCCTTCACCGGGAGTGACTCCTTTAGCAATAACTGGCAGATGCTAAAACTCGGTTTGTCTTTTGATTGCTTCTATAGTTCTTGCTTTGCATAGTGGTATTTGTGAAATATCCTGCACCTTATTCGATGAGGAAAGGGCCGACGATCCCTTCACCGGGAGTGACCCCTTTAGCAAAACTAGAAAAGCCTCAAAAACACTCCATTTAAAATCACTCGATTCTACAACGATATCAAGTTCATTACGCAAAGGGTTTTCATAAAAACCTGTCGTAGCCCTCCGTCATTTCAGATAAGTCCAACTTAGTATTCGTGCTACGTTTGTTGGCCTGCGTCAAGGCGTAGTGTGCGGTAGCTAACTAGTATTTATCTGTTTATGCATATGATGCAGATTGGATTAGGGTAGTCGTGCGACTTTGTTGGCCTGCGTCAAGGGTCGTCCGGGTGGGTTTAATTCAATCAAGAAATGACGGGTTGAACTTGACTAGCGCACTGTGGTTTGTTGGCCTGCGTCAAGGTCATGGGACGCTAGGGGTAAAATATTATTGGGAATTTCAAGAGTTGAAATTTGCAATGAGATTGCATACCTTCTATGAGATAGTTGGATCCCGATACCCGCTGCGAGTAAGAGTTACTCCTGGGAGAGTTTTACACATTACAATTAGTCGATCAAGTAGGTGTCTAGAAAGGTGTTAACGGGGTTATGCCCCTGGGAAAGCGAGGTTTACTTTAATTAGCTTCGTGCGAAAGCACGGGGGACCTCCCTCAAAGTACCGACACTGGCCTGGCTGAAAGATTGGCGAACTTGTAGCGTCTAATTAATCCCGGCTAGTCATTCCTTTTAGGGTTTAAAGGAAGATTTGATTAAAACAGTGGGAGACATCCTGATTAGATATATTAGATAACTAATCTAATCTTGCAAGAGCATACGCTGAGTGTTTTCTTCTCTCTCTCTCCAGGTAGCGACCACATCACGCCTTAATCAAGATAATAATACGGATACATTGACCGAACCCGCTTGTTATACCGAACTGGGGAACGTTGGTCCCGCTCCAACTTATAATTGTTATAGGACAGAGCAGGAAATTGGGGATTACCAGAATTCCCGTGCCGCCCAAACGAAGAAAGTGCATACTGATGCATCATCTTCGGGTGTGTTCATCACAGAGAACTGTTTCTCGGTATCCTTTACGTCCTGGGTATGTGATACCGGATCAGGATCCCGCATATGTAATCTGTTACATGTGCTACAGATAGGTAGAGAACTGAGAACGGGTGATAAGTTTTATGAGACAGAAAATGGTGCAAATGTTGCAGCCAAGTCTGTTGGTCACTATCACCCTGTATTACTAGAATACATTGATTCTGAACGAATGTTATTAGATACCGAACCTGATATACAAAATCATATCAGTCTCTTTATTAGTAAAGAAGGATATAATTTTGTATTGTTG
This sequence comes from Agapanthus africanus, assembly GCA_030015575.1. Lineage (NCBI taxonomy): Eukaryota > Viridiplantae > Streptophyta > Magnoliopsida > Asparagales > Amaryllidaceae > Agapanthus > Agapanthus africanus. The sequence continues at coordinate 444,983,916 of JASDDO010000014.1, forward strand.
GATAATGTTTTGAACATTTCCTATATGAAGAGTTGATCGGTTCAGGCATGTTATCTAAAAGCATTGACATTCTAAATCAAACTAAAGTTCTTAGTATAAAGAACATACACAAGAGGAAGAGTTCAGAAATGAACGAATCCTTCTTGAGTCATTGTAGACTAGGTCGTATCAATGCGACCCGACTAGCTGAAGTTCCATACAGATGCATATTTAAATTAGTTTGAATTTACATCTTATGAAACTTGCCGGTCATGTCACAAAGATAAGATGACCACAGCTCTGTTTATTGGAAACAGAGAAAGAGTTAGTGAACTCTTGGGAATTGATACATGCTGATGTATGAAAGTCTCATGTCTACACATGCCAAGACCGGTTCTTTGTACTTCATTACATTCTCTGATGATCTCTCAAGATTCAGACATGTGTTCCTGTTGAAACATAAGTCCGAAGCTTTTGAGATATTCACAGAATATAAGTTAGAAGTAGAGAACCAAAATACGGGTATAAGTATTATGTCCTTTGATGAGATCAAGGAGGAGAATACTTGAGCACGGAATTCCTGGACTATTCTAAAGGAGAATGAGATTCTCTCTCAGCATTACTCCTTCGTATACACCACAGCACGTCGGTGTATCTGGACGGAGCAATAGCACCCTATATGATATGGCGTGCTCTATGATGAGTACTGCTGAGTTTCTTATTTCCTTTTGGATGTTATGCGCTTGAGAAGCTGCATACCTATTGAATAGAGTTCAAATCAAATCAGTTGTCTACCCTTCATATGTGATATGGAAAGGGAAGAGCCCATATCTTAAGTTTATTAAGATTTGGGGTTGTCCGGCCTATGCCTAAAAGCAAAATCCGGACAAGCTCGAGGCAAGGTCTGTTATGTAGAACTGGAAATGTTCCAGCTATACAAACTGCAGCTGATGATTTGGTAGAACCAAAGGATTCAATAGTTTCCAACAAACCTCAGCCTCTCTGCCGATCTAGTAGGGTTCCTCACCCACCTGAGAGATACTTCGCTTTCTCTATGACAGTGGGAGCGAGGATTGCATCATGAGATGATGACCCAACTAGTTTCGAGCTGGCCATCAGGAGTGGGACTCTGTAAGAATGGCTGGATGCTTATCGATCTGAGATGGAATCCTTATACACCAACAAAGTATGGACTTTGGTTGCTTTATCTGAAGGGTTAAATCCCCATCAGGAGCAAGTATATCTTGAGAAGATTACTTGGTGTACATGGAAAAGTTGAGACTTTCAAAGATAGACTTGTTAAAGGTTTGCATCATAGACCAGGTATGGATTATGTTGAAACCTTTTCTAAGGATCTATGCTTAAGTCCATCCAGATCCTACTTGCCACGGCTACATACCATAACTACGATATCTGGTGGTTGGGTGTCATGACTGCTTTTCTAAATGATGTTTTAGAAGAGAGCGTCTATAAGTACACAACCAGAGGGCTTCGTAGATAGTGGGAGCAGCGGAAACGTGCGCAAGATGTTTTATGTGATAAAACAGGCATCGCGGAGTTGGAACATCTGTTTTGATGTGCTAGTCAAAGAGTTTGACTTCATCAAAATGGTAGATGAACCTTGGATATAGAAAAAGGTAGTAGGGAGTATGGTGGTGATCCTCGTAGAGTACGTGGTTGACATACTCTTGATAGGGAAAGAGTTTCCTATGCTACGCTCGGTCAATCTCCGCTTATCACAAGGATTCTCCATATAGGATCAAAATGATACCTCCTAAATCCTGGGTTTTGGATCTATGAGATAGATCTAATTGGATGTTAGATACTTACTAGTTGTAGTGAGATGGTATCAATCGATCCTGGGGAGAATCACTGGAAGGGTTCCCGGGTGATAAGGACGACTGAATGTCAGTCGCAGGCTTGTCTATACCCTTAGTGGAGGGACGGTATGTTGGAAGAGTTCCAAGCTAGATACCGTGACATACTAGATGATTAAAGGCAAGATACATCGTTACCAAGGATACTACCAAAGAGGCAGTCTGGATATTTATAAGTTCATAAGATGAACTTCGTTCCTACCATTATGTGACAATGGAGTTGTGGCTTTAGCCAAGGAACTACCGTCCCATCAGAAATCCAGATATAATTCTTAGGCAGTATCACCTGATCATGGAGATGGTTGATCTCCAGGGAGATCGAGGTTAGGAGAGTATACACAGAGGACGACAGCACGGATCCACTCACAAAGGCCTTTTTCCCAGTAGAGACTTTTATGGGACGGTTGAGTATGAGATACTTCAACCACAGCTAATTGTTGGGTATGCGATACCATAACAGGGCCTTAGTGCAAGTGGGAGATTGTTAGTTATATGTATGCCCTAGAGGCCATTACTGTACATACGATGTATATTGTAGTGGATGCTAGGACATAACATCCGTAAGGAGGACTTTCTTGCTCGACATGATAGTATGCTATCTGGTTGTACTTTATCTTAACATGTACTCAGATTGTCTCTATGTTACATGTTGATAAAGCCCTTAGGATATGTACTCGACTACTGAGACTATGATGAGATCATACTAGTGGGGCCACGGTAGTCGACGAGTACATCCTATAACTGTTCCTAGTCGAGGGTGTATCGAGACAGGGCATCGATGCACCAGAGTAGACTAGCGTATACGCATCTTGACCCATATGATGGGCGATGGATGATCCCATATCCATCGGTGCTTGACATCAAGGATGGTGTACGGGTGCTCAGTGGAGACTGGGTACACTGGACGGACTCGCCGAGAACTCCCAGATGGTATTATACCTCACATCAGATGACAGTTCTCCAGTGACACTGGTACAGAGTAGTCTGTTGACCCGAGATCGTCATAGAGTCTTGTGTGATTCGCACTGTGCTTTGATTTCTAACATACCACGTACAAGAGGGGGTGCAAAAAGGTGGCTTTTGGGTACAGTCCCGAATCACATGGAGGCAATGAGCGATAGGAGGGGATTCGTCTCTTCCGGTATAGGGAGTTGATGTTGTGCTGTGTTCGATTGGCTATAACCGGAAATCCCTGGCCAGGGTTGCTGAGATATACTGGTAAGTGTTATCAGTAGTTTCTCGAACTGTTATAGACCTCATATCGACACGACTTATCAAGCTACTGGGGTCTGATGTTTACCACCCCTAGGCGAGATATGCAACATATCAGACGACGAGACCGGACTGTACGGGAGTGTTACTGTTTGGATTCACAGGAGAATGTACAGGCTTGCTTGTTGATCTTCTGAGCGCTTAATACCTGGGTAGCTGTTATGTTTAGCTGACCGCTTGCAGCTTGTGGGTGTTTGATATGATCATCACCTACTGCCGGCGTATTGACGATTCTTTAGAGTCCTACACAGAGGTTTCTTGGCTCAGGCAAAACGGAGTAGGAGCACATATGTGATATGTACGGGACCGAGGATAATGCGATATGAGATACCGTATTCTATTCTCGCGATATTTGATATCAGCCGGGTCATCGGATCAAGTGTTTATTCGATGAATCGGTACGAATAAATATTAGTCGGTTATATGCGATATAACCGGATTGTCGGATCAAGTGTTGATTCGATAATTTAATGTATAATAATATATATGATATATTAAATTACATTAACTAATATTTGCTCACTAAAAGATTCTTTTTCTCACTCGGGTAATACATTGATATATATGCGATATATGTTAATTGTATTATTTTATTTTGTTACGATAAATATTATATATGTGCTATATAATATTGTAACATGATATGATAACTAATGCAACTTGTTTAGTGGAGTTTAAACATGATTAGGATTTGGATTAGGGTTAAGCTTTCTAGATGTTTCTAGAAGGTTTTCTATTTTGTTTTGGAAAAGATATTTTCAAGTGACTCATTCTTAACTCAACCCAAACCCTAACCCTTGGTCAATTCTCTACAATGGTTAAGTCAACCATGGTTGCATAATTCATCATTATCTCTTTTGCATTATTCATCACAAAAGCAATTCCAATTATTGTTCATCTTCTTCCTTCATTCTTTCATGGAGAAAAAGCTTTCTAGATTTTTCAAAAGTGATGAATAAATATGAGAAAAAGATAAATAAAGAGAGCAAAAATCCTACTTCATCATCCTCATCTTCCCTTACCATTTAGATGAGGGTGTTCACATCATTTCATGAGTGTTAGCTTGTGTTAACGAAACTTCAAGGTAGATCATCTTAGTATCGAAGATCGGAAGCAAAGGTTGCATCTTTCTCTTCGTGGAACCTCTCGAGAGTCCGGAACCCGATGATCGCAGCGAAGGGACCACAACACGGAGCATATGAAGTGAAGGACAGGATCTACAAAGGTTGTAATCCCTCTCACTTAGTGTTAAAGTTGTTAACATGCTAGTTTTCGCCTAAACTCTAATTTAAAGATCCGTATTCGGGTTGTTCGGCACGGCTAATTTTTTAATCGGGCATGGTTGATGCCTCGTAGACCCATGTGCGCGTGCATAGCAACCCTACAGCCAAGGTCAAATGACCCCTCACCTCTCTCTCTCTCTCTCTCTTCTCTCTCTTGCCCATACCCATTTCTTTATTCTATTTACTTTTCTTTTCTTATCTTTTTCTTTATCTTTTCATCTCATTTAAAACAAAGCCATGCATGAGAAAATGAAAGAAGCCATGGTTGAAAAATGTATCAAATGTGTAATATGACAAGGTGCATGTCACGTGCACAAAACAAATCAATGCGTGATTAGTGAACATTAATCAATTTTAGGATAAACTAATATATAATTAATTATAAAAATTTATAATTTACCTAAATCACATAAATCCCTCCAAAAAACACCATTCAATTTAATTCTCCAACATTTTCCAAACTATCGGTATATAATTATACCACAACATTTAAAATTAATCTCCGCACATTAAAATATTCATAATATTTATTATATACTTAATTAAATTACCAAAAATAATATTTTATTTTTCTGAAATGTTACAGTCTTCCCCTTATATAAATTCGGTCCCCGAATTTAAATTTAAACCCCTCAAATACTAAAATATTTCGATAAAATGATCAAGTCGTCGGGGCTCCGAAATCATAAATACATAAAACCCATCGTAGTGCAATGCATGCGCATGAAAAACGAGTATATAACTCAAAATCAAAACTCCGTCAAGCCTCCCGCAATCATCGGAGTTTTGGGGAAGATACCAATGTCAAAATCCAATACGAAAACCAACATGATATACTCAAAACTAAAATATGTGCATAGACATCTGAAAAGAAATGCATGCCAAACCTTTTTCAAATCACTGTGCGATGCGCGTATCACGGCATAAGTAGCGGACGTTTAGTGTAAGAAAATAACTGTATATACATATATATACTTTGTTTAACATACATGTCCCGCCGTTTGAAAATAATTTAGAAGGGTTCCCTTTGTAAATGTTTCGTGTCATCTCGGACACGTAGGTAAATACTGAGAATTTAGCTCTTTTTTGGAAATCCCTGTGGTAACTATCGATGCATGCAAAAACATATTCAGGTACTGTTCTCGGACTAGTCCTTCTCAGCTACTATACCAAGTAGTAAATATCATAAAACATACTACTCCAAAAGGAATCAGTCCCAAAATGTACATAAGAATGCCACGTGCGTCTGGTGCGTACAGAAATCGAAATCAATGAATATGCAATACATGTGCACAGAAACAAAATCTAAGTGCAACGGGTGTGCACGAAAAAACCTGTCAAAGGCAACGGGTGTGCCTGACAGCAGTATCAGGTGCATCTGATATGTACGCAGAATCCCGATTTAGCGCATCTGGTGTGCGCCAAAATCGCATCGAACGCGCCAAGTATGCGCAAAATCCAACTCAAGTGCACAAGGTGCACGAAAACAAATATCGAATATCACAATCGAAATCGACGGTATACAACAAATCTCAATCCAATTCAGGTATACCGTGGTATATAATCTCACAACTACGTGCATCGGCGTGCACAAAATCGAATCAAAGTACTAAAAGTGCATGAAAACTACACCGAAGGCACAAGTCAAATCACATGTACACTATAAGCATGAAATCAAAATCAAACATCTCGAATGTTATCAAGTGAAAGACAAGTGCAACTGTGGTGCACAAATCTCAATCATGCAAATAAATCGCCCAATACACCGAAATCCAAAATAACTGACACGTGATATTCAAATCAACAAATCACAATCGTAAACACTGTCGTGGATGTGTCCTTCCTTCGAAGTCGAGAAGGTGTCGGTGCACCCAAAGCTAGCAGAGCAAGATATCCACTTGCCTCATGTTCATGGCCTGGCGCCTGGTGTCCTTAGGTTCTCGTCTCTCACTGCGAATTGCTAGTTATATAGCTCCTCGGCTCAATGGCCTAATATGGAAATGACGACGGAAAAAGTCCCGCTTTGGCACATCCTCTAAAGATCTCTGGCCAACCATCATGGTCACTCATAACATGTCTCATCGACGATGCCGAACTCTGGCCTACTGGGTGTGCGTAATACGACCGATCCTGAGCCAAGTCTTCTCGTTTAGTATTTCCAGAAAGATCTTGTCGGGATCTCTCTCAATCTAGTTTTTGCTGAACTGCCCGGAAGTTATCACCCTTTACTAAATCTATTTCTTGTTCCAGAACAGCTACATACTCATCACGACTCCTTCTAGAAGATATATCCATATTCAACGCCTCTACATGCGTATCACATCTCTGATGTCAACGGAGTGGACCGTCATCTCATCAAAATCTCGTACGAACCTCCTACTCCACTTTTCTCTAATGTTGACAGATTCGGACTCGTCTCTTCGTAGCTGTATGGACTGCACTACAAATGTCGACACTCATATCTAGAGTCTCCCAAGTAATGTATCCTATAACATGATATCCAGAAGTCGTCAAACTTTTCGATCGATTCTTCAAAGTCCCATAATTCCCCAAGAGCTCAACTTTTGAGTACAGTTTAATAATATCCAGTACATGCCACAGTACCTATGGACCAGCCGTAGAAGGGCAAACCCAAGCCTCATTAACGGCACTGCGGAATTGCCGCAAACCCTAAGGTTCAAAAGCGTTCCCATGGTCATTAAATCGAGTTACGGTTTCATTCTTCTAGAGGGTCCAGGGAATTACTTGCATGTTTTTCTGAATACCTTAAACTTGGAAAAATGGGTTTCTGACATTCGATCGTTTTCTATCGACTCTCAACTTACCTGCGTGAAGTCTCTCTAGCTGGAATCAATCAATCTGATGACCTTGCATCTGGGTATGCAACGAACCACGTGTCCTAGTCATTCATCCATGGGTGACTAGTGATCTTCTATTATACCTCTAAGTATAAACTCGTGCTGCAATAGCTTCAAACATCTGTGGCGGTATCTTGTCAGTCGCAGAAACATTTGCCTCATTCTTCCGCACGCTAAACAGTGCCTCAATCATCAAGAATAACAGTGCATTGATGGTCATCACATTCTAGCTGGCCTCTATTAGTGGCCTAATCCTCTGGTGCTAATCTGCACGTTCGAGAAATTTCTGTTAAAGCAATCCATCAAATGCTCATGGCATGAAAACACAATAAAACGACACATCTATGCAATCATGTGTCACCGGAATTACGTCCTGGTCAGTCCTCGTCCAAGACGAGCTCATGCTAACCGCAACTCTAGCCGCAGCTCTCTCTGCACATGCAACCGTGGTAACAAAACCACAAACCAACATCGATGAGGATAGATCATAGGAATGAATATAATATTGTGCAAAGAAATATACATCCTAAGGCTTCTTAAGCCGAGTAGAGTATCGTAAGTATGCCGCGGAACATACATACGGTAGGTCACTCTACTTAAGTCACCTACTCCATTAACCAAGGTCAACCTATGCGACGAAAGTTCGGGTCTAATACCCCCTCGACCATGTCTAAGTTCTGTAAGGTCAAGCCTAGGTTCCGAATATATATACGCCCCAGACTCTGCATAGTCAAAGATAGACTCGAACCAAGGTTAAAACTAGCGCTCTGATACCAACTTTGTCACGGCCCGAAATGGCACGTGACTGGCACTTGAATCATATGAAGTCTATAGGACCCCATCTAATTCAAGTAAGCCAAAATCCCAGAAATCTAAACCATTTGAAAAGAGAGGGAAGGAAAAAGTTTAGTTTTAAAACAAGTGGTTTAACAAAATAAGCCGTAGTATGCATTTTTAAATCCTCAAGTCTTTTCGGAAAATTTCGGCAGAGTTTCCTTTGTAAATACTGGCCCCAAACGGTTACAACACATGAAATATATATAAAGGCATCCCCAAGCGGGAGCTAGCTCTTCGCCAATTGGCTGACACAACCACGCAAGCAATATAATATACAACACCGAAGGGCGAGGATCAAAACACAAAAGAAAACCAATATCCACCATAAAACCGTAATAATACAAGCGCGACTCTAAGGTCGAAAGAATTTAAAATGGTCTTCTATGTCTAACAAAATATACAAGTCTGGTTAACAGAGTTACTAGATACAACTGAATATAAATAAAATACAATGGTGGTCACGATGCGAGTGAACCCACCTACCAAAGCAATCACCGGGAAAGGAGCAGTGTGCCAGCAAGCCGCAATGAAACATGTACGGTAGAACATGCAAGAAACTGTGGCACAACGGGGGTGAGTTGCCAACTCGTGAGTAGAAAACATCACCGAGCAGAAATCGCATGTATGACTCTATCCTAGGTCATGTTAGTTATATGTATGCCCTAGAGGCCATTACTGTACATATGATGTACATTGTAGTAGATGCTTGGACATATATGGGGAGGACTTTCTTGCTCGACATGATAGTATGCTATCTGGTTACTCTTTATCTTAACATCTACACTGATTGTTTCTCTTTTACATGTTGGTAAAGCCATTAGGATCCGTACTTGACTACCTAGATTATGATGGAGATCATACTAGTGGGACAAAGGTAGTCTGTGAGTACATCCTTTAATGTCCCTAGTCGTGGGTGTATCGAGACGGGGCATCGATATACCAGAGTAGACTATCGTATACCTTCTCGACCCATATAGATGGGTGATGGATGATCCCATATCCATTGGTGTTTGACATCAGAGATGATATACGGGTGCTCAATGGAGACTGGGTACACTGGAAAGACTCGCCGAGAACTGCCCGATGGTATTATACCTCACGTCAGATAGCAGTTCTCTGGTGACATTGGTACAGGTTAGTCTGTCGACTCGAGATCGTCATAGAGTCTTGTGCGATTCCCACCGTGCTTTGATTTTCACATTACCACGTTCATGAGAATGTGAAAAACGGTGGTTTTGGGTACAGTCCCGAGTCACATGGAGGCAATGAGCTATAGGAGGGGATTGGTCACTCCCGTTATTGGGGGTTGATGTTGCGCTGTGCTCAATTGGCTATAACAGGAAGTCCGTTGCCAGGGCTGTTTCAGAGATTTACCGGTAAGTGTTACCAGTAGTTTCTTGACCCGTTATGAGCCTCACATCGGCACGACTTATCGAGTTACTGGGTCTGACGTTTACCACCCCTAGATAAGATATGCGACATATCAGATGAAGAGACCGGACTGTACGGTAAGTGTTACTGATTGGATTCGCAGGAGTATGAGCATGCTTGTCTGTTGATATTCTGATCGCTTAATACCCGGGTGGCTGTTATGTTTAGCACGCCTCTTGCGGCTTGTGGGTGTTTGATATGATCATCACCTACTACCGGCGTATTGACTAGTCTTTAGAGTCCTACACAGAGGTTCCGTGGCTCAGGCGAAATGGAGTAGGAGCATATATGAGATATGTGCGGGACCGAGATTAATACGCGTATGAGATATCGTATTCTATTCTCGGGATTTATTCGTATCGATCGATTATAAGTGATATTGCCGGGTTATCGAATCAAGTGTTGATTTGATAAATTGATACACATGATATTAGTCGGTTATATGTGATATAGCCGGATTATTAAATCAAGTGTTGATTTGATAATCTAATGTATAATTATATATTTGATATATTAATTTACATTAACTAGTATTGGCTCACTTAAGATTTCTCTTCTCACTAGTTTTTTGCATTAAGTGTATATGTGATATATACTTATGTTCATAGTTTGTATCATGCTTGATGATACATGCAAGCATGGGTGTGTGTGTGACTTACACCATGATAATTAAAATGTGAAGGTTTTTATTTATCTTAATAATTCAAAATTAGTGAGTATTTTGTCATGCTTGGAAGCTTGGAGAAGCTTGAAGCATCTTTGACAAAGTCAACTTGTTTTGTCTCACTTAAGATATTTATTAACCTAACCATTTTATTTAGCCATTGTTTAGTCTCTACAATGGTTAGTATATGACACTAACTCACCCATGGTTGCTATTCTCACCTCATTAGTTTCCTTCTTCATTTTTCATGGTTGCTTTCTTCATCTTCTTCCTCTTACTTACTAGCTCCATGAAACATGAAGAAATATTGTGAGAAAATAAAATCTAAAGTGAGCCCACTTCCTATTTCATCATCCAATACACTTGCTTGGGAAGTAAAAGGTGTTCTCTTCACAATGTTCTTGACCTAGTAAAGAGGCAGCTTAGGTTTGAGTCTCCTCGACGTAGATCATCTTCGGCCTCGAAGACTTCATGCAAGCCCGTTCATTTCTCCGATGGAACCATTCTAGAGTTCGGGAAATCATCACTTGCCATGATCGCAGTGAAGGACCGGTCTACAAAGGTTGTATTCCTTGCTCACTACTTGTAATGGTTGATAACATGTTATATTGTCTAGTTACTTTAGCTTGATCTTAGGGTTAGGGTTCATTAGCACCTTGGAATTTTTTGAATTTGGCATGGTAGTTGCTGTGAAAACCCAGTAGGGTGCTAAGGAATCCCAATAGTGGTATCAGAGCCGGGCTAGAGTATTAGACGGTGTTTGTTAGATTACGAAACCGAAACTGCTCCGAAACTTTGAACATTAAAACCTGCATTCTGTCGATTTTTAAATGACCTCAAAAAAAATTTCAAACAAGTGCAGAGTGATATATGTGTGATAACATGAACACTGGTGAAATTTGACGGCATTCTGGTAATTTTTGGCCGAAGAAACCCCCCATCTCGGCCAAATCAGAGCCCCGCCTCCAAATTTTTCCAGTGTTCTATTGCATAGGTTTTGCTGTTTCAGGTGTTGTATGTTTTTGCTAATTTTGCATGAGATGTAATCTTACACTATAAACAATTCAGAGTGTTTCGTATTCGTAGTTTAACATTGCTTTTAGGTTTTCACAAGTTATCTAGGCGAAGTTAAAATGTTCGATCAAATGTCAAAAACCCATTTTTCCATGTTTAACGTATTCGGAAAAACATGTAAGTAATTCTGTGGACCCTCTTGAAGAATGAAAACCTAACTCAACTTTTTTGGATCGCGGAACTGCGGACATACCATAGGGTTTGCCACAGTTCCGTGGCGACATGAGTGAGGCTTGGGTTTGCCCTTCTACGGTTGGTCCATAGGTACTGCGGCATGTTCCGGGTATTATTAAAATTGTGCTCAAGTGTTGAGCTGTCGGGAAATTGTTGGACTTTGATGAATCGATCGAAAATTTTAACGTCGTCCGGATATTTGTGATGGGATACAATAATTGGAATCTATCTGGTTGCGTGCAAGTTTAACATTTCGGTCTCGGACGGAATCGGGAATCTTATTGAATTACCCGACTTCGTTTGAATAGTGTTTTCCTGATTGAGACCTAAATGTAAAATTTGGATTGTTAGGCATGAAATCCAGAATATGTGACATTCCGGGTTTATGATGTCTAAGGGCAGTGCGGATTCCAATTGTTGTAGTTTTTCACTTTCTTTTCTGCGACCGTAAGTATAATATGTGGTGTATCGCCGGTTTCGTTGATATATGTCAACAACAATTGGGATACGCATATTTACTTACGTTGATGTTATGTGTTGCTGAGATATATTATATTGGATCGTCGTGTTTGAATAGCCGGGTTTTTTTTATGTGTGATGAGAGTTTTTCATTTTCATTCATGTAATATTCATTGTATGTAATATTCTTTTATTAGGGCACTTCCGGGTTGATGATGATGTCGCCATTGTAAATTTTTTACTTTTCCGCATTAGGATAGACCCAAGGAGGGGAGCACAAGTAACCGTGTTCTAGAGTCCAGTAGGAGTCCATCTCGAGTAGTCGAGTCTGGTCTCTTAACTCTAGAATTGGTAGGGTTGCTTTCCGCTCTCGTAGGGGTCTAGGGTTGTGGGTTTGGCTATTCATCATGACCGTGGAATCCGTGTTTTATACATGCTTAATATAAAACCCAGAAATCCTAGTATATCCAATATTTCATATGTTATTTTCTGCTGCGATATCTGTGATGTGATCATTTGATATGTTGAGATAGATACTGTATATAATATATATGATATATTATATAGACGTTGCTTATGTTTTGCACCCACGCTAGCCCTACCCTGCTCTGCCGTTAGTTACTTAACCTAATGTTGCATGACGGGACATTGAGGTGAATGCGGATGGCATAAACGTGTAAGTCCACGGTAGCGCCCCGGTCGTCTAACAGACGTCAAATGCGGAACAAAAACTTTTACAACTTGCGCTATCGCGTACTATAACCCGGATCTGCCATTAAAGCTAAACTAACAATTACAAAGTGGGTAGAAATGTTATACCGAACGATCCGAGTCCTTCGGTCTTCAACCATCATCCCACGCTTTGTTACGGCTGCTTCGATCTCCTGAATCTCCAGTCTTCTCGTCCAGGTGGCACCACGTCAACGGATCATTAAACGGGCTCCCGCCTCTGAACCGAGGCAACTCGATCATCAAGTTTGCTAAAAGAGATGACCAAAATTGTTGTAGAGAATGAGTAGAACACTTTGTCTCGTTACGTCCAAAGCTATGGACGAACGGTTAATGAAGTTTCCTTTTGGATCGGGTGATGAAAAATGAGCTTAGAAACTTAGCAAATAATTCATGTCATTTTCACAAAGTGAGAGAGTGTGTAAAATCAATCAATGGGGCAACCATAAATAGGCCGACCACTTTAGAATGAGGAGGGTGGTGAGTGTAGGAGCTATGGTTTGGTGACCATAAGCATTCAAACTAATCATAACACTAAAGAAAAGAATGACTCACTAGAAACCATTAATGCATAAATGATGACTCTTAAACCTAGTCACCATTTCAATTAATGCTATGAAAGATTCATGAACCTCGTCACCAATCCTAGAACCATCTAGAACCTTCCACACAATGACTCACCATAAGAAAAGATAAATCCGTATTTAACCGAATGTTAAATACGACCGATAGAAAACTGGAAACTGGCAACTTCCAAAAGCGATCCCGAAACGAATTTCAGGATAACCCCAAAACAGTATTGTCACGACCCGAAAGAGCACGTGACTGGCCCTTGAACCATATGAAGTCTATAGGACCCCATCTAATCCAAGTAAGCCAAAAGCCGAGAAATCTAAAACCATTTAAAGAGTAAATAAGGAAAACTGGTTTTAAGAAGTAAAGAAATCATATTTCGAAAATCAAAGTTTTCAAATAACTAAGCCGAATATGCATTTTTAAAATGTGTAACCTTTCCTGAAAATTTCGGCAGAGTTTCCTTTGTAAAACTGGCCCCGAACGGGGAACAAGAATAATATATATGAAATGATAAAAGGCATCCCCAAGCGGGAGCTAGCTCTTCGTCAATCGACGGTCACAACCACGCAAGCAATAATAATATAAAACGCCAAAGGGCGAGGATCAAAACCCCAAAAAAAGAACTCAAAACAGCCAGAAAACCGTAATACTACAAGCGCGACTCTAAGGTCGAAATAATACAACACTGTTTTCTAAGTCTGAAACAATATACAAGTTTTGGTTGATGGAATGTCTAGATACAATGAATAATACATGAACAATGGCGGTTCTGATACAAAAGAACCCACCTACCAACGCAAGTCACCCATATGGAAGCAGTGTGCCAGAAATGCCGTTATGGAATCTGTACGGCAAAAACCTGCAAGGACTGTGGCACAACGGGGGTGAGTTGCCAACTCATGAATAGAAAATATCTACAAGCAGAGATCGAATGTTTGACCCATCCTAGGTCAATACGATCAGATATAAATAAACCTCAATATGGATAAGTCTGAAGCATGCTAAACTGGCAATGTAATCTCTATACATGAGTGTAGTGCCAAGTGCTCGTGCCAGTGCCTCAGGTAATAGCATATCATAAATGTGAGGTATAATAAATGAAATCAATCCGCATGTACGTGGATCCCGTCCACTCGTCACCCAAATGACAAAACCATCATGCAAGTAAATATCATCAGCATATGGATGGAAATATGAGGATATAAACCACCAGTGTCCCTCGCGACACGTCAAAATCATGGAACCGGAGTGCCCAGCACCGACACTCGAAAACATCATGAAAACCGTGCCAAGCATCGGCACGTAAATCCTCATATAACGAGCTCCGTCAGTCCGGATCAGCCCACGGGCTCCGTCTGCGGAATTGGCCCTCGGCCCTAGCAGTACGCCCATATCCATCTATCGACTCTGGTCGGTATCCTCCGGATAACCGCCAGGTCCAACCAATCACCGGTAGGTACTTGCCACCCTGCTAGGCTCATCATCTACTCCACGAAAAACATTTCTTGCCCCGGGGAACCATACCGGGTCCACCATGTACCCGTAATCAGCCTCATCCGCCTCCTCGAATCGGGTTTCACATGTCGCTCTCAGCACCGAGAAAACGCATGGTGGATGCACTGAAATATCATATCAAGGGTAACCGGGTTTTAAAACAGTTACATATTCCCTTTTGAAACACCCACGGTTCCCAAAACCAGAAATATCATAGAAACAACATATCTCAATGCGTATAATCAGAAAGCACGAAGTATGTGACATGTAAAAGAAATGTAAGCACATCAGTCTGTCCTGCAAGAATCATATCCTGAATGCAACAGTACTACAGTGTAGTGACATGGCAATTATCGATGATGAAGTGTGTGAGCCGGCAAACAGTGTACGTGGAACATACGCATCATCGATAATGGTGCTAGTGTCCTAGCAGCATGATTGTAATATATCAATAAACACAGGGAATGCAATGCAAATAGCATAAATATGCGGAAATCGAATAATCAGCACAACAGTAAAGAACCTGCCTCAATAAATATATCATGCAGCCTTGCCTTTTGAAATAGGAAGAATCAAGGTTTTTGGTAAAATAAGGGCTACGGTGTTTTATGAAAAGATGTGTCGTTTGAAAATATCCGTAGAATCTCTTTTGCCTATCTTTAAATATCCCCGATTCGTTAGTTTTGAAATAGGTATGACTCGGGTCTAGTCTAACGCCTACTATGCGAACTACGAACCCAACTATCAAGTCAATCGGGAGGGGTATGAAAACCACCTAAATCTGAGTCAATATATACATTATCTCATCACATAACCGGTATCACTACCATCATATCACTTCTCAAATACGAACTCTGTCATATCGCCGAATCTCACGGCCTCAAATCAAATCTCATCGACTCATCTTAATCCCAGGTATCATCCTCAAATCCCGTATATGAACACATAGTCCCATAACCATGTATAGATATACACACCTCCATATGCGCACAGATAAATGAAAGAATGTATGCAAGTATATGTGTGCGTGTCTGTGTGAGTGCAACCACTACTCTAAGGTTCGCACTATACTAAACCAATACATCCTTATCATCAATAATTCCATTATTACCATCAATAATCCTAAAAACACATAATAAATAAATGTGTGTGTACGTATTCATATACATCACCACGGAATGCGGGGGTGCTATACGTCATCCACCCGACTTCTCCCCGTAGATATAAATCTACTCACCTTACTTCTCGTGTGCCGATGCCGATGTCGCCATCTTCATCTTCTTCGCATCAACATCACGTAGGGTACCTACAAGTATATCACAACGCTAAAGCACATGAAAATCACATCGGAAACCAACATAGCACACGCTACTCGCATAGGTAAAAACCTATCGTCTCGCATGTAAACACGATCAATATCCACTTGTCTCTGTCGTCCAAACGCCACCCGACAGAAACGAATCACCAAATACCAAAATCCATGCTAAAACAAGTCGTAAATCATAAGCCAACTCAAGCAAATTAACCCAGATTTTACCCTAACAGGAATCAGTCATAACTAGCATACCCAGGGTCAAGTTTATAGGGCAAAAGGCTACAGAACAAAAACGAAGGGGTTCCAACCTGCTCTGGCCGCAATTTGCGGCCAGAGGGATTAAATCTGCGGCACAAACAAAGAATTAGGGGCAAGGGCTTTGTGTGGTGGTTCCATGGTGCCTGCACATCTCACGGTCAACTCAGTTTTACTTTTAGGGTCTCGGGGTGATAGCAGATTACACAATACACTCCCAGATTCACAGTTTTCTCCGACATCGTCTCATAAATCCGTATTCCGGTTTCAAGTCTCTAGTTTGATACAAAATAACATCACACCAGGGGTTCTAAGGTCACCACAATCCTCAATTTCATCGTTAATTTCAGATCTCACATAAACCATAACTTGAAGTTTCACAAATCTACCAAACAACACCATATCGATATGAAACTAGTATTGATGCACAAGAAATGAGATACTACTCTAATAGGTGCAGAAATTACCTCCTTTGGCAACTCAAGAAAATTCTTGAGTTGCTCAAAGTCCTCCAAATCCAATCTTGCTAAGTTCAAAGTGTAGCTAGTGAGCTTGGGAGCAAGTTTTGTGAAGTGGGAATAGGGTTTTGGGGTTGATTTCATTGTGGATCTAGGGTTTCATGAAGAGGGAGGGAGAGGGAGAGGGGCAACAGCAGCTCAAAGAGAGGTAGAGGAGAGAGAATGAGAAGGGGAAATTGATGGGAGTATGGTTCGTAAAGTGAGGGTTGACTTGGTCTCTCTCTCTCTCATAATCATTCCAACCTTTTTCTTTCTTTTCTTTTCTCTTTCTTCTCATTCCAATAGTGAACCCAAATGAACCATGGCAATAGAAATGTAACACAAGTGTAACAAGTGTGGAAAATGATATGTGCACATTTTTGCAAAAAAATGCTAAAAATCCGATTAGCGATTTTTAATCGCGATTAGCACTAAATTAGCATATAACTAATCATAAAAACTTTAAAATGGCATAATTTCATAAAATACCCTATTTTAGAATTTTCCATAATTTTCCCCATTTATTTGTATTTAATTATACCAGAATATTAAAATAATATTAAATTATAAAAATTCCAAAAATTCATATTTTATTATTTTGAAACGTTACAATCTACCACCCTTAAAGAAATTCGGTCCCCGAATTTAAATTTAAACCCCCAAATACTAAAATATTTCAATACAAATTCCAAGTCATCGGGGCTCCGAAATCATCAATACATAAAGCATCATAGCGCAATGCATGCGCATGATTACTGAGCAGATAACTCAAAAGCAAAACTCCGTCAAGCATCCCGCAATCATCGGAGTCATGGTAAGGATACAAATGTCAAATCCAATACAAAACCAATATGATGTAGATCAGAACTATACATGTAGACATCCAGTCTATACATGTGAATAGCTGATGTAAATGCATGCCAAATCCTTTTAAGTCGCTGTGCGATGCGATAACACTGCACAGTTGCGGACGTTTTTCATAAGAAAATAACTATATACGTATATATCCTTTGTTTAATGGGTACGTTCCACCGTTTTGAAAACAATTTAGAAGGGTTTCCTTGTTTTTAAAACGTTTCGTGTCATATCGGACATGTAGGTATATATGCTGGGACTATAGCTCGCTCTTTGGAAATCCCTTCGATAACTATCAATGCATGCAAAATATATCCAGGTACTGTCCTCTGACTAGTCCTGCTCAGTACAAAACGAATATCAAATATCATAAAAATGTACTGCTCCAAAAGGAATAAATCCCAAAATGCGCATAACACCACCCTGTGCGTCTGGTGCGCACGGAAATCAAAATCCATATATGTGCCATACAGGTGCACAAAACAACATCTAGGTGCAACGGGTGTGCACGAAGTATCTGGCATAGGCAACCGGTATGCCTGACAGCAAAACCAGGTGCATCTGACATGCACCTGTATGCACCAAAATCTCGATTTAGGGCATCTGGTGTGCACCAAAATCGTATCTCAAAACCTGCGCCCAACATGCGCGAAAATCCAAATCGGTGCATCCATCGTGCACGAATGAAAATCTAAACCCTGCGCACTCAACATGCACGGAATCATAAAATACAATAGCAACACCGAACATGCGTAAGTCCAGTCAAAAGCACGGAGTGTAAGAATCAATCATCAATATCAGGGCCAAAATCGACATATCGAATGACATCAAATCGAAGTCAGGTGCAACCGTAGTGCACAAAATATAAATCCGGTGCAACGAAGGCATGAAATATAAATCTGATGCGATAAACGCAAGAAACATAAAACTGGTGCGACAAACGCACGAAGTATAGAACTGGTGCATCCCATGCACAAATACTAAGAAATAACTCAAATGCATAAGCAGCAACACCAAGTGTACCCAGGTATAAAGGAAATCATAAACGTGTGCAACTGCGTGCACAAAACAAATATCAATGCACTACAAGCACATATAAGCTATACCGAGTGCAAAATCAAATCGTGTGCGTAACATATGCACAACCTCAAATCAACCGTATGAAATCCATGAAGTCATAATCAGGTGCAGCCAAGGCACGAAACAATGTACAATGCGGCTTAATCAAAATTAGGTGTACCGCGATAGAGAATCTCACAACCGCGTGCATCAGCGTGTACAAATCAAATCAAACACTAAAAGTACATGAAAACTATGCTGGAAGCGTAAATCAAATCACCGGCATAAAATAGGCATGAAATCATAATCAATACCTCAAGAGTAATAACTATCCGCAAGGTATAAATGCCTAGTAGGTGCAACAATGGTGCACAAAATCAAATATCATGGAACTCAGTCATCAAGACTAAATCATGCGAATAGATCGCCCAAAATACCGAAATCCAAAGTGCCGGATACGTGATAGTCAAATTACAAAATCACAAATCATAAATACCGCCGTCAGTATATCCTCCTTCGAAGTCGAGAAGGTGCTAGTACATCCAATGCTAGCGGCGCAAGATATCTACTTGCCTCTTGCTCGCGGCTGGCGTCCTCTGCCTCTGGTTCCTTATCTTCCCTGTGGATTACCAATCTCGCAATCCATCGGCTCATCGGCCCGGTCAGGTGTGCTAACAGGAACGATTCCGTTCTGGCACTTTTCTGGTCATCTCTCGGCCAATCCTCACGACTGCTCGTAAAGCAGCACATCTCTGGCACCGACCTCGGGTCCTCTGAATGCACATCATACATCTGCTCCTGGTGAAAATCTTATTGCGGCAGTGTACTGGAAGGAATCCTGCTCAAGGTCTCTTCTGATCTCGCCTAAGCCAAACTGTATGGAGGCTGGTACTCTGGCGTAATCCTTTCTCACTCTCTGGACATCTGCGTCCTTGGAACAACATCTACTCGGAAGCTGGTCGCATCCTTGCGCCTCTGTATGCATATCTGACCTTTAATCTTAACGGGGCGTAATAACAGCTCATCGGCATCTCACACGAACTTCTTGTCCCGCTTGTCTGTATCATCGTCCATTTCGACGTCGCGTCTCTATCTGCACACAGCAATGTCTTCGGCTACGGTCCATCCGAAGTCCCTCACACGGACTCGAAATCACGAACTCAGTATCTTCATCACTCAGTAGGAGATATCTAGCCGGACACGTCCTCAGCATGCATATCGCATCTCTGATGTCAGTGGAGTGGAACGTCATCTCGTCGAAATCTCATGCGAACTCTTTACTCCACTCTGCTTCAATATTGACTTATTCGGACTCATCTCATCGTGGCAACACAGACTATGCTCCAACAGCTATGCTCGTATCTAGAGTCTCCCATGCAGCGTCCCATCACAGGATATCCGAATGATGTCGAATCGTCCGATCGACTCGTCAGAACCTCATAATCCCCCAAGAGCTCATCATCTTGGGTACAGTTTAATAGTATCGAGTACATACCACAGCATCGGTGGTCCAGCCGTAGAAGGGCAAACCCAAGCCTCACTAATGGCGCCGCGGAACTGCCGCAAACCCTAAGGTTCAAAAGCTTTCACATGGTCATTATGTCGAGTTAGGGTTTCATTCTTCTAGAGGGTCCATAGAATCGCTTGCATGTCTTTCCGACTACTTTAAACTTAGAAAATGGTTTCCCGACATTCGATCGTCTCAATCGACTCTCAACGAATCTGCGTGAAGCCGTCTCTAGCTGGAATCAATCTATCTGGTGACTCCGCATCGGGATAAGCGAACGAACCACATGTCCTAGTCATTCATCCTCGGTGACTAGCGACTCACCATCATATCTCGAAGTATATGCTCATGCTGCAGTAGCTCCAATCATCTGGGTGATATCTCATCATTCGCAGCAGCAACTGGCTCATTCGTCTATACGCTAAACAGTGCCTTGATCGTCCTGGATAAGCGATATATCAATGGTCATCACATCCTGGCTGGCCTCTATCAGTGGCTCAATCTTCTGGTACCGATCGGTACGCCCGAGAAATATCGTAAAAGCGATCAATCCAACGCTCATGGCGCGAAAACACAATAAGACGACTCCTCAATTTACAATCGTATGTCCTTGGAATCACGCCCTGGTCAGTCCTCGTCCACGACGAGCTCATGCTGACGCAACTCGAGCCGTAGCTCACTCTGCCCGTGCAATCGTGGCAGCAAAACCATAACCAGTATCGATGAGGATAGATTATAGGAAGGAGTATAATACGGTGCAAGGAAATGTACATCCTAAGGTTTCTTAAGCGGAGTGGCGTGTCGTAAGTATGCCGCGGAACATACGTATGGTACATCCCTCTACTCAAGCTACCTACTCCATCAACCAAGGTCATCCTATGCGACGAAAGTTCGGGTATAATACCCCCTCGACTATGTCTAAGTTCCGTAAGGTCAAGCCTAAGTTCCGTATATATATAACGCCTTAGGCTCCACATAGTCAAACTTAGACTCGAACCAAGCTCAACCTAGCGCTCTGATACCAACTTTGTCATGACCCGAAAGAGCACGTGACTGGCCCTTGAACCATATGAAGTCTATAGGACCCCATCTAATCCAAGTAATCCAAAATCCCAGAAATCTAAAACCATTTAAAGACTAAATAAGGAAAATTGGTTTTAAGAAGTAAAGAAAATCATGTTTCGAAAATCAATGTTTTTAAATAACTAAGCCGAATATGCATTTTTAAAATGTGTAACCTTTCCTAAAAATTTCGACAGAGTTTCCTTTCTAAAACTGGCCCCGAACGGGGAACAACAAGAATAATATATACGAAATGATAAAAGGCATCCCCAAGCAGCAGCTAGCTCTTCGTCAATCGACAGTCACAACCACGCAAGAAATAATAATATACAACGCCAAAGGGCGAGGATCAAAACCCAAAAAAAAGAACTCAAAACAGCCAGAAAACCGTAATACTACAAGAGCGACTCTAAAGTCGAAATAATACAACACTGTTTTCTAAGTCTGAAACAATATACAAGTTTTGGTTGATGGAATGTCTAGATACAATGAATAATACATGAACAATGGTGGTTCTGATACAAAAGAACCCACCTACCAACGCAAGTCACCTATATGGAAGCAGTGTGCCATAAATGCCGCTATGGAATCTGTACGGCAAAAACCAGCAAGGACTGTGGCACAACGTGGCTGAGTTGCCAACTCGTGAATAGAAAATATCTACAAGCAGAGATCGAATGTATGACCCATCCTAGGTCAATACGATCAGATATAAATAAACCTCAATATGAATAAGTCTGAAGCATGCTAAACTGGTAATGTAATCTCTATACATGAGTGTAGTGCCAAGTGCTCGTGCCAGTGCCTCAGGTAATAGCATATCATAAATGTGAGGTATAATCAATGAAATCAATCTGCATGTACGTGGATCCTGTCCACTCGTCACCCTAATGACAAAACCATCATGCATGTAAATATCATCAGCATATGCATGGAAATATGAGGATATAAACCACTTGTGTCCCTCGCGACACGTCAAAATCATGGAACCGGAGTGCTCATCATCGACACTTGAAAACATCATGAAAACCGTGCCCAGCATCGGCACGTAAATCCTCATATAACGGGCTCCGTCAGTCCGGATCAGCCCGAGGGCTCCGTCTACGGAATCGGCCCTCGGCCCCAGCAGAACGCCCATATCCATCTATCGACTCTGGTCCGTATCCTCCGGATAACCGCAAGGTCCAACCAATCACCGGTAGGTACTCGCCACCCTGCTAGGCTCATCATCTACTCCACGAAATACATTTCTTGCCCCGGGGAACCATACCGGGGCCACCATGTACCCACAATCGGCCTCATCCGCCTCCTCGAATCGGGTTTCACATGTCGCTCTCAGCACCGAGAAAACACATGGTGGACGCACTGAAATATCATATCAAGGGTAACTGAGTTTTAAAACATTTACATATTCCCTTTTGAAACACCCACGGTTCCCAAAACCAGAAATATCATGGAAACAACATATCTCAATGCGTATAATCAGAAAGCATGATGTATGTGACATGTAAAAGAAATGTAAGTACATCAGTCTGTCCTGCAAGAATCATATCCATGAATGCAACAGTACTACGGTGTAGTGACATGGCAATTATCGATGATGAAGTGTGTGAGCCGGAAAACAGTGTACGTGGAACATACGCATCATCGATAATGGTGCTGGTGTCCGAGCAGCATGATTGTAATATATCAATAAACACTGGAAATGCAATACAAATAGCATGAATATACGGAAATCGAATAATCAGCGCAACAGTAAAGAACCTGCCTCAATAAATATATCATGTAGCCTTGCCTTTTGAAAAAGGACGAATCGGGGTTTTTGGTAAAATAAGGGCTACGGTGTTTTATGAAAAGATGTTCCGTTTGAAAATATCCGTAGAATCCCTTTTGCCTATCTTTAAAATATCACCGATTCGTTAGTTTTGAAATAGGTATGACTCGGGTCTAGTCTAACGCCTACTATGCGAACTACGAACCCAACAATCAAGTCAATCGGGTGGGGTATGAAAACCATCTAAATCTGAGTCAATATATACATTATCTCATCACATAACGGGTATCACTACCATCATAACACATCTCAAATACGAACTCTGTCATATCGCCGAATCTCATGGCCTCAAATCAAATCTCATCGACTCATCTCAATCCCACGTATCATCCTTAAATCCCGTATATGAACACATAGTCCCATACCCATGTGTAGATATACACACCTCCATATGCGCACAGATAAATGAAAGAATGTATGCAAGTATATGTGTGCGTGTATGTGTGAGTGCAACCACTACTCTAGGGTTCGGACTATACTAAACCAATACATCCTTATCATCACTAATTCCATTATTACCATCAATAATCCTAACAACACATAATAAATATATGTCTGTATACGTATTCGTATATATCACCACGGACTGCGTGGGTGCTATACGCCCTCCTCCCGACTTCTCCCCGTAGATATAAATCTACTCACTTTGCTTCTCGTGTGCCGATGCCGATGTCGCCATCTTCATCTTCTTCGCCTCAACATCACGTAGGGTACCTATAAGTATATCACAATGCTAAAGCACATGAAAATCACATCGGAAACCAAAATAGCACACGCTACTCGCATAGGTAAAAACCTATCATCTCGCATGTAAACACGATCAATATCCACTTGTCGTTGACGTCCAAACGCCACCCGACAGAAACGAATCACCAAATACCAAAATCCATGCTAAAACAAGTCGTAAATCATACGGCAACTCAAGCAAATCAACCCAGATTTTTCCCTAACAGGAATCAGTCAAAACTAGACAAACCCAGGGTCAAGTTTATAGGGCAAAAGGCTACATAACAAAAACGAAGGGGTTCCTACCTGCTCTGGCCGCAATTTGCGGCCAGAGGGATTAAATCTGCTGCCCAAACAAAGAATTAGGGGCTAGGGCTTTGTGTGGTGGTTCCATGGTGCCTGCACATCTCACGGTCAACTCAGTTTTATTTTTAGGGTCTCGGGGTGATAGCAGATTACACAATACACTCCCAGATTCACAGTTTTTCTCCGACTTCGTCTCATGAATCCGTATTCTGGTTTCAAGTCTCTAGTTTGATCCAAAATAACATCACACCAGGAGTTCTATGGTCACTACAATCCTCAATTTCATCTTTAATTTCAGATCTCACATAAACCCTTACTTGAAGTTTCACAAATCCACCAAACAACACTATATCGATATGAAACAATTATTGATGCACAAGAAATGAGATATTACTCTAATAGGTGCAGAAATTACCTCCTTTGGCAACTCAAGAAATTTCTTGAGTTGCTCAAAGTCCTCCAAATCCAATCTTGCTAGGTTCAAAGTGTAGCTAGTGAGCTTGGGAGCATGTTTTGTGAAGTGGGAATAGGGTTTTGGGGTTGATTTCATTGTGGATCTTGGGTTTCATGAAGAGGGAGGGAGAGGGAGAGGGGCAGCAGCAGCTCAAAGAGAGGGAGAGGAGAGAGAATAAGAAGGGGAAAATGATGGGAGTATGGTTCATAAAGTGAGGGTTGACTTGGTCTCTCTCTCTCTCTCTCATAATTATTCCAACCTTTTTCTTTCTTTTCTTTTCCCTTTCATCTCACTCCAATAGTGAACCCAAATGAACCATGGCAATAGAAATGTAACACAAGTGTAACAAGTGTGGAAAATGATATGTGCACATTTTTGCACAAAAATGCTAAAAATCCGATTAGCGATTTTTATTCGCGATTAGCACTAAATTAGCATATAACTAATCATAAAAACTTTAAAATGGCATAATTCCATAAAATACCCTATTTGAGTATTTTCCATAATTTTTCCCCATTTATTTGTATTTAATTATACCGGAATATTAAAATATTCATTAAAATAATATTAATTTATAAAAATTCCCAAAAATCATGTTTTATTATTTTGAAACGTTACAAGTATAAACATACCCGCATTTGTATTACGATCGAATACAAATGCAACTGAGACAAAGATATTATATCTACACAGTATAATACTCGGATCCGGCTTAAACCAAAGCCTACCAGTATTATCTGCCCGAAATTTGACACGTGCGTAAACGCATGTGCATTTTCCGAACCCTGCCATAAAACCATACGGCCTCTACAACGTTTCGCCCGAACTTGGGAAACGGTCTGTGGGGGACTCTAATGACTCATCAACACACTGGCACTGGGTATAACCTCTAGCACGTCAGAGGTACAAGCTGTACGTAACGGTTGCCTATGTATTGATTGGAAGAGAAGCTGACGAGCGAACTCATCCATAAACCCTATTGAGCCTAACAGTGACAATATCCGTACAGCCCGGTCCGTTCGTTTAAAGAGTATCGCATATCGAGTCTAGGGGGGTGGATAAAGTCAGACCCCTAATAACGCGATAAATCGTGTCGGCGTGAAGCCCATCACCACCTGAGAAACTACTGATCCAAATCAGTAATTCTCCACTACCTCGGCCGAGGATTTCTAGTGATGGCCACCCGTGCATTGTGGGACATCAACCCCCAATACCGGGAGAGACGAATCCCTGACGATCCGCTCACTGCCTCCATGTGGCTCGGGACTGTACCCAAAAAATACCTGTTTGCACGTCTCTTTTGAGCGCGGTAGGGTAGAAATCAAAGCACAATGGGAACTCACACGAGACAAATAACGATCTCAGGTCGACAAACTAACCTGTACATATGTCACCAGGGAACTGCTATCTGACGATATGTATAATACCAACTAGCATGTTCCCGGCGAGTCCTGTCCGGTGTACTCATAACCTAATGAGCACCTGTATACATCTTAGGTGAACCAACTGACACCAATAGCTTGTGAGACCGGCCACCACCCCTAGTCGGGGTCTCGACTGTATACACTTGTATACTCTGGAGTATCGATGCCCTGTCTCGAAACTCCCACGGCTAGAGACACTTTAAGGATGTGCTTACAAACCCTATCTCCCACGTATATGATCTCCATCATACTGCTGGTAGTCTAGCAAGAATCCTATGGGCTCTATCATCATGCAATAGTCAACTAAAGCATGTATGAGATGATAAAGACAAACCAGATTGAATACTATCATCTCGATCAAGACTGTCATATCGGTATAGGTCCTGCCTCAATCATTGTAATCACGTACCTGTGATCCAATAATTGACTTTGAGGGCACTATATCCAACAATCTCCCACTTGCACTTAAGGCTAATTATTGCGATGTCGCATACTCACAGCCCGTGTGATACCGAACACCCAACTCCTCTACTAATCAGTTTCACAAAGCTAGTTTATAAAACTCTTGTGTTCGTGAAATAGCCTCAGTGAGTGGATCCGCCCTGATGTTTCTTTCTATGTCTCTCTTAATCTCAAGTTCGCGGAGAAAGCCATCTCCCGAATCGAATAATACCTGTCTTAGAATATGTCTGGATATCTGATGGGACCTAGTTCATAAATGAACTCCTAATCCAAACTTCTTAGACCGTATCGATAACTGAACCTAATCAGTATCCGGCACCATGTCTCCAACAGTATTCTCTTGGACCACCTGTCCATAATATTGTCCCTCGTCAAAGGGAAAACTATAACTCTGACAATCACTCTGTCAACCATGTCACCTTTGAAGCCTGGAATGATAACCGTCTCCCGAAGGAGGCTGCCGTTATCAAATCCGTAGAACATTCACTTATGTTCTAAAACTGCTTCCTTATGTTTCTCCAGGATTGGATTAATATAAACTTATTGCATCTAGTGCAAAAAAAAACATCTGGTGTGGTACATGACTTCTCATAATTGACTCAATTGGCAAAGCAAGTGATCTGCCAATCATGCACATCCCTCTCCCCTTTAGTCTGTTAGATACCTTTAGAGAGGGTGACTCCATCACCTGGAGGTACACCACCATGCCAGGAGTCATCTATTCTAAAATACTATTAGAATACTGTCAAAGTACCCACATTGGGAAACTACCCAAATCTAGATCTAAAGCCATAGATCTAGAAACCAACATGTCTAATATTATATCCATATCCTGTGTGAAGAAACAAATGTGTGACTACCATAGTATAACCGATTGTAGTATAGGAATTTTACTTCCTAATTTGTGTATGTCATCCAAATACCAGGACATCACACCCTATTTGTCACGACCCGCAGGGTACGGAACGTGACTGGCACTTAAGTTACGAAACATCTCAAGACATCCGTAAAATAAGTAAGCCAAAGCCCAGAAACCAAAACCAAATAAGCAAAAGAGTGAAGAAAACCCAATCAGTTGAAAGCGAGTTTTATCAAATAAGTCATGTAAAACCCTTTTCAAAACAATACAAATTTTTCCGAAAATTTTGGCAGAGTCTCCTTTGTAAATACTGGCCCCCAAAATGGGTACAACAAGAATATATATGAATCCAACAAATAAGGCATCCCCAAGCGGGAGCTAGCTCTTCGCCACAAGGCGGTCACAAATCCCACGCAATGTAAAGCAACAACATGCGAAATAATCATAAGGAAGCATGAGAAAAACAGCATGTCGACTCAAGTGAGCTCGACCCCAAAATACAGCATAAAAAGTCCACAAATCTCACAGTCTCATCTCTAGGTCAATATACAACAATACTGGTAGATACAGTAGATGGAGTACACTAGATACAAAGAATATACAAGGTGGTACAAAATAATGATATAACCCACCTAAGAGCAAAACCTCGAGTCCAGGCAAAAGAGGCAAAAGAAGCAAGTGCGCCCGCCGCTACTGTACTGACGGAGCGGACCTGCAAAAAGGCTGTGGCACAACGGGGGTGAGTTGCCAACTCGTGAGTAATAAATAACATCTACACAGGCTATCGCAAGTATGCACACAAGCATCCTAGCATCTATAATACAGGTATGGCAGGATATAATAGCAGGTATGTATGCCATATGACTATACTAGCAAGTATGTATGCAATATAAATATACTCGTGATCCGCATATGTAAGTATAAGAAATCATCTTTTTCCCTTTAAGAATCTCTTTTGAAATACCAGCACAATACCAATAGAATCAACAAGAACCTGTGTCCAGCAACGACACCTCAAAACTATCACAAATCTCATATATCCATGTCATAGTATCTCTGGCCTCAGCAATCCGGCTGACCCAGCTCAATATCAAAATCTCATCATCTCGCGGCCACGGTCGGTATCCTCTGGATATCCGCCGTGCTAAACAGTCACCGGTAGGTAATCCGTCCCCTGCCAGGCTCAACGTCAACACCACATTCATCTTGCCCCGGGGTACCATACCTGGCCCACCATGTACCCGAGACGGTTCATCCAACTCCTCGAAACGGGTCTCGAAAACCACAGCAAACTAATGGTGGACGACACTTACATCACTAGAAAACCGCAATTTACATATTTTAAAAATATAATAAGTTTAGAAATTTTGCGGCTTTCCCCCGAAATCCAGAAATATCATAAAATCTCAAGAAATCCTCATAAGTGCATATGTCAATGATAATGAATGCATATGGTATCAATAATCAGGTTGCGATGTGTGATTAATAGACTAGGCATGAACAAATAATATGATGGGGTACATGCACATGAATAGCAATCCTACGATTTCATTTTAAGGAATTAAAGGCAATAGCACAAGTTTAAGTATCAATTATAGTAAAAGGTTTCAATTTATAGGTTATCTAGTGTGGTGGCATGGCAATTACCAGGGCGTGGGTGTAAGCATGAATAGTGCTCGTGC
This sequence comes from Agapanthus africanus, assembly GCA_030015575.1. Taxonomy (NCBI): domain Eukaryota; kingdom Viridiplantae; phylum Streptophyta; class Magnoliopsida; order Asparagales; family Amaryllidaceae; genus Agapanthus; species Agapanthus africanus. The sequence goes on from JASDDO010000014.1 coordinate 445,012,920, forward strand.
TGCATATAAAAACCCTGGCAATGGTGCAGGTGTCCTGTAGAATGGGTTCGCATATGTATGTCGATATAAGGCATGGATGTAGCAATTAATCATACAAGTATTACACCCCTAATTACTAACATTACTAAGAATCTTTTTAAGCTACTAAAACTATCGGGCGGCTTGCGCCATCCAACGATAGTCCCCCGTAGATGTTACATCTACTCACAGAAATCCTCAGCTAGCTACGTCCGATCACCGCTTTCCCTTTTCGTGCCGCATCCGAAGCCTCCGCGACCGAACCTGGAATTTACATCAATACAAGACATAAGGTTACATATCATGAAACGACGCAAATCCCTAACGAGAATATCTACGTTCACAAGCTAGGCACAACGTGCACAAGGTGCGCGGAACACACACGAAAACCGCAAAAACTAACTATAATCGCCGATTTGCGATAAAGTGCACAAAATATCACGCAACCACCCAAGTCAACCATAGATAGCCACTACACTAATTTCCAACACGCTAGCAATGCTTCAAAACCAAATTTCCATAAGCAAACCTTTCTTGATTTTTATAAATAGCAATAACAATGAAAATTTCACACAAGTTAACTTAGATTAGCATAACATCAAGCCACTTAAGCAAAGTAACCATATAGATTGGTTAAGTAAACAACTAGATTAATTAAAAAGATTTAATTAATTAAATAATGGCTTCAAGAAACCCTAGTTAACTCAACCATTAACTAAAAAAAACTAGATTAGGATTAACACTAAAATTAACACTAAACAACTAGATTAAAGAATTCTAACCATATCAACTTAAAAGAGTAGAAATTATACCTCAAATCTATGGATCTAGCAAGAAGAAATTTGCTTCAATTGATGGCCTCAAAGCATCATGATCCAAGCAAGGGAGGTTAAGAAGAATGGATGAAGGATTTGGTTTGAATTTTTAATAAATTGTGGATTTTTGGAGCAAATTTTGGATGAACTTTGATGGAAGAAGAGTGGAGATTTGGGGCTGTTTTTTCTGCAGTAATTCAGCAGTGAGGGAGTGGGGAGAAGTGTGGGGAAGTGGGGGAAAAAAGTCCAAGTCAACCCTCTCATATTACCATAATACCCTTACCCTTTAAATATATATATATATATAACCATTTTTAACCCATTTCTCACATGATTTAAGGTCAAAAAGAGGGAAAGAAAATTCTTGGGCTAATACAACAGTGTGGGGCTGGCCAAGGGGAGTGAGGGTGAGTGTGAGAGACTTTACAAAAAATTCTATGCTAAAAGACCCCCCCCCACAAGTCCAAAATTGCAAGTTTTAGCTTAAATTCAATAAATTTCGTTTTCCATAATAAAAATTCGTTAAAACTTAAAATAAAATACTTAAAATTTATGTTACAAATATATTTTAATTAACATGATTTTAAAGCTTAAATTTATCCCATTTAAATTTATATTTATAGCTAATTTAATGTATTTTCTTACCGGTTATAAATAATATTAAAAATTGAAAAAAAAAGGGGAAATTTTTAAACGATCAGAATTTCATAAGTAACTCATTAGCTACTAAAAAATAGCAATTACCTATCAAATTAGGTATAATTAGTCCTAAACTGCAAAATAACAAAAAGACGGTTTACGGAAAAATACCGAATTTTCACCGATTTTCGGGAAAACACCAAAACGACTTTTCAAGGCGTTACACTATTACCTTTTTAACAGATCAATCCCCTATTCTGATGAAGTCAAAGACATGACTTTCATATCAAAATTAGATGATTTTATCTCCGCTATATCTGCTCAAGCCTATAAATAGACATAAGCTACTTGTCCACTATGCTTCCGCTGCTCCCATTGACCACAACAACCCTCTGGCAGAATATTATATATACGTGTACGTCTAAATCTAGTTTAGAATGACGCTATACATATCCTCCTGCCGGGTCTCATAGTCAGGAACAACAGTACTGTCAAGTCTGGGTAAACAAGAACCTCCCTGTCACCGTCCTTGAGGCTACCGGAGTACCTCTCGGGTGTCTGAGGTTACCCATGTTAGTTATATGTATGACCTAGAGGCCATTACTGTGCATACGATGTATATTATAGTGGATGCTAGGACATATATAGGGAGGACTTTCTTGCTCGACATGATAGTATGCTATCTGGTTGTACTTTATCTTAACATGTACTCTGATTGTCTCTATATTACATGTTGATAAAGCCCTTAGGATATGTACTCGACTACTGGGACTATGATGAGATCATACTAGTGGGGCCACGGTAGTCGACGAGTACATCCTATAACTGTTCCTAGTCGAGGGTGTATCGAGACAGGGCATCGATACACCAGAGTAGACTACCGTATACGCATCTTGACCCATATGATGGGCGATGGATGATCCCATATCCATCGGTGTTTGACATCAAGGATGGTGTACGGGTGCTCAGTGGAGACTGGGTACACTGGACGGACTCGCCGAGAACTCCCAGATGGTATTATACCATACGTCAGATGGCAGTTCTCCGGTGACACTGGTACAGAGTAGTCTATCGACCCGAGATCGTCATAGAGTCTTGTGTGATTCCCACTGTGCTTTGATTTCTATCATACCACGTGCAAGAGGGCGTTCAAAAAGGTGGCTTTTGGGTACAGTCCCGAATCACATGGAGGCAATGAGCGATAGGAGGGGATTCGTCTCTCCCGGTATAGGGAGTTGATGTTGTGCTGTGTTCGATTGGCTATAACCGGAAATCCCTTGCCAGGGTTGCTGAGATTTACTGGTAAGTGTTATCAGTAGTTTCTCGAACTGTTATAGACCTCAAATCGACACGACTTATCAAGCTACTGGGGTCTGACATTTTACCACCCCTAGGCGAGATATGCAACATATCAGACAACGAGGCCGGACTGTACGGGAGTGTTACTGTTTGGATTCATAGGAGAATGTACAGGCTTGCTTGTTGATCTTCTGAGCGCTCAATACCTGGGTAGCTGTTACGTTTAGCTGTCCGCTTGCAGCTTGTGGGTGTTTGATATGATCATCACCTACTGCCGGCGTATTGACGATTCTTTAGAGTCCTACACAGAGGTTTCTTGACTCAGGCAAAACGGAGTAGGAGCACATATGTGATATGTGCGGGACCGAGGATAATGCGTTATGTGATACCGTATTGTATTCTCGCGATATTTGATATCAGCCGGGTCATCGGATCAAGTGTTGATTCGATGAATCGGTGCGGATAAATATTAGTCGGTTATATGCGATATAGCCGGATTGTCGGATCAAGTGTTGATTCGATAATTTAATGTATAATAATATATATGATATATTAAATGACATTAACTAATATTAGCCCACTAAAATATTCTTTTTCTCACTCGGGTAATACATTGATATATATGCCATATATGTTAATTGTATTATTTTATTTTGTTACAATAAATATTATATATGTGGTATATAATGATATGATAAATAATGCAACATGTTTAGTAGAGATTAAACATGATATGATATGATAAATAATGCAACATGTTTAGTAGAGATTATATATGCCACTATTGTAACATGTTTAGTAGAGATTATATATGCCACTATTGTAACATGATATGATAAATAATGCAACATGTTTAGTAGAGATTATATATGCCACTATTGTAACATGATATGATAAATAATGCAACATGTTTAGTAGAGATTAAACATGATTAGGGTTTGGATTAGGGTTAAGCTTTCTAGATGTTTCTAGAAGGTTTTCTTTTTGTCATGATAAAGATATTTACAAGTGACTCATGCTTAAACCCAACCCAAACCCTAACCCTAGTTAATTCTCTACAAAGGTTTACTTGACCATGGTTGCATAATTCATCATATTATTCTTTTCCTATTCATCACAAAAGGATTCTAATATTATTCATCATCTTCTTCCTTCTTCTTCTTTGCTTGAAATGCTTTCTTTCTTTGATTTTTGTGATGGATAAATATGAGAAAAAGATAAATAAAGAGAGCAAAAATCCTACTTCATCATCCTCATCTTCCCTTGCCATTTAGATGAGGGTGTTCACATCATTTCATGAGTGTTGTCTTGTGTTAAAGAAACTTCAAGGTAGATCATCTTAGTATCGAAGATCGGAAGCAAAGGTTGCATCTTTCTCTTCGTGGAACCTCTCGAGAGTCCGGATCCCGATGATCGCAGTGAAGGGACCACAACACGGAGCATATGAAGTGAAGGATCGGATCTACAAAGGTTGTAATCCCTCTCACTTAGTGTTAAAATGTTTAGCATGCTTGTTTTCGCCTAATCTCTAGTTTAAAGTTCCGTATTCGGGTTGTTCGGCACGGCTAAATTTTAAATCGGGCATGGTTGATGCCTCGTAGACCCTTATGCGCGTGCCTAGCAACCCTACAACCCACCATATCTGCGGAGTGGCTAATGGAATGTCAAACCTGATTGAATATATAGGTCCTATTAAATTTTCCGTAATCGTTTGCGGTTCTGGAATCACTTCCAGTTCTACCATACTCCCACTACTGTTTTCTGAAAAAATCCATTTTACTAAAAATGTGGCGAGTCAAGAACAATATCACTATTGATCTTCCAGATGGTAGAAAATCAATCCTCGTCAAACCCAGGGTCAACCCATAAACTGCCATTACAGAAACGTGACTTGAGTTATCCAGTGTCTGGTTTTAAGCATAAGCTGGACAACTCCCCTTACCTTAACATCGTTAAGATATGAAGCATTCTATATCCAATATAGAAACTTTGGCACTTATTTAATTGGAACCAGATTCAAATCCTGCAACTGTCTCCAGTGCATATCAACTTAATGGAAAGAGGCTAATCAGCATTACTCAACTTAGGAATACATCCAATTATGAGTAACCCGAAAGAGAAACAAGTTTCCCAAAACCATTACTTGAATACCAATCACAAGAATCTACATCTTCGATTTCTTTGAAGAATCTCGATACTTGCGATACCTGGTTCTCCACTTTATTCTTATACGCACAGCTTCTCAAAACTTAGACATTGTATTTCTACGAAACAATTGTCTAAAAACCAGAGAAGTCACAAGTAAACAGAACATAGTACGAGGACCTACCCCTTTGTCCTGATAGACACTGACAACATACAATATTCTGTATAAGTCCGTTGAGTTGAAAAACTCAAAACCTGTGCATCGTAGGTTGAAAACTGTACTTATGGTTAAGAACTACTCCGTTGTTCAATGCTCCTTACCCAATCGTCAACAAATATAGGTAAATGTCACGGACATAATTTCAAAAAGTTATATCTCACTTTATAAAAATAAACGTACATATATATCATTTTGAAATTGGTACACAACAACGGATACTCAAAACCAAATATGTCCGGCAAAAACCAGGCGACTTCCTCAAATATCACCAATTACAATGAATTCCGATATAATGAGGATGAACACCTTATTCCCAATAACCTATTCCCACTCATCATCTGTAAAACCATACAGATATGAGAATGAAACCTTGTAAATACATACCCTGGAGTAAGTATGTAATCGGGAAATCAGTTTTCTTTTAACAATGCACTGAAACATGAAAATGTTTTGTAGGGGTATTCTGGTATTCCTAGTAATGCCTCTTCCATAATCCAATTCATGACTTTAACCGTATATTTTATTGCCATCTCTCCAAATCCCTTTATTTGTCTTTATTCATTACCTTCTGTACACCATCGTTAGGTTAAATGGTTTTCTTCCTTCCCTACCTTTCGGCACCAGCCTATGGCTTGGAAGAAGACTATCCAGTAAGCATAATAGGTGCACCCTCCTAAACCAAGGAGTACTCGCAACTTGAGAGAAGGTGATGATAAAAGACAACTGAATAATACCTTATTCTATTTCTCCCGAACTGGGGAAAAAGGCAAAGGATGAAATAGGAGTGGCGATGAAGTACGCGGTTTGATCGTGAATGATAACAGTCGCAATTTACTTTGCCCTCTTTCTAATCCCTTTATTTTGTCTTTAGTTATTACCTTCTGTACACCCTATTTAGGCTAATTGGTTTTCTCCATTCCCTACCTTTCGGCACCAGCCTATGGTTTGGAATAAGACTATCCAATAAGCGTAATAGGTGTACTCTCTTAAACTAAGGAGCACTCGCAACCTGAGAGAAGGTGATAATAAAAGTCAACTGAATAAACCAATTCTATTTCTCCTCAACCTGGATCCATCCTCAAAGAAGTCCTTCGGGTTCGTACATAACCATACGATTGATCTATACAATGGAAGTGGATGTCCGTAGTAATACGGGTTGTTCTGAGAAATGCAAAGGGTAAAAGAAGGAGCGGCAATGACTTATGCAACTTAGACAATCCAAAAGTCAGTATATTAAGAAGGTTTGGTCAACTTGGTCACTGAGTCATAGTCTAGGGTCGGTCAAAGGTCGCTGCCAAAGAGAGAGAGAGAAAAGAAACACTCTGCGTGCACTCTAACCTAGATCAGAATGGTTATCAATTTATCTAATCAGGAAACCTCCCACTGTAATCTCAAATTCTCTTCCAAACCTGAAAGAAGAATTAGTCGGGATCACCCGAAGAGTAAACTAACTCATCAGTGAGATTCGGGATCCAACTATCATCGCATGATAACTAGATGGAAGCCACTCAAGTTATCACACTGTAGAAGGTATGCGCATACTTGGCAAGTTTCTTTATGTTTGAAACTCCCGATGTGATTTTTGCCCCATGCTGTTATGACCTTGGCGTTAGGTCAAAATATAATAAGTCATATGTCAAGTTCTAGCCATCATTATCCAGGTTAATTTGAACCCACCCGCACATGTCCTTGGCGTTAGGTCAAAATGGCAGAACGACTGTCCCAAACCAACTCATCTATCTATGCAATAATTGAATACCCAGCAGCTACCAAACACTTGTTAGTTATATGTATGCCCTAGAGGCCATTACTATACATAGGATGTATATTGTAGTGGATGCTTGGACATATATAGGGATGACTTTCTTGCTCGATATGATAGTATGCTATCTGGTTCCTCTTTACCTTAAAGTGTACACTGATTGTCTCTCTGCTACATGTTAGTAAAGCCCTTAGGATGTGTACTTGACTACCTGGACTATGAGGCGGATCATACTAGTGGGGTCATGATAGTCCATAAGTACATCCTTCAAAGTCCCTAGTCGTGGGTGTATCGAGAGGGGGCATCGATATACCAGAGTAGACTAGCGTGTAGCTTCTCGACCCATATAGATGGGCGATGGATGATCCCATATCCATTGGTGTTTGACATCAGAGATGATATAAGGGTGCTCAGTGTAAACTGGGTACACTGGACGGACACGCCGAGAAGTCCCAGATGGTATTATACCTCGCGTCAGATGGCAATTCTCTGGTGACACTGGTACAGGTTAGTCTGTAGACCCGAGATCGTCATAGAGTCTTGTGTGATTCCCACTGTGCTTTGATTTCCATCATACCACGTCCAAGAGGGCGTGCAAAAAGGTGGCTTTTGGGTACAGTCCCGAATCACATGGAGGTAATGAGCGATAGGAGGGGTTTCGTCTCTCCCGGTATAGGGAGTTGATGTTGCGCTGTGCTCGATTGGCTATAACAGGAAGTCCTTGGCCAAGGCTGCTTTAGGGATTTACTGGTAAGTGTTACCAGTAGTTTCTCGACCCGTTATGAGCCTCATATCGACACGACTTATCGAGTTATTGGGGTCTGACGTTTACCGCCCCTAGACGAGATATGCGACATATCAGACGAAGAGGCCGGACTGTACGGTAGTGTGTTACTAATTGGATTCATAGGAGTGTGAGCAGGCTTGCTTGTTGATCTTCTGTTCGCTCAATACCCGGGTGGCCGTTACGTTTAGCAGACCGCTTGCAGCTTGTGGGTGTTTGATATGATCATCACCTACTGCCGGCGTATTGACGAGTCTTTAGAGTCTTACACAGGGGTTTCCTGGCTCAAGCGAAACGAAATAGGAGCGCATATGAGATATGTTCGGGACCGAGAATAATACCGGTATGTGATACTGTATTCTATTCACGCGATTTGTGACATAGATCGGTTGTATGCGATATAGCCGGGTTATCGGATCAAGTGTTGATTCGATAAGTTGTTACTATTGATATTAGTCGGTTATATGCAATATGACCGGATTGTTAAATCAAGTGTTGATTTAATGATTTAATGTATAATAATATATTTGATATATTACTTTACATTAACTAGTATTGGTTCACTTAAGATTGATTTTCTCATTTGATTGTGCACATTGTTTATATGTGATATATGCAAGTGTACATGTTTGTATCATGCTTGATGATACAAACAAGTTGTGTGTATGAGACTTATACCAAATCAAGGTTAAATTAGGGTTTACTATTTTCCTAACAAATAACAAAAGAGTGAGACTTTGGTCAAAGTTATCAAGCTTCATGAAGCTTGAAGAAACTTTGACAAAGTCAAATCTTTTGTCATTTCCTTAGGATATTAGTTAACCCAACCCTTAACATAATGCTTTCGTTAATTCTCTACATGAGTTAAGCATGAGAGATTAACTCAACCATGGTGCCATAATTAAAAGGATAAGTTTCATTTGGATATTTATTCTATTGATTCTTTTCTTCTTCTTCTTCATCATCAAGCTCTACAAAAGCTTGCAAGCTCCAATGGTGCCATGAGAAAAAGAGTGAGAAATCCAATTCTAAAGTGAACCCACTTCCTATTTATTCATCCTCTACTACTTGCCATGTAGTATAGGGTGTTCTCTTCACAAAGTTTATGACCAAGTGAAGGAATAGCTTGAGTTTGAGTCTCCCCGATGTAGATCATCTTCGGCCTCGAAGTCAACGACCTATCCCGCTTATTTCTCCGATGAAACCAACGCTAGGGTCTGGGATCCCGATGATCGCAGCGAAGGGACGTCAACACGGAGCTATTGAAGTGAAGGACCGGATTTACAAAGGTTGTAATCCTTTTCACTTACTAGTAAAGTAGTTTACTAGCTTTTCATTTCGCCTAATCTCTAGTTAACGATCTTGCATAAAGTTGTTAGGCACATAAAAATTTGAATTTGGCATGGTAGATGCCTTGTGGAACCTCTTGAGTGTGCCTAGTAACCCAACAGTGGTATCAGAGCCTAGCTAGAGCTTTAGGTGAAGTGTAGACGATGTTAGAAACCCGATCGAACCCCGAAACCCTAAATTTCACCCCTCTCTATACATTTTCTGTAACTGTGGATTTTTCCAGATTAAAAATTCTCAAAAAAATCAGCAGGGTTTTCTAGGAGTTACAGTTCAAAACGTGCGACTAAGTCGATCAAAGAGCCGCGGAACCGCGGCACGAGCATGGCTCGTGCGGCGGTTCGGCGGCCGTACGATCACTTCTTTCATCATATTTTGCACAGTAATGTCTTAATATTATTCATGTGTTTTCTGGGAATTTTTAATTTTCACTCAAGAGTTGAGTTTTCTGGGTTGTATTGGGGACTCGATGATTCGATCGGAAATTTTAACCGCGTCTATGTATTTTTTCCGGGTAATTTTAGAACATGTTAAAAGGTTCGACCGGATATAAATACCCACTTTTTCCCCTGCCGAGAAATTTCCATATGTTGGATTTTTCCGAAGTTTAAGAACGTCTAAGTAGTGCAAGTAACGCGATGGACCCTCTAGAAGACAACAAACCTTAACTCGATTATGTGACCGTCTTGAACTGCCCTTTGAACCTTAGGGTTTGGGGCAGTACGGCGTGCCACATGTGAGGCGTTGGCTTGACCCTTCTACGGCTGGACCGTTGGTACTGTGGCATGAAGTGGATGTTTTTAAACTTATTTCAAGTGTTGAGCTGTTTCGGGAAAAGTTGGGTGTTTGAATGTTCGATCGGAAAGTTTAACATTTTCTATTTATCTGGAATTTGATACAATATTTGGAATCCACAAGTAGTTATGAGATAACTCATTTGGATGTTATAAACATAGCAGTTTAGTCTCAATTGATCGGTTGCCACGGAATTTTGATGTGATCAAAATTCCATCGCAATCACGTTGTGTACGTGCATACTCGCCGGGTAAACTTAATAGATAGCCACGCCCTATTGCCCCGACCAAGTGACTGTCGGAGAACCCCGTCGCCGAAAGCATCCGTTCGGGTGCTCGCGGCAGCGGTGTTCCGCCTTAGTGCACTTCGTCGACGGTATGGGGGGTGCGGCTGTCTACTAAAGTTTGCGACGAGCATTCGTACCGGATGTAGGGAATCTTGTTGAATTGCCCCACTTGATATTGAAAAGAGTTTTCGATATAGAGACTAAAATATGGGGTTTATAACTGTTAGGCATGCGATGTCTAAGGAGGTTGCGGATTCCAACTGTTGTAGTTTTCCACTTTCTTTTCTGCGACCGTAAGTGTAATATATGATATCGCCGGTTTCATTGATATATTTCAACGACAATTGGGATGCGCACATTTACTTACGTTGATGACATGTGATGTTATGTGCTGCTGGATATGTTATATTGGATCGTCGCGTTTTGAATAGCCGGGGTTTTATGTGAGAAGAGAGTTTTTATTTTCATTCATGTAAAATTTGTTGTATGTAATATTCTTTTATTGGGGCACTGATTGAATGATTTAGCGTGCTTGCGCTTTCTAAAAGATAGATCAAAAATATTTGTAACCGTAATCAAGAACGGCGTCGCTTTGCAGCTAGCCGGTGAGTACGGGTCGGTCCACAGGGATGTTGTGAGTTTCCGATTCGCGCTTACGAGTTAATTCCGAAGGGTGTTCGGATTCATTATTAAATCTAAAAACCTAATTAACCTAGGGCAATTATCTAGATCTACTCTTGCTAGGGCTAGGTTTAGGGATGGTTTGGAAATGTAATTAAATCTCACCGCTTTCAATACCCGAATAAAGATCTATGAGGAGTTATGGTAGTTATCAATAAAGTGGATTAGATCCGTTCGGGAAGGTGTTCCTTCCTCTAGGTTCTTGTCCTTCCTTTAGAGATCCTTACCCTAACCTCCATGGAAAACATCACACCCGGGCCTTTATACTACGGTATCACCGCTACCTCGAGGGATAGAGTGCCGTAGGGAGCGGTATGTGCATGTATGCATGGAGTCCTATTGTAAATATTTAGTGGGTAAGAAAGGGATGAGAGATCTCATCTCTTAAAATCCTTCCCAAAAGCTAAACCCTAAACAAGTTCCTAAGGCATGGAATTAAATCTACCTAGAGCAAGGAATTTAAATCTACACTAAGGCAAGAAATTAAATTACTTACAGATGCATCCCTCCAATCATCCATGCAGGGTTGTCAGATCTGAATTTCTGAATGGAGAAGAAACACCGATGCTCTCCAAAAGATTTCTAAATTTTATTCATTAAAGGGAGGCATCAGAAATTACAATGAGTAGAGTTCCTATTTATAGAGAATAGGAAACCCTAGGTTACAATTGATTTGCATGTCTACATTTACCAAAATATCCTTAGGAAGACCTAGTCAAAGTAGACTTCAAGTTTTGGTAAAATTTTATGTCTCTGTCTCTTTAAAGAAAGTATTGGGCCTTGGATCTTTGGGCTTCCTTATTATTTGGTTGTTTATTAAAATAGCTTCTATGTTTCTTCCAGATCTCCAGTGAATAATTGCGGTGGACTTTTAACCGTTCGCTTTGTAATCTTGGACCTTGCATTGCCTTGTACTTTGTGAATTTTATCTTTGATGTAGGCTTGATCAAGAGTCTTCTATTTGTTGGTCAAAGTCCACTTTTTCATCGTCTTTACATCGTTTTCACTGTTTTCTGTCTAAGAACCTGTAACCTGTAACATGTAGCAGACATGAGTCAAAAGCACCTGTTTATTTATAAAAAGAATAAGAATGAGGAATATAATAATGCAATATTATGGTGTGAACAAATACCCCCAAACTTATCTTTTGCTCGTCCTCGAGCAAACTTATTTTTATTCACTAAAATCCTAATCCCACTTTCGCAGGGATACGCGATTGCACTGAGTACGTGCAACAAGCCGTTAAACCTCTAGGTGTCCCTAGTAGGAGGAGTGTTGTCTTCTGAGGGTTTTTCAGCGGATTACACCCACAAAATCCTATCAACTCGTCCCATTGACTTTTGTTCTCCGATTAGGTCTTCTAACAAGGAATTCTATTATCGTCGACCCGTAAATTATCCACCCACATTCTTCATACTTCCTCATCATCTAACTTAAGATTATATATGTTATGTAGACCTACTTAGCTTTCGGCATCTCTTAAGTTTTCCTTCTAAAGTTCTATCTCCACTTAGGAATTTCTATCAACCCTACTAAAGTGTAACATTTCGAAATAATAAAAATATTATTTTTGGGAAATTCATAATTTAATAATATTTTATTGAATATTTTAATAATTCGGTATAATTAAATACAGATAAATGGGGGGAAATTTTGGAAAATTATGGAAAATTCTAAAATAGGGTAAATTAGAGAATTATGCCACTTTTAAGTTGTTATGATTAGTTATATGCTAATTTAGTGCTAATCGCGATTAAAAATCGCTAATCGGGTTTTCGGGCAATTTTGTGCAAAACATGCACATATCATTTTCTACACTTGTGTTGCATTTTTCTTGCCATGGTTTTATTTTGGAGTTCACTATTTGAGTGAGAAGGAATTTGAGGAAAAGAAAAGGGGTTTAAATAAAGAATTTAGTAGTAGGTGAGAGAGAGAGAGGTATGGTCTCCTTTGACCCAAGGACTTAGCCCTCCCCTTCATTCCCTCCATTCATTTCTCTCCCTCTCCTTCAAGTTGCTGCTGCTGCTCCTGCTCCTCACCCCACCTCCCCTCTTCAATACCTCAAATCATCTCAAATACAATCCCAAAACCCAATCTCCAATTCATTAAAAGTGTGCACACGCTCAAGATCTACACATTGGACCAAAGAAGCGAGGATTTTGGCCACTAGGGGCAACTCAATAATTTTCTTGAGTTGCCAAATGAGGTATTTTCTGGATCATTAACTTAGTTTTTGCATTTCCCTTACCCCCATGTTTAGGTTGAACCGATATTGTGTGATATTGTGGACTTAAAGAAAACCTAGTTTGGGTTTGAGGGAAACTTGTGTTGTATTGTAAAATTGAGCTCAGTTGAGGTTATATAAACACCCTAGTGCATGAATTGAGACCTAAACTTGAGAGTTGAGACCAGAATACGGGATTATGGATACGATATCGGAGAATTTGTGAAATCTGTGAGGGTTTTATTGAATCTGCTTTCACCCGAGACACCTGAAAATAAAATTGATTGGATAGTGGTATGTGCAGGCACCCAGGAAGATACCACCAAGACCCCAGCCCCTAACTCTTAACCTTGGCCGCAGATTTATCCCGTTTGGCCGCAAATTGCAGCCTGGACCCTACCAAACTGGCTCGTTTTGGTTTTGGTGTTCCCTTATCTGTAAATTAGGCCCCTGGTATTTATAGATTTGTCCAATTTGACCTAGGGTGAAATCTGGAACATATTTCCTAAGTTGCTGTTTTGGATTCGTGTTTCCGTATTCCGTATTTTTAATTCTGAAATTGTGACTTGTGTTTTACCTCAACTAATTGGCGTTTATACGACGATATCGAGGATTTATAGATGGTTTTGAAGGCGTGCCGTGGGTTCTAACCTATAGGTCCCTTATCATATCCTTTTGGGGTTTCGTGTGCCCTGTTAGCTTTGATTTGGTTTTAATACGCATATACGATACTTTGATGTGTAGGTACCCCATGAAGATTTCGGGACGACAAGCAAGCGCGTGGCAACGTCCACAATTAAAGACGCAAGGTGAGTAGATTATATCTACAGGGGGAAGTCGGGTGGATGGCGTCTAGCACCCCCGCAGTCCGTAGCTGTTATTATATATGATAGTTAGGTGTATTATGGATAGTGTAGGGTTAGAAGTGACTAGTGTAGTTCATAGTCGCGAACCCTAGAATAGATTTACACCTACACGCACACCCTTAAATATCCCTTTCACTTGCACTGTGTTTGATGCTATTGGATGACATTGGAGGTGAGTCGATGATGTTGGGCTTTGTGCCGCGAGATCGGTGATTTGATATGATTCGTATTTGGGATACGACTTGTGATCTTTAGCGGGCCTTTGGATGTGTGCTTGCACACGCAGTATATAGATGGTATCAGTTGTACTAGACTTAGATCAGTACCCCAGATTATGTGATATGATGATAATGATACCTGATATTTGATGAGAGGAATGTGATATTTACCCGTACCCAGCTATTGGGATGCCGTACGACGATTTACCGTACGAGCTTTATATTAATGATAGATCCGCACTCATGACTTGAGGATGCCATATGATATACTGTATCGTACGCAATACTATTGAGGCGGGATCACCGACTATATATATATACCGACTCAGATTTAGGTAGATTCCATACCCCTCCCGGTTGACCTGATACTTAGATCTGTAGTTTGCATAGTAGATGTTAGACTAGACCCGAGTCATACTTATTTTAAATGGCAAACTGCATTGCTATTTATTTACTATTCATTTACTATTCACTCTACGGCTCGCATTGAATTGCATGCTTATATGTTATTGATTCATATTCATTTGTGCATATGCCTTTACCAAGTTCCATGCGCATATTAGTGTTTCATGTTGCATGTATTATAATTCATGGATTTCGCACTGTGATATGGTTGCATATGATGATTCTGGATTGCCTTACTCCTGCGTATATATATCAGTGGTATGGGACGCTGAAATATACATGTATACCCATAGTTTATATATATTAGTGGTATGGGACGCCGATATATATATACACCTACTAAATATATCATCATGATGATCTATGCAAACTTATATATGCATCTCGATATATTGAGAGAGGGCTGACCCGGACTGACGGATGCCCGATATATTGAGAGAGGGCTGACCCGGACTGACGGATGCCCGGTATATTGAGAGAGGGCTGACCCGGACTGACGGATGCCCGATATATTGAAAGAGGGCTGACCCGGACTGACGGATGCCCGATATATTGAGAGAGGGCTGACCCGGACTGACGGATGCCCGATGTATGAAAGGAGCCTATGTGCTCGATATGAGAGGATCCTTTATGGCCGATGGTATATTATATCTCCCCTACCCCACATTTATTTTATATGCATTGCATCATGTATTAGAGTACCTTCATGCATGTTGCATACATATCGGATACGCGATAGATGGGATTCACTTGATATTGTGATATATAGTTTGCGTCGATGCTCGACATTGATTTCCTGATGATTTCATTCATGATATCTTCTGTTTTCATTTTACCGCATACATACATCATATTTATGATATGTTATTACGTGAGGCACTGGCGTGAGTTCTTGGCACTACACTTATGTTTAGATGTTACATTGCTACTTTACTATGCTTCAGACTTATTCACTTGAGGGTTATGTTATATACTGATCGTATTGACCAAGGATTATGTCTTGCTTTCGATTTCTGCTTGTAGATATTTTCTATTCACGAGTTGGCAACTCACCCCCGTTGTGCCACAGTTCTTGCAGGTATGCCGTACAGGTTTCATAGCGGCATTTCTGGCACACTGCTTTCCTTTGCGGGTGATGTGCTTGGTAGGTGGGTTCTTTGTATCAGAACCGCCATTGTTCATTTATTATTCATTGTATCTAGAAATTCTATCAACCAAAACTTGTATATTGTTTCAGACTCAGACACTAGTGATGTATTTTTTCGACCTTAGAGTCGCGCTTAGTAGTATTACAATTTTCATGCTTATCTGGGTTTCTTTTGAATTTTGATCCTCGCTATTCGGCGTTGTATAGTATTGCTTGTTGTTTATTTATCCTTAACTTGGTTTTAGATTTCTGGGCTTTTGGCTTACTTGGATCAGATGGAGTCCTATAGACTTCATATGGTTCAAGGGCCAGTCACGTGCTTTCGGGTCATGACAAAGTTGGTATCAGAGCGCTAGGTTGACCTTGGTTCGAGTCTAAGTTTGACTATGTGGAGCCTAGGGCGTTTATATATATATACGGAACTTAGGCTTGACCTTACGGAACTTAGACTTAGTCGAGGGGGTATTAGACCCGAACTTTCGTCGTGTAGGATGACCCATGGTTGATGGAATAGGTGACTAAAGTATAGTGACGTACGGTGGGTATGTTCTGCGGCATACTTACTACACGCCACTCCGCTTAAGGAACCTTAGGATGTACATATTTTTGAGATCAGTGACTCTCTTCATATCCATGATTATACATCCATTTGAGATCCCCGATTCTATTAGTTTCATGATCATACCTTCATTGATGCTGTTCCTTCTTATGATCATGTATCCACTCTGGATCTACTGTTCTCTTTCTTGCCATTGATCTGCTCTCTTCGATACTCGATTGAGGTTCCTGTCACCATTGTTTGAGCGCAGTTGGGTTGCTGCTAGGGTTACGGTCAGTGCGAGCTCGTCTGGTACGAGGGCCGACCTTTGTGTTTTCTGGTGACATGGGGACGTCTCGAGTTAGTATTGATGACTGTGACCTCTAGTGGAGGCGAGTGCTTGGTTTTGCACCGGATGATCGGGCAATTGTTAGAGCTGCCAGTTGAGAGAGGACTGTTGATATACAGCATACCTCAGAGATTATGATGTCGCCTACCGTGCAGACAGATGGACCAGCTGTTGCTGAGATTGACAGGATGTCGCTTTCGGAGATTACGAGCTGAGATTGCCGGAGCTTCCAGGAAGATATGAGACAGATGATAGTTAGTCTACCGATTTGAGAGACGAAGGTGATTCGTCCGATTTATGCGCCGGAGCGGGCCCAGTTGAGTTGAAGATTTCCAGTGTGGAGAGTCTTACTCAGATCTGGAGCAGACCGATTCAGAGATGACCGCCAATGTATCGCCTTTCCTGGAGGATTGAGGCGCTGGTCGGCGTACAGGCGAATGAGCCAGTTGCTGCTGAAAATGACGAGATATCGCCCAGATGGTTGGAGCTACTGTAGCATGAGTATATACTTAGAGATGTGATGGACGGTCGCTAGTCACCGAGGGTGAATGACTAGGACATGTGATTCGTTCGCTTACCCAGAAGAGAGGTCATCGGATAGATTGCTTCCAGCTAGAGACGACTTCACGCGGGGGGCGTTGAGAGTCGATAGAGACGATCGAATGTCGGAAACCTGCTATTCCAAGTTTAAAGTATTCGGAAGAACATGTAGGTGATTCTATGTACCCTCTAGAAGAATGAAACCCTAACTCGACTTACAGACCGTGTGGAAGCCTTTGAAACTTAGGGTTTGCGGCAGTTCCGCGACGCCATTAGTAAGGCTTAGGTTTGCCCTTCTACGGCTGGACCACTGATACTGTGGTATGTACTCGATACTTTTAAACTATACTCAAGATGTTGATCTCCTGGGGGATTATGAGGTTCTGACGTAACGATTCGGTCGAATGATTCGACATCATTCGGATATCATGTGATGAGATGCATTGCTTGGGAGACTCCAGATACGAGTATAGCCGTTGGAACATAGTCCATGCAGCCACGATGAGACGAGTCCAAATCAGTCGACATTGAAGCAGAGTGAAGTAAAGAGTTCGCAAGAGATTTCGACGCAATGACGTCCCACTCCGCTGACATCAGAGATGCGATACGCACGCAGAGGCATTGTATATGGATATACCTTCCAGAAGGAGTTGCGATGAGTATGCAGTCATTCCGGAACAAGAATTTTCTTCAGCAATGGATGATGACTTCCGGGCAATTCGGCAGGAATGACATTTGAGAGAGACCTCGACAGGACCTTTCTGGAATACGATACGAGAAAACCTAGACCCAGGGGTGGTCATATTGCGCACACCCAGCAGGCCAGAGTTCGGCATCGTCGACGAGGTAGTCGACCAGGTTCGGATGAAAGAACTTACCCAGATGCGTTGCGAATTGATCAAGGACGGACGAGTAGTGAGTATTCCTCCGATGGTTGGAACGCGTTCCCGAGGACCTGTTCGGCCAGACATCTTCTATAGAATGGTGAAGCTACAGAGTACGCGATTTCGAGTCCATGCGAGAGACTTCGGTTTGACCGTGGCCGAGAACAGTGCAGTGCGTAGATAGCATGCCGTGACGTCGAAGTGGACGGGAATACAGACAAACGGACAAGATGTTCGTGCGAGCCGCTGACGAGCTGTTATTACTTCCCGTCGAGACCAGAGGTCAGACATGCTTACAGAGGCGTTGGGATGCAACCAGATTCCGAGAAATGTTGTGTTGAGGACATAGATGTTCCTCGAGCAAGAAGAGATTATGCAAGAGTACCAGCCTACGTACAGATCGGCATAGGCATGATTGGAAGAGACCCTGAGCAGGATTCCTTCTAGGATACTGCTGCAATGATGCTTGCACCCAGGATCAGATGAGTGATGTGCATTCAGAGAGCCAGAGGCCGATGCCGGTGACATGCTGCTTACGAGTGGTCGTGAGGATTGACCGAGAGATGACCAGAGAAGTGCTAGAACGGAATCGTCCCTGTTAGCACACCTGACAGGGCCGATGAGCCGATTGATTTCGAGATAGGTAATCCGCAGAGAAGATAAGGACTCAGAGGCAGAGGACGCCAGATCGTGGGCAGGAGGCAAGAAGATATCTTGCGCTGCTAGCATTGGATGCACTGACACCTTCTCGACTTTGAAGGAGGGACTACCGATGAAGGAATTGACGATTGGTGATTTTGTGATTCGATTATCACGTATCCGACAACTTGGATTTTGACTGGATGTTTTTGTAGTTGAGGGTTTAAATTTAAATTCGGGGACAGAATTTATTTAAGGGGGGTAGATTGTAACATTTCGAAATAATAAAAATATTATTTTTGGGAAATTCATAATTTAATATTATTTTATTGAATATTTTAATAATTCGGTATAATTAAATACAGATAAATGGGGGGAAATTTTGGAAAATTATGGAAAATTCTAAAATAGGGTAAATTAGAGAATTATGCCACATTTAAGTTGTTATGATTAGTTATATGCTAATTTAGTGCTAATCGCGATTAAAAATCGCTAATCGGGTTTTCGGGCAATTTTGTGCAAAACATGCACATATCATTTCCTACACTTGTGTTGCATTTTTCTTGCCATGGTTTTATTTTGGAGTTCACTATTTGAGTGAGAAGAAATTTGAGGAAAAGAAAAGGGGTTTAAATAAAGAATTTAGTAGTAGGTGAGAGAGAAAGAGGTATGGTCTCCTTTGACCCAAGGACTTAGCCCTCCCCTTCATTCCCTCCACTCATTTCTCTCCCTCTCCTTCAAGTTGCTGCTGCTGCTCCTGCTCCTCACCCCACCTCCCCTCTTCAATACCTCAAATCATCTCAAATACAATCCCAAAACCCAATCTGCAATTCATTAAAAGTGTGCACAAGCTCAAGATCTACACATTGGACCAAAGAAGCGAGGATTTTGGCCAGTAGGGGCAACTCAAGAATTTTCTTGAGTTGCCAAATGAGGTATTTTCTGGATCATTAACTTAGTTTTTGCATTTCCCTTACCCCCATGTTTAGGTTGAACCGATATTGTGTGATATTATGGACTTAAAGAAAACCTAGTTAGGGTTTGAGGGAAACTTGTGTTGTATTGTGAAATTGAGCTCAGTTGAGGTTATATAAACACCCTAGTGCTTGAATTGAGACCTAAACTTGAGAGTTGAGACCAGAATACGGGATTATGGATACGATATCGGAGAATTTGTGAAATCTGTGAGGGTTTTATTGAATCTTCTTTCACCCGAGACACCTGAAAATAAAATTGATTGGATAGTGGTATGTGCAGGCACCCAGGAAGATACCACCAAGACCCCAGCCCCTAACTCTTAACCTTGGCCGCAGATTTATCCCGTTTGGCCGCAAATTGCGGCTTGGACCACCAAACTGGCTCGTTTTGGTTCTGGTGTTCCCTTATCTATAAATTAGGCCCCTGGTATTTATAGATTTGTCCAATTTGACCTAGGGTGAAATCTGGAACATATTTCCTAAGTTGCTATTTTGGATTCATGTTTCCGTATTCCGTATTTTTAATTCTGAAATTGTGTCTTGTGTTTTACCTCAATTAATTGGCGTTTATACGACGATATCGAGGATTTATAGATGGTTTTGAAGGCGTGCCGTGGGTTCTAACCTATAGGTCCCTTATCATATCGTTTTGAGGTTTCGTGTGCCATGTTAGCTTTGATTTGGTTTTAATACGCATATACGATACTTTGATGTGTAGGTACCCCATGAAGATTTCGGGACGACAAGCAAGCGCGTGGCGACGTCCACAATTAAAGACGCAAGGTGAGTAGATTATATCTACAGGGGGAAGTCGGGTGGATGGCGTCTAGCACCCCCGCAGTCCGTAGCTGTTATTATATATGATAGTTAGGTGTATTATGGATAGTGTAGGGTTAGAAGTGACTAGTGTAGTTCATAGTCGCGAACCGTAGAATAGATTTACACCTACACACACACCCTTAAATATCCATTTCACTTGCACTGTGTTTGATGCTATTGGATGACATTGGAGGTGAGTCGATGATGTTGTGCTTTGTGCCGCGAGATCGGTGATTTGATATGATTCGTATTTGGGATACGACTTGTGATCTTTAGCGGGCCTTTGGATGTGTGCTTGCACACGCAGTATATAGACGGTATCAGTTGTACTAGACTTAGATCAGTACCCCAGATTATGTGATATGATGATAATGATACCTGATATTTGATGAGAGGAATGTGATATTTACCCGTACCCAGCTATTGGGATGCCGTACGACGATTTACCGTACGAGCTTTATATTAATGATAGATCCGCACTCATGACTTGAGGATGCCATATGATATACTGTATCGTACGCAATACTATTGAGGCGGGATCACCGACTATATATATATACCGACTCAGATTTAGGTAGATTCCATACCCCTCCCGGTTGACCTGATACTTAGATCTGTAGTTTGCATAGTAGATGTTAGACTAGACCCGAGTCATACTTATTTTAAATGGCAAACTGCATTGCTATTTATTTACTATTCATTTACTATTCACTCTACGGCTCGCATTGAATTGCATGCTTATATGTTATTGATTCATATTCATTTGTGCATATGCCTTTACCAAGTTCCATGCGCATATTAGTGTTTCATGTTGCATGTATTATAATTCATGGATTTCGCACTGTGATATGGTTGCATATGATGATTCTGGATTGCCTTACTCCTGCGTATATATATCAGTGGTATGGGACGCTGAAATATACATGTATACCCATAGTTTATATATATTAGTGGTATGGGACGCCGATATATATATACACCTACTAAATATATCATCATGATGATCTATGCAAACTTATATATGCATCTCGATATATTGAGAGAGGGCTGACCCGGACTGACGGATGCCCGATATATTGAGAGAGGGCTGACCCGGACTGACGGATGCCCGGTATATTGAGAGAGGGCTGACCCGGACTGACGGATGCCCGATATATTGAAAGAGGGCTGACCCGGACTGACGGATGCCCGATATATTGAGAGAGGGCTGACCCAGACTGACGGAAGCCCGATATATTGAGAGAGGGCTGACCCGGACTGACGGATGCCCGATGTATGAAAGGAGCCTATGTGCTCGATATGAGAGGATCCTTTATGGCCGATGGTATATTATATCTCCCCTACCCCACATTTATTTTATATGCATTGCATCATGTATTAGAGTACCTTCATGCATGTTGCATACATATCGGATACGCGATAGATGGGATTCACTTGATATTGAGATATATAGTTTGCGTCGATGCTCGACATTGATTTCCTGATGATTTCATTCATGATATCTTCTGTTTTCATTTTACCGCATACATACATCATATTTATGATATGTTATTACGTGAGGCACTGGCGTGAGTTCTTGGCACTACACTTATGTTTAGATGTTACATTGCTACTTTACTATGCTTCAGACTTATTCACTTGAGGGTTATGTTATATACTGATCGTATTGACCAAGGATTATGTCTTGCTTTCGATTTCTGCTTGTAGATATTTTCTATTCACGAGTTGGCAACTCACCCCCGTTGTGCCACAGTTCTTGCAGGTATGCCGTACAGGTTTCATAGCGGCATTTCTGGCACACTGCTTTCCTTTGCGGGTGATGTGCTTGGTAGGTGGGTTCTTTGTATCAGAACCGCCATTGTACATGTATTATTCATTGTATCTAGAAATTCCATCAACCAAAACATGTATATTGTTTCAGACTCAGACACTAGTGATGTATTATTTCGACCTTAGAGTCGCGCTTAGTAGTGTTACAGTTTTCATGCTTATCTGGGTTTCTTTTGAATTTTGATCCTCGCCATTCGGCGTTGTATATTATTGCTTGTTGTTTATTTATCCTTAACTTGGTTTTAGATTTCTGGGCTTTTGGCTTACTTGGATCAGATGGAGTCCTATAGACTTCATTTGGTTCAAGGGCCAGTCACGTGCTTTCGGGTCGTGACATAAAGATACAAGTTTTATTCTTCATTCCTTTCTCTTATCTAAACTCTAATCACGTATCCCCACGTGTGTGTAAATATCACCCCTTCACATGGAAATTCAAATCAAGCAATCGTACTCTCGTCCATTGTCCAAAGCACTTATTAATTGATGAATTTTTAATTGAATTTTTCTTACACATCCTTCATGCGACCGTTAATACTTCTTGAGGTACCAACGACCAATTAAAAAATGTGTTTGCACATTTAAGCGTAATTCCTAGTCTTGCAACACCTAAGGCTTTTAGCAGTGACTCCCAAACCAGTTGGTCTAAGGCACTAGGTGATGAAGCACCCTCGCTAAATATTTTTCTATTTTTGCAGCCTTAAGTAATCACAAAAACCAGTGTCCATTTTTTTTATTCTTTATTCAGACTTTTTTTCTTTTATTTTCTTCGTACTAAGGACTTTAGACAAGAGCATTTCAAGGTCTCCTCTACTATTCCAAGTTTCAAGGTTCGTGATTGTGCAAATTGTAGGGTATACGTTTTCAGAATCTAGACTTAAGCTAGGAACTATTTTTCAAATTTATACTCTAATAAGAACATCAATACTCTTCCCTCATTTTGACTTAGCCCAAGAAGTGAACCCAAAATTTGCCTATTTCTAAATAAACTACAAGGCATATACTTTCTACCGTTAAACTTTAAGGAATGTTATCTTTAGGGTTTTTAATTTACTAAGTCTAAGATCTAGTTATTCCTAGCCAGTTAACATATTTGTCAAACTCGAGTCAAATAAGGCCAAAATTGAATACATTAATTTTTATAATTTTTCAAAAACTTTCAATTTTTATGGGTTTTCAAATAAGTATGCAAATGCAAAAATATGTACAAATGAATGCGAAGGAAGAAGACGTACCGAGCATACGCCCAAACTTGAACTTGACAGTGTCCTCACTGTCATGCTAAACCAAGAGGGTCAAAATACCGGCACTCCCCTGTTTATTTATTTATAATAATTTTTTTTAATTTTTAATGTTTTGAATTTTTTTTAAAGAAAAAAGAAAACAAAAAGATATATACATATATACAAAGATTCCCCCAAACTTAAGCTTGGCCTTGCACAAGCCAAAAGTTAGCACCAACCATTCAAAAATCTTATCGTGGAAATGGTATAGTTGGTGCAAGAAAATGAGAAGCACGCGAGACCGTGTGGAAAGAAGAATGGTAGAATATGGTCTCGGTGGGGGAGAAAAATGGCGAAAAGAAGAAGGACGTGGAGTACAATCTTTGTTAGTTATATGTATACCCTAGAGGCCATTACTGTACATTGGATGTATATTGTAGTGGATGCTGGGACATATATAGGGAGGACTTTCTTGCTCGACATGATAATATGCTATCTGGTTGATCTTTACCTTAACGTGTACACAGATTGTCTCTTTATTATATGTTGGTAAAGCCCTTAGGATGTGTACTTGACTACCTGGACTATGATGCGGATCATACTAGTGGGGACAGGGTAGTCCATAAGTACATCCTTCAAAGTCCCTAGTCGTGGGTGTATCGAGACGGGGCATCGATATACCAGAGTAGACTAGCGTATACCTTCTCGACCCATACAGATGGGCGATGGATGATCCCATATCCATTGGTGTTTGACATCAGAGATGATGTACGGGTGCTCAGTGGAGACTGGGTACACTGGACGGACTCGCCGAGAACTCCCAGATGGTATTATACCTCACGTCAGATGGCAGTTCTCAGGGGACACTGGTACAGAGTAGTCTGTTGACCCGAGATCGTCATAGAGTCTTGTGTGGTTCCCACTGTGCTTTGATTTCCACCTTACCACGTCCAAGAGGGCGTGCAAAACGGTGGCTTTTGGGTACAGTCCCGAATCACATGGAGGCAATGAGCGATAGGAGGGGATTCGTCTCTCCCGGTATAGGGAGTTAATGTTGCGCTGTGTTCGATTGGCTATAACAGGAAATCCCTGGCCAGGGTTGCTGAGATTTACTGGTAAGTGTTACCAGTAGTTTCTCGAATTGTTATAGACCTCATATCGACACGACTTATCGAGCTATTGGGGTCTGACGTTTACCACCCCTAGGCAAGATATGCGACATATCAGACGACGAGACCGGACTGTACGGTAGTGTTACTGGTTGGATTCACTGGAGTGTGAGCGGGCTTGCTCGTCGATCTTCTGATCGCTCAATACCCGGGTGACCGTTACGTTTAGCAGACCGCTTGCGGCTTGTGGGTGTTTGATATGATCATCATCTGCCGGCGTATTGACGAGTCTTTAGAGTCCTACACAGAGGTTTCCTGGCTCAAGCGAAACGAAATAGGAGCGCATATGAGATATGTGCAGGACCGAGAATAATGCGTGTATGTGATACCGTATTCTATTCTCGCGATGAATGTATCGATTGGTTGTATGCGATATAACCTAGTTATCGAATCGAAGATTGATTCGATAAGCCGATGCATTGGATACTACTCGGTTATATGGGATATGACCGGATCGTTAAATCAAGTGTTGATTTAATGATTTAATGTATAATTATATATTTGATATATTACTTTGCATTAACTAGTATTGGTTCACTTTAAATGGATTTTCTCACTTGGATTGTGCACATTGTATATGTGATATACTTTTGTACAATAGTTTGTATCATGTTTGATGATGCAAGATTGCTAGGGTTTGTGTAAAGAATTAAACCTAGGTTAAGTAAATGGTTAGGGTTTTATTTATTCATTTATTCATTCATTTATCTATTTATTTTTGTATGAAAAGAATGAGAAAAGAAAACAAATGGTTGCTTTCTTAGATGCTTCTTCAAGCTTCATGCAACTTTGACCAAAGCAACCATTCTTGTCTTCTTCTCAAACCCTAACCATTCACCTAACTCTAGTTAACTCTCTACACATGACCATAGTTAGATTATGATAAGAATTGATTTTTATATTCTATTCTTATCATAACAATACTTATCATAACTTCATCATCTTCTTCTTCTTCTTCTTCTAGATGAAGAACCTTGAGTCCATCGATGGTGATTGATAAAAACAAGTGAGAAATCCAATTCTAAAGTCTACCCACTTCCTATTTCTTCAACCTCTACCTCTTGCCAAGTAGTAGAGTGTGTTTTCTTCACAAGTTTCTTGACTTGGTGAAGTGGGAGCTTGATCTAGCGATGCCTCGACGTAGATCATCTTCGGCATCGTCGTCAATGACCTAGCCCGTCCATTCTCCGATGAAGCCGACGCTAGAGCCCGGGGTTCGACTTGGAGAGCGAGGAGACTTCATTGCGGAGCTATGGAGGTGGAGGACCGGATCTACAAAGGTTGTATTTCCGTTCCTTTAGTTAATTTGTTAGCTAGTTGCATCTTTCGCCTAGAATTCTAGCCAACGATCCGTAGTCTAGGGTTTCTCCGCACCGTATTTTTTGAAATTGGCATGGTTGATGCCTTATGAGACCTCTTGAGAGTGCCTAGGAACCCTACATTGGTATCAGAGCCTAGCTAGAGCCTTTGGAGAAGTCTAGACGGAGTTTGAAACCCGAACGAACCGAAACCCTAACACAAACCATACTCTCTGGACTTTTTCCAAAAACAGGGTTTTTTCCAGATTAAAAATTCGTAAAAAATACAGCAGGGAATTCTAAGAATTACGGCGCAAAAATTTATTCATGAACAGTGTAAACGGCGGCGGAACCGCGGCAGAAGCCTGGCTTATGCGGCGGTTCCGCGGCAACATGGTGACGTCATCCTCCCCTTTTTGCACAGTAATTCATGTTTTCAGATGCTGAGTTTTCTAGGAATTTTTAAAATTTATTCAAGAGTTGAATTTTCTGGAGTTGTTTTGGAGATTCTGTGTTTCGATCGGGGTATCAAATTTTGTCTATTTGGTTTTCCGGATAATTTTAGAATATGTTAAAAAGTTCGACCGGATATAAATACCCAATTTTTCCCCTGCCGGGAAATTTCCAAGTGTTGGATTTTTCCGTAGTTTAAAGACGTTCTAAGTAGTGCAAGTAACTCGATGGACCCTCTAGAAGACAACAAACCTTAACTCGATTATGTGACTGTCTTGAACTGCCGTTTAAACCTTCGGGTTTGGGGCAGTACGGCGTGCCACATGTGAGGCGTTGGCTTGATCCTTCTACTGCTGGACCGTTGGTACTGAGGCACGAACTGAATGTTTTTAGACTTGTTTCGTGTGTTGATCTGTTACGGGAAAACTTGGGTGTTCGAATGTTCGATCGGAAAGTTTAACATTTTCTAATTATCCGGAATGGGATACAATAATTGGAATTCACAAAAGTTATGTGATAACTGAATGAATGTTATAAATATAGCAGTTTAGTCTCACTTGATCGGTTGCCACGGAATTTTGATGTGATCAAAAGTCCGTCGCAATCACGTAGCGTACACGGATACTAGCCGGGTAAACTTAATAGACAGCCACACCCCTAGCCCCGACCAAGTGACTACAGGAGAACCCCGTCGCCGAAAGCATCCGTTCGGGTGCTCCCGGTAGCGGTGTTCCGCCTTGGTGCACTTCGTCGACGGTATCGGGGGTGTGACCGCCTACTGAAGTTTGCGACGAGTATTCGATCAGGATGTCGGGAATCTTGTTGAATTCCCCGACTTGATATTGAAAAGTGTTTTCGATAATGAGACTAAAATGCGGAGTTTATAACTGTTAGGCATGTGATGTCTAAGTAATTCATTTGATTAGGCATGCGATGTCTATGCAGATTGCGGATTCCAACTGTTGTAGTTTTACACTTTCTTTTCTGCGACCGTAAGTGTAATATGTGATATCGCCGGTTTCGTTGCTATATGTCAACGACAATTGGGATGCGCATATTTACTTACGTTGATGACATGTGATGTTATGTGTTGCTGGATATGTTATATTGGATCGTCGTGTTCGAATAGCCGGGGTTTTTTTTATGTGAGATGAGTGTTTTTCATTTTCATTCATGTAAAAACTTGTATGTAATATTCTTTTATTGGGGCGCTTCCAGGTTGCGGAAGATGTCACCCTTTGTATATTTTTTACTTTTCCGCACTAGGATAGACCCAAGGAGGGGAGCACAAGTAACCAGGTTCTGGGGTCCAGTGGGAGACCAACTCGAGGAGTCGAGTCCGGGTCTCCTAACTCCAGAATTGGTAGGGTTGCTTGCCGCTCTCGTAGGGGTCTAGGGGTGTGGGTTTGGCTATTCATCACGACCGTGGAATCCGTGTTTTATACTGGCTCGTAATGAAAACACGAACGTCCTAGTATATCCAATATTTCATATGTTTCTTCTGCTGCGATATCTGTGATGTGATCATGTGATGTTCTGTGATAGATACTGTATACAGTATATATGATATATTATATAGCCGTTACTTATGTTTTACACCCGTGCTAGCCCTGCCCCGCTCTGTCGTTAGTTACCTAACCTAACGGTGCACGAGAGGACATCGAGGCGAATGCGGATGGCATAAGTGTACGTCGTATTTATCTGTGATGTTTAGGTACTTAAATGATGGGACTTCATTAATGTGATTAATGAAATAAAAGAAACCTAAGATGTTGTAGAATCGAATTTCAAAATAAAACAGGTAGCTACAGTTCTTGCTTTGCACAGCGGTATATACAATATATCCTGCACCTTATTCGATGAGGAAAGGACCGAGATCCCTTCACCGGGAGTGACTCCTTTAGCAATAACTGGTAGATGCTACACACTCGATTTGTCTTTTAATTGCTTTTAAGTGTTTTTTCTTTGCACAGTGATATATATGAAATATCCCGCACCTCATTCGACGAGGAAAGGACCGACGATCCCTTCACCGGGAGTGACTCCTTTAGCAATACTAGAAAAGCCTCAAAAACATTCCATTTCAAAATCATTTGATTCTATAACGATATCAAGTTCATTACGCAATAGGTTTTCAGAAAAACCTGTCGTAGCCCTCCGTCATTTCAGATAAGTTGTATATAGTATTCGTGCTGCATTTGTTAGCTTTCGTCAAGGTGCAGTGTGCGGTAGCTATATGCTGCTTATCTGCCAGCATACGATGCGATTGGATTAGGGTAGTCGTGCGGCTTTGTTGGCTTTCGTCAAGGGTCGTGCGGGTGGGTTTAATTCCATCAAGAAATGTACGGGTTGAACTTGACCAGCGGGCTATGGTTTATTGGCTTTCGTCAAGGTCATAGCACGTTAGGGGCAAAATAATATCGGGAATTTCAAGTGTTGAAATTTGCAATGAGATTGCATACCTTCTATGAGATAGTTGGATCCCGATAACCGCTGCGAGTAAGAGTTACTCCTGGGAGAGTTTTATACATTACAATTAGCCGATCAAGTAGGTGTCTAGAAAGGTCTTAACGAGGTTACGCCTCTGGGACAATGAGGTTTACATTAATTAGGTTCGTGCGAAAGCACGGGAGACCTCCCTCAAAGTACCGACACTGGCCTGGCTGAAAGATTGGCGAACTTGTAGTGTGTAATTAATCCCGGCTAGTCTTTCCTTTTAGGGTTTGAAGGAAGATTTGATAAAAAGCAGTGGGAGCCATCCTGATTAGATAAAATAATAACCAATCTATTCTTGCAAGAGCGCAAGCTGAGTGTTTTCTTCTCTCTCTCTCTCCAGGTAGCGACCATATCACGCCTTAATCAAGATAATAATACGGAATATTGACCGAACCCGCTTGTTATACTGAGCTGGGGAACTTTGGTCCCGCTCCACCTTATAATTGTTATAAGACAGAGCTGGAAATTGGGGATTACCAGAATTCCCGTGCCGCCCAAACGAAGGGAGTGCATGTTGATGCATCATCTTCGGGTGTGTTCGTTACACAGAACTGTTTCTCAGTAACCTCTGAATCCTGGGTATGTGATACCGGATAAGGATCCCAGATATATAATCTGTTACATAGGGCTACAAAAGGGTAGAAAAACTGAGATTGGGTGATAAGTTTCATGAGGCAGAAAACGGGGCAAGTGTTGCAGCCAAGTCTGTTGGTCACTGTCACCCTGTATTGTAATACATTAGTTCTGAACGAATGTTATTAGATACCGAACCTGATATACAAAATCATATCAGTCTCTTTATCAGTAAAGAAGCGATAAAATTTTGTATTGTTGGATAATGTTTTGAACATTTCCTATATCAAAAGTTGATCAGTTCAGGCACGTTATCTAAAAGCATTGATGTTCTAAATCAAACTACAGTTCTTAGTATATAGAACACACACAAGAGGAAGAGTTCGGAAATGAACGAATTCTTCTTGAGGTATTGTAGACTAGGTCAGATCAATGTGGCCCGACTAGCTAGAGTTACATATAGATGCATATTTAAATCAGTTTGAATTTACAACTTGTGAAACTCGCCAGTCATGTCACAAAGATAAGATGACCATAGCTCTGTTTATTGGAAACAGAGAAAGAGTTAGTAAACTCTTGGGATGATACATGTTGATGTATGTAGGTCTCCTGTCTACACATACCAAGACCGGTTCTTTTTACTTCATTACATTCTCTGATAATTTTTCGAGATTCAGACCTATGTTCCTGTTGAAACACAAGTCCGAACCTTTTAAGATATTCACAGAATATAAGTTAGAAGTAGAGAACCAAAATACGGGTATAAGTATTATGTCCTATGATGAGATCAGGGAGGAGAATACTTGAGCACAGAATTCTTGGACTTTTCTAAAGGAGAATGAGATTCTCTCTCAGCATTACTCCTCCGGATACACCATAGCACGTTGGTATATCGGGGCGGAGCAGTCACACCCTATTTGATATGGTGTGCTCTATGATGAGTACTACTGAGTTACCTATTTCCTTTTGGGAGTTATGCACTTGAGAAGTTGCATACCTATTGAATAGGGTTCGAATCAAATCTGTGCCTACCACTTCATATGTGATATGGAAAGGGAAGAGCCCATGTCTTAAGCTAGTTAAGATTTGGGGTTGTCCGGCCTATGTCTAAAAAGCAAAATCCGGACAAGCTCGAAGCAAGGTCAGTTATGTAGAACTGGAAGTGTTTCAGCTATACAAACTACAGTAGATGATTTGGTACAACTAAAGGATTCAATAGTTTCCAACGAACCTCAGCCTCTCCGCCGATCTAGTAGGGTTCCTCACCCACCTGAGAGTTACTTCGGTTTCTCTATGACAGTGGGAGCGAGGATTACATCATGAGATGATGACCCAACTAGTTTCGAGCTGGCCATCAGGAGTGAGACTCTGTAAGAATGGCTGGATGTTTATCGATCTGAGATGGAATCCTTATACACCAACAAAGTATGGACTTTGGTTGCTATATCTAAAGGGTTAAATCCCCATCAGGAGCAAGTATATCATGAGAAGATTACTTGGTGTACATGGAAAAGTTAAGACTTTCAAAGCTAGACTTGTTAAAGGTTTTCGTCATTGACCAGGCGTGGATAATGATGAAACCTTTTCCAGTGCCTATGCTTAAGTCCATCCAGATCCTACTTGCCACAGCTACATACCTTGACTACGATATCTGGCGGTTGGGTGCCATGATTCCTTTTCTAAATAATGTTTTAGAAGAGTGTGTCTATAAGTACACAGCCAGAGGGCCTCGTAGACAGTGGGAGCAGCGGAAACGTGAGCAAGATGCTTTATCTAATAAAGCAGGCATCGTGGAGTTGGAACATCTATTTTGATGGATTAGTCAAAGAGTTTGACATCATCAAAGTGGTAGATGAACCTTGTATAAACAAAAAGGTAGTAGGGAGTATGGTGACGATCCTCGTAGAATACGTGGATGACATACTCTTGATAGGGAAAGAGTTTCCTATGCTACGCTCGATCAATCTCTGCTTATCACAAAGATTCTCCGTGTAGGATCAAAATGATACCTCCTAAATCCTGAGTTTTCGATCTATGAGATAGATTTAATTGGATGTTAGGATTCTCACTAGTTGTAGTGAGATGGTATCAATTGATCCTGGGGAGAATCACTGGAAGTGTTCCAGGGTGATAAAGAAGACTGAATGTCAGTCACAGGCATTGTCTTTACCCTCAGTAAAGGGACGGTATGTTGGAAGAGTTCCAAGCTAGATACCGTGGCTTACTAGACGATGAAGGCAGGATACATCGCTACTTAAGATGCTACCAAAGAGGCTGTTTGGGTGTATATTGGTTCATAAGATGAACTACGTTCCTGCCATTGTGAGACAATGGAGTTGTGGCTTATGCCAAGGAACGCAGGTCCCATCAGTGATCCAGACATATTCTAAGGCAGTATCACTTGATCATGGAGATGGTTGATCTCTAAGAGATCGAGGTTAGGAGAGTAGACTCAGAGGACAACACGGCGGATCCACTCACGAAGGCCTATTCCCAGAGAGAGACTTTTATAGGATGGTTGAGTATGAGATACAACAACCACTGCTACAGATGGCCCTAGTGCAAGTGGGAGATTGTTAGTTATATGTATGCCCTAGAGGCCATTACTGTACATTGGATGTATATTGTAGTGGATGCTGGGACATATATAGGTAGGACTTTCTTGCTCGACATGATAGTATGCTATCTGGTTGATCTTTACCTTAACGTGTACACAGATTGTCTCTCTATTACATGTTGGTAAAGCCCTTAGGATGTGTACTTGACTACCTGGACTATGATGCGGATCATACTAGTGGGGACAGGGTAGTCCATAAGTACATCCTTCAAAGTCCCTAGTCGTGGGTGTATCGAGACGAGGCATCGATATACCAGAGTAGACTAGCGTATACCTTCTCCACCCATACAGATGGGCGATGGATGATCCCATATCCATTGGTGTTTGACATCAGAGATGATGTACGGGTGCTCAGTGGAGACTGGGTACACTGGACGGACTCGCCGAGAACTCCCAGATGGTATTATACCTCACGTCAGATGGCAGTTCTCAGGTGACACTGGTACAGAGTAGTCTGTTGACCCGAGATCGTCATAGAGTCTTGTGTGGTTCCCACTGTGCTTTGATTTCCACCTTACCACGTCCAAGAGGGCGTGCAAAACGGTGGCTTTTGGGTACAGTCCCGAATCACATGGAGGCAATGAGCGATAGGAGGTGATTCGTCTCTCCCGGTATAGGGAGTTGATGTTGCGGTGTGTTCGATTGGCTATAACAGGAAATCCCTGACCAGGGTTGCTGAGATTTACTGGTAAGTGTTACCAGTAGTTTCTCGAATTGTTATAGACCTTATATCGACACGACTTATCGAGCTATTGGGGTTTGACGTTTACCACCCCTAGGCAAGATATGCGACATATCAGACGACGAGACCGGACTGTACGGTAGTGTTACTGGTTGGATTCACTGGACTGTGAGCGGGCTTGCTCGTCGATCTTCTGATCGCTCAATACCCGGGTGGCCGTTACGTTTAGCAGACCGCTTGCGGCTTGTGGGTGTTTGATATGATCATCATCTGCTGCCGGCGTATTGACGAGTCTTTAGAGTCCTACACAGAGGTTTCCTGGCTCAAGCGAAACGAAATAGGAGCGCATATGAGATATGTGCGGGACCGAGAATAATGTGTGTATGTGCTACC
The DNA here is from genome assembly GCA_030015575.1 of Agapanthus africanus. Lineage (NCBI taxonomy): Eukaryota > Viridiplantae > Streptophyta > Magnoliopsida > Asparagales > Amaryllidaceae > Agapanthus > Agapanthus africanus. Next base: position 445,046,048 of record JASDDO010000014.1, read on the forward strand.
GTATTCTATTCTCGCGATGAATGTATCGATTGGTTGTATGCGATATAACCTAGTTATCGAATCGAAGATTGATTCGATAAGCCGATGCATTGGATACTACTCGGTTATTTGCGATATGACCGGATCGTTAAATCAAGTGTTGATTTAATGTATAATTATATATTTGATATATTACTTTGCATTAACTAGTATTGGTTCACTTTAAATGGATTTTCTCACTTGGATTGTGCATATTGTATATGTGATATACTTTTGTACAATAGTTTGTATCATGTTTGATGATGCAAGATTGCTAGGGTTTGTGTAAAGAATTAAACCTAGGTTAAGTAAATGGTTAGGGTTTTATTTATTCATTTATTCATTCATTTATCTATTTATTTTTGGATGAAAACAATGAGAAAAGAAAACAAATGGTTGCTTTCTTAGATGCTTCTTCAAGCTTCATGCAACTTTGACCAAAGCAACCATTCTTGTCTTCTTCTCAAACCCTAACCATTCACCTAAGTCTAGTTAACTCTCTACACATGACCATAGTTAGATTATGATAAGAATTGATTTTTATATTCTATTCTTATCATAACAATACTTATCATAACTTCATCATCTTCTTCTTCTTCCTCTTCAAGATGAAGAACCTTGAGTCCATCAATGGTGATTGATAAAAACAAGTGAGAAATCCAATTCTAAAGTCCACCCACTTCCTATTTCTTCAACCTCTACCTCTTATCAAGTAGTAGAGTGTGTTTTCTTCACAAGTTTCTTGACTTGGTGAAGTGGGAGCTTGATCTAGCGATGCCTCGACGTAGATCATCTTCGGCATCGTCGTCGATGACCTAGCCCGTCCATTCTCCGATGAAGCCAACGCTAGAGCCCGGGGTTCGAATTGGACAGCGAGGAGACTTCATTGCGGAGCTATGGAGGTGGAGGACCGGATCTACAAAGGTTGTATTTCCGTTCCTTTAGTTAATTTGTTAGCTAGTTGCATCTTTCGCCTAGAATTCTAGCCAACGATCCGTAGTCTAGGGTTTCTCGGCACCGTATTTTTTGAAATTGGCATGGTTGATGCCTTCTGAGACCTCTTGAGAGTGCCTAGGAAGCCTACAATCTTGAGGGTGTAAATTGAGTGAATAAATTAGCGCAATATGTGATGACCAATATGTTATAAGCGATTGCACTAACCTATCTACTCGTCGAGAAATGGGATCAAATCCCTCAAGATTCGCAAGAAAACATGGGTACGCCGAACTTGGTATAGGAGATGAAAGCGTAACGGTCATTTGTTCTGTCGGAACAATGGGAAAGACGAAAGGGAGTGAATTAGGGATAGTATCTTTCTCACCGTAGTAAACGGTTTCGATCTTGAAAGATTCCTTTAATGGTTCGAAACTACTATAATCAACCGAGTCTGATGGCTCATCTAAAAATGTAAAGGACTCAAACTCGGGCGGTGTGTCATCAACATCGTCCGAAAAATTGAAACACTCGTATGTGTTATCGTCTGTGAGAATTGTGTCAGATTCAAAGGAAAATGTTTCAAGCTCACAGTCTTCAAGCGGGGTCGGAACGATGGGAAGGAGGGAGGGTGATATAACAGTCAAAGGTTCAGGAGGATGAATTGGAAAATCAGACACATCAAACAAATATGATTCAACTTCAATATTATCCTCAAGACTCTCCTCAATACTATCCTCAATATTTAACTCATCCATGCCGTTATCATCAAAATCTAGACGCATATGAGATTCGGGAGAAACATTTAATAACTCGGGATGATGATTTGAACATAAAATCTCAATTAAATCGACAGGTTCATCATCCGAAATATTCCCGGCGTCTATATCCTCAATCAAGTGAAAATCAATTTCTTTAGACACCTCATCAAAAGCATGGATATTTATCGATTTAGGTTCTAGAGTGGAGGTGTAAAGATCGAAAGGATTAGGTGCGGTTTCACTCGAAAGGGGTTCCTCACAATTTGGCAAATCAAGCATTACAAAGTCGCACAACTCATCATTTTGGACACATGTTTGAAAATTGGAGTTGTTGGATTCAATTGGGTATGGGTAGGTTTGATTTGGAAATCCTCTCACATTCTCTCTCTGTCCAACCGCCTCCTCATACATTGGAAAATTTGGAGCTAGTTGGAAACTAGCTACCGGTTCACTCGGTTGCATAAGGGCGGCCATGGACGCTTCCACAATCCTCACCATTTTGTTTGTTGCAGCAATATAAGCCTCCAACGACTCTTCCAAACTAGACTTGGGTGGTGAGGGGGTTTCGGTAAAAGATTCAAAATTGTTTGGATATGTGAAACTCCCCAATGGCTATGTCGAAACAGTGTCTAGTGAAGGTGGGAAGGACGGGTATGACTTGTAGGAAGTGGGTGGTTGGGCAGGGGTAGGGTCAACATATGGATAAAAAGGTGAATAATCGTGTGGATCCCTAGAACTAGATGAGTGGAGAGGGGTGAAAGATCTAATGCGAGATTGAGCAATATGCTCAGCAATGGACATCGGCCTAGGAGTGACAGAAGGACATGAAGAAGTGGTATCAACATATGTAGGTGGTAAAGGTTGACTCGGTTGACACAAAGTGGGTTGAAAAGTCAAACTATTTCTCCTAGACGCCTCTATTTGATCTTTCGAAGATATTTTTGGCGAGGAGGGATCGTTTTTAAATTGACCGAACAAATTAACGTACGACGCAAAATTAGGTTCGGGATACCAAAGTTCGGCAAATGATTTATTGTGTGGGGTACCCATGTTAGAAGAAGAAAGGTGACAAGAAGGAAGGTTGGGTGGTGCAAGGATTTATTTGGGGCTAAAAAATTTTGCAAGTTCTATAAAATATTTGTCCTTTTTATTTTCATTTTTCATTGATTTTTTTTCTTTATCTTTATTTGGAAAAAATTTTGTTGCAAAAAGATTTTAGAGAAACGATATGCAACAGCAAAATATTTTATAGAAAAGATATGCAACAGCAAAATATTACTTGCAATTGGTTATTATTTGAAGCATATCACAAGAATCTTTATTTGGAAAAAAATGTTGCAAAAAGATATTCGAGAAAAGATATGCAACAAAAAAGATTACTTGCAATCAATTTCAATTTTGAGCGGGGCCCAAAAATCCTGCACAAGATCGTTATTTGGAAGGGAATATATTTTTTAATGTGCACAAAATCCTGCAGGCAATTTTCAGAAAATTTATTAAAAATTACAGAGGAGAAATAACAGAGGAACTTACCGTGCAAAGTTGGTCAGATGATGTAACTATTCCACCGCCCTTCCGCGGCAAAACGTGTCTCCCACCGCGATTTCGCGGTCAAATTGACTGAACACTGCCCCAGAGAAATTTTGGTGCTTTGATTCGACTAGACGGCCGCGGTTCCGCGGCCTAAGGTGGGTTTTGGCCGCGGAATCGCGGCGGTATGGGGGGTTCACTGCTTCAAAAAATTTGCACTGTTCTGTTGTTCAAAATCTCTTCTGTTCCGATATTTTATTTCCTGTTTTTCTTTCTGAAAATCTACAGATCCGAATTTGTATATCCTGCAAAAATTAAACCACAAAGTATCCCTTCCAGAAATAACAAATGATATATATTTTTATATTTTTTTGATTTTTTTGATTTTTATGAATTTTTAAATTTTAAGATTAACCCGAAATTGCGAAAAGAAAATTCTACGCCATCCCCGGCAACGGTGCCATTTGATTGAATGATTTAGCGTGCTTACGCTTTCTAAAAGATAGATCAAAAATATTTGTAACCGTAATCAACAACGGCGTCGCTTTGCAGCTAGCCGGTGAGTACGGGTCGGTCCACAGGGATGTTGTCAGTTTCCGATTCGCGCTTACGAGTTAATTCCGAAGGGTGTTCGGATTCATTATTAAATCTAAAAACCTAATTAACCTAAGGCAATTGTCTAGATCTACTCTTGCTAGGGCTAGGTTTAGGGATGGTTTGGAAATGTAATTAAATCTCACCGCTTTCAATACCCGAATAAAGATCTATGAGGAGTTATGGTAATTATCAATAAAGTGGATTAGATCCGTTCGGGAAGGTGTTCCTTTCTCTAGGTTCTTGTCCTTCCTTTAGAGATCCTTACCCTAACCTCCATGGAAAACATCACACCCGGGCCTTTATACTACGGTATCACCGCTACCTCGAGGGATAGAGTGCCGTAGGGAGCGGTATGTGCATGTATGCATGGAGTCCTATTGTAAATATTTAGTGGGTAAGAAAGGGATGAGAGATCTCATCTCTCAAAATCCTTCCCAAAAGCTAAACCCAAAACAAGTTCCTAGGGCATGAAATTAAATCTACCTAGGGCAAGGAATTTAAATCTACACTAAGGCAAGATATTAAATTACTTATAGATGCATCCCTCCAATCATCCATGCAGGGTTGTCAGATCTGAATTTCTGAATGGAGAAGAAACACCGATGCTCTCCAAAAGATTTCTAAATTTTATTCATTAAAGGGAGGCATCAGAAATTACAATGAGTAGAGTTCCTATTTATAGAGAATAGGAAACCCTAGGTTACAATTGATTTGCATGTCTACATTTACCAAAATATCCTTAGAAAGACCTAGTCAAAGTAGACTTCAAGTTTTGGTAAAATTTTTTGTCTCTGTCTCTTTAAAGAAAGTATTGGGCCTTGGATCTTTGGGCTTCCTTATTATTTGGTTCTTTATTAAAATAGCTTCTATGTTTCTTCCAGATCTCCAGTGAATAATTGTGGTGGACTTTTAACCGTTCGCTTTGTAATCTTGGACCTTGCATTGCCTTGTACTTTGTGAATTTTATCTTTGATGTAGGCTTGATCAAGAGTCTTATATTTGTTGGTCGAAGTCCACTTTTTCATCGTCTTTACATCGTTTTCACTGTTTTCTGTCTAAGATCCTGTAACCTGTAACATGTAGCAGACATGTGTCAAAAGCACCTGTTTATTTATAAAAAGAATAAGAATGAGGAATATAATAATGCAATATTATGGTGTGAACAGGAACTTCCGGGTTGAGGTTGATGTCACCATTTGTATATTATTTACTTTTCCGCACTAGGATAGACCCAAGGAGGAGAGCACAAGTAACCGAGTTCTAGAGTCCAGTGGGAGACCAACTCGAGGAGTCGAGTCTGGGTCTCCTAATCCGGTTTTATACAGGCTCGTATTGAAAACACGGACGTCCTAGTATATCCAATGTTTCATATGGTTCTTCTGCAGCGATATCTGTGATGTGATCATTTGATGTTCTGTGATGAATACTGTATATAGTATATACGATATATTATATAGGCGTTACTTATGTTTTACACCCGCGCTAGCCCTGCCCCGCTCTGCCGTTAGTTACCTAACCTAACGGTGCACGAGGGGACATCGAGGCGAATGCGGATGGCATAAGTGTACGTCGTATTTATTTGTGATGTTTAGGTGACTTAAATGATGGGACTTCATTATTGAGATTAATGAAATAAAAGAAACCTAAAGATGTTGTGGAATCGAATTTTCAAAAACAGGTAGCTATGGTTCTTGCTTTGCATCGCGGTGTTCCTTGTAGAACATCCTGCACCTTATTCGATAAGGAAAGGGCCGAGATCCCTTCACCGGGAGTGAACCCTTTAGCAATAACTGGCAGATGCTACACCCCTCGGTTTGTCTTTTGAGTGCTTTTCGAGTTTTTTCTTTGCATAGTGATATATATGATATATCTTGCACCTTATTCGATGAGGAAAGGGCCGACGATCCCTTCACCGGGAGTGACCCCTTTAACGAAACTAGAAAAGCCTCAAAAACACTCCATTTTAAAATCATTTGATTCTACAACGATATCAAGTTCATTACGCAATAGGTTTTCAGAAAAACCTGTCGTAGCCCTCCGTCATTTCAGATAAGTCCTACTTAGTTTTCGTGCTACGTTTGTTGACCTCCATCAAGGCGTAGTGTGCGGTAGCTAACTAGTATTATCTGCTTATGCATATGATGCAGATTGGGTTAGGGTAGTCGTACGACCTTGTTGACCTCCGTCAAGGGTCGTGCGGGTGGGTTTGATTCAATCAAGAATTGACGGGTTGAACTTGACTAGTAGCCTACGGTTTGTTGACCTCCGTCAAGGTCATGGGGTGCTAGGGGCAAAATTATCGGGAATTTCAAGTGTTGAAATTTGCAATGAGATTGCATACCTTCTATGAGATAGTTGGATCCCGATACCCACTGCGAGTAATTGTTACTCCTGGGAGAGTTTTACACATTACAATTAGCCGATCAAGTAGGTGTCTAGAAAGGTGTCAACGGGGTTACGCCTCTGGGAAAACGAGGTTTACATTAATTAGGTCCGTGCGAAAGCACGGGGACCCTCCCTCAAAGTACCGACACTGGACTGGCTGAAAGATTGGCGAACTTGTAACGTGTAATTAATCCCGGCTAGTCTTTCCTTTTATGGTTTGAAGGAAGATTTGATAAAAACAGTGGGAGCCATCCTGATTAGATAAAATAATAACCAATCTGATCTTGCAAGAGCGCACGCAGAGTGTTTTCTTCTCTCTCTCTCCAGGTAGCGACCATGTCACGCCTTAATCAAGATAATAAAACCGATGTATTGACCGAACCCGCTGTTAGTTATATGTATGCCCTAGAGGCCATTACTGTACATACGATGTATATTGTAGTGGATGCTTGGACATATATAGGGAGGACTTTCTTGCTCGACATGATAGTATGCTATCGGTTGTACTTTATCTTAACATGTACTCTGATTGTCTCTATGTTACATGTTGATAAAGCCCTTAGGATATGTACTCGACTACTGGGACTATGATGAGATCATACTAGTGGGGCCACGGTAGTCGACGAGTACATCCTATAACTGTTCCTAGTCGAGGGTGTATCGAGACAGGGCATCGATACACCAGAGTAGACTAGCGTATACGCATCTTGACCCATATGATGGGCGATGGATGATCCCGTATCCATCGGTGTTTGACACCAAGGATGGTGTACGGGTGCTCAGTGGAGACTGGGTACACTGGACGGACTTGCCGAGAACTCCCAGATGGTATTATACCTCACGTCAGATGGCAGTTCTCCGGTGACACTGGTACAGAGTAGTCTGTTGACCTGAGATCGCCATAGAGTCTTGTGTGATTCCCACTGTGCTTTGATTTCATTCATACCACTTCCAAGAGGGCGTGCAGAAAGGTGGCTTTTGGGTACAGTCCCGAATCACATGGAGGCAATGAACGATAGGAGGGGATTCGTCTCTCCCGGTATAGGGAGTTGATGTTGTGCTGTGTTCGATTGGCTATAACCGGAAATCCCTGGCCAGGGTTGCTGAGATTTACTGGTAAGTGTTATCAGTAGTTTCTCGAACTGTTATAGACCTCATATCGAGACGACTTATCGAGCTACGTTTACTACCCTTAGGCGAGATATGCAACATATCACACGACGAGACCGGACTGTACGGGAGTGTTACTGTTTGGATTCAAAGGAGAATGTGCAGGCTTGCTCGTTGATCTTCTGAGCGCTCGATACCTGGGTACCTGTTACGTTTAGCTGACCGCTTGCAGCTTGTAGGTGTTTGATATGATCATCACCTACTGCCGGCGTATTGACGATTCTTTAGAGTCCTACACAGAGGTTTCTTGGCTCAGGCAAAACGGAATAGGAGCACATATGTGATATGTGCGGGACCGAGGATAATGCGATATGAGATACCGTATTCTATTCTCGCGATATTTGATATCAGCCGGGTCATCGGATCAAGTGTTGATTCGATGAATCGGTACGGATAAATATTAGTCGGTTATATGCGATATAGCCGGATTGTCGAATCAAGTGTTGATTCGATAATTTAATGTATAATAATATATATGATATATTAAATTACATTAACTAATATTAGCTCACTAAAATATTCTTTTTCTCACTTGGGTAATACATTGATATATATGCGATATATGTTAATTGTATTATTTTATTTTGGTTACAATAAATATTATATATGTGATATATAATATTGTAACATGATATGATAAATAATGCAACATGTTTAGTGGAGTTTAAACATGATTAGGGTTTGGATTAGGGTTAAGCTTTCTAGATGATTCTAGAAGGTTTTGGTTTTGTTTTGTGAAAGATATTTTCAAGTGACTCATTCTTAACCTAACCCAAACCCTAGCCTTGGTTAATTCTCTACAAAGGTTTAGTCAACCATTGTTGCATAATTCATCATTATCTCCTTTGCATTATTCATCACAAAAGTAATTCTATCATATGATTCATCATCTTCTTCCTTCTTCATTCTTCATGGAAAAAGCTTACTAGCTTTTTCCAAGTGATGAATAAATGTGAGAAAAAGATAAATAAAGAGAGCAAAAATCCTACTTCATCATCCTCATCTTCCCTTGCCATTTAGATGAGGGTGTTCACATCATTTCATGAGTGTTAGCTTGTGTTAACGAAACTTCAAGGTAGATCATCTTTGTATCGAAGATCGGAAGCAAAGGTTGCATCTTTTTCTTCGTGGAACCTCTCGAGAGTCCGGAACCCGATGATCGCAGCGAAGAGACCACAACACGGAGCATATGAAGTGAAGGACCGGATCTACAAAGGTTGTAATCCCTCTCACTTAGTGTTAAATTTGTTAACATGTTAGTTTTCGCCTAATCTCTAGTTTAAAGATCCGGCTTCGGGTAGTTCGGCACGGCTAATTTTTTATCCGGGCATGGTTGATGCCTCGTAGACCCTTGTGCGCATGCCCCGCATCCCTACAGTGGTATCAAAGCCAAGCTAGAGCTTTAGGCAAAGTCTAGACGAAGTTTAATGTCCGATTGAATGCCGAAACCCCGATACGGAACCCTCTCTGGACAATTTTCAAAAAGTTGATTTTTTCTGAATTAAAAATGCTCAGAAAAACATGCAAGAAAAACTAAGAATTACTGTGAAGTACGGACCTCTAATTCAAAAATTTGACCGCGGAACAGTGGCTAAACCATGGGTTTTGCGGCGGTTCCGCGGCCAAAATTTCGACTTAGTCCCTGGAATTTCTTGTATTTATTCTTAGGTCCTTTCTTGGCAATTTTTTCTGGGAATTTTTTAATTCCACTCAAGTGTTGAGTTTTCAATGGTTGTATTGGGGAATCGTTGATTCGATCGGATAATTTAACTTTGTTTAGTTTTGTCCGGATAATTTTTAGAAACTGTTAAAAAGTTCGAAGGGATATCAATAACTCACTTTTTCCCCTGTCGGAAAATTTTTCAAAAGTTGGATTTTTTCTCGTGTTTAAGAACGTTCTAAGTCGTGCAAGTAACGCGGTGGACCCTCTAGAAGACAACAAACCTTAACTCGATTATGTGACTGTCTTGAACTGCCTTTTGAACCTTAGGGTTTGGGGCAGTACGGCGTGCCACATGTGAGGCGTTGGCTTGACCCTTCTACGGCTGGACCATTGGTACTGTGGCATGTGATGGATGTTTTTAAACTGATTTCAAGTGTTGAGATAATATTGGGGAAATCTTGGGTGTTTGATTATTCGATCGGAAAGTTTAACATTGTCAATTTATCTGGAATGTGATACAATATTTGGAATCCACATGTAGTTATGAGATAACTAATTTGAATATTATAAATCTAGCAGTTCAGTCTCAGATGATCGGTTGCCACAGAATTTTGATGTGATCAAAAGTCCGTCGCAATCACGTAGCGTACGCGGATACTCGCCGGGTAAACTTAATAGACAGCTACGCCCCATAGCCCCGACCAAGTGACTGTAGGAGAACCCCGTCGCCGAAAGCATCCGTTCGGGTGCTCGCGGCAGCGGTGTTCCGCCTTAGTGCACTTCGTCGACGACATCTAGGGGTGCGGCCATCTACTAAAGTTTGCGACGAGCATTCGATCAGGACGTCGGGAATCTTGTTGAATTGCCCGACTTGATATTGAAAAGAGTTTTCGATAATGAGACTAAAATGCGGGGTTTATAATTGTTAGGCATGTGATGTCTAAGAAATTCATTTGGTTAGGCATGCGATGTCTAAGGAGGTTGCGGATTCCAACTGTTGTAGTTTTACACTTTCTTTTCTATGACCGTAAGCGTAGTATGTGGTGTATCGCTGGCTTCGTTGCTATACATCAACGACAATCGGGATACGCATACTTGCTTACGTTGATGATATGAGATATTATGTGTTGCTGTGATATGTTATATTGGATCGTCGCGTTTTGAATAGCCGGGGTTTTTTTTATGTGAGATGAGAGTTTTTTTCTTTTTCATTCATGTAAAATTCAATTGTATGTAATATTCTTTTATTGGGGCACTTCCAGGTTGCGGAAGATGTCACCGTTGTATATTATTTACTTTTCCGCATTAGGTAGACCCAAGGAGGGGAGCACAAGTAACCGGGTTCTAGGGTCCAGTGGGAGACCATCTCAAGGAGTCGGGACCGGGTCTCCTAACCCTAGAATTGGCAGTGATACTTGCCGCTCTCGTAGGGGTCTAGGGATGTGGGTTTGGCTATTCATCGCGACCGTGGAATCCGTGTTTTATACAGGCTCGTATTGAAAACACGGACGTCCTAGTATATCCAATATTTCATATATGTTCTTCTGCTGCAATGTTCTGTGATGAGATCATATTACTGCCTGAGACGAATGTTTATATTATATATATGAGATATATGTTATATTGCAGATTTCGTTTTCAAATGTGATGCTTGCGAAGCATAATAAAATGGGACTTCATTAATGAGATTAATGAAACTAAAAGAAACCTAAGATGTTGTAGAAACTTGTTTAAAAAGGCTGGTAGCTCTAGTTCTTGTTTTGCATAGCGGTGTTCCTTGTAGAACATCCAGCACCTTATTCGATAAGGAAAGAGCCGAGATCCCTTCACCGGGAGTGACCTCTTTAGTGAAACTAGCAGATGCTACAAACTCGGTTTGTCTTTTGATTGCTTCTATAGTTCTTGCTTTGCACAGCGGTATATATGATATATCCTGCACCTTATTCGATGAGGAAAGGGCCGACGATCCCTTCACCGGGAGTGACCCCTTTAGCAAAACTAGAAAAGCCTCAAAAGCACTCCATTTAAAAATCAATCGATTCTACAACGATATAAAGTTCATTACGCAAAAGGTTTTCTTAAAAACCTGTTGTAGCCCTCAATCATTTCAGATAAGTAATAGTTAGTATTCGTGCTGCGTTTGTTGACTCAGTCAAGGCGTAGTGTGAGGTAGCAGATTAGTGCTTATCTGCAAAGCATATGATGCGATTGGATTAGGGTAGTCGTACGGCCTTGTTGACTCAGTCAAGGGTCGTGCGGGTGGGTTTAATTCCATCGGGAAATGACGGGTTGAACTTTACTTGCGGTCTATGGTTTGTTGACTCAGTCAAGGTCATAGATCGCTTGGGGCAAAATATTATTGGGAATTTCAAGTGTTGAAATTTGCAATGAGATTGCATACCTTCTATGAGATAGTTGGATCCCGATACCCGCTGCGAGTAAGAGTTACTCCTGGGAGAGTTTTACACATTACAATTAACCGATCAAGTAGGTGTCTAGAAAGGTGTTAACGGGGTTACGCCCCTGGAAAAACGAGGTTTACATTAATTAGGTTCGTGCGAAAGCATGGGGGGCCTCCCTCAAAGTATCGACACTGGCCTGGCTGAAAGATTGGCGAACTTGTAGCGTGTAATTAATCCCGGCTAGTCTTTCCTTTTAGGTTTGAAGGAAGATTTGATTAAAACAGTGGGAGACATCCTGATTAGATATATTAGATAACCAATCTAATCTTGCAAGAGCATACGCTGAGTGTTTTCTTCTCTCTCTCTCCATGTAGCGACCATATCACGCCTTAATCAAGATAATAATACAGATATATTGACCGAACCCGCTTGTTATACTGAGCTGGGGAACGTTGGTCCCGCTCCAACTTATAATTGTTATAAGACAAAGCAAGAAATATGGGATTACCAGAATTCCCGTGCCGCCCAAACGAAGAAAGTGCATGCTGATGCATCATCTTCGGGTGTGTTCATTACAGAGAACTGTTTCTCAGTATCCTTTACGTCCTGGGTATGTGATACCGGATCAGGATCCCGCATATGTAATTTGTTACAAGGGCTACAGAAAGGTAGAGAACAGAGAACGGGTGATAAGTTTCATGAGACAGAAAACGGTGCAAGTGTTGCAGCCAAGTCTGTTGGTCACTATCACCCTGTATTACCTGAATACATTGATTCTGAATGAATGTTATTAGATACCGAACCTGATATACAACATCATATCAGTCTCTTTATTAGTAAAGAAAGAATATAATTTTGTATTGTTGGATAATGTTTTGAACATTTCCTGTTAGTTATATGTATGCCGTAGAGGCCATTACTGTACATAGGTTGTATATTGTAGTGGATGCTGGGACATATATAGGGAGGACTTTCTTGCTCGACATGATAGTATGCTATCTGGTTGCTCTTTACCTTAACGTGTATACTGATTGTCTCTCTGTTACATGTTGGTAAAGCCCTTAGGATGTGTACTTGACTACCTGGACTATGGTGCGGATCATACTAGTGGGGACATGGTAGTCCATAAGTACATCCTTCAAGGTCCCTAGTCGTGGGTGTATCGAGATGGGGCATCGATATAACAGAGTAGACTAGCGTATACCTTCTCGACCCATACAGATGGGCGATGGATGATCCCATATCCATTGGTGTTTGACATCGGAGATGATATACGGGTGCTCAGTGGAGACTGGGTACACTGGACGGACTCGCCGAGAACTCCCAGATGGTATTATACCTCACGTCAGATGGCAGTTCTCTGGTGACACTGGTACAGGTTAGTCTGTAGACCCGAGATCGTCATAGAATCTTGTGTGATTCCCACTGTGCTTTGATTTCCACCTTACCACGTCCAAGAGGGCGTGCAAAACGGTGGTTTTTCGGTACAGTCCTGAATCACATGGAGGCAATGAGCGATAGGAGGGGATTCGTCTCTCCCGGTATAGGGAGTTGATGTTGCGCTGTGTTCGATTGGCTATAACCGGAAATCCCTGGCCAGGGTTGCTGAGATTTACTGGTAAGTGTTACCAGTAGTTTCTCGAACTGTTATAGACCTCATATCGACACGACTTATCGAGCTATTGGGGTCTGACGTTTACCACCCCTAGGCAAGATATGCGACGTATGAGACGACGAGACCGGACTGTACGGTTAAGTGTTACTGGTTGGATTCACAGGAATGCGAGCGGGCTTGCTCGTCGATCTTCTGATCGCTTAATACCCGGGTGGCCGTTACGTTTAGCAGACCGCTTGCGGCTTGTGGGTGTTTGATATGATCGTCACCTGCTGCCAGCGTATTGACGAGTCTTTAGAGTCCTACACAGAGGTTTCCTGGTTCAAGCGAAACGAAATAGGAGCGCATATGAGATATGTGCAGGACTGAGAATAATGCGTGTATGTGATACCGCATTCCATTCTCACGATGAATGTATCGATTGGTTGTATGCGATATAACCTAGTTGTCGAATCAAGGATTGATTCGGTAAGCCGATACATAGGATACTAGTCGGTTATATGCGATATGACCGGATCGTTAAATCAAGTGTTGATTTAATGATTTAATGTATAATTATATATTTGATATATTACTTTGCATTAACTAGTATTGGTTCACTTTAAATGGATTTTCTCACTTGAATTGTGCAAGTTGTATATGTGATATACTATTGTGCACATGATTGTATCATGTTTGATGATACATGCTTATTTGGTTAAGTGTAAAGAATTAAACCATGGTTAAGTTGATGATTAGGGTTTTGCTTATTCATTCATTTATTTATTTATTCTTTTTGGAAATTAAAAGGATAAATAGATATGGTGGCTTTCTTTGTATCTTTCATGAAGCTTCATGAAGTGTTGAAAGTTTGACCACTTTTGTCTCATGCTTAACCCTAACCATTCCATTTAACCATGATTCATTCTCTACACTTAACCATGGTTTGTATATGATAAGTATTCATTTTCTTTTGTATTTTAAAAAACTTATCATATTCATCTTCTTCTTCTTCTTCATCTTTACAAAGAAGAAAAGCTTGCACCATCAATGGTGATTTGATAAAAAGAGTGAGAAATCCAATTCTAAAGTGAACCCACCTCCTATTTCTTCATCCTCTACCTCTTGCCAAGTAGTATAGGGTGTTTTCTTCACAAGTTTCATGACTTGGTGAAGTGGGAGCTTGATCTTGTGATGCCTCGACGTAGATCATCTTCGGCATCGTAGTCGATGACCTAGCCCGCCCATTCTCCGATGAAGCCGATGCTAGAGTCCGGGATCCGATATGGACAGCGAGGGGACTTCATCACGGAGCCTAGGAGGTGGAGAACCAGATCTAAAAAGGTTGTAGCCTCTTTCCTTTTAGTTAAGTTGTTAACTAGATTCTTGTATCGCCTAAACTTCTAGTTAACGATCTAGTCTAGGGTTTCTCGGCACCGTAAAATTTGAAATTGGCATGGTTGATGCCTTGTGAGACCTCATTAGCGTGCTTAGGAACCCTACAGTGGTATCAGAGCCTAGCTAGAGCCTTAGGCGAAGTCTAGACGTCGTTTGAAATCCGAACGAACCCGAAACCCCAATTTTCCATGCTCTCTGGACATTTTCTGAATTTGTGGATTTTTGAGAATTAAAAATATGCAGAAAAATCAGCAGAAATATCTAAGAGTTACTGTGAATTTCGAGTTGCCAATTCGACTAAGTCGCGGCGGAACCCCGGCAGAAGCCTGGCTTCTGCGGCGGTTCCGCGGCCAAGTAGTCACATCAGGTTTTAAAAATTGCACAGTAATTCCTATTTTGCAGTGCTGGTTTTCCTGGGAATTTTTAAATCTTACTCAACTGTTGATTTTTCTGGGGTTGTTTTGTGGATTCGATTATTCGATCGGATTGTCTAATTTTGTCTATGTGTTTTCCGGATATTTAGAATATGTTAAAAAGTTCGACCGGATATAAATACCCAATTTTTCCCCTGTCGGGAAATTTCCAAGTGTTGGACTTTTCCGTGGTCTAACGACGTTCTAAGTAGTGCAAGTAACACGATGGTCCCTCTAGAAGACAACAAACCTTAACTCGATTATGTGACCGTCTTGAACTGCTCTTTGAACCTTCGGGTTTGGGGCAGTACGGCGTGCCACATGTGAGGCGTTTGCTTGACCCTTCTACGGCTGGACCGTTGGTACTGAGGCACGAACTGAATGTTTTTAGACTTATTTCATGTGTTGACCTGTTTCGGGAAAACTTGGGTGTTCGATTGTTCGATCGGAAAGTTTAACATTTTTTATTTATCTGGAATGTGATACAATAATTGGAATTCACAAGTAGTTATGAGATAACTGAATGGATGTTATAAATCTAGCGGTTTAGTCTCACTTGATCGGTTGCCACGGAATTTTGATGTGATCAAAAGTCCGTCGCAATCACGTAGCGTACGCGGATACTCGCCGGGTAAACTTAATAGACAGCTTCACTCCATAGCCCCGACCAAGTGACTGTAGGAGAACCCCGTCGCCGAAAGCATCCGTTCGGATGCTCGTGGTAGCGGTGTTCCGCCTTGGTGCACTTCGTCGACGGTATCGGGGGTGCGGACGCCTACTAAAGTTTGCGACGAGCATTCGATCAGTTTTTCGGGAATCCTGTTGAATTGCCCGACTTGATATTGAAAAGTGTTTTCAATTTTGAGACTAAAATACGGGGTTTATAATTGTTAGGCATGCGATGTCTATGGAATTCATTTGATTAGGCATGCGATGTCTAAAGAGATTGCGGATTCCAACTGTTGTAGTTTTACACTTTCTTTTCTGTGACCGTAAGTGTAATATGTGATATCGCCGGTTTCGTTGCTATATGTCAACGACAATTGGGATACGCATGTTTACTTACGTTGATGACATGTGATGTTATGTGTTGCTGGATATGTTATATTGGATCGTCATGTTTGAATAGCCGGGGGTTTTATGTGAGATGAGTGTTTTTCATTTTCATTCATGTAAAAACTTGTATGTAATATTCTTTTATTGGGGCACTTCCAGGTTACGGAAGTTGTCACCGTTGATGTATATTATTTACTTTTCCGCATTAGGATAGACCCAAGGAGGGGAGCATAAGTAACCGGGTTCTGGAGTCCAGTGGGAGACCAACTCGAGGAGTCGAGTCCGGGTCTCCTAACTCTAGAATTTGTAGGGTTGCTTGCCGCTCTCGTAGGGGTCTAGGGGTGTGGGTTTTGGCTATTCATTCATCGCGACCGTGGAATCCTTGTTTTATACTGGCTCGTATTGAAAACACGGACGTCCTAGTATATCCAATATTTCATATGTTTCTTCTGCTGCGATATCTGTGATGTGATCATGTGATGTTCTGTGATAGATACATTATATAGTATATATGATATATTTTATAGGCGTTACTTATGTTTTACACCCGCGCTAGCCCTGCCCCGCTCTGTTGTTAGTTACCTAACCTAACGATGCACGAGGGGACATCGAGGCGAATATGGATGGCATAAGTGTACGTCGTATTTATCTGTGATGTTTAGGTAACTTAAATGATGGGACTTCATTAATGTGATTAATGAAAGAAAAAGAAACCTAAAGATGTTATGGAATCGAATTTCAAAATAAAACAGGAAGCTACAGTTCTTGCTTTGCATCGAGGTGTTCCTTGTAGAATATCCTGCACCTTATTCGATAAGGAAAGGACCGAGATCCCTTCACCGGGAGTGACTCCTTTAGCAATAACTGGCAGATGCTATAACTCTCGGTTTGTCTTTTGATTGCTTCTATAGTTTCTGCTTTGCACAGTGATATATATGATATATCCCGCACCTCATTCGACGAGGAAAGGACCGACGATCCCTTCATCGGGAGTGACTCCTTTAGCAAAACTAGAAATGCCCAAAAAACTTTCCATTTTAAAATCATTTGATTCTACAACGATATCAAGTTCATTACGCAATAGGTTTTCAGAAAAACCTGTCGTAGCCCTCCGTCATTTCAGATAAGTGGTAGTTAGTATTCGTGCTACGTTTGTTGGCCTGCGTCAATGCGTAGTGTGCGGTAGCTAACTAGTATTTATCTGCTTATGCATATGATGCAGATTGGATTAGGGTAGTCGTGCGACTTTGTTGGCCTGCGTCAAGGGTCGTGCGGGTGGGTTTAATTCAATCAGGAAATGACGGGTTGAACTTGACTAGCGGACTATGGTTTGTTAGCCTGCGTAAAGGTCATAGGACGCTAGGGGCAAAACATTATCGGGAATTTCAAGTGTTGAAATTTGCAATGAGATTGCATACCTTCTATGAGATAGTTGGATCCCGATACCCACTGCGAGTAATTGTTACTCCTGGGAGAGTTTTACACATTACAATTAGCCGATCAAGTAGGTGTCTAGAAAGGTGTCAACGGGGTTACGCCTCTGGGAAAACGAGGTTTACATTAATTAGGTCCGTGCGAAAGCACGGGGCACCTCCCTCAAAGTACCGACACTGGCCTGGCTGAAAGATTGGCGAACTTGTAGTGTGTAATTAATCTCGGCTATTCTTTCCTTCTAGTGTTTGAAGGAAGATTTGATAAAAACAGTGGGAGCCATCCTGATTAGATAAAATAATAACCAATCTATTCTTGCAAGAGCGCACGCTGAGTGTTTTCTTCTCTCTCTCTCTCCAGGTAGCGACCATATCACGCCTTAATCAAGATAATAATACGGAATATTGACCGAACCCGCTTGTTATACTGAGCTGGGGAAAGTTGGTCCCGCTCCAACTTATAATTGTTATAAGACAGCAGGAAATTGGGGATTACCAGAATTCCCATGCCGCCCAAACGAAGAAAGTGCATATGATGCATCTCCTTCGGGTGTGTTCGTTACACAGAACTATTTCTCAATATCCTCTACATCCTGGGTATATGATACCGGATCAGGATCCCAGATATGTAATCTGTTACATAGGGCTACAAATAGGTAGAGAACTGAGAACGGGTGATAAGTTTCATGAGGCAGAAAACGGGACAAGAGTTGCAGCCAAGTCTGTCGGTCACTGCCACCCTGTATTACCAATACATTGATTCTGAACGAATGTTATTAGATACCGAACCTGATATACAAAATCATATCAGTCTCTTTATTAGTAAAGAAATGATAAAATTTTGTATTGTTGGATAATGTTTTGAACATTTCCTATATTAAAAGTTGATCGGTTCAGGCACGTTATCTAAAAGCATTGATGTTCTAAATCAAACTACAGTTCTTAGTATATAGAACACAGACAAGAGAAAGAGTTCAAAAATGAACGAATCTTTCTTAAGGTAATGTAGACTAGGTCATATCAATGCGACCCGACTAGCTAAGTTACATTTAGATGCATATTTAAATCAGTTTGAATTTACATCTTGTGAAACTTGCCAGTAATGTCACAGAGATAAGATGTCCATAGCTCTGTTTACTGGAAACAGAGAAAGAGTTAGTGAACTCTTGGGATGATACATGTTGATGTATGCATGGTCCCCTGTCTACACATGCCAAGACCGGTTATTTATACTTTATTACATTCTCTAATGATCTCTTTAGATTCAGACATATGTTCCTGTTGAAACACAAGTCCGAACCTTTTGAGATATTCACAGAATATAAGAGAGAAGTAGAGAACCAAAATACGGGTATAAGTATTATGTCCTTACATGTGATCAAGGAGGAGAATACTTGAGCACGGAAATCCTGGACTATTCTAATGGAGAATGAGATTCTCTCTCAGCATTACTCCTCCGTATACACCATAGCACGATGGTATATCGGGGCGGAGCAATCACACCCTATATCATAAGGTGTGCTCTATGATGAGTACTACTGAGTTACCTATTTCCTTTTGGGAGTTATGCGCTTGAGAAGCTGCATACCTATTGAATAGGGTTCCAATCAAATCATTTGCCTACCACTCCATATGAAATATGGAAATGGAAGAGCCCATCTCTTAACTCAGTTAAGATTTGCGGTTGTCCGGCCTATGTCTAAAAGCAAAATCCGGACAAGCTCGAGGCAAGATCTGTTATGAAGAACTGGAAATGTTCCAGCTATACAAACTGCAGCTGATGATTTGACAGAACCAAAGTATTCAGTAGATTCCAACGAACCTCAGCCTCTCCGCCGATCTAGTAGGGTTCCTCACCCACCTGAGAGATACTTCGGTTTCTCTATGACAGTGGGAGCGAGGATTGCATCATGATATGATGACCCAACTAGTTTCGAGCTGGCCATCAGGAGTGGGACTCTGTAAGAATGGCTGGATGCTTAGGGATCTGAGATGGAATCCTTATACACCAACAAAGTATGGACTTTAGTTGCTATATCTGAAGGGTTAAATCCCCATCAGGAGCAAGTATATCTTGAGAAGATTACTTGGTGTACATGGAAAGGTTGAGACTTTCAAAGCTAGACTTGTTAAAGGTTTGCATCATTGACCAGGTATGGATTATGTTGAAACCTTTTCTAAGGATCTATGCTTAAGTCCAACCAGATCCTACTTGCCACGGCTACATACCATGACTACGATATCTGGCGGTTGGATGCCATGAATGCTTTTCTAAATAATGATTTAGAAGAGAACGTCTTTAAGAACACAGCCAGAGGGCTTCGTAAACAGTGGGAGCAGCGGAAACGCGTGCAAGATATTTTATGTGATAAAACAGGCATCGCGGAGTTGGAACGTCTGTTTTGATGTACTAGTTAAACAGTTTGACATCATCAAAATGGTAGATGAACCTTGTATATACAAAAAGGTAGTAGGGAGTATGGTAGTGATCCTCGTAGAGTACGTGGATGACATACTCTTGATAAGAAAGGATTTTCCTATGCTACGCTCGGTCAATCTGCGCTTATCACATGGATACTCCAAATAGGATCATAGTGATACCTTCTAAATCCCGAGTCTTCATCTATGAGATAGATGTTATTTGGGTGTTAGGATACTCACTAGTTGTAGTGAGACGGTATCAATTAGTCCTGGGGAGAATCACTGGAAGTGTTCCAGGGTGACAAGGACGATTGAATGTCAGTCGCAGGCATTGTCTTTACCCTCAGTAGAGGGACGGTATGTTGGAAGAGTTCCAAGCTAGATACCGTGGCTGACTAGAAGATAAAGGCTGGATACATCGCTACTTAAGATGCTACCAAAGAGGCAGTCTGGATGTATACATGTTCATGAGATGAACTTAGTTCCTCCCATTGTGTGACAATGGAGTTGTGGCTTTTGCCAAGGAACGTCCGTCCCATCAGTAATCCAGACATAATCTAAGGCAGTATCACCTGATCATCGAGATGGCCGATCTCAAAGGTGATCGAGATTAGGAGAGAAGACTCAGAGGACAACACAGCGGATCCACTCACAAAGGCCTATTCCCAGAGAGAGACTTTTATGGGATGGTTGAGTATGAGATACTACAACCACTGCTACAGATGGCCCTAGTGCAAGCGGGAGATTGTTAGTTATATGTATGCCCTAGAGGCCATTACTGTAAATAGGTTGTATATTGTAGTGGATGCTGGGACATATATAGGGAGGACTTTCTTGCTCGACATGATAGTATGCTATCTGGTTGCTCTTTACCTTAACGTGTATACTGATTGTCTCTCTGTTACATGTTGGTAAAGCTCTTAGAATGTGTACTTGACTACCTGGACTATGATGCGGATCATACTAGTGGGGACATGGTAGTCCATAAGTACATCCTTCAAGGTCCCTAGTCGTGGGTGTATCGAGATGGGGCATCGATATACCAAAGTAGACTAGCGTTTACCTTCTCGACCCATACAGATGGGCGATGGATGATCCCATATCCATTGGTGTTTGACATCGGAGATGATATACGGGTGCTCAGTGGAGACTGAGTACACTGGACGGACTCGCCGAGAACTCCCAGATGGTATTATACCTCACGTCAGATGGCAGTTCTCTGGTGACACTGGTACAGGTTAGTCTGTAGACGCGAGATCGTCATAGAGTCTTGTGTGATTCCCACTGTGCTTTGATTTCCACCTTACCACGTACAAGAGGGCGTGCAAAACGGTGGTTTTTGGGTACAGTCCCGAATCACATGGAGGCAATGAGCGATAGGAGGGGATTCGTCTCTCCCGGTATAGGGAGTTGATGCTGCGCTGTGTTCGATTGGCTATAACCGGAAATCCCTGGCCACGGTTGCTGAGATTTACTGGTAAGTGTTACCAGTAGTTTCTCGAACTGTTATAGACCTCATATAGACACGACTTATCGAGCTATTGGGGTCTGACGTTTACCACCCCTAGGCAAGATATGCGACATATCAGACGACGAGACCGGACTATACGGTTAAGTGTTACTGGTTGGATACACAGGAGTGTGAGCGGGCTTGCTCGTCGATCTTCTGAACGCTCAATACCCGGGTGGCCGTTACGTTTAGCATACCGCTTGCGGCTTGTGGGTGTTTGATATGATCGTCACCTGCTGCCGGCGTATTGACGAGTCTTTAGAGTCCTACACAGAGGTTTCCTGGTTCAACCGAAACGAAATAGGAGCGCATATGAGATATGTGCAGGACCGAGAATAATGCGTGTATGTGATACCGCATTCCATTCTCACGATGAATGTATCGATTGGTTTTATGCGATATAACCTAGTTGTCGAATCAAGGATTGATTCGGTAAGCCGATACATAGGATACTAGTCGGTTATATGCGGTATGACCGGATCGTTAAATCAAGTGTTGATTTAATGATTTAATGTATAAATATATATTTGATATATTACTTTGCATTAACTAGTATTGGTTGACTTTAAATGGATTTTCTCACTTGAATTGTGCAAGTTGTATATGTGATATACTATTGTGCACATGATTGTATCATGTTTGATGATACATGCTTATTTGGTTAAGTGTAAAGAATTAAACCATGGTTAAGTTGATGATTAGGGTTTTGGTTATTCATTTATTTATTTATTTATTCTTTTTGGAAATTAAAAGGATAAATAGATATGGTGGCTTTCTTTGAATCTTTCATGAAGCTTCATGAAGTGTTGAAAGTTTGACCACTTTTGTCTCATGCATAACCCTAACCATTCCACTTAACCATGATTCATTCTCTACACTTAACCATGGTTTGTATATGGTAAGTATTCATTTTCTTTTGTATTTTAACAAACTTATCATATTCATCTTCTTCTTCTTCTTCATCTTTACAAAGAAGAAAAACTTGCACCATCAATGGTGATTTGATAAAAAGAGTGAGAAATCCAATTCTAAAGTGAACCCACCTCCTATTTCTTCATCCTCTACCTCTTGCCAAGTAGTATAGGGTGTTTTCTTCACAAGTTTCATGAGTTGGTGAAGTGGGAGCTTGATCTTGTGATGCCTCGACGTAGATCATCTTCGGCATCGTAGTCGATGACCTAGCCCGCCTATTCTCCGATGAAGCCGATGCTAGAGTCCGGGATCCGATATGGACAGCGAGGGGACTTCATCACGGAGCCTAGGAGGTGGAGAACCTGATCTACAAAGGTTGTAGCCTCTTTCCTTTTAGTTAAGTTGTTAACTAGATTCTTGTATCGCCTAAACTTCTAGTTAACGATCTAGTCTAGGGTTTCTCGGCACCGTAAAATTTGAAATTGGCTTGGTTGATGCCTTGTGAGACCTCATTAGCGTGCCTAGGAACCCTACATTTCCTATATCAAGAGTTGATCGGTTCAGGAACGTTATCTAAAAGCATTGACTTTCTAAATCAAACTACAGTTCTTAGTATACAGAACACACACAAGAGGAATAGTTCAGAAATGAACGAATCCATCTTGAGGCATTGTAGACTAGGTCATATCAATGCGACCCGACCAGCTAAGTTACATTTAGATGCATATTTAAATTTGTTTGAATTTACATCTTGTGAAACTTGCCGGTCATGTCACAAAGATAAGATGACCATAGCTCTGTTTATTGGAAACAGAGAAAGAGTTAGTGAGCTCTTGGGATTGATACATGCTGATGTATGAAAGTCCCCTGTCTACACATGCTAAGACCGGTTCTTTTTACTTCATTACGTTCTCTGATAATCTCTCAAGATTCAAACATGTGTTTCTGTTGAAACACAAGTCCGAAGCTTTTGAGATATTCACAGAATATAATTTAGAAGTAGAGAACCAAAATACGGGTATAAGTATTATGTCCTTTGATGAGATCAAGAAGGAGAATACTTGAGCACGGAATTCCTGGACTATTCTGAAGGAGAATGAGATTCTCTCTCAGCATTACTCCTTCGAATACACCACAGCACGTCGGTGTATCGGGGCGGAGCAATAGCACCTTATGTGATATGGTGTGCTCTATGATGAGTACTACTGAGTTTCTTATTTCCTTTTGGGAGTTATGCACTTGAGAAGCTGCATACCTATTGAATAGGGTTCAAATCAAATCAGTTGCCTACCATTTCATACTTGATATGGAAAAGAAAGAGCCCATATCTTAAGTAAGTTAAGATTTGGGGTTGTCCGGCCTATGTTTAAAAGCAAAATCCGGACAAGCTCGAGGCAAGGTCTGCTATGTAGAACTGGAAGGGTTCCAGCTGATAATTTGGTAGAACCAAAGGATTCAATAGTTTCCAACGAACCTCAGCCTCTCCGCCGATCTAGCAGGGTTCCTCACCCACCTGAGTGATACTTCGGTTTCTCTATGAAAGTGGGAGCGAGGATTGCATCATGAGATGATGACCCAACTAGTTTCGAGCTGGCCATCAGGAGTGGGACTCTGTAAGAATGGCTGGATGTTTATCGATCTGAGATGGAATCCTTATACACCAACAAAGTATGGACATTGGTTGCTTTATCTGAAGGGTTAAATCCCCATCAGGAGCGAGTATATCTTGAGAAGATTACTTGGTGTACATGGAAAAGTTGAGACTTTCAAAGCTATGCTTATGTCCATCCAGATCCTACTTGCCACGGCTACATACCATGACTACGATATCTGGCGGTTGGGTGTCATGACTACTTTTCTAAATGATGTTTTAGAAAAGAGCGTCTATAAGTACACAGCCAGAGGGCTTCGTAGACAGTGGGAGCAGCGGAAACGTGTGCAAGATGTTTTATATGATAAAACAGGCATCGCGGAGTTAGAACATCTGTTTTGATGTGGTAGTCAAAGAGTTTGACTTCATCAAAATGGTAGATGAACCTTGTATATACAAAAAGGTAGTAAGGAGTATGGTAGTGATCCTCGTAGAGTACGTGGATGACATACTCTTGATAGGGAAGGAGTTTCCTATGCTACGCTCGGGCAATCTCCGCTTATCACAACGATTCTCCATATAGGATCAAAGCGATACCTCCTAAATCCTGTGTTTTGGATCCATGAGATAGATCTAATTGGATGTTAGGATATTCACTAGTTGTAGTGAGATGGTATCAATCGATCCTGGGGAGAATCACTGGAAAGGTTCCAGGGTGATAAGGAAGACTGAATGTCAGTCGCAGGCATTGTCTTTACCCTCAGTGGAGGGACGGTATGTTGTAAGAGTTCCAAGCTAGATACCGTGACTTACTAGACGATTAAAGGCAAGATACATCGTTACCAAGGATACTACCAAAGAGGCAGTCTGGATATTTATAAGTTCATGAGATGAACTTCGTTCCTACCATTGTGTGACAATGGAGTTGTAGCTTATGCCAAGGAACCCCCGTCCCATTAGAAATCCAGATATAATTCTGAGGCAGTATCACCTGATCATGGAGATGGTTTATCTCAAGGGAGACCAAGGTTAGTAGAGTAGACACAGAGGACAACAGCGCGGATCCACTCACAAAGGCCTTTTTCCCAGTAAAGACTTTTATGGGATGGTTGAGTATGAGATACTTCAACCACAGCTAATTGTTGGGTATGTGATACCACAATAGATGGCCCTAGTGCAAGTGGAAGATTGTTAGTTATATGTATGCCCTAGAGGCCATTACTGTACATACGATGTATATTGTAGTGGATGCTTGGACATATATAGGGAGGACTTTCTTTCTCGACATGATAGTATGCTATCTGGTTGTACTTTATCTTAACATGTACTCTGATTGTCTCTATGTTACATGTTGATAAAGCCCTTAGGATATGTACTCGACTACTGGGACTATGATGAGATCATACTAGTGGGGCTACGGTAGTCGACGAGTACATCCTATAACTGTTCCTAGTCGAGGGTGTATCGAGACAGGGCATCGATACACCAGAGTAGACTAGCGTATACGCATCTTGACCCATATGATGGGCGATGGATGATCCCATATCCATCGGTGTTTGACATAAGGATGGTGTACGGGTGCTCAATGGAGACTGGGTACACTGGACGGACTCGCCGAGAACACCCAGATGGTATTATACCTCACGTCAGATGGCAGTTCTCCGGTGACACTGGTACAGAGTAGTCTGTTGACCCGAGATCGTCATAGAGTCTTGTGTGATTCCCACTGTGCTTTGATTTCCATCATACCACGTCCAAGAGGGCGTGCAAAAAGGTGGCTTTTGGGTACAGTCCCGAATCACATGGAGGCAATGAGCGATAGGAGGGGATTCGTCTCTCCCGGTATAGGGAGTTGATGTTGTGCTGTGTTCGATTGGCTATAACCGGAAATCCCTGGCCAGGGTTGCTGAGATTTACTGGTAATTGTTATCAGCAGTTTCTCGAACTGTTATAGACCTCATATCGACACGACTTATCGAGCTATTGGGGTCTGACGTTTACCACCCCTAGGCGAGATATGCAACATATCAGACGACGTGACCAGACTGTACGGGAGTGTTACTGTTTGGATTCACAGGAGAATGTACAGGCTTGCTCGTTGATCTTCTGAGTGCTCGATACCTGGGTACCTGTTACGTTTAGCTGACCGCTTGCAGCTTGTGGGTGTTTGATATGATCATCACCTACTGCCGGCGTATTGACGATTCTTTAGAGTCCTACACAGAGGTTTCTTGGCTCAGGCAAAACGGAGTAGGAGCACATATGTGATATGTGCGGGACCGAGGATAATGCGATATGAGATACCGTATTCTATTCTCGCGATATTTGATATTAGCCGGGTCTTCGGATCAAGTGTTGATTCGATGAATCGGTACGGATAAATATTAGTCGGTTATATGCGATATAGCCGGATTGTCGGATCAAGTGTTGATTCAATAATTTAATGTATAATAATATATATGATATATTAAATTACATTAACTAATATTAGCTCACTAAAAGATTCTTTTTCTCACTCAGGTAATACATTGATATATATATGCGATATATGTTAATTGTATTATTTTATTTTGGTTACAATAAATATTATATATGTGATATATAATATTGTAACATGATATGATAAATAATGCAACATGTTTAGTGGAGTTTAAACATGATTAAGGTTTGGATTAGGGTTAAGCTTTCTAGATGATTCTAGAAGATTTTGGTTTTGTTTTGTGAAAGATATTTTCAAGTGACTCATTCTTAACCTAACCCAAACCCTAGCCTTGGTTAATTCTCTACAAAGGTTTAGTCAACCATGGTTGCATAATTCATCATTATCTCCTTTGCATTATTCATCACAAAAGGAATTCTATCATATGATTCATCTTCTTCTTCCTTCTTCTTTCTTCATGGAAAAAGCTTACTAGCTTTTTCCAAGTGATGAATAAATGTGAGAAAAAGATAAATAAAGAGAGCAAAAATTCTACTTCATCATCCTCATCTTCCCTTGCCATTTAGATGAGGGTGTTCACATCATTTCATGAGTGTTAGCTTGTGTTAACGAAACTTCAAGGTAGATCATCTTTGTATCGAAGATCGGAAGCAAAGGTTGCATCTTTTTCTTCGTGGAACCTCTCGAGAGTCCGAAACCCGATGATCGCAGCGAAGGGACCACAACACGGAGCATATGAAGTGAAGGACCGGATCTACAATGGTTGTAATCCCTCTCACTTAGTGTTAAATTTGTTAACATGTTAGTTTTCGCCTAATCTCTAGTTTAAAGATCCGGCTTCGGGTAGTTCGGCACGGCTAATTTTTTATCCGGGCATGGTTGATGCCTCGTAGACCCTTGTGCGCGTGCCTAGCAACCCTACACCCGCTTTTTATACTGAGCTGGGGAACGTTAGTCCCGCTCCAACTTATAATTGTTATAAGACAGAGCAGGAAATTGGGGATTACTTGAATTCCTGTGCCGCCCAAACGAAGAAAGTGCATGCTGATGCATCATCTTCGGGTGTGTTCATTACAAAGAACTGTTTCTCAGTATCCTTTACGTCCTGTCTATATGATACCGGATCAGGATCCCGTATATGTAATCTGTTACATGGTCTATAGAAAGGTAGAGAACTGAGAACGGGTGATAAGTTTCATGAGGCAGAAAACGGTGCAAGTGTTGCAGCCAAGTCTGTTGGTCACTGTCACCCTGTATTAACAGAATACATTGATTCTGAACAAATGTTATTAGATACCGAACCTGATATACAAAATCATATCAATCTCTTTATTTAGATAAAGAAGGATATAATTTTTTAATGTTGGATAATGTTTTTAACATTTCCTATATCAAGAGTTGATCGGTTCAGGCACGTTATCTAAAAGCATTAATGTTCTAAATCAAGAAACAGTTCTTAGTATACAGAACATACACAAGAGGAAGAGTTCAGAAATAAACGAATCCTTCTTAAGGCATTATAGACTAGGTCATATCAATGCGACCCGACTAGCTAAGTTTCATTAAGATGCATTTTTAAATCAGTTTGAATTTACATCTTGTGAAACTTGCCAGTCATGTCACAAAGATAAGATGACCATAGCTCTGTTTAATGGAAACAGAGAAAGAGTTAATGAACTCTTGGGATGATACATGATGATGTATGAAGGTCCACTGTCTACTAATGCCAAGACCGGTTCTTTGTACTTCATTAAATTCTCTGATGATCTTCGAGATTCAGACATATGTTCCTGTTGAAACACAAGTCTGATGCTTTTGAGATATTCACAGAATATAATTCAGAAGTAGAGAACCAAAAACGGGTATAAGTATTATGTCCTTTGATGTGATCAAGGAGGAGAATACTTGAGCACGGAATTCTTGGACTTTTCTAAAGGAGAATGAGATTCTCTCTCAGCATTACTCCTCCGTATACACCACAGCACCTCGGTGTATCAGGGCGGAGCAATCACACCCTATGTGATAAGGTATGCTCTATGGTGAGTACTACTGAGTTTCCTATTTCCTTTTGGGAGTTATGCACTTGAGAAGTTGCATACCTATTGAATAGGGTTCAAATCAAATCAGTTGCATATCACTTCATATATGATATGGAAAGGGAAGAGCCCATATCTTAAGTTTGTTAAGATTGGGGTTGTCCGGCCTATGTCTAAAAGGCATAATCTGGACAAGCTCGAGGCAAAGTCAGATCTGTGGAAGTTTGATGGATATCCCAAGCATACGCAAGGGGAATATCTTCTACCAAACCGAGGAACAAAAATGTTTTGTTTCTCAGCATGCCACCTTTGTGCAATGGAATTTCTTATGAAGAAATTATTGGTCATGAGGTAGAACTGGAAACAGTTCCAGCTATACAAACTGCAGCTGATGATTTGGTAGAACCAAAGGATTCAATAGCAACCAACGAACCTCAGCCTCTCCGCCGATCTAGTAGGTTTCCTCACCCACCTGAGAGATACTCCGGTTTCTCTATGACAGTGGGAGCGAGGATTGCATCATGGGATGATGACCTAACTAGTTTCGAGCTGGCCATCAGGAGTGGGACTTTGTAAGAATGGCTGGATGTTTATCGATCTAAGATGGAATCCTTTTACACCAACAAAGTATGGACTTTGGTTGCTTTATCTGAAGAGTTAAATCCCCATCAGGAGCAAGTATATCTTGAGAAGATTACTTGGTGTACATGGAAAAGTTGAGACTTTCAAATCTAGACTTGTTAAAGGTTTGCATCATTGACCAGGTATGGATTGTGATGAAACCTTTTCTAAGTACCTATGCTTAAGTCCATCCATATCCTACTTGGCACGGCTACATACCATGACTACGATATCTGGCGGATGGATGTCATGACTGCTTTTCTAAATAAAGATTTAGAAGAGAGAGTCTATAAGTACACAGTCAGAGGGCTTCGTAGACAGTGGGAGCAGCGTAAACGTGTGCAAGATGTTTTATGTGATAAAGCAGGCATCGCGGAGTTGGAACATCTGTTTTGATGTGGTAGTCAAAGAGTTTGACTTCATCAAAATGGTAGATGAACCATGTATATACAAAAAGGTAGTAGGGAGTATGGTGGTGATCCTCGTAGAGTACGTGGATGACATACTCTTGATAGGGAAGTAGTTTCCTATGCTACGCTCGGGAAATCTCCGCTTATCACAAGAATTCTCCATATAGGATCAAAGTGATACCTACTAAATCCTGGGTTTTGGATCTATGAGATAGATCTAATTGGAAGTTAGGATACTCACTAGTTGTAGTGAGATCGTATCAGTTGATCCTGGGGAGAATCACTGGAAAGGTTCCAGGGTGATAAAGATGACTGAATGTCAGTCGCAGGCATTGTCTTTACCCTCAGTGAAGGGACAGTATGTTGGAAGAGTTCCAAGCTAGATACCATGGCATACCAGACGATAAAAGCTGGACACATCGCTACCAAAGATGCTACCAAAGAGGCAATCTGGGTGTATTTTAGTTCATGAGATGAACTTCGTTCCTCCCATTATGTGACAATGGAGTTGTGGCTTATGCCAAAGAACGCCCGTCCCGTCAGTGATTCAGACATATTCTTAGGCAGTATCACCTGATCGTGGAGATGGTTGATCTCCAGGAGATCGAGGTTAGGAGAGTAGACTCAGAGGAAAACACGGCGGATCCACTCACAGAGGACTTTTTCCCAGAGAGAGACTTTCATGGGATGGTTGAGTATGAGATACTACAACCACTGCTGTCAGATGGCCCTAGTGCAAGTGGGAGATTGTTAGTTATATGTATGACCTAGAGGCCATTACTATACATAGGATGTATATTGTAGTGGATGCTTGGACATATATAGGGATGAATTTCTTGCTTGATATGATAGTATGCTATCTGGTTACTCTTAACCTTAACGTGTACACTGATTGTCTCTCTGCTACATGTTGGTAAAGCCCTTAGGATGTGTACTTGACTACCTGGACTATGATGCAGATCATACTAGTGGGGAAATGATATTCCATAAGTACATCCTTCAAAGTCCTTAGTCGTGGGTGTATCGAGACGGGGCATCGATATACCAGAGTAGACTAGCGTGTAGCTTCTCGACCCATATAGATGGGCGATGGATGATCCCATATCCATTGGTGTTTGACATCAGAGATGATATACGGGTGCTCAGTGTAGACTCGGTACACTGGACGGACTCGTCGAGAACTCCCAGATGGTATTATACCTCACGTCAGAATGCAGTTCTCTGGTGACACTAGTACAGGTTAGTCTGTAGACCCGAGATCGTCATAGAGTCTTGTGTGATTCCCACTGTGCTTTGATTTCCATCATACCACGTCTAAGAGGGCATGCAAAAAGGTGGCTTTTGGGTACAGTCCCGAATCACATGGAGGCAATGAGCGATAGGAGGGGTTTCGTCTCTCCCGGTATAGGGAGTTGATGTTGCGCTGTGCTCGATTGGCTATAACAGGAAGTCCTTGGCCAAGGCTGCTTTAGGGATTTACCGATAAGTGTTACTTGTTGTTTCTCGACCCGTTATGAGCCTCATATCGACACGACTTATCGAGTTATTGGGGTCTAACGTTTACCACCCCTAGACGAGATATGCGACATATCAGACGAAGAGACCGGACTGTACGGTAGTGTTACTAATTGGATTCACAGGAGTGTGAGCAGGCTTGCTTGTTGATCTTCTAATCGCTCAATACCCGGGGGGCCGCTACGTTTAGCAGACTGCTTGCGGCTTGTGGGTGTTTGATATGATCATCACCTACTGCCGGCGTATTGACGAGTCTTTAGAGTCATACACAGGGGTTTCCTGGCTCAAGCGAAACGAAATAGGAGCGCATATGAGATATGTGCGGGACCGAGAATAATACCAGTATGTGATACTGTATTCTATTCTCGCGATTTGTGACATTGATCGGTTGCATGCGATATAGTCAGGTTATCAGATCAAGTGTTAATTCGATAAGTTGTTACTATTGATATTAGTCGGTTATATGCAATATGACCGGATCGTTAAATCAAGTGTTGATTTAATGATTTAATGTATAATTATATATTTGATATATTACTTTACATTAACTAGTATTGGTTCACTTAAGATTTATTTTCTCACTTGATTGTGCACATTGTTTATATATGATATATGCAAGTGTACATGTTTGTATCATGCTTGATGATACAAACAAGTTGTGTGTATGAGACTAATACCAAATCATGGTTAAATTAGGGTTTACTATTTTCCTAAAAAATAACAAAAGTGTGAGACTTTGGTCAAAGTTATCAAGCTTCCTGAAGCTTGAAGAAACTTTGACAAAGTCAAATCTTTTGTCATTTCCTTAGGATATTAGTTAACCCAACCCTTAACCTAATGATTTGGTTAATTCTCTACATGAGTTAAGCATGAGAGCTTAACTCAACCATGGTTCTATAATTAAAAGGATAAGTTTCATTTGGATATTTATTCTATTGATTCTTTTCTTCTTCTTCTTCATCATCAAGCTCCACAAAAGCTTGCAAGCTCCAATGGTGCCATGAGAAAAAGAGTGAGAAATCAAATTCTAAAGTGAACTCACTTCCTATTTCTTCATCCTCTACTACTTTCCATGTAGTATAGGGTGTTCTCTTCATAAAGTTTATGACCAAGTGAAGGAATAGCTTGAGTTTGAGTCTCCCCGACGTAGATCATCTTCGGCCTCGAAGTCAACGACCTAGCCCGCTTATTTCTCCGATGTAACCAACGCTTGGGTCCGGGATCCCGATGATCGCAGCGAAGGGACGTCAACACAGAGCTATTGAAGTGAAGGACCAGATCTACAAAGGTTGTAATCCCCTTCACTTACTAGTAAAGTAGTTTACTAGCTTTTCGTTTCGCCTAATCTCTAGTTAACGATCTTGCATAGAGTTGTTAGGCACATAAAAATTTGAATTTGGCATGGTAGATAGCTTGTGGAACCTCTTGAGTGTGCATAGTAACCCTACAACACTATGCCTTGGCGTTAGGTCAAAATACATAGCTTGAATACTACTGAATACCCAAAAGAAATGACGGAGGGCAACGACTGGTTTTTGGCGAAAAACCTTTAATGTAATGAACTTGATCTCGTTGAAGGAACCTGATAGATTTTTATAAAAATATAGTGACGAAAACCTTTGCTAAAGTGGTCACTCCCGGTGAAGGGATCTCGGCTCTTTCCTCGTGGAATGAGGTGTAGGATATTCCAACTGAATACCGCTATGCAAAGCAACTTGTAATCGACTATAGTGAAGTTATTACCATGACGTAAACTTGTGCCCAAGGGGTCACTCCCGGTGAAGGGATATCTGCCCTTGCCTCGTCGAATGAGGTGCAACATATTCTAACTGAATATCGCTATGCAAAACAAAAGGAAACACCTTTGTAATAACACCTTTAAAAATTTGTTCCAACAACATCAAATATAGGTTTTTTTTATCCTTGCATTGATAAGAATCAATGAAGTCCCATCAATAAATCACACCAGAAAAGAACGAAAATATAATATACGTATATGCCATCCACATTCGCCATAGGGTCCCGTCATCACCCGTTAGGTTACTTAACTAACGACAGAGCGGGGACTGGACTAGCTCGGGTGTAAAACATATACAACATATAATAGTATATATACCAATCGCTCCAGGCGTGATAATATGCATCATTACAGGAAACTAATAAGCATCACAGAACAATACAGATAATCTGGGATCCCCGGGTTTCACAGAGCCGCTACTGATAACCGACGTTCCCCTGGTCGTGTGGATAGCCTGTGCAGTGAAACATAGACCCCTACGGGTGCGGCAAGTTACCCGCCAAAGCCTGAAGCGAAGCAGCCCCTTACAGCAAAATGAATGGACCACCCGGCACTTCCCGGAATTCGGTAACTTGAGCAGCCCACCTTGGGTCAACCTGTACCCCTACGAGTATGGCGAATAGTCTGCCAATTTTAGAGTGAGGCCCCTCTGCCTCTCAAAGCCCTGAGATACGGACCCGTTGCCCTCCAGAACCCGGCTATCCGTGCACTCCGTCGCGGGGTAAACCTAGTACAGAAATAAAAATATGTACAACGGGTACATCGACCTCAACCCGGTCGTGCCCCAAAAGAATAATATACAAACAGGCAGAGACGGCAGTCCACATGTTGGACGCTCGTCCCGCAATATCAAATGTACAAATAAATCCAAACTGTACTAACATTGCACACTGCTATCCACCACGACAAATCCGCAACATTACAGCACAACACAGAACATCAACATGAATGT
This sequence comes from Agapanthus africanus, assembly GCA_030015575.1. Taxonomy (NCBI): domain Eukaryota; kingdom Viridiplantae; phylum Streptophyta; class Magnoliopsida; order Asparagales; family Amaryllidaceae; genus Agapanthus; species Agapanthus africanus. Next base: position 445,079,604 of record JASDDO010000014.1, read on the forward strand.
CACGTTCGCAAACCCGTCTAAAAGAACTATAGCAATCAGACGCGGTTTACCGCTCGAATGACATTCCCGGTTGGAGATATAATATAATTACTGCATACTAACAAGTTTAAAATTTCGATCGACCAAACTTCCCGAAGTGGGCCCCACGTACATCTGCTGTACAGTAACAAAATCTGGGCCCATAAGAAATATACCAAAAACCACAATTTCATATGAAGAACACACTGGAAAAATTTGGTCCACTGTTGCCACATACAGGCCGCGGTTCCGCGGTCAAACCCAAGCTTTGACCGCGGATCCGCAGCGGTATAGTGGTAACACGTGTCCAAATTTCACCGTAACTCTTCAAAAACCCTGCTCAATTTTCTGTGATGATCAAAATAATTTTTAGACTTGATTTAAAATCGACAGAAAGTTTAGCACTGAAAAATGTGATTTTCGAAATTTCGTTCGATCGATGTTTTAAACGTGTTAGCACAAGTTAGTATAGCTTAATGGTGAGGCTCTAATACCACTGTAAGTCCACGGTAGCCCCCCGGCCGTCAAACAGACGCCAAATGCGGAACAAAAACTTTTACAACTGGCGCTATCGCGTACTATAACCCGGATCTGCCATTAAAGCTAAACTAACAAATTACAAAGTGGGTAGAAATGTTATACCGAACGATCCGAGTCTTTCGGTCTTCAACCATCATCCCACGCTTTGTTGCGGTTGCTCCGATCTCCTGAATCTCCAGTCTTCTCGTCCAGGTGGCACCACGTTGACGGATCTTTAAACGGGCTCCCGCCTCTGAACCGAGGCAACCCGATCATCAAGTTTGCTAAAAGAGATGACCAAGATTGATGTAGAGAATGAGTAGAACACTTTGTCTCGTTACATCCAAAGCTATGGACGAACGGTTAATGAAGTTGCCTTTTGGATCGAGTGATGAAAAATGAGCTTGGAAACTTAGCAAATAATTCATGTCATTTTCACAAAGTGAGAGAGTGTGTAAAATCAATCAAGTGGGAAACCATAAATAGGCCGGCCACTTTAGAATGAGGAGGGAAGTGAGTGTAAGAGCTAGGTTTTGGTGACCATAAGCTTTCAAACTTATCATAACACTAAAGAAAAGAATGACTCACTAGAAAACCATTAATGCATAAATGATGATTCTTAAACCTAGTCACCATTTCAATTAATGCTATGAATGATTCATGAACCTAGTCACCACTCCTAGAACCATCTAGAACCTTCCACACAATGACTCACCACAAGAAAAGATAAATCCGTATTTAACCGAATGTTAAATACGGCCGATAGAAAACTGGAAACTGGCAACTTCCAAAAGCGATCCCGAAATGAATTTCAGGATAAACCCGTAACAGTATAAACATACCCGCATTTGTATTACGACCGAATACAAATGCAACTGAGACAAAGATATTATATCTACACAGTATAATACTCGGATCCGGCTTAAACCAAAGCCTACCAGTATTATCTGCCCGAAATATGACACGTGCGTAAACGCACGTGCATTTTCCGAACCCTGCCATAAAACCATATGGCCTCTACAACGTTTCGCCCGAACTTGGGAAACGGTCTATGGGGGACTCTAATGACTCATCAACACACTGGCACTGGGAATAACCTCTAGCACGTCAGAGGTACAAGCTGTACGTAACGGTTGCCTATGTATTGATTGGAAGGGAAGCTGACGAGCGAACTCATCCATAAACCCTACTGAGCCTAACAGTGACAATATCCGTACAGTCCGGTCCGTTTGTCTAAAGAGTATCGCATATCGAGTATAGGAGGGTGGATAAAGTCAGACCCCTAATAACGCGATAAATCGTGTCGGCATGAAGCCCATCACCACTTAAGAAACTACGGATCCAAATCAGTAATTCTCCACTACCTCGGCCGAGGATTTCTAGTGATGGCCACCCGTGCACTGTGCGACAACAACCCCCAATACCGGGAGAGACGAATCCCCGACGATCCGCTCACTGCCTCCATGTGGCTTGGCACTGTACCCAAAAAATACCTGTTTGCACGTCTCCTTTGAGCGTGGTAGGGTAGAAATCAAAGCACAGTGGAAACTTACATGAGAAAAATGACGATCTCAGGTCGACAAACTAACCTGTACACATGTCACCAGGGAACTGCTATCTGACGATATGTATAATACCAACTAGCATGTTTCCGGCGAGTCCTGTCCGGTGTACTCATAACCTAATGAGCACCTGTTTACATCTTAGGTGAACCAACTGACACCAATGGCTTGTGAGACCGGCCACCACCCCTCGTCGGGGTCTCGACTGTATACACTATTCTACTCCGGAGTATTGATGCCCTGTCTTGAAACTCCCACGGCTAGGGACACTTTAAGGATGTGCTTACAAACCCCATCTCCCACGTATATGATCTTCATCATACTGCTGGTAGTCTAGCAAGAATCCTATGGGCTCTATCATCATGCAATAGTGAACTAAAGCATGTATGCGATGATAAAGACAAACCGGATAGCATACTATCATCTCGAGCAAGACTGTCATATCGGTATAGGTCCTGCCTCAATCATTGTAATCACGTACCTGCGATCCAATAATTGACTTTGAGGGCACTATATCCAACAATCTCCCACTTGCACTTAAGGCTTGAGTTGCTGTTTTGATTCGGGATATGGTTTTGCGTATTTTGAATTCTGGATTTTAGTGTTTGTGTTTTATCTCGATCACATGATGTTTGTACATCTATATCGAGTGATATCGGGTTGATTTGCGAGAGCAAAACATAGGTTTTGACCTATGTGAGTTCTGCGTGTCGTTTTGGTTTCGATTTTGGTTTTAATGCTATAGGCTATGATGTGTAGGTACCCCACGAGGACTTCGAGGCGACAAGAAAGCACGTGGTGATGTTGGTAATGGCAAGCGAAGATTAGGTGAGTAGATATATATCTACGGAGGAAGTCGGGTGGATGGCGTATAGCACCCCCGCAGTTCGAAGTTGTATGCTATATTATTTATATACATATATATATATATATATGTTATTATATGATTATGGTTTATCATGATAGGGTTTTATGTTCATGGATTAGTTTAGTGTTAGTTGCGAAACCCTAGATTAGAGATTACACCCACACGCACACACACACTTGCATACATTTTATTACTTCTGCGTATATGGGGATATGTATATATATATATATAAACATGGGTATGGGACTATGTATATATATATATATACATACATACATATACACGTATTATGAGGATAGTACTTGGGATTGGAGATGAGTCGATGAGATTGGGCTTGAGGCTGTGAGATCGGTGATGTGACATGGTTCGTATTTGAGATACGACATGATGTTTTAGCGGGTCCTTTAGACATGGTGTTTTCATACACACGCATGCATATACATAGATGGTATCAGTATTGTAGTAGACATAGATTAGTAATCCAGATCATGATATATGGTAAAGAGGATACCAGTTGAATTATGAGATCATGTGATAGAAGTGACATTTGACCCGTAACCAGATTTTGGGGGCCATACGACGGATTTACCGTACAAGCTATATATTGATGATAGATCCGCACTCTTGACTTGAGGACGTCATGTTATATTAGGGTATCGTAGAGGATACTATTGAGGCGGGATCACCGACTATATATATATATATAAATATATATATATATATATATATAAATATAGATATAGATATAGATATATCGACTCTGATGTTAGGCGGTTTCCATACCCTTCGATCAGCCTGTAGTTTATTTGTAAATGATAGATTAGACTCGAGTCATACCTATTTCAAAAACTAACGAATCGTGAGTATTTTAAAGACAGGCCAAGGGATTCTACGGATATTTCAAAAGACGCTCATTTTCTTAAAAACACCGTAGTCCATATTTTCTAAACACACGATTCGTATTATTTAAAATGGCAAAACTTTACGACTCATATTTTAGACATATGCAGATTCGTTATCTTTGTATTTGATATTCAGCTCCCGGATATTCTTGCTGCTCACATCGCATATTGAAATTATGCTGTCAGGACACAGCACCATTATCGATGATGCGTATGTTCCACATACACTTACTTGCTGGCTCACACACATCATCATCGGTAATTACCATATCACGTACACTTTAAAGAATATAAATTGATTAATATCGCCTGTTAGCTGATAGTCTCGACTTATCATTACTGTGCTTGTTTAGACATTGTATTCATTATTGTGATACTTCTTGGATATTATTATTCATTGGTTTTGCAGTATTATGGAGTTTTATGTCGATATTCGCTGTTTACTTGCTATTGATGATTGGATTTCGGATTTTCATGAGATTTCCTGGATTGGGGGGAAAACCGTAAGAATATATATAAACTTCTCCCTTTTTAAAAATGAAAAGTTCGGTTTTATCATGATGTATGAGTCGTCCACCATGATGTTTTCTCGGTTATGAGATGGATTTCGAGACCCGATTCGAGGAGTCGTATGAACCGTCTGCGGGTACATGGTGGACCCGGTATGGTACCCCGGGATGAGAGTGATTTTATAGAGGATGATGAGCCCGGCAGGGGCAGACTGCCTACCGGTGATTGTTTGGCGCATCGGATATCCGGAGGATACCGTTCGTGGTCGTGTGATTTATGATACGGGCCGATCTGGACTGACGGAAGCCGAGGTATTGAGACACTGAGATTTGATATTTCATGATACAGGCCAGTCCGGGTAGCCGGAGCCTGAGATATTGAGATATTGGGATTTAGGTTTTGTGTCGATGCTTGACACGAATTTCTCTGTTGATTTCATGGATGATACTCGATTTATATACGTACAGAAATCTCATTAAATAAAGAAAACAGTTTTCTCACTCATTTCATTACATTACATTCATACCTCATACACATGATATATTGCTACCTGAGGCACTGACACGAGCACATGGGATTACACTTATGTATAGATGTTTACCCTTGTAACCTTTTCATGCTTCGGACTTATAATTTGAGATTATATATTTTATTGATCGTATTGACCTAGGATTGTGTCATACATACGATTTCTGCTCGGTGATGTTTTCTACTCACGAGTTGGCAACTCACCCCCGTTGTGCCACAGTTTCTTCCTGGTTTTGCCGTACTGGTTTCGTTACGGCTTTGCTGGCACTGCTTCCATTCCGGGTGATTGCTTTGGTAGGTGGGTTCACTTGTATCATGGACACCATTGTACATTATTTTATTCTGTTTTATCTAGAAACTCCATCAACCAAACTTGTATATTTTTTGACTTATAGACCAGACATGTATATTCTTTCGACCTTAGAGTCGCGCGTTGTATTATTATGGATTTCATGCTGTTTTGAGTTTCCTTTTTGTGTTTTGAGCCTCGCCTTTCGGCGTCATATTTTATATTGCTTGCGTGGTTGTGCCCGTCGATTGACGAAGAGCTAGCTCCCTCTTGGGGATGTCTTTATCTTTGATGTATATATTCATCATGTTGTACCCCGTTCGGGGCCAGTATTTAAAAAGGAAACTCTGCCAAAATTTTTAGAAAAGACTTGTGATTTTAAAATGCTTATTCGGCTTATTTTAATAAAATATTTCTGCAAAATGGTTTTAGATTTCTGGGCTTTTGTCTTACTTGAATTAGATGGGGTCCTATAGACTTCATATGTTTCAAGAGCCAGTCACGTGCTATTTCGGGTCGTGACAAAGTTGGTATCAGAGCGCTAGGTTAACCTTGGTTCAAGTCTAGGTTTAACTATGCGAACCTTGGGCCTTTGAATATATACGGAATCTTGGCTTGACCTTACGGAACTTAGACTTAGTCGAGGGGGTATTAGACCCGAACTTTCGTCGCATAGGTTGACCTTGGTTGATGGAGTAGGTGATTTAAGGAGAGTGACGTACCGTGTGTATGTTCTGCGGCATACTTACGATACGCCACTCCGCTTAAGAAGCCTTAGGATGCACATTTCCTTGCACAGCATTATATTCATTCATGATCTATCCTCATCGATATCGGTTTATGGTTTTGCTGTTACGATTACACGGGTAGAGAGAGCTACAGCTAGAGTTGCGGTCAGCATGAGCTCGTCACGGACGAGGACTGACCAAGGCGTGATTTCATGGACATACGATTGCATAGAGAGGCGTCGTTTTATTGTGTTTTTGTGCCATGAGCATTTGATGGATCGCTGTTATGAGATTACTCGGACGTGCAGATCAGCACCAGAGGATTGAGCGACTGATAGAGGCTAGCCAGATTTTGATGACCATTGATGTATCGCTTGTTCATGATGATTGAGGCATTGTTTAGCGTGTAGACGAATGAGCCAGTTGTTGTTGCGAACGACGAGATATCGCCCCAGATGGTGGAGCTATTTCTGTACGAGTTATACTCAGAGATATGATAAATGGTCGCTAGTCACACGAGGGTGAAAGACTAGGACATGTGGTTCGTTCACTTACACCAATGCGAGGTCATCAGATTGATTGATTCTAGCTTGAGGAGACTTCACACAGATACGTTGGGATTCGATAGAGACGATCGAATGTCAGAAACCCATTTTCCAAGTTTAAAGTATTTGAAGAAAACATGCAAGTAATTCTACGGACCCTTTAGAAGAATGAAACCCTAACTCGACATAATGACCATGTGAAAACCTTTGAACCTTCGGGTTTGCGGCAGTTCCGCAGTGCCATTAATGAGGCTTGGGTTTGCCCTTCTACGGTTGGTCCATATGTGCTGTGGCATGTACTCGATATTATTAAACTATACTCAAGATGTTGATCTCTTGGGGGATTATGAGGTTTTGACGAGTCGATCGGATGGTTCGATATCTTTCGGATATCATGTGATGGGATGCATTGCTTGGGAGACTCCAGATATGAGTATAGCCGTTGCAGCACAGTCCATGCAGCCACGATGAGACGAGTCCGAAGCATTCGACATTAGAGAAAATAGGAGTAAGAGGTTCGTACGAGATCTTGATGAGATGACGTTTCACTCCGCCGACATCAGAGATGTGATACGCATGTAGAGGCGTTGTATATGGATATATCTTCCAGAAGGAGTCGTGATGAGTATGCAGCCGTTCCGGAACAAGAGACAGATTTTATGAAGGGTGATAACTTCCGGAAAGTTCGGCAGAAATGAGATTTGAGAGAGACCTTGACAGGACCTTTCTGGAATAATGCACGAGAAGACTTGGACCCAGGAGCGGTCATATTGTGCACACCCAGCAGGCCAGAGTTCGGCATCGTCGACGAGACATGTTATGAGTGACCACGACAGTTGGACAGATTCTTGGAGGATGTGTTTGAGCGGGACTATTCCTCCATACGTGATTTCAGCATTTTGGACGATCTATTCGTATGATTGAGTTTTCATGACTGAGTTTCATGATATTTGTTTTCGTGCTCCATGGCTGCACCTACTGAGTATTTATGATTTGTGCACAGTTATTGCACTCGATATCGTTTTTGTGCCTTGGCTGCACATGTTTATGATTTAATGGGTTTCATACAGTTGAGTTGATTTTTTGCATATGTACGCACACGATTTAGTTTTGCACTCGGTATAGTTCACATATGCTTGCAGTGCATTGATACGTATTTGTGCACCACAGTTGCACCTGACTTCGATTTGATGTCATTTGAGATATTGATTTTGATTCCATGCCTAGGGCATGCATATGTTTTGACTTATGCTTTCGGCATAGTTTTCATACACCTTGAGCATTTGATACGTATTTTGTGCACGTGGTTGCACATGGTTATGAGATTATATACCACGGTATACTGGATTTGGATTGAGATTTGTTGTATACCGTCGATTTCGATTGTGATACTCGATATTTGTTTTATGCACCTTGTGCACCTAATGGGATTCTTGCGCATATATGACACGTTTGGATTGGATTTTGCGCATGTTCGGCGCTTGATATTGGATTTCTTGATTTCGTGCATGATGGATGCACCTGATTTGGATTTTCGCGTATGTTGGGCACATGATATGAGATGCGATTTTGGTGCACACCAGATGCACTAAATCGGGATTCTTTGTGCATATCAGATGCACCTGATTTTGCTGCCAGGCACACCGTTTCTTCTGACATGTATTTTGTGCACACCCGTTGCACTTAGATGTTGTTTCTGTGCACATGTATGGCACATTCATGAATTTTGATTTCCGTGCGCACCATACGCACATGGCATTCATATATACATTGGGATTGATTTCCTTTGAGCAGTGTATTTTTATGATATTTGCTATTTGGTATAGTAGCTGGGTAGGACTAGTCAGAGGACAGTACCTGAATATATTTTGCATGCATTGATAGATATCGAAGGGATTTCCAAAGAAAGAGTTATAGTCTTAGTATTTACCTACGTGTCTGAGACGACACGAAACTTTTACAAAAAGGAACCCTTCTAAATTGTTTCAAAACGGCGAGACGTGCATATTAAACAAAGGATATATATATAGCTATAGCTATTTTCTTACAATAAACGTCCGCCACCGTGCCGTGTTACGTGCACCGCACAATAACTTAAAAAGGTTTGGCATACATTTCTTTCAGATGTTTACATGTATAGTGTTGTTGTATATCATGTTGGTTTTCGTACTGGATTTGGCATTGGTGTCTTCACCATGACTCCGATGATTGAGTGATGCCTGACGGAGTTTTGATTTTGAGTTAGTTGTTCATTATTCATGTGCAGGCATTGCGCCACTGTGCTTTATGTATTTATGATCTCGGGACCCCGACGACTTAATCTTTTTACTAAAATGTTTTAGAAATTGGGGGAGTTTAAATTTAAATTCGGGGACCGAATTTTTTTAAGGGGGAAAATTGTAACATTTCAGAAAAATAAAATATTATTTTCGGAATTTTTATAATTAAATAATAAATAATGAATATTTTAATATTTCGGTATAATTAAATACCAATAAATTCGGAAAAATTTGGAAAATTATAGAAATTACTGAAATGAGGGTGCTTTATGGGATTCATACAAATTTTGAAAGTTTATGATTTATTTGACACTATTTTAGTGCTAATCACGATTGAAAATCGCTAATCGGCCTTTAAGCGTGTTTTATGCACATGGCATGCACATATCATTTTCACACTTGTTACATTTTTCCTACATGATTCTTGTGTGTATGGTTATTTTTTTGGGGTTTCCTATTGCAAAAAGAAGAGAAAACAAAACAAAACAAAAGAAATGAAATCATTAAACAATTGTGCATAGTGTGAGGTATGGGCATGAGAGAGAGAGAGTGACAGGGGTTTCTTTGGCCTTAGCCATTTCCATCATCCTCATTATTCTTTACCTCTTCAGCTCATGGCAGCACCCCATCTCCACTTCCTCTTCATCCTCCCAAAACAGCATCAAAACAACACCAAAACCTCATCCCCACTTCACAAAAATTGTGCACAAGCTCACAAGCTACACTTTGGACCAAGAAAGTTCGCATTTTGGCGCTGTAGGGATTTCTTGAGTGCCAAATGAGGTAATCCCTTCACACTTAGTGTAGTTTTTCCTTCACTTTTGTATTCATATGTATTTAGTTGTGATTTTGTACGATTTGGTGAACTTTGATGATTTCTAAAGAGGGTTAGGGTTAATTTGAGTTGTGTTGGTGAACTTGAGCCTTATTGGTGACCTTAGACCCCTATAATGATAGAAACTGAGACCAAACCCAACTGAAACCCAAATTACGGAATTTCAGAACTTTCATGTCGGTTTGTAAGGTATTGCAGTGTGCAAGGAAATCTGGTATGACCTGGGTTAATTATGGGATAAGCAAACAACCCCAGTACACTAGAATTGACCCAAGGAACCCCATGTAGAAAGACGAACCCCATTGGAGCATGCATGGCCGGCGAGCTCGGAATTTAGTGAGGAGTGCTCAGCCACTTGGTGAGGCATAGGGTCCAGGTTGCTTCAGTAGGTCACATACACCCTATATATCACCCTAGTGTGGTTTGTGCACCTTGGACAAAATCTGGGACTAAATACTTGAGTTGCTATTTTGATTCGGGATATGGTTTTGCGTATTTTGAATTCTGGATTTTAGTGTTTGTGTTTTATCTCGATCACATGATGTTTGTACGTCTATATCGAGTGATATCGGGTTGATTTGCGAGAGAAAAACATAGGTTTTGACCTATGTGAGTTGCGTGTCTTTTTGGTTTCGATTTGGATTTTAATGAGATAAGATGCGCTATGATTTGTACGTACCCCACGAGGACTTCGAGGCGACAAGCAAGTGCGTGGCGACGTTGGCAACGGCAAGCGAAGATCAGGTGAGTAGATATATATCTACGGGGGAAGTCGGGTGGATGGCGTATAGCACCACCGCAGTTCGAAGTTGTATTCTATATATATATATATATATATATTTGTTATTATATGATTATGGTTTATCATGATAGGGTTTTATGTTCATGGATTAGTTTAGTGTTAGTTGCGAAACCTTTGACTAGAGATTACACCCACACGCACACACAAATGCATACATTTTATTACTTGTGCGTATATGGGGATATGTGTGTGTGTACACACACACACACATGGGTATGGGACTATGTATATATATATATACGCATACATATACACGGATTATGAGGATAGTACTTCGGATTGGAGATGGGTTGATGAGATTGGGCTTGAGGCCGTTAGATCGGTGATGTGACATGGTTCGTATTTGAGATACGACATGATGTTTTTGCGGGTCCTTTAGACGTGGTGTTTTCATACACACGCATGCATATACATTGATGGTATCAGTATTGTACTAGACATAGATTAGTACCCCCCAGATCATGATATATGATAAAGAGGATACTAGTTGAATAATGAGATCATATGATAGATGTGACATTTGACCCGTACCCAGATTTGGGAGGCCGTACGACGGATTTACCGTACGAGATATATATTGATGATAGATCCGCACTCTTGACTAGAGGACGTCATATTATATTAAGGTATCGTATAGGATACTATTGAGGCCGGATCACCGACGATATATATATATATATATATATATATATATGTATGTATGTATGTATGTATGTATGTATGTATGTATGTATAGACTCAGATATTAGGCGGTTTCCTTAACCTTCGATTAGCCTATAGTTTATTTTTAAATGATAGATTAGACTCGAGTCAAACCTATTTCAAAAACTAACGAATCGTGAGTATTTTAAAGATAGGCCAAGTGATTCTATGGATATTTCAAAGGACGTTCATTTTCTTAAAAACACCGTAGTCCCTATTTTCTAAACACACGATTCGTATTATTTTAAATGGCAAAAGTGTACGACTCATATTTTAGACATATGCAGATTTGTTATCTTTGTATTTGATATTCAACTCCTGCATATTCTGCTGCTCGCATCGCATTGCATGCTTATATTGTGTTTCCATATGTTAATATTGAAATTATGATGTCTGGACACCAGCACCATTACTGATGATGTGCATGTTCTACATACACTTACTTGCCGGCTCACACACATCATCATCGGTAATTGGCATGTCAAGGGCACTTTAAAGAATATAAATTGATTAATATCTCCAGTTAGCTGATAGTATCGACTTATCATTACTGTGCTTGTTTAGACATTGTATTCATTATTGTGATACTTCTTGCATATTATTATTCATTGGTTATGCAGTATTATGGAGTTTTATGCCGATATTCGCTGTTTACTTTCTATTGATGATTGGATTTCGGATTTTCATGAGATTTCCTGGATTTGGGGGAAAACCGCAACAATATATATAAACTTCTCTCTCTCACTTTTTAAAAATGAAAAGTGTGGTTTTCTCGTGATGTATGAGTCGTCCACCATGATGTTTTCTTGGTTATGAGATGGATTTCGAGACCCGATTCGAGGAGTCGTATGAACTGTCTAGGGGTACATGGTGGACCCGGTATGGTACGCCAGGGCGAGAGTGATTTCATGGAGGATGATGAGCCCGGCAGGGGCAGACTGCCTACCGGTGATTTTTTGGCGCGTCGGATATCCGGAGGATACCGTTCGTGGTAGTGTGATTTATGATACGGGCCGATCCGGACTGACGGAGCCCGAGGTATTGAGACACTGAGATTTGATGATACAGGCCAGTCCGAGTAGCCGGAGCCTGAGATATTAGGATATTGGGATTTTGGTTTTGTGTCGATACTTGACACGGATTTCTCTGTTGATTTCATGGATGATACTCGATTAATATACGAACAGAAATCTCATTAAATAAAGAAAACAGTTGTCTCACTCATTTCATTACATTACATTCATACCTCATACATATATTGCTACCAGAGGCACTGACACGAGCACATGGGATTACACTTATGTATAGATGTTCACCCTTGCCACATTTTCATGCTTTAGACTTATCATTTGACGTTATATATTTTATTGATCGTATTGACCTACGATTGTGTCATACATACGATTTCTGCTCGGTGATGTTTTCTACTCACGAGTTGGCAACTCACCCCCGTTGTGCCACAGTTTCTTGCAGGTTTTGCCGTATATGTTTCGTTACGGCTTTGCTGGCACTGCTTCCATTCCGGGTCATTGCTTTGGTAGGTGGGTTCACTTGTATCGTGACCACCATTTTGCTTTATTTTATTCTGTTGTATCTAGAAACTACATCAACCAAACTTGTATATTTATTGACTTACAGACCAGACATGTATATTCTTTTAACCTTAGAGTCGTGCGTTGTATTATTATGGATTTCATGCTGTTTTGAGTTTCCTTTTTGAGTTTTGAGCCTCGCCTTTTTGCGTTGTATATTATATTGCATGTGTGGTTGTGCCCGTCGATTGACGAAGAGCTAGCTCCCGCTTGGGACTGCCTTTTATCATTGATGTATATATTTATCATGTTGTACCCCGTTCGGGGCTAGTATTTACAAAGGAAACTCTACCAAAATATTTAGAAAAGAGTTGTGATTTTGAAATGCATATTCGGCTTATTTTAATAAAACATTTCTTCAAAATGGTTTTAGATTTCTGGGATTTTGGCTTACTTGAATTAGATGGGGTCCTATAGACTTCATATGATTCAAGGGCCAGTCACGTGCTATTTCGGGTCATGACAGAATCCTTATTGAGGCATTGTAGACTAGGTCATATCAATGCGAACCGACTTGCTAAGTTACATTAAGCTGCATATTTCAATCTGTTTGAATTTACATCTTGTGAAACTTGCCAGTCATGTCACAAAGATAACATGACCATAGCTCCGTTTACCAGAAACAGAGAAAGAGTTAGTGAACTCTTGGGATTGATACATGTTGATGTATGTAAGTCCCCTGTCTACACATGCTAGGACCGGTTCTTTGTACTTCATTACATCCACAGATGATCTCTCAAGATTCAGACATATGTTCCTGTTGAAACAAAAGTCTAAAGCTTTTGAGAAATTCAAAGAATATAAGTCAGAAGTAGGGAACCAAAATGGGTATAAGCATTATATCCTTTGATGTGATATGGGAGGAGAATACTTAAGCATGGAATTCCTGGACTATTCTAAAGGGGAATGAGATTCTCTCTCAGCATTACTCCTCCGTATACACCACAACACAACGGTATATCGGGACGGAGCAATCGCACCCTATTAGATATGGTGCGCTCTATGATGGGTACTACTGAGTTGCCTGTTTCCTTGTGGGGATATACACTTGAGAAGCTGCATACCTATTGAATTAGATTCCAACCAAATCAGGTGTCTACCACTCCATATGAGATATGGTATAGGAAGAGCCCATGTCTTAAGTATGTTAACATTTTGGGTTGTCCGGCCTATGCCTAAAAGCAAAATCCGGTTAAGCTCGAGGCAAGGTCAGTTCTGTGAAAGTTTGTTGGATATCCCAAGTATTCGCAAGGGAATATCTTCCACCACACTGAGGAGCAAAAGGTGTTTTGTTTCTCAGTATGCCACCTTCTGGAAAGGGAATTTCTTGTGAAGAAATTAGTGGTCATGAGGTAGAACTGGAAGGAGTTCCAGCTATACAAACTACAACTGACGATTTGGTAGAACCGGGGGATTCAATAGCTCCCGACGAACCTCAGCCTCTCCGCCGATCTAGTAGGGTTCCTCATCCGCCTGAGAGATACTTCGGTTTTTCTCCATGACAATGGGAGCGAGGATTTCATCATGAGATAGTGACCCAACTAGTTTCGAGCAGGCTATCAAGAGTGGGGACTCTGTACGAATGGCTGGATGCTATGCGATCTGAGATGGAATCTATGTGCACCAACAAAGTGTGGACTTTGGTTTCTATATCTGAAGGGTTAAACCCCCATCAGGAGAAAGTATATCTTGAGAAGATTACTTGGTGTAGATAGAAAAGTTGAGACTTTCAAAGCTAGACTTTTTGTAAAAGGTTCTCGTGATCAACCAGGTGTGGATAATGATGAAACATTTTCTCCAGTGGCTATGCATAAGTCCATCCAGATCCCACTTGCCATTGCTACATACCATGACTATGATATCTGGTGGTTGGGTGTCATGACTGCTTTTCTAAACAATGATTTAGAAGAGAGCGTCTATAAGTACACAGCCATAGGGCTTCGTAGACAGTGGGAGCAGCGGAAACGTGTGTAGTTTCTTTACGGGTTAAAGCAGGCATCGCGGAGATGGAACATCTATTTTAATGTGGTAGTCAAAGTGTTTGACTTCATCAAAATGGTAGATTAACCTTGTATATACAAAAAGGTAATAGAGAGTACGGTGGTTTTCCTCGTATTGTACGTGGAAGACATACTCTTGATAGGAAAGGAGTTTCCTATGCTATGCTCGGTCAATCTCCTCTTATCACAAGGATTCACCATATAGGATCAAGATGATACCTCCTAAATCCTGGGTTTTGGATCTATGAGATAGATCTAAGTGGATGTCAGGATCCTCACTAGGTGTAGTGAGATGGTATTAATCGATCCTAGGGAGAATCACTGGATAGCTTCCAGGGTGGTAATGTCGACTGAATGTCAGTCACAGGCATTGTCTTTACCCTCAGTAGAGGGACGATATGTTGGAAGAGTTCCAAGGTAAATACCGTGGCAAACTAGACGATAAAGGCTGGATACATCGCTACCTAAGATGCTACCAATGAGGAAGTCTGGGTGTATATTAGTTCATGAGATGAACTTCGTTCCTACCATTGTGTGACAATGGAGTAGTGGCTTAGGCCTAGGAACCCCTGTCCCATCAGTGACCCAGACATATTCTAAGGCAGTATCACCTGATCATGGAGATGGTTGATCTCCAGGGGATCGAGGTTAGGAGAGTAGACTCAGAGAACAACACGGCGGATTCACTCACAAAGTCCTTTTCCCAGAGAGAGACTTTTATGGGATGGTTGAGTAAGAGATACTACAACCACTGCTATATGATGGCCCTAGTGCAAGTAGGAAATTGTTAGTTATATGTATGCCCTAGAGGCCATTACTGTACATGAGATGTATATTGTAGTGGATGCTTGGACATATATAGGGACGACTTTCTTGCTCGACATGATAGTATGCTATCTGGTTACTTTTTATCTTAACATGTACACTGATTGTCTCACTGTTATATGTTGGTAAAGCCCATAGGATGCGTACTTGACTACCTAGATTATGATGGAGATAATACTAGTGGGACAAAGGTAGTCTGTGAGTACATCCTTTTATGTCCCTAGTCGTGGGTGTATCGAGACAGGGCATCGATATACTAGAGTAGACTAGCGTATACCTTCTCGACCCATGTAGATGGGCGATGGATGATCCTATATCCATTGGTGTTTGACATCAGAGATGATATACGGTGCTCAGTGGAGACAGGGTACACTGGACGGACTCGCCGAGAACTCCCAGATGGTATTATACCTCACATCAGATGGCAGTTCTCTGGTGACACTAATACAGGTTAATCTGTCGACCCGAGATCGTCATAGAGTCTTGTGTGATTCCCACCGTGCTTTGATTTCCTCTTTACCATGTTCATGAGAACGTGCAAAACGGTGGTTTTTGGGTACAGTCCTGAGTCACATGGAGGCAATGAGCGATATGATGGGATTCGTCTCTCCCAGTATTGGGGGTTGATGTTGGGCTGTGCTCGATTCGCTATAACAGGAAGTCCCTGGCCAGGGCTATTTCAGAGATTTACTGGTAAGTGTTACCAGTAGTTTCTCGGCCCGTTATAAGCCTCGCATCGGCACGACTTATCGAGTTACTGGGGTCTGACGTTTACCACCCTTAGACGAGATATGCGACATATCAGACGAAGAGACCGGACTGTACGGTAAGTGTTACTGATTGGATTCGCAGGAGTATTAGCAGGCTTGCTTGTTGATCTTCTGATAGCTCAATACCCGGGTGGCCGTTATGTTTAGCACGCCTCTTGCGGCTTGTGGGTGTTTGATATGATCATCACCTACTGTCGGCGTATTGAGGAGTCTTTAGAGTCCTACACAGAGGTTTCCTGGCTCAGGCGAAACGGAGTAGGAGCACACATGAGATATGTGCGGGAACGAGATTAATACGCGTATGAGATACCATATTCTCGCGATTTATTCGTATCGATCGGTTATATGTGATATAACCGGGTTATCGAATCAAGTGTTGATTCGATAAATTGATACACATGATATTAGTCGGTTATATGTGATATAGCTAGATTATTAAATCAAGGGTTGATTTGATAATCTAATGTATAATTATATATTTGATATATTATTTTATATAAACTAGTATTGGCTCACTTAAGATTTCTTTTCTCACTAGTTTTGTGCATTATGTGTATATGTGATATATACTTATGTGCATAGTTTGTATCATGCTTGAGAATACATTCAAGCATGGGTGTGTGTGTGACTTACACCATGATAATTAAAATGTGAAGGTTTTTATTTATCTTAATAAATCAAAATTAGTGAGTATTTTGTCAAGCTTGGAAGCTTGGAGAAGGTTGTAGCATCTTTGACAAAGTCCACTTGTTTTGTCTCACTTATGATATTTATTAACCTAACCATTTTAATTAGCCATGGTTTAGTCTTTACAATGGTTAGTATATGACACTAACTCACCCATGGTTGCTATTCTCACCTCATTAGTTTTCCTTCTTCAATTTTCATGGTTGCTTTCTTCATCTTCATCCTATTGCTTACTAGCTCCATGAAACATGAAGAAATATTGTGAGAAAATAAAATCTAAAGTGAGCCCACTTCCTATTTCATCATCCTATACACTTGCTTGGGTAGTAAAAGGTGTTCTCTTCACAATGTTCTTGACCTAGTAAAGAGGTAGCTTGGGTTTGAGTCTCCTCGACGTAGATCATCTTCGGCCTAGAAGGATTCGTGCAAACTTGTTCATTTCGCCGATGGAACTATTCTAGAGTTCGGGAAATCTTCACTTGCCATGATCGCAGCGAAAGGACGTCAACAAAGAGCTTTAGAAGTGAAGGACTGGTCTACAAAGGTTGTATTCCTTGCTCACTACTTGTAATGGTTGATTACATGTTATATTGTCTAGTTACTTTAGCTTGATCCTAGGGTTAGGGTTCATTAGCACCTTGGAATTTTTTGAATTTAGCATGGTAGTTGCTGTGAAAACCCAGTAGGGTGCTAAGAAATCCCAACAGGTCATACCATAATATCTATAAAATATATTCCTGAAACATCTACATATAAGTGTAATATCAAGTGCTTGTGTCAGTGCCTCAGGTAGCAACATATCAAATATATGATGTATGAATGCAATAAGAATGAAAACAGAATACATCTTGAATAAGAAAACTATTTTCTTGTCTTAGTGAGATTTCCGTATAAAAACTGATGTAGCATCCATGAAATCACATAGAATCCGTGTCAAGCATCGATATAAAACATAAATCCCAATATCCAATAACTCGGGCTCCGGCAATCCGGACTGGCACATATCATTAAATCACACTATCTCGGGCTCCTGCAATCCGGACTGGCCCCGGGCTCCGGCAATCTGGACTGGCCCAAATCATCCTATCTCACGACTATGTCGGTATACTCCGGATATCCGCCGCGTCACAAATAACCGGTCGGTAGTGCTCCCCTGCCGGGCTCAACGGCATCATCTGCAACCATCTTGCCCCAGGGTACCGCACCGGGTCCACCATGCACCCACAGACGGTTCCTCCTCCTCCTCGAATCGGGTGTATGATATTGCTCAAGAGCCAAGAAAACTCATGGTGGACACATCTCACATCATATCACGAGAAAACCACACTTTTTATCTTTGAAATAAATTGAGTTTATAAAATCTTGCAGTTTCTCCAAATCCAGAAAATATTATGGAAAATCCGAATCCAAATCTCAAGAGTAAGTAACAGTGAATTATTGGCATAAGGCCCCATAATATTACATGACAAATGAATATAGACATGCATGGATATCTAAATGAAGAATGAAATATCTAAACTAGCACAGTAATGATATATCAGAACTATCAGCTAGCAAGCGATATCAATGAAATAATATTCTTTAAATTGTACGTGACATGAAAATAAACGATGATGATGTGTGTGAGCCGGAAAGCAGATGTGCCTGAAGCATACGCATCATCGGTAATGGTGCTGGTGTCCTGACAGCATGGGTTTCATAATAACTAACGAAAACACATTTAAGCTTGCTATGCGATGCAAACAGCAGGAATATATGGAAAATGAAGTAGTAACCACAACATATAAGAATGTACAATATGTATACGAGTCATACAGTTTTGGAAAACTGAAATAGCACGAATCGTGGTGTTTAGAAAATAGGGGTACGGTGTTTTTAAGAAAAGGTACGTCCTTTGAAGTATCCGCAGTATCCCTTGGCCTGTCTTTAAAATACTCACGATTCGTTAGTTTTGGAAATAAGTATGACTCAAGCCCATTCTAACATCTACAAAGTAAACTACAGGAAAAGCTAAGAGACTAATCAAAAGTGTAAGGAAAACCACCTAAGTCTGAGTCGATATATATATCTAGTAGTCGGTGATCCCGCCTCAATAGCGTCACATACGAAAAATATATAGTACGACATCCTCGAGTCGAGAGTGTGGATCTATCATCATAATTATACTTCGTACGGTAAAATCCATCGTACGTCATCCTTAATCGGGGTACGGGTCAAATATCACATTTATCACATTATTCATATAGTATCATCATCCAAATATCATGAACTAGGGTACTGATCTAAGTCTAGTACATACCGATACCATCAACATATATCTGCGTGTGTATAAAAACACATCGCCCATCAATCCGCTAATATAATATGTCTTATCTCATAACACGACCCAAATCACATCACCGATCTCACGGCATCATTGTCACGACCCGAAAGAGCACGTGACTGGCCCTTGAACCATATGAAGTCTATAGGACCCCATCTGATCCAAGTAAGCCAAAAGCCCAGCAATCTAAAACCATTTAAAGTGTAAATAAGGAAAATTGTTTTTGAAAAGTAAGGAAATCATGTTTGGAAATCAAAGTTTTTAAATAACTAAGCCGAATATGCATTTTTTTAAAATGTGTAACCTTTCCTGAAAATTTCGGCAGAGTTTCCTTTGTAAAAACTGGCTCCGAACGGGGTACAACAAGAATAATATATATGAAATGATAAAAGGCATCCCCAAGCGGGAGCTAGCTCTTCGTCCATCGACGGTCACAACCACGCAAGCAATAATAATATACAACGCCAAAGGGCGAGGATCAAAACCCCAAAAAAAGGAAACTCAAAACAGCCAGAAAACCGTAATACTACTAGCGCGACTCTAAGGTCGAAATAAAACAACACTGTTTTCTAAGTCTGAAACAATAAACAAGTTTTGGTTGATGGAAATTCTAGATACAATAAATGATACATGAACAATGGCGGTTCTGATACAAAAGAACCCACCTATCCAAGCAAGTCACCCATAACGAAGCAGTGTGCCAGAAATGCCGCTATGGAATCTGTACGGCAAAAACCTGCAAGGACTGGGGCACAACCGGGGTGAGTTGCCAACTCGTGAATAGAAAATATCTACCAGCAGAGATCGAATGCATGACCCATCCTAGGTCAATACGATCAGATATAAATAAACCTCAATATGAATAAAGCTGAAGTATGCTAAACTGGCAATGTAATCTCTACATGAGTGTAATGCCAAGTGCTCGTGCTAGTGCCTCAGGTAATAGCATGTCATGAATATGAGGTATGATCAATGTAATCAAATCTGCACACACATGGATCCCGTCCACTCGTCACCCAAAGACAATAACCATCATGCAAGTAAATATCATGAAACCTGTGCATGGAAATATGAGGATATAACCCACCCGTGTCCCTCGCGACACGTCAAAATCATGGAACCGGAGTGCCCAGCATCGGCACTCGAAAACATCATGAAAACGGTGCCCAGCATCGGCACATAAATCCTTATATATCGGGCTCCGTCAGTCCGGATCGGCCCGCGGGCTCTGTCTGCGGTATCGGCCCTCGGCCCCGGCAGGACGCCTAAATCTATCCATCGACTCTGGTCAGTATCCTCCGGATAACCGCCAGGTCCAACCAATCACCGGTAGGTACTCGCCCGCCTCCAGGCTCAATCGGCAAAGCTCATCGATCATCTTGCCGAGGGGAACCATACCGGGTCCACCATGTACCCGCAATCGGCTCATCCACTCCTCGATTCGGGTTTCACATGTCGCTCTCAGCACCGAGAAAACACATGGTGGACACACAGAAATATCATATCAAGGGTAACCGGGTTTTTAAAGCAATGACATATTCTCTTTTGAAACACTCTCGGTTCCCAAATCCAGAAATATCATAGAAACAACATATCTCAATGCGTATAATCAAAAGCATGAAGTATGCGACATGTAAAGGAAGGTATGCATATCATCATGTCATGCAAGGATCATATACTGAATGCAATAGTACTACAGTGTAGTGACATGGCAATTATCGATGATGAGTGTGTGAGCCGGCAACAAGTGTACGTGGAACATATGCATCATCGATAATGGAACTGGTGTCCTAGCAGCATGACTGAAATATAACCACAGTACAAGCGATGCAATGCAAATAGCATGAATATGCGGAATCGAATAATCAACGCAGAAGTAAAGAATCTACACCAATCTGTACAAGTCATGCAGGGGTGCCATTTGAAATAAGACGAATCAGGGCTTTTGGAAAAACAAGGGCTACGGTGTTTTAAGAAAAGATACATCATTTGAAAATATCCGTATGACCCTTCTGCCTATCTTTAAAATATCCCCGATTCGTTAGTTTGAAATAGTTATGACTCGGTCCAGTCTAATGTCTACTAAGTAATCTAGACAGGAGGGGTAAGAAACCACCTAATCTGAGTCAATATATATAGATATGATAGTCGGTGATCCCGCCTCAATAACATATCGTAAGATATCCTCGAGTCATGAGTGCGGATCTATCATCAATATCGGCTCGTACGGTAGATCGTCGTACGGCATCCCAATAGCTGGGTAGGGGTCAATATCATAGTACCTCATCACATATCAGGTATCACTATCATCAGATCGCATAATCTGGGGTACTACTCTAAGTCTAGTACAAATCGATACCATCTATAAAAATATGAATGCGGGTAAAGCACATGTCCAAAGGCCCGCTAAAACTATCATATCGCACCTCGAAGACAAGCTATGTCACATCGCCGATCTCACGGCCTCACATCAAGTATCATCTCAAACCACGTATCATCCTCAAATCCCGTATATAAACACATAGTCCCATACCCATGTGTAGATATACGCACCATCATATGCACTCTAAGAAATGAAAGAATGAATGCAAGTATGTGTGCGCACTATACTAAACCAATATATTCTTATCATCAAAATATCATTATTACCATCAATAACCCTAAACAACACATAATAAATATTCGTGTGTATACGTATTCGTATACATCACCACGGACTGCGGGGGTGCTATACGCCATCCACCCGACTTCTCCCCGTAGATATAAATCTACTCACATTGCTTCTCGTGTGCCAAAGCCGATGTCGCTATCTTCACCTCCTTTGCTTCAACATCACGCGGGGTACCTACAAGTATATCACAATGCTAAAGCACATGAAAATCACATCGGAAACAAAAATAGCACACGCTACCCGCATAGGTAAAAACCTATCGACTCGCATGTAAACACAATCAAAATCCACTTGTCGTTGACGTCCAAACGCCACCCGACAGGAATGAATCACCAAATACCAAAATCCATGCTAAAACAAGTCCTAAATTATACACCAACATAGGAAAATCAACCCAGATTTCACCCTAGATGGAATCAGTCAAAACTAGACATACTCAGGGTCAAAACTAGAGGAAATGGGGGCATGCACAGAAAACGAGGCAATTCCTTAAAATACCTTATTTTAGAATTTTCCATAATTTTTCCCCATTTATCTGTATTTAATTATACCAGAATATTAAAATATTCATTAAAATAATATTAAATTATAAAATTTCCCAAAAATCATATTTTATTATTTTGAAGACGTTACAATCTCCCCCCCTTAAAGAAATTCGGTCCCCGAATTTAAATTTAAACCCCCAAATGCTAAAATATTTCAATACAAATTCTAAGTCATCGGGGCTCCGAAATCATCTATACATAAAACATCATAGCGCAATGCATGCGCATGAGTACTGAGTAGATAACTCAAAAGCAACACTCCATCAAGCATCCCGCGATCATCGGAGTCATGGTAAAGACACAAATGTCAAATCCAATACAAAACCAATATGATATGGATCAGACTATACATGTAGACATCCAATCTATACATGTAAATAGCTGATGCAAATGTATGCCAAATCTTTTTAAGTCGCTGTGCGATGCGCGTAACACTGCACAGTGGCGGACGTTTCTCATAAGAAAATAACTATATATGTGTATATATATCCTTTGTTTAATAAGCACGTTCCACCATTTTGAAAATAATCAGAAGGGTTTCCTTGTTTTTAAAACGTTTTGTGTCATATCGGACACGTAGGTATATACTGAGACTATAGCTCGCTTTTCGGAAATCCCTTCGATAACTATCGATGCATGCAAAATATATCCAGGTACTGCCCACTGACTAGTCCTGCTCAGTATGAAAGCAAATATCCAACATCATAAAAATGTACTGCTCCAAAAGGAATAAATCCCAAAAATCACATAACACCACCCTGTGCGTCTGGTGCGCACGGAAATCAAAATCCATATATGCGCTAAACATGTGCACAAAACATCTAGGTGCAACGGGTGTGCACGAAGCATCTGTCATAGGCAACATGTGTGCCTGACAGCCAAAACAGGTGCATCTGACATGCACGAAGAATCTAGATTTAGTTCATCTGGTGTGCCCCAAAATCGTATCTCAAAACATGCGCCCAACATGCGCGAAAATCCAAATCGGTGCATCCATCATGCACGAAAGAAAATCTAGACCCTACGCACTCAATATGCACGGAATCACAAAATCCAATAGCAACGTCGAATATGCGTAAGTCCAGTCAAAAGCACGGAGTGCAAGAATCCACATCAATATCACAATCAAAATCGACATACCGAAAGGCATCAAATCGAAGTCAGGTGCAATCGTAATGCACAAAATATAAATCCGGTGCAACAAAGGCACGAAATATAAATCTGATGCGATAAACGCAAGAAACATAAAACTGGTGCATCCCATGCACAATACCAAGCAATAACTCAAATACGTAAGCAGCAACACCAAGTGTACCCAGATATAAGAAAATCATAAACCTGTGTAGCTGCGTGCACAAAACACATATCGATGCACTACGAGCACATATAAGCTATACCGAGTGCAAAATCAAAACACTAAAAGTACATGAAACTCTACTGGAAGCGTAAATCAAATCACCGGCATAAAATAGGCATGAAATCGCAATCAACAGCTCAAGAGTAATAACTATGTACAAGGTATAAATACCCAGTAGGTGCAACAATGGTGCACAAAATCAAATATCATGAAACTCAGTCATCAAGACTAAATCATGCGAATAGATCGCCCAAAATACCGAAATCAAAAGCAACGGATACGTGATAATCAAATCACAAAATCACAAATCATAATTACCGTCGTCGGTATATCCTCCTTCAGGGTCGAGAAGGTACCGGAACATCCGATGCTAGCGGCGCAAGATATCTACTTGCCTCTAGCTCGCGGCTGGCGTCCTCTGCCTCTGGTTCCTGATCTTTCCTGTAGATTACCAACTCGCAATCCATCGGCTCATCGGCTCGGTCAGGTGTGCTGACAGGAACGATTCCGTTCTTGCACTTCCCTGGTCATCTCTCGGTCAATCCTCACGACCGCTCGTAAAGCAGCACATCTCTGGCGCCGACCTCGGGTCCTCTGAATGCATATCACACATCCGATCCTGGGTGCAACTCTTATTGCAGCAGTGTACTGGAAGGAATCCTACTCAAGGTCTCTTCTGATCTTGCCTAAGCCAAACTGTAAGGAGGCTGGTACTCTGGCGTAATCTTTTCTCGCTCTCTGGACCTCTGCGTCCTTAGTACAACATCTCCTCGGAAGCTGGTCGCATCTCTGCGCCTCTGTATGCATGTCCGGCCTTTAATCTTAACGGGGTGTAGTAATAGCTCGTCTGCCTCTCGCACGAACTTCTTGTCCCGCTTGTCTGTATCATCGACCATTCGACGTCGCGTCTTTATCTGCACACTGCAATGTCCTCGGCTACGGTCCACCCGAAGTCTCTAACACGGACTCGAAATCACGAACTCAGTATCTTCATCACTCAGTAGAAGATATCTAGCCGAACACGTCCTCAGCGTGCATATCGCATCTCTGATGTCAGCGGAGTGGAACGTCATCTCGTCGAAATCTCGTGCGAACTCTTTACTCCACCTTGCTCCACTATCGACTGATTCGGACTCATCTCATCATGGCTACACAGACTGCGCTCCGACGGCTATGCTCGTATCTGGAGTCTCCCAAGCAATGTCCCATCACATGATATCCGAATGATGTCGAATCATCCGATCGACTCGTCAGAACCTCACAATCCCCCAAGAGCTCAACATCTCGGGTACAGTTTAATAGTATCGAGTACATGCCACAGCGTCGGTGGTCCAGCCGTAGAAGGGTAAACCCAAGCCTCACTAATGGCGCCGAGGAACTACCGCAAACCCTAAGGTTCAAAGGCTTTCACACAGTCATTAAGTCGAGTTAGGGTTTCATTCTTCTAGAGGGTCCATAGAATCACCTGCATGTCTTTCCGTATACTTTAAACTTGGAAAATGGGTTCCTGACCTTCGATCGTCTCAATCGACTCTCAACGAATCTGCGTGAAGTCGCCTCTAGCTGGAATCAATCTATCTGATGACCTCGCATCGGGGTAAGCGAACGAACCACATGTCCTAGTCATTAATCCTCGGTGACTAGCGACTCACTATCACATCTCTAAGAATATGCTCATGCTGCAGTAGCTCCAATCATCTGGGCGATATCTCATCACTCGCAGCAACAACTGGCTCATTCGTCGGTACGCTAAGCAGCGCCTCAACCATCATGAATAAGCGATACATCAACGGTCATCACATCCTGGCTGGCCTCTATCAGTGGCTCAATCCTCTGGTACCGTCCGGTACATCCTAGAAATCTCACAGCAGCGATCTGTCAAACACCCACAGTGCGGAAACACAAAATACGAAGCCTCAATGCAACCGTATGTCTCTGGAATCACGCCCCGGTCAGTCTTCGTCCGCGACGAGCTCATGCTGACAACTCGAGCCGTAGCTCACTCTGCCCGTGCAATCGCGGCAGCAAAACCATAACCAGTATCGATGAAGATAGATCATAGGAAGGAATATGACACAATGCAAGGAAATGTACAACCTAAGGTTTCTTAAGCGGAGTGGCGTGTCGTAAGTATACCGCGGAACATACCCACGGTACGTCACTCTACTTTAGTCACCTATTCCATCAACCAAGGGTCATCCTACACGACGAAAGTTCGGGTCTAATACCCCCTCGACCAAGTCTAAGTTCCGTAAGGTCAAGCCTAAGTTCCTTATATAGATAACGCCTTAGGCTCCACATAGTCAAACTTAGACTCGAACCAAGGTCAACCTAGCGCTCTGATACCAACTTTGTCACGACCCGAAAGAGCACGTGACTGGCCCTTGAACCATATGAAGTCTATAGGACCCCATCTGATCCAAGTAAGCCAAAAGCCCAGCAATCTAAAACCATTTAAAGAGTAAATAAGGAAAATTGTTTTTGAAAAGTAAGGAAATCATGTTTGGAAATCAAAGTTTTTAAATAACTAAGCCGAATATGCATTTTTTTAAAATGTGTAACCTTTCCTGAAAATTTCGGCAGAGTTTCCTTTGTAAAAACTGGCTCCGAACGGGGTACAACAAGAATAATATATATGAAATGATAAAAGGCATCCCCAAGCGGGAGCTAGCTCTTCGTCCATCGACGGTCACAACCACGCAAGCAATAATAATATACAACGCCAAAGGGCGAGGATCAAAACCCAAAAAAAAGGAAACTCAAAACAGCCAGAAAACCGTAATACTACTAGCGCGACTCTAAGGTCGAAATAAAACAACACTGTTTTCTAAGTCTGAAACAATAAACAAGTTTTGGTTGATGGAAATTCTAGATACAATAAATGATACATGAACAATGGCGGTTCTGATACAAAAGAACCCACCTATCCAAGCAAGTCACCCATAAGGAAGCAGTGTGCCAGAAATGCCGCTATGGAATCTGTACGGCAAAAACCTGCAAGGACTGGGGCACAACGGGGGTGAGTTGCCAACTCGTGAATAGAAAATATCTACCAGCAGAGATCGAATGCATGACCCATCCTAGGTCAATACGATCAGATATAAATAAACCTCAATATGAATAAAGCTGAAGCATGCTAAACTGGCAATGTAATCTCTACATGAGTGTAATGCCAAGTGCTCGTGCTAGTGCCTCAGGTAATAGCATGTCATGAATATGAGGTATGATCAATGTAATCAAATCTGCACACACGTGGATCCCGTCCACTCGTCACCCAATGACAATAACCATCATGCAAGTAAATATCATGAAACCTGTGCATGGAAATATGAGGATATAACCCACCCGTGTCCCTCGCGACACGTCAAAATCATGGAACCGGAGTGCCCAGCATCGGCACTCGAAAACATCATGAAAACGGTGCCCAGCATCGGCACATAAATCCTCATATATCGGGCTCCGTCAGTCCGGATCGGCCCGCGGGCTCTGTCTGCGGTATCGGCCCTCAGCCCCGGCAGGACGCCTAAATCTATCCATCGACTCTGGTCAGTATCCTCCGGATAACCGCCAGGTCCATCCAAGCACCGGTAGGTACTCGCCCGCCTCCAGGCTCAATCGGCAAAGCTCATCGATCATCTTGCCGAGGGGAACCATACAGGGTCCACCATGTACCCGCAATCGGCTCATCCACTCCTCGATTCGGGTTTCACATGTCGCTCTCAGCACCGAGAAAACACATGGTGGACGCACTGAAATATCATATCAAGGGTAACCGGGTTTTTAAAGCAATGACATATTCTCTTTTGAAACACTCTCGGTTCCCAAATCCAGAAATATCATAGAAACAACATATCTCAATGCGTATAATCAAAAGCATGAAGTATGCGACATGTAAAGGAAGGTATGCATATCATCATGTCATGCAAGGATCATATACTGAATGCAATAGTACTACAGTGTAGTGACATGGCAATTATCGATGATGAGTGTGTGAGCCGGCAACAAGTGTACGTAGAACATATGCATCATCGATAATGGTACTGGTGTCCTAGCAGCATGACTGAAATATAACCACAGTACAAGCGATGCAATGCAAATAGCATGAATATGCGGAATCGAATAATCAACGCAGAAGTAAAGAATCTACACCAATCTGTACAAGTCATGCAGGGGTGCCATTTGAAATAAGACGAATCAGGGCTTTTGGAAAAACAAGGGCTACGGTGTTTTAAGAAAAGATACATCATTTGAAAATATCCGTATGACCCTTCTGCCTATCTTTAAAATATCCCCGATTCGTTAGTTTGAAATAGGTATGACTCGGTCCAGTCTAATGTCTACTAAGTAATCTAGACAGGAGGGGTAAGAAACCACCTAATCTGAGTCAATATATATAGATATGATAGTCGGTGATCCCGCCTCAATAACATATCGTAAGATATCCTCGAGTCATGAGTGAGGATCTATCATCAATATCGGCTCGTACGGTAGATCGTCGTACGGCATCCCAATAGCTGGGTAGGGGTCAATATCACAGTACCTCATCACATATGAGGTATCACTATCATCAGATCGCATAATCTGGGGTACTACTCTAAGTCTAGTACAAATCGATACCATCTATAAAAATATGAATGCGGGTAAAGCACATGTCCAAAGGCCCGCTAAAACTATCATATCGCACCTCGAAGACAAGCTATGTCACATCGCCGATTTCACATCAAGTATCATCTCAAACCACGTATCATCCTCAAATCACGTATATAAACACATAGTCCCATACCCATGTGTAGATATACGCACCATCATATGCACTCTAATAAATGAAAGAATGAATGCAAGTATGTGTGCGCACTATACTAAACCAATATATTCTTATCATCAAAATATCATTATTACCATCAATAACCCTAAACAACACATAATAAATATTCGTGTGTATACGTATTCGTATACATCACCACGGACTGCGGGGGTGCTATACGCCATCCACCCGACTTCTCCCCGTAGATATAAATCTACTCACATTGCTTCTCGTGTGCCAAAGCCGATGTCTCTATCTTCACCTCCTTTGCTTCAACATCACGCGGGGTACCTACAAGTATATCACAATGCTAAAGCACATGAAAATCACATCGGAAACCAAAATAGCACACGCTACCCGCATAAGTAAAAACCTATCGACTCGCATGTAAACACAATCAAAATCCACTTGTCGTTGACGTCCAAACGCCACCCGACAGGAATGAATCACCAAATACCAAAATCCATGCTAAAACAAGTCCCAAATAATACACCAACATAGGAAAATCAACCCAGATTTCTCCCTAGATGGAATCAGTCAAAACTAGACATACTCAGGGTCAAAACTAGAGGAAATGGGGGCATGCACAGAAAACGAGGCAATTCCTTAAAATACCTTATTTTAGAATTTTCCATAATTTTTCCCCATTTATCTGTATTTAATTATACCAGAATATTAAAATATTCATTAAAATAATATTAAATTATAAAATTTCCCAAAAATCATATTTTATTATTTTGAAGACGTTACAATCATGCCCAAACATATCGACTCATCTCCAAGTATCATATATTATCCTCATCATACATGTATACGTATACACACACACACAAACACACACACACACACACACACACACACACACACACATATACACATACATACTCACATACATATACGTATATATATATATGTATATATATAAATATGTATATATATGTATATATATAAATATGTATATATGTATATATATACATATCCCCATATATGCACAAGAACATCGAATATATGCGTGTGTGCGTGCGTGTGTGCGTGTGTGCAAATAAATACTCTAGGGTTTCGCGACTAAGAAACTAAGCTAAAAGCATTTTCTTACAATTACGCTAAAACTAACCCAAAGTCACCTAAGCATTTCTTGCTAAGTATACACATCTCATAAAACACATCAGTATATATATATATATATATATCATAACACATTCGCGTGCAACACTATGAAACTGCGGGGGTTCTATACGCCATCCACCCGACTTCCCCAGTAGATATATATCTACTCACCTGATCCTTGCTTACCGAAGTCGATGTCGCCATTCTCTTCCTCGTCGTCCGAAGTCCACGCGGAGGTACCTACATTTTAATGAATATCGCATCGTAAACGGGAATCAAATACGAGAAATCTGACATAGCACACGAAGGGTACATAGGTTAGAACCTATGAACTACACATGCAAGAAAAGCCAAACAAATCCTCGATGTCGATGTACAAAGGTCAAACCATCGAATTAAAACCAAAATACCAAAACTCAAGTTAAAACGAGTCGCTAAACGAAGCAACAACATAAGAAAACACCTCCAGATTTTACTCCAGGTGAAATTAGCCAATTTTGCATATGTGGATGGTCTACTTGACTGAAAATGGAGCCATGGACCAAGCACGAATCGATTTTATCACTCCAAGGCTGCAATTTACGGCCAAAAAGGAATTATTTGTGGCCATATGAAAGGGTTAGGGTCTCGGGTCTTGGGTATAGGTTCTAGGTTGCCTGCACACCTCTCAGTAATTGCTACTTTACTTATAGAGCTCCCGGGTGATAGCAGATCTCGAAACAACATCACAAATCCAACACAAATCCGATATCGGGGATTTCTAAGTCTGTGAATTGGGGTTTTACTCTCATGTTTTGTCCAAGTTTTAACACTAAAGGGGTTGTAGTTACCAATTACACCTCAATACACAATCACAACCCAAATCATGCCCTAAACCTCATGTTGGAAATTTCCAAGATCACTAAACCTTATTTAATCAACTTAAAACTACTATAGGAGTTAAAGGAAACTAGATTCTAAGCTAAGGGTGTAGAGAATACCTCATTTGGCAACTCAAGAAATTTCTTGAGTTGCCCCAAGTGCTCAAAATCCCAACTTTCTTGGTTCCCCATACCTGTAGTGAGCTTGTGCACATTTTTTGTGAAGAGGATGCATGGTTATGATGTATTTTAGAGGGTGTTGAGAGGGGATAGAGGTGGTGGAAAGAGGAGGATAGGCATGAGAGGAAAAGGAGGGAAAATGATGAAGAAATAATGAAGGGAACAAATGGGAGCCAAGGTCAAATGACCCCTCACCTCTAGCTCTCTCTTCTCTCTCTTGCCCATACTCATTTCTTTATTCTATTTCCTTTTCTTTTCTTATCTTTTTCTTTATCTTTTCATCTCATTAAAACAAAGTCATGCATGAAAAAATGAAAGAAGCCATGGTAGAAAAATTTAACAAATGTGTAATATG
Source organism: Agapanthus africanus (assembly GCA_030015575.1). Lineage (NCBI taxonomy): Eukaryota > Viridiplantae > Streptophyta > Magnoliopsida > Asparagales > Amaryllidaceae > Agapanthus > Agapanthus africanus. Next base: position 445,110,767 of record JASDDO010000014.1, read on the forward strand.
ACATACTGCATGTCACGTGCACAAAACAAATCAATGCGTGATTAGTGAACATTAATCAAGTTTAGGATAAAGTAGAATATAATTAATTATAAAATTTTATAATTTTCCTAAATCACATAAATCCCTCTAAAAATCACCATTCAATTTAATTCTCCAACATTTTCCAAACTATCGGTATATAATTATACCACAACAATTAATACTAATCTCCGCACATTAAAATATTCATAATATTTATTATCTACTTAATTAAATTCCCAGAGATAATATTTTATTTTTCTGAAATATTACAACTACCCTTTTTTAAAATTTGATTCTACAATATCTTTAGGTTTCTTCTTTTCATTAATCTCATTAATGAAGTCCCATCATTTAATGTTTCCTAAACATCACGGAAAAATGAAATGAAAATATAACGTACGCTTATGCCATCCGCATTCGCCACTGGGCCCCGTCATGCACCATTAGGTTACTTAACTATCGGTAGAGTGGGGGCTGGACTAGTGCAGGTGCAAAACATAAGCAACGTTTATTATATATCATATATATAATATTACATTCGTCTCACGCGGTTATATGATCACATCACAGAACCAAGCAGCAGAAGCAACATATGAAATATTAGATATACTAGGATGTCTGTGTATTAAATTTAGCCAGTAATGTAAAACACGGATTCCACCATCTAGATGAATAGCCAAACCCATATCCCTAGACCCCTACAAGAGCGGCAAGTAACCCTACCAATTTTATAGTTAGGATACCCGGTCTCGACTCCTCGAGAGGGTGTCCCACTGGACTCTACAACCCGGTTACTTGTGCTCCCAGCCTTGGGTCTATCCTAATGCAGAAAAGTAAATAATATACATCAATGGTGACATCATCCTCAACCCGGAAGTGCCCCAATAAAAGAATATTACATACATATTTTACATGAATGAAAATGAAAAAACTCTCATCTCACATAAACCCCCGGCAATTCATTCTCGACGATCCAATAAATCATATCACCAGTAACACATAACATCTCATGTCATCAACATAAGTAAATATGTGTATCCCGAATTTCTTTGACATATAGCAACGAGATCGGGATACCCCATATATTACACTTACGGTCGCAGAAAAGAAATGGAAAACTACAATAATTAGAATCCGTATATCCTAAGAAATCATAAACCCGGAATATCTAATATTCCAGATTTCATGCCTAACCTATAAACCATGTATTTTAGTCTCAAATTGAAAACACTTTTCAATTACTTTAGTGGGGTAATTCAATAGGATTCCCGACTACATTATTGAATACTCGTCGGAAACTTTAGCTGATGGCTGCACCCCCGATACCGTCGACGAAGTGCACTAAGGAGGAACACCATGGCCGCAAGCACCCGAGCGGGTGCTTTTGGCAACGGGGTTCTCCTACAGTCACTTGGTCGTGGCTATGGGGCGTGGCTGCCTACTAGAGTTACCCGGCGAGCGTTCGCGTACAATACGCGATTACGACGGAGTTTGATCCGAATCAAAACTCCGTGGCAACCGATTAACCGAGACTAAAACACTAGATTTACAATATACTAATTAGTTTTCATAAAACTAATTAATCTGGATTCTAAATATTGTATCACATATCATTAAGATCTATACAACGTTAAACATTTCGATCGGTTTATCAAACTTCCATAAATTTCAGAGACCTCAACAACTTGAGAAGCATTAAAAATACCCAGAAACTGCTAAATGAAACCAGAGAGCAGCAAAAGAAAAATGGACCCACAATTCCACAAAACGCCGGTGGAACCGCGGCTAAAGAAGGGTTTTTACGGCGGTTACACGGCGCTTTAGAGGAGTTGGGGCTCCAAATTTCTTGGGGCTCCATAGAAACCCCTGCACGATTTTTTGGATATTTTTAATTACGAAAATTTGAAAATTTGAAAAAATCGACAAAAACTTCACTAAAATGCAATTTCGTAAACCGATCGAACACTTTAACGTCGTAATGACCTTTCCTAATATTCTAGCTTGGCTCTGATACCATGAAAGTCTAGCCCGGCACCACCATGTGGTTTTGCTAGCATCAAGAATGCCAAATTTTAAAAAATTTAGGTGCTAAGTTTGATTAGACAAGATCTTAAATCGAAGATTAGGGTTTACTATGTGATGATATGGAAACTAAAGAGAAGGAAAGAGCATACAACCTTTGATGATCGTGTCTTTCTCTTCTAATGCTCCGGGTTGTGGTCCACGCGACTCCACTAGGCTCCACTTCGAGTTTGAACGAGCCTCCTTTCATGATCTTCGCACCGAAGAAGATCCACCTGAAGTCCCTCTAGCTCAAGCTACCTATTCACTAAAATATTTTTAGCGAAGGAAACAAGCTATACTTGATTGCTAGTCAAGTGTAGGATGATGAAGTAAGGGTTTGGTTTAGCTCACTAGGATTTGTCTTGAGCCATATGATTCACATCACATGTGAGGATTTATGGCTCAAGCAAGAGGAGAAAGAAGATAATGGGAGAGAGCTAGAGAAAATGAACACTAGAATGGCTCTCATGCTTGAACTCACTTATTCAAGCTTGAAATTATTTGCAATAAAAAATTGCAACCATGCTTGAATAGTTAGTCAAGACAAATAAAATATAGATAATAACCATACTTTGCCCAACCCTCCAAAGTTTCCCCATTTTACTTTTCATTTTCTATTTTCACAAAATAGAAAATCCTACCATGCTTCATATAATAATATATATATAAACATATATATATATATCATATATATATATATATATATATATATGTATATATTAGGGTTATCTAGCGCGACAGAAAGGTTTCGGGTGGCATCGTCCATGCCGTTTTCAATTTTTTTGCCGTACTAAAGAACCCTAACCATAGAATCTTAACTAGAGATTTAGACGAACTATCAATGCAAACAACTTTACATCTGAGTGAATGAGGAATACAACCTTTGTAGAATGGTCCTTCACTTCTAATGCTCCGTGTAGTACTCCCTTTGCTCCATGTAGTGAACACCCGAACTCTAGTAAGGGTTCACAAGAAGAAATGAACAAGCTTGCTCGAAGTCTTCGAGGAAGAAGATGATCTACGTCGAGGAGACTCAAGCTCATGCTATCTCTTTACTAATGGTAGATTAGTGAAGCAAACACGCTAAACTGAATGGCTAATATAGTAGAGGATGATGATGTAGGAATTGGGTTCACTTTAGATTAATTTTTCTCACAATATTTCATCACCTTGAGAAAAGCTAGAAAGCTTTTTCATGAGGAAGAAGAAGATGAAGTGGATATGAGAATGAAACTTATGAGGTGAGAATAGCAACCATGGGTGAGTTAGTCTCATACACTAACTCATGTAAAGAATAAACCATGGCTAACAATAATAGTTAGGTTAATAAATATCTACAAGTAAAACAAAGTTAGTGGACTAAGTCAATGGTTAGCATAAGCTTCTCCAAGCTTCTAGCCATGACAATTTCCATCTAATTTTGATTATCTTTTAAATAAATAAAACACTTCATTATATCAAGCATGGTGTGAATCTCATACACCCATGAAGCTTGTGGCATCAAGCATGACACAAAAATATGTCCATTAATATATATCACATATATGCTAAAGCACTAAGTGAGTAAGTGAAATGTTTAGTGAGCAAATATTAGTTAATGTAACTTAATATATCACATATATAATTATACATTAAATTACTAAATCAACACTTGATTTAATAATCCGGCTATATTACATACAACCGACTAATATCATATGTAACAACTTATCGAATCAACACTTGATCCAATAACCCGTCTATATCACATATAACCGACCGATATCACGTATAGAGAGAATAGAATGCGGTATCAAATACAGTCATTAATCTCGGTCCCGCACATAACACATATGTGCTCCTACTCTATTTCGCATGAACCAGGAAACCTCTGTGTAAGACTCTAAAGACCCGTCAATACGCCGGTGGTAGGTGATGATCATATCGAACACCCACAAGCCGCAAGCGGTCTGCTAAACGTAACGGCCACCCGGGTATTGAGCGATCAGAAGATCAACAAGCAAGCTTTCTCATACTCCAGCGAATCCAATCAGTAATACTACCGTAGAGTCCGGTCTCATCGTCAGACTTGTCGCATATCACAGCCTAGGGGTGGTATAACATCATACCCCAATAGCCTGATAAGTCATGCCGATGCAAGGTCCATAACGGTTCTAGAAACTACTGATAACACTTACCAGTAGATCTCAGCAACCCTAGCCAGGGATTTCCTGTTATGGCCAATCAAGCATAGCGCAACATCAACCCCCAATACCGGGAGAGACGAAATCCCCTCCTATCGCTCATTGCCTCCATGTGACTCGGGACTGTACCCAAAAACTACCGTTTTGCACGATCTCTTGAACGTGGTAAGGTGGAAATCAAAGCACAGTGAGAATCACACAAGACTCTATGACGATCTTGGGTCGACAGACTAACATGTACCAGTGTCACCAGAGAACTGCTATCTGACGATAGGTATAATACCATCTAGGAGATCTCGGCGAGTCCTTCTAGTGTACCTAGTCTCCACTGAGCACCTGTATACCTTCTCTTATGTCAAACTCCAATGGATATGGGATCATTCATCGCCCATCATATGGGTCGTGAAGCATATAAGCTAGTTTACTCTGGAATATCGATGTCCCGTCTCGATACTCACATGACTAGGAACAATTGAAGGATGCACTTACCGACTACCATTGCCTCACTACTATGATCTGCATCATGATCCTGGTAGTCAAGTACTCATCCTAAGGGCTTTATCAACATGTAATAGAGAGACAATAAGCGTACATGTTAAGATAAAGTGCAAACAGATAGCATACTATCTTGTCGAGCAAGAAATTCCTCCCTATATATGTCCAAGCATCCACTACAATATACATCACATGTACAGTAATGGCCTCTAGGGCATTGTCACGACCCGAAAATACGGAACATGACCGGCACTTAAACTACGAACGTCTCGAGGCGTACGTAATCTAAGTAAACCGAAAACCCAGAAATCCAAACCAAGAAAATAGTAGAGTGCAGGAAAAACCAACTTAAAGCAAGTAATTTCAATAGCATAAGCCGAATTATGCGGTTTTAAAAACATAAAAAATTTACTGAAAATTTCGGCAGAGTCTCCTTTGTAAATACTGGCCTCCAAACGGGATACAACATGAATAGTATACGAAATCAAGAAAAAGGCATCCCCAAGCGGGAGCTAGCTCTTCGTCAATCGACGGCCATAACCACACAAACAATATAATATACAACGCCAATGGCGAGGATCAAAACTCAAAAGGAAACTCAAAACCACCAGAAATATAACGAGCGACTCTAAGGTCGAAAGAATAACCAACACTGGTCTCTATCTCAATAAATACATGTTTGGTTGATGGAACTTCTAGATACAACAGAATAATGATATACAAGATATATAATGGGGGTATGATACAAGTAAACCCACCTACTAGCAAATCACCCGAATGAAACTGAGCCCGCAAGCCGTAAAGAAACCTGTACGGCAAATCTGCAAGAAACTGGGGCACAACGGGGGTGAGTTGCCAACTCGTGAATAGAAAAACATCTACGCACAGAAATCGCATAAATAACGCAACCTAGGTCAATGATCATAATATATCCTCAAATATATGTATAACAGGCAGCCTATGACAATGTCTAAGGTAATATCTAACCCGAGTATAATTTCATGTGCCCGTGTCAGTGCCTCAGGTAGCAATATATCATATGAATGAGGTATGAATGCATGAAACAGAATACATGTAAATGAAGAAACTGTTTTCATAAATTAGTGAGATTTCCTTCGTATTTTTAAACTTAGGTATCATAATGAAATCAGTATCAACAGTGTCTAGCATCGACACAAAACATAAATCTCACTGTATCGAAATATCAATGTCTCAAGCTCAATATCTAGGGCGCCGTCAGTCCGGACCGGCCCCTACCATCCATCTCAAGACCACGACGGTATCCTCCGGATATCCGACGCGTCGGGTAATATCACCGGTAGGTAGTGCTCCCCAGCCAGGCTCAACGTCAACACCACATTCCTCTTGCCCCGGGATACCATACCGGGTCCACCATGTACCCGTGACGGTTCCTCCACTCCTCGACACGGATCTCTAAAACCACAGCAAACTCATGGTGGACGACACTTTACATCACTAGAAAACCGCAACATTTTATATTTTAAAAGATCATAAGTTGTAAATTTTGCGGCTTTCCCCGAAATCCAGAAATATCATAAATCTCAAGAAATCATCACAAGTGCATATGTAAATCATAATGAATGCATATGGTATCAATAACCAAGTTGCAATGTATGATTAATAAACTAGGTATGTAAGGCAGGCAGGTACACTAATATCAGATCAACTACTAACTAACAAGCTAAGTCAAGCAAATATATTCTCTAAAGTGTACGTGACATGGCAATTACCGATGAAGATGTGTGTGAGCCGGCAAGTAGGTGTACGTGGTACATACGCATCATCGGTAATGGTGCTGGTGTCCTAACATCATGATATTAATAATGGAATATGCAGCACAATAAGTATGCGAGGCAGAGCGAACAGCAATAATGTGCGGGAGCTGAATACTAGACACAACGATAACTAATCTGCAATAATCTATAAAAGTCCTACAAATGGTGCCTTTTGAAATAACACGAATCATGGGGTTTTGAAAATAGGGGCTACGGTGTTTTTATGAAGAGATACGTCGTTTTTGAAATATCCGTAGATTCCCTTGAGCTGTCTTTAAAAATGCCCACGATTCGTTAGTTTTTTAAATAGGTAAGAAGTCTAATCTAATCTAACAACTACACTAAACTATACGGCTGAACTAACAAGCTGAACTACAGGTAATGAAACCGCCTATCATCTGAGTAGATACATATACATACCTGTATATGTATAGTCGGTGATCCCGCCTCAATAATATCATATCCGATACCATATCTATAATCAGGCTTCCCAAGTCAAGAGTGCGGATCAATCATCAATATAGCTCGTACGTAAATCCGTCGTACGGCATCCCAATCTGGGTACGGGTCAAAGTCACATCAATCACACTATTCATTTGGTATCTTCTTTATCAAATATCATGATCCGGAATAATGTCCTACGTCTAGTACAATATTGATGCCATCTATGTATGCAAGCGGGTGTAAGAATTAGTACGTCAGAAGACCCGCTAAAACATCATGTCGTATCTCAATACGAACCAAATCACGTCACCGATCTCCTGGCCTCAAGCCCAATCTCATCGACTCATCTAAAATTCCAAATACTATCCTCAAATCCAGTATATGAACACATAGTCCCATACCCATGTGAACACATAAATATATATTCACATACACGCACATATGAAATAAGGAATGTATGCAGGAATGTATGTGTGTATGTGTAGTGCAACACTACCCTAGGGTTCGCAACACTAAAGTAATCCAACACGCCAATATCCATCCTAAGCATCGTTATTAATCCCAAATAACATATAATAAAAGTTGGTGTGTATACGCATCCGTATACACCACCAAGGACTGCGGGGGTGCTATACGCCATCCACCCGACTTCTCCCCGTAGATATAAATCTACTCACCTGGTCCTCGCTAGCCGGTGCCGACGTCGCCACGCGCTTGCTTGTCGTCTCGAAGTCCACATGGGGGTACCTACATATCATAACGCACCATATCTCATTAAAATCCGACTCATGATCAAAACGACGCACGAATCCCACATAGGTCAAAACCTATGGTTGCTTTCACAAATCAACCCAAAAACCCTCGACGTCGGGGTACAAACGCCAAACCATCGAGAAAAACCTAAATACACTTATTTGCACATTCACGAACACTAATTTTAATATAAACTAGGTTGAAACTCACAAAACCGCCAATTTCACTCAAAAAGTCATTTTTCCGAAAATCTAGCAAGCACAATTCGCCGTTTTTGTACAAAACACGATATTTAAATGAATGTAGCGGCCAATATATTTATTAACTATCTTAAATAAGTCATAAAAACCATTTCCATAATTTAAACTCATAAATTTGCATAATTTCCAAAATCCTAGTTTGCAAAATATCAAATTTAACACCCTTTAAAGCAAAATTCACAATTCATCAATTAAGCTTCGTTTTGCATGAACCAAAGTCATTAAACCACTCATTATAATAGTTATAATGACATGAACACTTAATTATATTTTAATCTAAGCATTTGATAATTTTTCAAAAACTCTAGTTAGCAAAAACAAAACTTAATTTAGACATTTCCATGCAACAATATGAAATTTAACTACTAAATTACTTTCTACAAATTCTAAGATGGTAAGCTACCCATCACAACCATACACCAATTCACAATAACCTAACTTGCATTCAAACCCTTTTCTTGAATTCCAAAACGTGCAATTAAACTCACATATCCAATAACACTTAAATAAATTAGCTTAAGAAATTAGTAACAATTTAAGCAACAAAAATGTTTAGAAATATACCCAAAAGCATATGAAGATCCACAAGCATCCATGGCACTCCAAAATGCTCTCTTTTCACAAGGATCCATGCTTGAAATGCTAAGGAATAATGGGTAAGTGTTGGATTTGGAAAAAAGCTTTGAAATTGTATGGATTTTGAAGCTTTTTATGGATTCTTGAAGCAAAAAAATGGAGTGAGAACTTGGGGGAGGGGGCTGCTGCTCTATGGATCAGTTTCGGCCAGATTTGAGGGGGGGTGGGTGAGTGAGGAGAGAGAGTGAGGTGGGGAAAGTTGTTTCAAGTCAAAGTCAACTCAAAATATATCATTTTCTACTCTTTTCTTTTCTTTTCCTTTTCTTTCCTTTGCAAACCAAGTGGGGAAAAAGTGAGGGCTGCTGAATTTGGCTAAGGGGAGGAGTAAGTGGGGGTGTGTGGGTGTGGGCACGGGTGTGGGGTGATGAAAAATGATAAATACAATACCCCAAACATCCATTTACGCTAAAAAAAGCCTTTTTTCTTCAATAATTTCTAAACCGTTTTGGCAAATGATTTCGTTCCAAAAACCACATGATAAATTTTTATTTAATATTTTATGATGCACAAAATTTGTTTCAACTCATTACAATTTGTAATTTTCCCTAATTAAATGTATTAGTGACGGCTTAAAATAATAATAAAATAATATTTTTTTTCAGAAAATTTGAAATTTCACCAGCGGCTCAATAAACACCAAATAATAGCAATTACATAGCTAGAATATGTATATTTAATTTTTTAATAAGATATTTGTATTTTGACTTTTTACAGAAAACACCTTCATTTTACCGATTTTCCGAAATTTCACCGAAACGATTTTCAAAACGCTACAATCTTCCCCCCTTAAAGAAATTCGGTCCCCGAATTTAAATTCAACTCCCCCAATTACTAAAACATCTAAGAAAAACCATCAAGTCGTCGGGGCTCCGAAATTGTAAATACATAAAACAAATCGTAGCGCAGCGCATGCGCTTGAAAAATGAGTATATAACTCAAATCAAAACTCCTCCAAGCATCCCGCGATCATCGGAGTCGTGGAGAAGACATCAATGCCAAATCCAAATCAAAACCAATATGATATAACTCGAAACTATAAATGTAAATATCGAATCTACATCTGTAAGTATCTGAAGGAAATGCATGCCAAATCTCTTTAAGTCGCTGTGCAACGCGTATAACACTGCACAGTGGCGGACGTCTACCATAAGAAAATAACTATATACATATATACTTTTGTTTGAAATGTACGTTCCGCCGTTTTGGAAACAATTTAGAAGGGTCTCCTTGTTTTAAACATTTCGTGTCATATCAGACACGTAGGTAAATACTGAGGCTATAGCTCGCTTTTTGGAAATCCCTTCAATAATTATCAATGCATGCAAAATGTATTCAGGTACTGTCCTCTGACTAGTCCTGCTCAGTACGAAAACACATAGCAATATCATAAAAACGTACTGCTCTATACGAAATCAATCCAAAAATATGCACATGAATGCTATGTGCGTCTGGTGCGCACGGAAATCAAAATCCATGAATGTGCCATACATGCGCACAGAAACAACATCTAAGTGCATCGGGTGTGCACGAAATATCTGTCGTAGGCAACATGTGTGCCTGACAGCAAAATCAGGTGCATCTGACATGCACAAAAAAAATCTCGTTTTAGTGCCTCTGGTGTGCACCAAAATCACCCTTCAAAACATGCGCCCAACATGCGCGAAAATCCAATTCAGGTGCATCCATCGTGCACGAAATCATGAAATCCAATATCAAGCGCCGAATGTACGCAAAATCAATCAGGTACACAAGGTGCACAAAACAAATATCGAGTATCACAATCGAAATCGAAGTCCAGTGCATTTAAGTGCACAAAAGGCGTATCACTGCACTGCAAGCATATATAAACTATACAGAGTGCAGGAACGAAATCGCATGCGTGCATATACACAAAACCAACTCAACTGTTTAAAACCGTAAAATCACAAACATGTGAAACTAAAGAACGAAAACGATATCAAGTGCAACACTGTGCAAGGATCGTAAATCCTCAATCATCAAAATCAAATCATACGAATAAATCACCCAAAACATCGTAATCAATAATGGCGGAATAGTACTGCTCAAGCGCATCCTCTAAGAATCTCGGCAACTGTCGCGGTCACTAGTGGGACGTCTCGTCGATGATCATGAACTCTGGCCTGCTGGTGTGCGTAACCATGACAACTCCTGGGTCAAGGTCTTCACTGTGAATTACCAATCTTTCGGTCCATCGGCTCATCGGCCCTGTCAGGTGTGCTAACGGGGACGATTCCGTTCTGGCACTTCTCTGGTCATCTCTTGGTCAATCATCGCGACCACTCGTAAGACAGCATATCACTGGCGTCGGCCTCTGGCTCTCTGAATGTACGTGACACATCTGATCCTGGGTGCAAGTATAATTGCAGCAGTGTCCTGGAAGGAATCCTGCTCACGGTCTCTTCCATGTCTCGTCTCAGCCAACTGTCCGGAAGTCATTGTCCTTTCCTATATCTGCATCTTGCTCTGGAACGACTGCATACTCATCGCGACTCCTTCTGGAAGGTAAGTCCAAGTACCATGCCTCGGCATGCGCATCGCCTCTCTGATGTCGGCGGAGTGGAATATCATCTCATCTTGATCTGGTGTGAACCTCTTACTCCACTTTTCTCTAATGTCGTCGGCTTTGGACTCGTCTCGTCGCGGCTGCATGGACTGAGCTCCAACGACTATCCTCGTATCTGGAGTCTCCCAAGAATGCGTCTCACCACCTAGCATCCGATTGAAGTCGAACCATTCGATCGATTCGTCAAAACCTCATAATCCCCTAAGAGCTCAACCTCTTGGGCACAGTTTAATAGTATCGAATACATACCACAGCATCGGTGGTCCAGCCGTAGAAGGGCAAACCCAAGCCTCACTAATGGCGCCGTAGAACTGCCGCAAACCCGAAGGTTCAAAGGCTTTCACACGGTCATTAAGTCGAGTTAGGGTTTCATTCTTCTAGAGGGACCATAGAATTGCCTGCATGTCTTTCCGACTACTTTAAACTTGGATAAATAGGTTTCTGACATTCGATCGTCTCTGTCGACTCCCAACTCCTCCGCGTGAAGTCGTCTCTAGCTGGAATCAATCTATCTGATGACCTCGCATCGGGGTAAGCGAACGAACCACCTGTCCTAGTCATTCATCATCGGGTGACTAGCGACCTTCTATCATCTATTCGTACAACTCGCCCCGCCATAGTTCCAACATATGGGGCGATATCTCGTCGCTCGCAGCAGCAACTGGCTCGCTCGTCTGCACGCTGAACAGTGCCTCAATCATCAGGAGTAAGCAACACACCAACGGTCATCAAAATCTGGCTGGCCTCTATCATTGGCTCAATTCTCTAGTGTCGATCAGCACCTCCGAGTAACCTCATGAAGGCGATCCGCCAAACGCTCGTGGCGCGGAAACACAGTAAAAAGACACATCTCTGCAATCGTGTTGTAGGTGCACGGCGGCTCCCCGGCCGTCAATCCGACGCCGGAATGCGGAAGCGGTGAAAAACTTTAATTTTGCGGACTTAGCAAACCGGCACCACCGCGCACTAAACATCCGGATCGTAACCATTAACAAGTCTAAGCTAACTACAAGATAGGGATGAGAAGTATACCGACAGATCCGAGTCCTCCGGTCTTCTCGTCGTCGTCCCGACCTCCTGCGGAATGTCCCGTCTCCTCCTCGTCGCCGGAAGTGCACCACATCGCCTACATCGTTTATGGGCTCCCACCTCAATGCCGAGGCCACTCGGGCACGAAGCCGGCTACTCGAAGTGCCCAAGGTTCGCTGTAGAATATGTAGTACTCAAGTCTCACTTTGGGGTAGTGGAGGTTGCCTTTTGGTGGAGGGATGATACAAGGAGTTTTTCTTGGGAATTTTGGTGAAGAAAATGACATGATATCAACCAAAATCACCCCATCAAAAGTTGGGACAGCCCCCCTTGTGAAGTGGCCGGCCATGCTAGAGAGGGGAAGGGAAGAATGAGAGTGAAGCCAAAAATGAGAGAGTCATTCTCATATCTCCAACAAGAGAGAGAGAGAGGAAAGTCTATCATGCAAAAGGGAATGATCACAAGGTAAACTCAACACTCAACACCACCATCATCACCTCACAAAGTCCAACCATCATGAACCATGATGACTCAAAAAGTCATGCCATCATGAAGAAATCAAGTCAAAGGATGGTGCACATCATGAAAGCCATCATGATGCAACAAGATGCAAAGAACCCCTTCCACTAAAGCCTATTTGCAACAATGCAAATAAACCCTCCTCCACCAATCTTCGGCCAATGAACGATACAAAGGAAATCGGCCGAAACTAAAAGCAAACTGGCAACTCCAGAAAACTGGTCCCGTAATAAATTACAGGAAAACCCCGATACTGTGCATACACACCCGCATCTGTATTTCGACCGAAATACAAATGCAGTGAGACAAAGTCTACGTTGTACTATACTAGAATCCGGCTTATACCAAAACCGGGTAGTAATATCTGTTCGATCCTGATCCGTGCAATACCGCACGTATCTGATCGAACCCTGCCATATCCCATACGGCCTATAGTACAAACTGTCCGATCCTGATCCGTACAAAACCGCACGTATCTGATCGGACCTTGCCATATCTCCATACGGCCTCTACAACCTTTCGCCCGAAAGCTGAGTAACTGAATGTGGGGGACTCTAAAGACTCGTCAATACTATGGCTGTGGATTTAACCACCAGCACGTCAGAGGTATAAGCCAATACGTGACGGGCCACCAGCTATTGAACAAAAGGGACGTCGATGAGCGAACTCATCCTGACACCCTACTGAGCCTGTCAGTGATAATATCCGTGCAGTCCGGTCCGTTCGTCTATGAGCATCGCATGGCGGGCCTAGGGGGTTGGTAAAAGTCAGACCCCCAAAAGCGGTATAAGTCATGTCGGAGTGTAGCCCAGAACACCCTGAGATACTACTGGAATACCTACCAGTAAATCTCCTTGCCTCGGCCGAGGGCTTTTTGTAATGGCTCTCCTAGACACAGCACGACCTCACCCCCAATACCGGGAGAGACGAACCCCTGAAGATACGCTCACTGCCTCCATGTGGCTCGGGACTGTACCCAACTAAAACCTGTTTGCACGACTCCTTTGAGCCGTGGTAGGGTAGTAATCAAACTACAGTGGGAACTCACACGAGACAAATGACGATCCCCAGGTCGATGAACTAACCTGCACACATGTCACCTGGGAACTGCCATCTGACGTCTGGTATATGACCAACTGGCATGTTCCCGGCGAGTCCTGTCCAGTGTACTCATAACCCAATGATCACCTGTATACATCTTAGGTGATCCAACTGACACCAGTGGCTTGTGAGACCGGCCACCACCCCTCGTCGGGGTCTCGACTGTATACACTAGTCTACTATGGAGTATCGATGCCCTGTCTCGAAACTCACACGACTAGGGACCATTTAAGGATATGCTTATAGACAACCAGCTCCCACGTATATGATCGCCCTCATACTGCTGGTGGTCAAGCATAGAATCCTAGGGGCTCTATCAACGTGTAATAGCGACGTGTCAGGTCACCTAAAACAGTACACGATGATAAAGGTAAACCAGATAGCATACTATCATCTCGAGTGAGACTGTCCTACCGGGATAGGTCCTCCCTCAATCATTGCAATCACGTGCCTGTGATCCAATAATTGACTCTGAGGGCACTATCTCCAACAATCTCCCACTTGCACTCAAGGCTAATTATTGCGATGTCGCATACTCACAGCCTGTGTGATATCGAACATCCAACTCCTCTACTAGTCAGTCTCACAAATCCCGTTTGTGAAACAATTGCGGTCGAGGAATAGCCTCAGTGAGTGGATCCGCCTGGATGTCTCTTTCTATGTCTCTCTATATCTCAAGTTCGCGGAGAAACCCATCTCCCGAAATGAGCAATACCTGTCTTAGAATGTGTCTGGATGTCTGATGGGACATAGCTCATAAATGAACTCCAAAACCAAACTTCTTAGACTGTATCGTCAACTGAACTTAATCAGTATCCTGCGCCATGCCTCCCTCAGTATTGCCTTGGACCACCTGTCCAAAATACTGCCCTTCATCAGAAGGAAAACTATAACTCTGACAACCTCCTTGTCGTCCATGTCACCTTGGAAGCCTGGAATGATAACTGTCTCCCGAATGAGGCTGTCGTTATCATATCCCTAGAACATCCACTTATGTTCTAAAACTGCTTCCGACTGTTTCTCCAGGATTGGATCATTATCAACTTATTGCATCTACTGCAAGAACAACATCTGGTGTGGTACTTGACATCTCATGATTGACTCAATTGCCTGAGCAAGTGATCTGCCAATCATGCACGTCCCTCTCCCCTTTAGTCTGTAAGACACCTTTAGAGAGGGTGACTCCATTACCTGCAGGTACACTACCGTGCCAGGAGTCGTCCATTCTAAATACTCTTAGAATGCTGTCTAAGTACCCTGATTGGGAAACCACCCAAATCTAGATCTAAAACCATAGATCTAGTAACCAGTATGTCTGACATAAAATCCATTTCTTTTGTGGAGAAACCACCGTGTGACGACCAAAGTATAACCGATTGTAGTATAGGAGTTTCCTTTCCTACTCTGTGTATGTCATCCAAATACCAGGATATCACACCCTACTACCTTCTCAACAGATCCATCCCCTATTCTGATGAAGTCAAACCTATGACTGTCACGTCAGAAATAGATGATCTATCTCCGCTACATCTGCTTTAGTCTATAAATAGACATAAGCTACCTGTCCACCAATGCTTCCGCTGCTCCCACTGACTACGACAACCCTCTGGCAGAGTGATATAGACGTACACTTCTAAAACTAGTTTAGAACGATGCTATACTCATCCTCCCACCGGGTCTCGCAGCCTGGAACAGCAGCAATGGTAATTGTGGGTAAACAAGAACTTCCCTGTCACCGTCCTTGAGGCCACCGTAGTACTTCTCGGGTGCCTGAAGTTACCCACCTTATCTGCGGAGTGGCCAATAGAATGTCAATCCAGATTGAATCTTTAGGTTCCTTATCAAATCTTCAGTAATCGTTTGTGGTTCTGGAATCACTTCCAGTTCTACCATACTCCCCCTACTGTTTTCTGAAAAAATCCATTTTTAATTAAAACTGTGGCGAGTCTAGAACAATATTTCTATTGTCCATCCAGATGGTAGAAAGTCAACCCTCGTCATAGCTTGGGTCAACCCACAAACAGCCATTACAGAAACGTGCATTGAGTCATCCAGAGTCTGGTTTTAATCATAAGCCGGACAACTCCCCGTACCTTAACATCGTTAAGATATGAACTGTTCTATATCCAATATAGAACCAGAGGCACTGATTTAATTGAACCAGATTCAAATCATGCAGCTGTCTCCAGCGCATGACAACTAAATGGAAGGAGGCTGATCAGCGTTACTCAACTTAGGAATGCTTCCAATTATGAGTAACCTGAGAGAGAAGCAAGTTCTCTTCATCATTACTAGCAACTGAATACCATACACAAGTATCTACATCTTCGATCACTTTGAAGAATCCCGATACTTGCAATATCTGGTTCTCTACTTTATTCAAATACCTACTACTTCTCAAAATTCGGACCCTGTGTTTCCACGAAACACCTGTCTAAAAACTAGAGAAGTCATAAGTAAACCGAATATAGTACGAGGACCAACCCCTTTGTCCTGATGGACCCTGGACAACATACAATACTCTGTATAAGTCCCTTGAGTCTGATAACTCATTCACTGTGTGCGTAGGTTGAAAACTGTACTTATGGTTAAGAAGAATTACACCGCTTTTTAATGCTCCTTACCTAACCATCCACTGATATAGGTAAATGCCGTAGACATAATTTCAGAAAGGTATATCTCACTCTTTGAAAATAGACGTACAGATATATCAATTTGAAATTGGTGCATAAAAGCGGATATTCAAAACCAAATATTTGCCGACCGGCAAACAACCCAGGTGATTTCCTCAAATATCATCGATTACAACGAATCCCGATATAATGAGGATGATCACCCAATTCACAATAACCTACTCCCACTCATCATCTGTAAAACCATATAGATGTGAGAATCATACCTGGTAAATACATACCCTGGAGCAAGTGTCTAATCGGGAAATCAGTTTTCCTTTAACAGTACACAGTGAAACTGAAACATTGAAATGTCTCGATGGGGTATCCTGGTATTCCTAGTAATGCCTCTTCCATTATCCAGATTCACAACTGTAACCGTGTAATTCTTTGCCACCTCTCCAAATCCCTTCATTTGTCTTTAGCCTTACCTTCTGCACACCCCTTTAGGCCAAATGGTTTTCTTCCTTCCCTACCGTTCGGCACCAGCCTATGGTTTGGAAGAAGACTATCCAATAAGCATAATGGGTGTACTGTCCCAATCCTAGGAACACTCGCAATGCGAGAGAAGGTGAAGATAAAAGACACCTGAATAAATCTTATTCCTATTTCTCCTGAACCAGAATCCATCCCCGAACCTGGAACAAGTTCTTTCGAGTTCGTATATAACCATACGATGGAGTATCCAATAAACTGTGGATCTTCGTAGTGATACGGAGTGTCCCTGGAGAAATGCAAAGGTGATTTTAGGATTGGCGAAGGAATACTTGGTTTGGTCGTGAATATCTGTTGCAATTTACTTTGCCTTCTTACTAATCCCTTGCTTTGTCTTAACTTAATACCTTATGTACACCATCGTTATGCTAATTGGTTTTCTTCATTCCCTACCGGTCGGCACCAGCCTAAGGTTTGGAAGAAGACAATCCAATTTGGGTAATAGGTGTACTACCCCTAAACGAAGGAGTACTCGTAACCTGAGAGAGGGTAAACGGAAAAAGACAACTGAATAGTCCTATCCGTTTTCTCCAGAACCGGAAACCATCCTCGAATAAATCCCTTCGATTTCGTATCTAACCATACGATGGTTTTGTCCAATGGAAGTGGACGTTCGTAGTAAAACAGGGTGTCCTGGAGAAAAGGGTAAAAGTAGTAGTGGCAATGAGGTTCGCAACTCTGACAATCCAAAAGCCAGTGTTTAAGAAGGTTCGGTCAACTTGGTCACTGAGTCATAGTCATAGGGTCGGGTCAATGGTCGCTGCCAAAGAGAGAGAGAAAAGAAACACTCAGCGTGCACTCTAACCTAGATCAGAATGGTTACCAATTTATCTAATCTGGAAACCTCCCACTGTACCGTCAAATTCTCCTCCAAACCTGAAAGAAGAATTAGTCGGGATCACCCGAGGAGTAAACTAACTCATCAGTGGGAATCGGGATCCAACTATCATCGCATGATAACGTGACGGAATCCGCTCACATCATCACACTCTAGAAGGTATGCGCATATCTGGCAAGTTTCAGTTCTTTTGAAACTCCCGACGTGATTTCTGCCCCATGCTCTTATGACCTTGACTTTGGCCAACAAATCATAAGTCACATGTCAAGTTCTACCCGTCATTCTCCAGGTTGATTCGAATCCACCCGCACAAGCCCTTGACTTTGGCCAACAAGGCTATACGACTGTCCCAAACCAACGCATCTATCTATGCTGCATATAAATAACCAACAGCTACCAAACACTGTGCCTTGACTTTGGCCAACAAACACAGCTTGAATACTATTGACTACCCATATGAAACGACGGAGGGCTACGAATGGTTTCTGGCGAAAACCTTTAACGTAAAGAACTTGATATCGTCGAAGGAACGGATAGCTTTTTTTAAAATATAGTGACGAAAACCTTCGCTAAAGAGGTCACTCCCGGTGAAGGGATCTCGGCTCTTTCCCCGTAGAATGGGGTGCAGGATATTCCAAATGAATTCCGCGATGCAAAGAAAAAGTAATCGGCTATAGTGAAGTTAATGCCCTGACGCAAACTTTTTGTCCAAGGGGTCACTCCCGGTGAAGGGATCTCGGCCCTTGCCTCGTCGACTGAGGAGCAGGATATTCCAGCTGAATATCTCGATGCAAAACAAAAGCGAACATCCTTGCAATAACAGCTTTTAGAAAAGTGTTCCAACAACATCAGATTAGGTTTGTTTTTAACTTGCATTGATCTGAATCAATGCAGTCCCATCAATTGATCACACCAAAAAGAACGAAAATATACTGATGTACGTATATGCCATCCGCATTCGCCACTGGGTCCCGTCATTACCCGTTAGGTTAGCTAACTAACGACAGAGCGGGGACTGGACTAGCGCGGATGTAAAACATATACAACATCTACTAATATATATACCAATATATTATATTTCGCTCAAGGCGTGAAAAGAAATGCAACAACACAGAAATGTACAGCATCACAGAACAATACAGATATCTGGGATCCCCGGGTTTCACAGAGCCACTGCTGAAACCCGACGTTCCCCTGGTCGTGTGGATAGCCTGTGCAATGAAAACCTAGACCCCTACGGGCGCGGCAAGTCACCCGCCAAAACCTGAAGCGAGGCAGCCCCCTTCAGTACCGTGAATGGACCACCCTGCACTTCACGGAATCCGGCAACTTGGGCACCCCTCCTGGGTCAACCTGTACCCCTTACGAGTGCGGCGAATAGCCTGCCAATCGTAGAGTCAAGCCCCCTCCGTCTCAATGCCATGAGATGCGGGCTTGTTGCCCTCCAGAACCCGGCTATCCGTGCATCCCTCCGCGGGGTAATCCTAGTACAGAAAGTAAAATATACATACAACGGGTACATCGACCGCAACCAGGTCGTGCCCCAAAAGAATAATACAAACAGGCAGTGACGGCAGTCCACATGTCGGACGCTCGCCCCGCAATATCAAATGTACATAATACAACCACAACAGTACTAGCATTGCATCCAGGCTATCCCCCACGACCGATCCGCAACATCACAGCATAAACATAGAACATCAACGTGAAAATCACGTTCGCAAATCCGTCTAACCGGGCTAAAGCAGTTAGAGCGGATTTACCGATCAAGTGACATTCACGGTCGCAGATATAATGTAAATACTGTGAAAAATGTGTTTAAAATTTTCCGATTGATCAAATAATTAACAAGTGGGCCCCAAGCAATACTGTAGTACTCACAGAAATAATTGGCCCAATTTTAATATTCCAAAACCCCAATTTTAACCCCAGAAGGACACTGTAGAAATTTGGTGCAGCCAACCCATGATTGCGCGGCGGAACCGCGGCCCAAAGGGGGTTTTGGCCGCGGTTCCGTGCTCCCATCTACGAATTACTGCATCGAATTTTTACAGCACCCTTAGAATTTCCTGTACATCACTATTTTACAACCTGAAAAATTTTTCGACAATGAAAATTTTCAACAGAAAACTGATGCGAGCAAAAATGTGAATTTTGGAGTTTTGGTCTATCGGAAAATGCAAAACACATCAAACGAAGCAAGACGAAGTTAATAGCGAGGCTCTGATACCACTGTAGGTGCACGGCGGCGCCCTGGCCGTCAATCCAACGCCGGAATGCGGAAGCGGTGAAAAACTTTAATTTTGCGGACTTAGCAAACCGGCACCACCGCGCACTAAACATCCGGATCGTAACCATTAACAAGTCTAAGCTAACTACAAGATAGGGATGAGAAGTATACCGACAGATCCGAGTCCTCCGGTCTTCTCGTCGTCGTCCCGACCTCCTGCGGAATGTCCCGTCTCCTCCTCGTCGCCGGAAGTGCACCACATCGCCTACATCGTTTACGGGCTCCCACCTCAATGCCGAGGCCACTCGGGCACGAAGCCGGCTACTCGAAGTGCCCAAGGTTCGCTGTAGAATATGTAGTACTCAAGTCTCACTTTGGGGTAGTGGAGGTTGCCTTTTGGTGGAGGGATGATACAAGGAGTTTTTCTTGGGAATTTTGGTGAAGAAAATGACATGATATCAACCAAAATCACCCCATCAAAAGTTGGGACAGCCCCCCTTGTGAAGTGGCCGGCCATGCTAGAGAGGGGAAGGGAAGAATGAGAGTGAAGCCAAAAATGAGAGAGTCATTCTCATATCTCCAACAAGAGAGAGAGAGAGGAAAGTCTATCATGCAAAAGGGAATGATCACAAGGTAAACTCAACACTCAACACCACCATCATCACCTCACAAAGTCCAACCATCATGAACCATGATGACTCAAAAAGTCATGCCATCATGAAGAAATCAAGTCAAAGGATGGTGCACATCATGAAAGCCATCATGATGCAACAAGATGCAAAGAACCCCTTCCACTAAAGCCTATTTGCAACAATGCAAATAAACCCTCCTCCACCAATCTTCGGCCAATGAACGATACAAAGGAAATTGGCCGAAACTAAAAGCAAACTGGCAACTCCAGAAAACTGGTCCCGTAATAAATTACAGGAAAACCCCGATACTGTGCATACACACCCGCATCTGTATTTCGACCGAAATACAAATGCAGTGAGACAAAGTCTACGTTGTACTATACTAGAATCCGGCTTATACCAAAACCGGGTAGTAATATCTGTTCGATCCTGATCCGTGCAATACCGCACGTATCTGATCGAACCCTGCCATATCCCATACGGCCTATAGTACAAACTGTCCGATCCTGATCCGTGCAAAACCGCACATATCTGATCGGACCATGCCATATCTCCATACGGCCTCTACAACCTTTCGCCCGAAAGCTGAGTAACTGAATGTGGGGGACTCTAAAGACTCGTCAATACTATGGCTGTGGATTTAACCACCAGCACGTCAGAGGTATAAGCCAATACATGACGGGCCACCAGCTATTGACGAAAAGGGACGTCGATGAGCGAACTCATCCTGACACCCTACTGAGCCTGTCAGTGACAATATCCGTGCAGTCCGGTCCGTTCGTCTATGAGCATCGCATGGCGGGCCTAGGGGTTGGTAAAAGTCAGACCCCCAAAAGCGGTACAAGTCGTGTCGGAGTGTAGCCCAGAACACCCTGAGATACTACTGGAATACCTACCAGTAAATCTCCTTGCCTCGGCCGAGGGCTTTTTGTAATGGCTCTCCTAGACACAGCACGACCTCACCCCCAATACCGGGAGAGACGAACCCCTGAAGATACGCTCACTGCCTCCATGTGGCTCGGGACTGTACCCAACTAAAACCTGTTTGCACGACTCCTTTGAGCCGTGGTAGGGTAGTAATCAAACTACAGTGGGAACTCACACGAGACAAATGACGATCCCCAGGTCGATGAACTAACCTGCACACATGTCACCTGGGAACTGCCATCTAACGTCTGGTATATGACCAACTGGCATGTTCCCGGCGAGTCCTGTCCGGTGTACTCATAACCTAATGAGCACCTGTATACATCTAAGGTGATCCAACTGACACCAGTGGCTTGTGAGACCGGCCACCGCCCCTCGTTGGGGTCTCGACCGTATACACTAGTCTACTATGGAGTATCGATGCCCTGTCTCGAAACTCACACGACTAGGGACCATTTAAGGATATGCTTATAGACTACCAGCTCCCACGTATATGATCGCCCTCATACTGCTGGTGGTCAAGCATAGAATCCTAGGGGCTCTATCAACGTGTAATAGCGACGTGTCAGGTCAGCTAAAACAGTACACGATGATAAAGGTAAACCAGATAGCATACTATCATCTCGAGTGAGACTGTCCTACCGGGATAGGTCCTCCCTCAATCATTGCAATCACGTGCCTGTGATCCAATAATTGACTCTGAGGGCACTATCTCCAACACGTGTGTCGCCGGAATTTCGTCCTGGTCAGTCCTCGTTCGTGACGAGCTTGTGCTGACCGCAACTCTAGCCGTAGCTCTCCCTGCCCGTAACCGTAGCAGCAAAACCAAACTGGTACCGATGAGGCTAGATCAGGAAGGAATATAATACTGAACAAGGAAATGTACATCCTAAGGCTTCTTAAGTGGAGTGGCGTGTCGTAAATATGCCGCGGAACATACCAACGGTACGTCACTCTACTTTAGTCACCTATTCCATCAACCAAGGGTCATCCTACGCTCCGAAGGTTAAAACCTAATGCTCTGATACCAACTTTGTCACGACCCGAAAATACGGAACATGACTGGCACTTAAACTACGAACGTCTCGAGGCGTACGTAATTTAAGTAAACCGAAAACCCAGAAATCCAAACCAAGAAAATAGTAGAGTGCAGGAAAAACCAACTTAAAGCAAGTAATTTCAATAGCATAAGCCGAATTATGCGGTTTTAAAAACATCAAAAATTTACTTAAAATTTCGGCAGAGTCTCCTTTGTAAATACTGGCCCCCAAACGGGATACAACATGAATAGTATACGAAATCAAGAAAAAGGCATCCCCAAGCGGGAGCTAGCTCTTCGTCAATCGACGGCCACAACCACACAAACAATATAATATACAACGCCAACGGCGAGGATCAAAACTCAAAAGGAAACTCAAAACCACCAGAAATATAACGAGCGACTCTAAGGTCGAAAGAATAACCAACACTGGTCTCTATCTCAATAAATACATGTTTGGTTGATGGAACTTCTAGATACAACAGAATAATGATATACAAGATATATAATGGGGGTATGATACAAGTAAACCCACCTACTAGCAAATCACCCGAATGAAACTGAGCCCGCAAGCCGTAAAGAAACCTGTACGGCAAATCTGCAAGAAACTGGGGCACATCGGGGTGAGTTGCCAACTCGTGAATAGAAAAACATCTACGCACAGAAATCGCATAAATAACCCAACCTAGGTCAATGATCATAATATATCCTCAAATATATGTATAACAGGCAGCCTATGACAATGTCTAGGGTAATATCTAACCCGAGTATAATTTCATGTGCCGTGTGAGTGCCTCAGGTAGCAATATATCATATGAATGAGGTATGAATGCATGAAACGGAATACATGTAAATGAAGAAACTGTTTTCATAAATTAGTGAGATTTCCTTCGTATTTTTAAACTGAGGTATCATAATGAAATCAGTATCAACAGTGTCTAGCATCGACACAAAACATAAATCTCACCGTCTCGAAATATCAATGTCTCAAGCTCCATATCTAGGGCGCCGTCAGTCCGGACCGGCCCCTACCATCCATCTCAAGACCACGACGGTATCCTCCGGATATCGGACGCGTCGGGTAATATCACCGGTAGGTAGTGCTCCCCAGCCAGGCTCAACGTCAACACCACATTCCTCTTGCCCCGGGGTACCATACCGGGTCCACCATGTACCCGTGACGGTTCCTCCACTCCTCGACACGGATCTCTAAAACCACAGCAAACTCATGGGGGACGACACTTTATATCACTAGAAAACCGCAACATTTTATATTTTAAAAGATCATAAGTTGTAAATTTTGCGGCTTTCCCCGAAATCCAGAAATATCATAAATCTCAAGAAATCATCACAAGTGCATATGTCAATGATAATGAATGCATATGGTATCAATAACCAAGTTGCAATGTATGATTAATAAACTAGGCATGTAAGGCAGGTACACTAATATCATATCAACTACTAACTAACAAGCTAAGTCAAGCAAATATATTCTCTAAAGTGTACGTGACATGGCAATTACCGATGAAGATGTGTGTGAGCCGGCAAGTAGGTGTACGTGGTACATACGCATCATCGGTAATGGTGCTGGTGTCCTAACAGCATGATACCAATAATGGAATATGCAGCACAATAAGTATGCGAGGCAGAGCGAACAGCAATAATGTGCGGGAGCTGAATACTAGACACAACGATAACTAATCTGCAATAATTTAATATAAGTCCTACAAATGGTGCCATTTGAAATAACACGAATCATGGGGTTTTGAAAATAGGGGCTACGGTGTTTTTATGAAAAGATACGTCGTTTTTGAAATATCCGTAGATTCCCTTGAGCTGTCTTTAAAAATGCCCACGATTCGTTAGTTTTTGAAATAGGTAAGAAGTATAATCTAATCTAACAACTACACTAAACTATACGGCTGAACTAACAAGCTGAACTACAGGTAAGGAAACCGCCTATCATCTGAGTCGATACATATACATACCTGTATATGTATAGTCGGTGATCCCGCCTCAATAATATCATATCAGATACCATATCTATAATCAGGCATCCCAAGTCAAGAGTGCGGATCAATCATCAATATAGCTCGTACGTAAATCCGTCGTACGGCATCCCAATCTGGGTACGGGTCAAAGTCACATCAATCACACTATTCATTTGGTATCTTCTTTATAAAATATCATGATCCGGAATAATGTCCTACGTCTAGTACAATATTGATGCCATCTATGTATGCATGCGGGTGTAAGAATTACTACGTCAGAAGACCCGCTAAAACATCATGTCGTATCTCAATACGAACCAAATCACGTCACCGATCTCCTGGCCTCAAGCCCAATCTCATCGACTCATCTCAAATTCCAAATACTATCCTCAAATCCAGTATATGAACACATAGTCCCATACCCATGTGAACACATAAATATATATTCACATACACGCACATATGAAATAAGGAATGTATGCAAGTAATTATGTGTGTATGTGTAGTGCAACACTACCCTAGGGTTCGCAACACTAAAGTAATCCAACACGCCAATATCCATCCTAAGCATCGTTATTAATCCCAAATAACATATAATAAAAGTTGGTGTGTATACGCATCCGTATACACCACCACGGACTGCGGGGGTGCTATACGCCATCCACCCGACTTCTCCCCGTAGATATAAATCTACTCACCTGGTCCTCGCTAGCCGGTGCCGACGTCGCCACGCGCTTGCTTGTCGTCTCGAAGTCCACATGGGGGTACCTATATATCATAACGCACCATATCTCATTAAAATCCGACTCATGATCAAAACGACGCACGAATCCCACATAGGTCAAAACCTATGGTTGCTTTCACAAATCAACCCAAAAACCTTCGACGTCGGCGTACAAACGCCAAACCATCGAGAAAAACCCAAATACACTCATTTGCACATTCACGAACACTAATTTTAATATAAACTAGGTTGAAACATACAAAACCGCCAATTTCACTAAAAAAGTCATTTTTCCGAAAATCTAGCAAGCACAATTCGCCGTTTTTATACAAAACACGATATTTAAATGAATGTAGCGGCCAATATATTTATTAACTATCTTAAATAAGTCATAAAAACCATTTCCATAATTTAAACTCATAAATTTGCATAATTTCCAAAATCCTAGTTTGCAAAATATCAAATTTAACATCCTTTAAAGCAAAATTCACAATTCATCAATTAAGCTTCGTTTTGCATGAACCAAAGTCAATAAACCACTCATTATAATAGTTATAATGACATGAACACTTAATTATATTTTAATCTAATCATTTGATAATTTTTCAAAAACTCTAGTTAGCAAAAACAAAACTTAATTTAGACATTTCCATGCAACAATATGAAATTTAACTACTAAATTACTTTCTACAAATTAAAAGATGGTAAGATACCCATCACAACCATACACCAATTCACAATAACCTAACTTGCATTCAAACCCTTTTCTTGAATTCCAAAACGTGCAGTTAAACTCACATATCCAATAACACTTAAATAAATTAGCTTAAGAAATTAGTAACAATTTAAGCAACAAAAATGTTTAGAAATATACCCAAAAGCATATGAAGATCCACAAGCATCCATGGCACTCCAAAATGCTCTCTTTTCACAAGGATCCATGCTTGAAATGCTAAGGAATAATGGGTAAGTGTTGGATTTGGAAAAAAGCTTTGAAATTGTATGGATTTTGAAGCTTTTTATGGATTTTTGAAGCAAAAAAATGGAGTGAGAACTTGGGGGAGGGGGGGGGGGGGGCTGCTGCTCTATGGATCAGTTTCGGCCAGATTTGAGGGGGGTGGGTGAGTGAGGAGAGAGAGTGAGGTGGGGAAAGTTGTTTCAAGTCAAAGTCAACTCAAAATATATCGTTTTCTGCTCTTTTCTTTTCTTTTCTTTTCTTTTCTTTTCCTTTTCTTTCCTTTGCAAACCAAGTGGGGAAAAAGTGAGGGCTGCTGAATTTGGCTAAGGGGAGGAGTAAGTGGGGGTGTGTGGGTTTGGGCACGGGTGTGGGGTGATGAAAAATGATAAATACAATACCCAAACATCCATTTACGCTAAAAAAAAGCCTTTTTTCTTCAATAATTTCTAAACCGTTTTGGCAAATGATTTCGTTCCAAAAACCACATGATAAATTTTTATTTAATGTTTTATGATGCACAAAATTTGTTTCAACTCATTCCAATTTGTAATTTTCCCTAATTAAATGTTTTAGTGACGGCTTAAAATAATAATAAAATAATAATTTTTTTCAGAAAATTTGAAATTTCACCAGCGGCTCAATAAACACCAAATAATAGCAATTACATAGCTAGAATATGTATATTTAATTTTTTAATAAGATATTTGTATTTTGACTTTTTACAGAAAACCCCCTCATTTTACCGATTTTCCGAAATTTCACCGAAACGATTTTCAAAACGCTACAGGCATACATATAACTAACAATCTCCCAGTTGCACAAAGGCCATTTGTTGCAGTATCTCATACTCAACGTCCTATAGAAGTCTCTCTAGGGAAAAGGCCTTTGTGAGTGGATCCGCCGTGTTATCCTTCGCGTCAACTCTCCTGACCTCGATCCCCTGGAGATTAACCATCTCCCTGATCAAGTGATACTGTCCTCAGAATATGTCTTGATTGCTGATGGGACCGGTGTTCCTAGGCCAAAGCCACAACTCCATTGTTCTCACAATAAATGTTATTGGACGCTCAATGGTAGGAACCATGTTCATCTCATGAACAAGAATTATCCAGACATTCACTTTGGTAGCATCGTTGGTAGCGATGTATTCAGCCTTTATCATCTAGTATGTCACTGTATCTAGCTTGGAACTCTTCCAACATACCGTCCCTCTATTGTGGGTAAAGACAATGCCTGTGACTGACTTTCAGTCGACCTTATCACTCTGGAAGCTCAAACCAAGAACATTTATTTAGTGCTTCTCAAGTACTTAAGAATGCCCTCCACAGCTGTTCAGTGATTCTCCCAAGATCCGATTGATTCCTGATCACTACACCTAGTGAGTCATCTACATCTGGTCTAGTACATAACATCACATACATGATAGATCATACTGCCGAAGCATAAGGTATCCCTTGCATGCGAGCTCTCTCCAAATCAGTCTTCGATGACACCTTTTTGTAGAGAGTGATTCCTGAGTAAGTGGATGAACCACCACGCTTAGAATCATCCATACTAAACCCCTTCAGTATGGTGTTTATGTACCTGGATTTGAGACAATCCCAATATCCACTTAGATCTATCACCATAGATCATTATCCACAAGATGTAGTAGGTATCATCCAGATCTTCCATGGAGAATCCTCGTGATAAGAGGAGCTTGACCGAATGTATCATAGGAAACCATTTCCTATCAAGAGTATGTCATCTACGTACAATACGTGTAAGACAACCTCACTCTCTACAACCTTCTAGTATATACAAGGTTCATCTACCTTTTTGATGAAGTCAAACTTTTTGACTGCCACATCAAAACAGATGTTCCAACTCCGCGATGCGCGCATTGATCCTGATGGGCTTAACTATAACTTTGAAATTCTCAACTTTTCCATCTACACCAAGAATCTTCTGAAGATCCACTTGCTCCTGATGGGTTTTACCCCTTTAGGTGCAACATTCAAAGTCATACTTTATTGGTGTGTATATGGATTCCATCTTTGATCGCATAGCATCCAGCTTTTTCACAGAGTCCCCACACGTGATGGCCAGCCTGAATCTGGTTGGGCCATCATCTACCATGATGCAATCCTCGCTCCTACCGTCACCGTGGAAACCGTAGTATCTCTCTGGTGGATGAGGAACCCTATCAGATTCGCCAAGAGGCTGAAGTTCGTTGGAGACTATTGAATCCTTTTGTTTCACCAAATCATCAGTTGTTAGTTTGTCTAGCTGAAACTGCTTCCAGTTCTACCTCATGACCACTAATTTCTTCATAAGAAATTCCTTTTCTAAAAAGGTGGCATGCTGAGAAACAAAACACCTTTTGCTCCTCAGTGTGGTAGAAGATATCCCTCGCAAATGTTTAGGATATCCTATCAAACTTATACAGAATGTCCTTGCCTCGAGTTTGTCCGGATTCTGCCTTTCAACATAGGCCGGACAACCCCATATCTTAAATCGTTTAAGACATGGTTTCTTCCCATACCATATCTCATATGGAGCGGTTGGCACTGATTTGGATGGAACCCCATTCAATAGGTATGCAGCTTCTCAAGTGCATAACTCCAAAAGGAAACAGGCAACTCAGCAGTACTCATCATAGAGCGCACCATATCTCATAGGGTGCGATACCTCCGCCTAGATACACCGTTGTGCGGTGGTGTACTCGAAGGAGTAAGCTGAGAGAGAATCATATTCTCCTTTTAGAAACTCTAGGAACACCATGCCTAAGTATTTTCCTCCTCGATCACATCGAAGGACTCTAATACATCTACCATTTTTGGTTCTCTACTTCGTACTTATATTCCTTGAATTTCTGAAAAGTTTCAGACTCGTGTTTCAACAGGAACACATGTCCGAATCTTGAGAGATCTTCGATGAATGTAATGAAGTACAAAGAACCAACCCTGGCATTTGTAGACATAGGACTATATACATCACCATGTATCTGTCCCAAGAGTTCAGTAACTCTATCTCTATTTCCAGTAAACGGAGAATTGGTCATTTTACCTTTGAGACAAGACTGGCAAGTATCATAAGATGAAAATTCGAACATATTCTCATATTCATCCTTATGTAACTTAGCTAGTCGTGTCACATTGATATGACCTAGTCTATAATGCCACAAGAAAGATTCGTTCATTTCTGAACTACTTCTCTTGTGTGTGTTCTAGATACTTTGAACTGTGGTTTGATTTAGAACGTATATGCTATTATATAACGTGCCTGAGCCAATCAACTCTTAATCATGGAAAATGTTTACAACATTATCCTCCAATACAGAATTATATCCTTCTTTAACTCATTAAAGAAACCGATGTAATATTGTATATCAGGTTCGGTATGTAATAACATTCGTTCAGAATCAATGTATTAATACAAGGTGATATTTTCCAACTGATTTGGCTGCAACACTTGCAGCGTTCTCTACACTTAGAGACATATCATCCATTCCCAGTTCTCTACCAATCTGTAGCCCATGTATCATATTACATATGTGGGATCCTGATCCGGTATCACATACCCAGGACGTAGAGGATACTGAAAACAGTTCTTCGTAATGAACACACCCGAAGAAGATGCATCAACATGCACTCTGTTCGATTGGATGGCATGGGAATCCGGATATTCCCCTATTTTCTG
The DNA here is from genome assembly GCA_030015575.1 of Agapanthus africanus. NCBI lineage: Eukaryota > Viridiplantae > Streptophyta > Magnoliopsida > Asparagales > Amaryllidaceae > Agapanthus > Agapanthus africanus. The sequence goes on from JASDDO010000014.1 coordinate 445,140,839, forward strand.
CTCAGTCTTATAACAATTATAAGAAAGAATGGAACCAACGTTCCCCGTCTCAGTATAATAAGCAGGTTCGGTCAATGCTTCCATATTATTATCTTGATTAAGGCGTGACATGGTCGCAACCAGGAGAGAGAGAGAAGAAAACACTCTGCGTGCGCTCTTGCAATATCAGATTGGGTATTATTTTATCTAATCAGGATGGCTCCCACTTTCTTTATCAAATATTCCTTCAAACCCTAAAAGGTAAGACTAGCCGGGATTAATTACACCCTACAAGTTCGCCAATCTTTCTGCCAGGCCAGTGTCGGTACTTTTAGGGAGGTTCCCCATGCTTTCGCACGGACCTAATGAAAATAAACCTCGTTTTCCCAGGGGCGTAACCCCGTTAACACCTTTGTAGACACCTACTTGATCGGCTAATTGTAATGTGCAAAACTCTCCAAGGAGTAACTCTTACTTGCTGTGGGTATCAGGATCCAACTATCTCATAGAAGGTATGCAATCTCATTGCAAATTTCAACACTTGAAATTCCCGATAATCTTCTACCCCTAACATCCTATGACCTTGACAGAGGTCAACAAACAATAGTGCGCTAGTCAAGTTCAACCCGTCATTTCCTGATTGAATTAAACCCACCCGCACGACCCTTGACAGAGGTCAACAAGTTCGTACGACTACCCTAATCCAATCGCATCATATGTTTTGCAGATAAGCACTAATCAGCTACCGCACACTACGCCTTGACAGAGGTCAACAAACGCAGCACGAATACTAAATACTACTTATCTGAAATGACGGAGGGCTACTACAGGTTTTTAAGAAAACCCTTTGCGTAATTAACTTGATATCGTTGTAGAATCGAGTGATTTTGAGGGTTTTACTAGTTTTGCTAAATAGGTCACTCCCGGTGAAGGGATCTCGGCTCTTTCCTCAACGAATGAGGTGCAGGATATTTCACAAATACCACCATGCAAAGCATGAACTAAAAAAGCAATCAAAAGACAAACCGAGTGGGTTGTAGCATATGCTAGTTTCACTAAAGAGGTCACTCCCGATAAAGGGATCTCGGCTCTTTCCGTATCGAATAAGGTGCTAGATATTCTATAAGGAATACAGCTATGCAAAGCAAGAAATAGAGCTACAAGTTTTTAAAACAAGATTCTGCAACATCTTTAGGTTTCTATTATTTCATTAATCTCATTAATGAAGTGTAAGTCGACATTGTACACCCCACGCTTTGTAGGGAGACGGAATAGGTAAAACAATTATTTTGTTTAAAACAACATCGACTAACCGAACGGATCTTTGCTAAACTATAACTAGCACTATCATAGGAGTAGTTAGCTACTATGAAAGAAGATTATACCTAATTAACCAAGTCCTTCTTCTTCTAGTTAGCCACCTCCTCGTCGGCCTCCTCTTTGTCAAAGACAATCCACCCGTAAGGTACTACTCCAAGCTTTTCCTCTAACTTGAGGAAACTAGGATACTCAAATTGCTATTCAAAGTCACCTAGGTAATATAGAGTGTGATTAGGGATTAACAAGTCTTACTAATCCTTGATCTCAACACATGAGAGGTTAGGATTAGGGTTTGAAGAGAGAGAGAGCTTGAGGAGAGAGAAGGTGAGAGTGAGAATCCTTTTGGAATAATGAAATCATTGTGATATATATGAAGCATAACATATTTATTAAATGAAAAACAAATAAAAATATCTTCATGCTTCATTAATTCACATAGTGATTCATCACATGAGTCATTAGAAACATAAATGCATCATTAACTCCATGGATGATTCACTCTCATGACTCATTAATCGAATAAATGCAAATGCCATCTTAGCCCCCAAGTCATCATCCTTCTAGAAGCTTCTCGCCAAATTACGAGAACGCCCCTCCTATCCGTGAAAACACGGAAAAATTTTAGATTGTATAATTCCAATAATCCGATACAAGAATCTGGCTTAAACCAAAGCCGGCTAGTAAGAACTGTCCGAACATCGTACGTGCATAAATGCACGTGCATGTCTGAACCCTTGTCGTAAAACTATATGACCTCTATATCGTTTCGCCCGGAGCAGGGAAACTCTCTGTGTGGGACTTTAAAGACTCGACTACTACGCTGGCAGTGGGTTTAACCACAGACCGCAAGCTGTACGTAACGGTCCCCTGGTAGATGTCGATAAGAATGCCGATGAGGAAACCCATCCAAACTCCTACTGAGCCTAATGTGACAATCTCCGTACAGTCTGGTCTGTTCATCTAGGACTATCACATATCGGGCCTAGGGGGCGGCAAGCGTCATTCCCCTAAAAGCGGTATAAGTCGTGTCGGAGCGAAGCCCATTACACCTTGAGAAACTACTGGAAAACCTACTAGTAAATCTCGCTTTCCCTGGCCAGGGTCTTTGCGTAATGGCTCTCCAGACACAGCGCGATATCAACTCCCAATACCGGGAGAGACGAATCCTGTCGAACCGCCACTGCCTCCAAGTGCTCGGGACTGCACCCAACTTCTACATGTTTGCACAACTCCTTTGAGCCGTGGTAGGGTAGCAATCTAATAACAGTGGGACACACTCGAGGCGAAGCAGCAGTGTCAAGTCTGCGGACTATGCTGTGCTCATGTCACCTAGGAACTGTTAACTGACGACGGGTATAATACCAACAAACAGTTCCCAGAGAGTCATGTCCGGTGTACCCGTAACCCAACGAGCACCTGTATACTATCTCCAGTACGACGTTCTGATGGCTGTGGGACATACCATCTCCCCAACTGGGATGAGAAGCGTACACACTAGTCTACTCCGGAGTATCGATGCCCTGTCTCGATAATCCTACAACTAGGGACCTGAAAAAGGATGTGCTTGTAGACTACCCAGCCCCCACTAGTGTGACTGCCATCACAACGCTGGTAGTCAAGCAAGATCCTAAGGGCTCTATCAATACGTACACAGATATTAAGATAGATATAACCAAGTAGCATACTACCATGTTTAGCAAGACTGTTAATATAACTGTGAATATCCCAAGCTTCCATTAAGTAATATACAAGATAGTATGATACAATAATGGCCCCTAGGGAATATACACTAACAATCTCCCACTTGCACTAGGGCCAGGCATATCGAAGATCGATCATCTCGAGTAGCCTCTTGAACTGAATCTGAGGTAAGGCCTTTGTGAATGGATCAGCAATGTTCTCCTCTATAGCAACTCTCTGGACCTCGATCTCCCGTCGATCTACGATATCCCTGATCAGATGATACCGCCTTAAGATGTGTCTGGACTTCTGATGGGACCTGGGTTCCTTCGCTAAAGCTATAGCTCCATTGTTTTCGCAATACAGCGGTATTGGATCAACAATGGTAGGAACCACCTGAAGTTCTGTTAGGAACTTCTTCATCCAGACCGCTTCTTTTGCGGCATCGCAAGCAGCAATATACTCCGCTTCCATCGTCGAGTCAGCAACGGTGTCCTTCTTGGAACTCTTCCAGCACACCACCCCTCCATTGAGGGTAAAGACATAACCTGACATGGACTTAGAGTCATCCTTATCACTTTGGAAGCCGGAATCAGCAAAGGCCTCGATCTTGAGGTCTTTTCCGCCGTAAACCAAGAACATCTCCTTAGTCCTTCTCAAGTACTTGAGAATGTTCTTCACTGCTATCCAGTGCTTCTCCCCTGGGTCTGACTGATACCTTCTTACCACGCTCAGTGCATAAGCTACATCTGGTATGGTGCACAACATCGCATATATTATAGAGCCCACCGCAGAAGCGTTGGGTATAATAGACATGCGATCCCTTTCCAAATCAGTCTTGGGAGACATCTCTTTAGAGAGGGTGATTCCGTGACAAGACGGTAGATTACCGCGCTTAGAATCTTCCATACCGAATCTTTTCAGTATAGTGTTGATATACTTGGACTGCGAAATTCCCAACATCCTCATAGATCTATCACGATAGATCAGGATCCTCAGAATGTAAGAGGCATCACCCAGGTCTTTCATGGAGAACTTGTGTGACAAGAATCCTTTGACAGATTGTAGCATAGGAATGTCATTTCCTATCAATAGAATGTCATCCACGTACAAGACGAGGAATACGACAGTTCGTGCTAGAATTTTACTATATATACATGGTTCATCTGGAATTTTGATAAAGTCATATTTTTTGACCGTTTCATCAAAACATATGTTCCAACTCCGTGATTCCTGCTTTAATCCATAAATGGACTTAAGCAACTTGCACACTTTCCCGCTGCTCCCACTCTGATTGAAGCCTTTTGGCTGATCTATATAGACGCACTCTTCTAAATTACCATTTAGAAAAGCCGTCTTTACGTCCATCTGCCAGATCTCATAATCATGGAAGGGGGCAACAGCAAGAAAGACCCGAATGGATTAGAGCATAGCCACTGGAGAAAAAGTTTCGTCATAGTCCAAACCAGGTTTTTGACAAAAACCCTTTGCAACAAGTGTAGCCTTATAGGTTCCCACCTGTCCATCTACACCAATCTTTTTCTTGAAGATCCATTTGCATCCAATGGGTTTTACCCCATCTGGAGCAAAGTCCAAAGTCCATACTTTGTTGGTGTACATGGTGTTTGAGATAGTGCCTTCAAAGTCAATTATTGGATCGCAGGTACGTGATAGCAATGATTGAGGCAGGACCTATACCGATATGACAGTTTTGCTCGAGATGATAGTATGCTATCTGGTTTGTCTTTATCGTTGTATACATGCTTTAGTTCACTATTGCATGATGATAGAGCCCATAGGATTCTTGCTTGACTACCAGCAGTATGATGGCGATCATATACGTGGGAGCTGGGGTCTGTAAGCACATCCTTAAAGTGTCCCTAGTCGTAGGAGTTTCGAGATAGGGCATCGATACTCCAGAGTAGACTAGTGTATACAGTCGAGACCCCGACGAAGGGCGGTGGCCGGTCTCACAAGCCACTGGTATCAGTAGGATCACCTAAGATGTATACAGGTGCTCATTAGGTTATGAGTACACCGGACAGGACTCGCCGGGAACATGCTAGTTGGTATTATACATATCGTCAGATAGCAGTTCCCTGGTGACATATTACAGGTTAGTTCATCGACCTGAGCTCGTCATTTGTCTCATGTGAGTTCCCACTGTGCTTAGATTACTACCCTACCATGCTCAAAGGAGTTGTGCAAACAAGTTTTAGTTGGGTACAGTCCCGAGCCACATTGGAGGCAAGTGAGCGGATCGGTAGGGGATTCGTCTCTCCCGGTATTGGGTTGAGATCGTGCTGTGTCTAGGAGAGCCATTACACAAAGCCCTCGGCCGAGGCAGGAGATTTACTGGTAGGTACTCCAGTAGTATCTCAGGGTGTTCTGGGCTACTCTCTGACACGACTTATACCGCTATTAGGGGTCTGGCGTTACTAGCCCCATAGGCCAGATATGTGATACTCATAGACGAACGGACCGGACTGTATATACATTGTCACTGTTAGGCTCAGTAGGGTTTATGGATGAGTTCGCTCGTCAGCTTCCCTTCCAATCAATACATAGGCAAACCGTTATGTACAGCTTGTACCTATGACGTGCTAGGGGTTATACCCAGTGCCAGTGTGTTGATGAGTCATTAGAGTCCCCCACAGACACTTTCCCAAGTTCGGGCGAAACGTTGTAGAGGCCATATGGGTTTATGGCAAGGTTCGGAAAATGCACGTGCATTTTCGTACGTGTCGTTTTTCGGGCAGATAATACTGGTCGGCTTTGGTTTAAGCCAGATCCGAGTATTATACTGTATAGATATAATATCTTTGTCTCGGATACATTTGTATTCGGTCGTAATACAAATGCGGGTATGTTTATACAAATACGGGGTTATCCTGAAATTCATTTCAGGATCACTTTTGGAAGTTGCCAGTTTCCAGTTTTCTATCAGCCGTATTTAACATTCGGTTAAATACGGATTTATCTTTTCTTCTGGAGGGTGAGTCATGAGGTGAGTCGTGTATCTAGAAGTTTCTAGATGATGACTAGGATTAGTGACTCATGGTTGCATTAATTGTTCCATTAATGTTTTGGTGACTAAGTTTAATGATTCATCACTTGCTTTAAATTGTGTTCATATTATGTGTCATGATAAGCTTCATTCTAATTGTCACCACTTTGCTCCTACCGTCACCTCCCTCTTCCTATAAGTGGCCGGCCACCCCTTGGTGGAGGTTCATGGTTGCTAGAAAAAGATTGGTATTGTTTTGGACTCATGGAAATTAGATAAGCCTCATTTCTCATTTTACCCGATTCCACAAGGCAATTTTATTAACCGTTCGTCCACAGCCTTAGACGTAACGAGACAAAGTGTTCTACTCATTCTCTACTTCATCTTGGTCGTCTCTTTTAGCAAACTTGACGATCGAGTTGCCTCGGTTCAGAGGCGGGAGCCCGTTTAAAGATCCGTCGACGTGGTGCCACCTAGACGACAAGACTGGAGATCGAGGAGATTGGAGCAGCCGCAACAAGCGTGGGATGATGGTTGAAGACCGAAGGACTCGGATCGTTCGGTATAACTCTTCTACCCACTTTTGTAGTTTGTTAGTTTAGCTTTAATGGCAGATCCGGGTTACGGTACACGATAGCGCCAGTTGTAAAAAGGTTTTTGTTCCGCATTTGGCGTCTGTTAGACGGCCGGGGTGCTACCGTGGACTTACAATGGTATCAGAGCCTCACCATTAAGCTATACTAACTTGTACTAAGGCGTTTAAAAGATCGATCGAACGGAATTTCCGAAATCACAATTTTCAAGCACACAAGTTTCTGTCGATTTTTTAAAGGGTCTAAAAATTATTTTGCATATCACAGAAAAGAGAGCAGGCTTTTTTAAGAAATCTGGTGACATTTGGTCAACTGAAGCTTCCAAAGCACCGCGGAACCGCCGTGCAAACCCTAGTTTGGCCGCGGTTCCGCCGCCGTTTTGGAGCTACAGTAAACTATTTTTCTACAGTAGGTTCTTCTTGTAAAATTGTGGTTTCTGGAATATTTCTTTTGGGCCCATATTTTGTTACTGTACAGCAGATGTTTGTGGGGCCCACTTTGGGAAATTTTGTCGATCGAAATTTAAACGTGTTAGTTTACAGTACTTACTTTATATCTCCGACCGGGAATGTCATTTGAGCGGTAAACCGCGTTTAATTGCTATAGTTCTTTTAGACTGGTTTGCGAACGTGACATTCGCGTTGATGTTCTGTCTTGTGCTGTGATGTTGCGGATTTGTCGTGGTGGATAGCAGGGTGCAATGATAGTGCAGTTTGGATTTATTTGTACATTTGATATTGCAGGGCAAGCGTCCAACATGTGGACTGCCGTCACTGCCTGTTGTATAATATTCTTTTAGGGCACGACCGGGTTGAGATCGATGTACCCGTTGTACTTATTTTTATTTCTGTACTAGGTTTATCATGCGACGGAGTGCACGGATAGCCGGGTTCTGGAGGGCAACAGGTCCGTATCTCATGGCTTTGAGAGGCAAAGGGACCTCACTCTAGAATTGGCAGACTATTCGCCGCACTCGTAGGGGGTACAGGTTGACCCAAGGAGGGGTGCTCAATTTACCGGATTCCGTAAAGTGCCGGGTGTTCCATTCACTATGTTGTGGGGACTACCTCGCTTCAGGTTTTGGCGGGTAACTTGCCGCTCCCGTAGGGGTCTAGGTTTCATTGCACAGGCTATCCACGCGATTAGGGGAACGTCATGTTTCAGCAGCGGCTCTGTGAAACCCGGGGATCCCAGATTATATGTATTGTTCTGTGATGCTTATTACATATCTATAATGTTGCATATTATCACGCCTGGAGTGATTATTGTATATTGGTATATATACTATTAGATGTTGTATATGTTTTGCACCCGCGCTAGTCCAGCCCCTGCTCTGTCGTTAGTTAAGTAACCTAACGGGTGATGACGGGACCCAGTGACGAATGCGGATGGCATATACGTACATTTTATTTTCGTTCTTTTCTGGTGTGATTGATTGATGGGACTGCATTGATTCTTATCAATGCAAGAATAAAAAAAACTTATATTTGATGTTGTTGGAACAAATTTTAAAAAGGAGTTATTACAAAGATGTTTCCTTTTGTTTTGCATAGTGATATTCAGTTAGAATATCCCGCACCTCATTCAACGAGGAAAGGGCCGAGATCCCTTCACCGGGAGTGACCCCTTGGGCAGAAGTTTACGTCAGGGTAATAACTTCAATATAGTCGATTACAAGTTTCTTTGCATTGCGGTATTCAGTTGGAATATCCTGCACCTCATTCCATGAGGAAACTGCCGAGATCCCTTCAACGGGAATAACCTCTTTAGCAAAACGTTTTCGCCACTATATTTTTATAAAAACTATCAGTTTCCTTCAACGAGATCAAGTTCATTACGTTAAAGGTTTTTCGCCAAAAACCAGTCGTAGCCCTCCGTCATTTCTTATGGATAGTCAGTAGTATTCAAGCTATGTATGTTTGCCTTCGTCAAGGCATAGTGTTTGGTAGCTGCTGGGGTATTCATTTGTTGCATAAATAGATGTGTTGGTTTGGGACAGTCGTACTACTATTTTGGCCTTCGTCATGGGTATGTACGGGTGGGTTCAAATTGAACTGGACAATGACGGGTAGAACTTGACATGTGACTTATGATATTTTGGCCTTCGTCAAGGTCATAAGAGCATGAAGCAAAAATATATATCGGGAGTTTCAAACATACAGGAAACTTGCCAGGCTTGCGCATACCTTCTGGAGTGTGATAACTCAATGGCTTCCATCAAGTTATCATGCGATGATAGTTGGACCCCGATTCTCACTGATGAGTTGGTTTACTCTTCGGGTGATCCCGACTAATTCTTCTTTCAGGTTTGGAGGAGAATTTGAGATAACAGTGGGAGGTTTCCTGATTAGATAAAGTGATAACCATTCTGATCTAGGTTAGAGTGCACGCAGAGTGTTTCTTTTCTCTCTATCTTTGGCAGCGACCTTTGACCGACCCTAGGCTATGACTCAGTGACCATATTGACCGAACCTTCTTAATATACTGGCTTTTGGATAGTCTGAGTTGCATAAGTCATTGCCGCTCTTTCTTTTACCCTTTGTATTTCTCAGAACACCCCGTATTACTACGGACATCCAATTCCATTGGATAGATCCATCGTATGGTTATATATGAACTTGGAGGGACTTCTTCGTGGATGGATCCAGGTTCAGGATAAATAGAATTGGTTTATTCAGTTGTTTTTTATTTTCACCTTCTCTCAGGTTGCGAGGGCTCCTTAGTTTAGGAGGGTACACCTATTACGCTTATTGGATAGTCTTATTCCAAACCATAGGCTGGTGCCGAAAGGTAGGGAATGAAGAAAACCAATTAGCCTAAGTAGGGTGTACAGAAGGTAATAACTAAAGAAAAAATAAAGGGATTATAAAGAGGACAAAGTAAATTGCGACTGTTATCATTCACGACCAAACCACGTACTTCATCGCCACTCCTATTTCACCTTTAAAAGAATAAGGTATTATTCAGTTGTCTTTTATCATCACCTTCTCTCGAGTTGCGAGTACTCCTAGGATTAGGAGAGTACACCTATTATGCTTACTGGATAGTCTTCTTCCAAACCATTGGCTGGTGCCGAACGGTAGGGAAGGAAGAAAACCATTTAGCCTAACGATGGTGTACAGTAGGTAACGACTAAAGACAAATAAAGGGATTTGGATAGATGGCAAATCAAATATATGGTTAAAGTCATGAATTGGATTATGGAAGAGACATTACTAGGAATACCAGAATACCCCTACGAAACATTTTCATGTTTCAGTTACTCTGTGCATTGTTAAAAGGAAAACTGATTTCCCGATTAGATACTTACTCCAGGGTATGTATTTACCAGGTATGATTCTCACATCTGTATGGTTTTACAGATGATGAGTGGGAGAAAGTTATTGGGAATAAGGTGATCATCCTCATTATATCGGAATTCGTTGTAATTGGTGATATTAGAGGAAGTCGCCTGGGTTTTTGCCGGACGGCATGTATTTGGTTTTGAATATCCGTTGCTGTGCACCAATTTCAAAATGATATATCTGTACGTTTATTTTTATAAAGTGAGATATAACTTTTTTGAAATTATGTCTGTGACATTTACCTATATCAGTTGACGATTAGGTAAGGAGCATTAAACAACGGAGTAGTTCTTAATCGTAAGTACAGTTTTCAACCTACGATGCACAAGTTTAGAGTTATTCAAACTCAGCGAACTTATACGGAGTATTGTATGTTGTCCAGTGTCCGTCAGGACAAAGGGGTAGGTCCTCATACTATGTTCTGTTTACTTATGAATTCTCTAGTTTTTAGACAAGTGTTTCGTAGAAATACAATGTCTAAGTTTTGAGAAGTCGTGGGTATAAGAATAAAGTAGAGAACCAGGTATCACAAGTATCGGGATTCTTCAAAGAAATCGAAGATGTACATTCTTGTGATTGGTATTCAGATGATAGTAATGGTTTTGAGAAACCTGTTTCTCTTTCAGGTTACTCATAATTGGATGGATTCCTAAGTCAAGTAATGTTGATTAGCCTCTCTCCATTAAGTTGATATGCACTGGAGACAGCTGCATGATTTGAATCCGGTTCCAATTAAATTAGTGCCTCTATTTCTATATTGTATATAGAATGGTTCATATCTTAACGATGTTAAGATAAGGGGAGTTGTCCAGCTTATGCTTAAAACCAGACACTGGATAACTCAAGGCACGATTCTGTAATGGCTGTTTATGGGTTGACCCTGGCTTTGACGAGGGTTGACATTTCTACCATCTGGAAGATCAATAGTGATATTGTTCTTGACTCACCACAGTTTTAGTAAAAATGGATTTGTTTCAGAAAACAGTAGTGGGAGTATGGTAGAACTGGAAATGATTCCAGAACCGCAAACGATTATGCAAAATTTAATAGGACCTATATATTCAATTTTGACATTCCAAAAGCCACTCCGCAGACATGGTGGGTAACCTCAAACACCCGAGAGGTACTCCGGTAGCCTCAAGGACGGTGACAGGGAGGTTCTTGTTTACCCAGACTTGACACTACTGTTGTTCCAGACTATGAGACCCGGCAAGAGGATAAGTATAACGTCGTTCTAAACTAGCTTTAGAAGTGTACGTAGATATTATTCTGCCAGAGGGTTGTCGTAGTCAGTGGGAGCAGCGGAAGCATAGTGGGCAAGTAGCTTATGTCTATTTATAGGCTTGAGCAGATATAACGGAGATAAGATCATCTAATTTTGATGTGACAGTCATAGGTTTGACTTCATCAGAATAGGGGATGGATCTGTTAAGAAGGTAGTAAGGTGTGATGTCCTGGTATTTAGATGACATACACAGAGTAGGTGTCACGCCCCGCTTCTCAGAGTACGCTAAAATGGTCACATGACATAGCCAACCAAGCTACCTGTGGGTAGGAAGTATCCATCCACAGTCACATTACGGCTGTAGAGATATCGAGAACAGGAAAGTAAACTAACTAAACATGTCCATAAACAAAGATAAATCATGAGTCAAGAATAATAAAATGCGGAAGCGAAAGATCCAATACAAGCAACTGGAATGTATGTCCCATAATGCGGGCTCACATCAGGAATAAAATGCATGAAAGAAAAACTAACTACTGCTGCACTCACAGCTCAGCCTGTTGGCTGAAGTACTCCTGCTCGGGCTGCGACAGCGGTACAGAATCTGGGCCATGCAAAACCCAGACGTCAGCGCGTCAAGTCATCAAATAATAACATAATAAACATGCAATGCGAGTATAAACATGAATAAGGCAAGGGTGACAATAATATGAATCAGAGCAGTGCAGGGTAATGTGCAGTAGGTAAACTGGACTATTCTATCAGGTTCTCTGTTCTAAAGTCTTTGAAACCAAATTGATGAATCATCGATGTAACTCAATAGTATCCCGTGCATGCCCGGGTCCACGGTCTAAGACTCTCGGGCTGAAACCGAGACGTGCCGCTAGGCACTAACAGGGAAAGGATAAACACCAACGATGTCAGCAACATCGTCACGAGGCGGGCCTGGCCTCTAAAACTGATCAGTACTAGTAGTGAACTGTTGAGTTACAAGTCACATTTCACCTTTGATTTCCCCATACCCTCAAGTTATATGTGTAAGTCAAGTCAGGTATCCTGAAATCAAGAAACTAATGCCAACACAGGATCAGGTAAACAGGTTTGTCTGGATAGACAACAGGAACGGTCCATGAGGACTACATGTCAGGTTTGTTGGCATTAGACACAAGATCGGGTAACGGATCATGTCATGGTATATCAGGTCAAGTCAAGCAGTATACGGTACCCTGTCGGGTAGTTCAATATATATGTAGCAAGTCAGGTCAAGATGTAAAAAATATCATGGGTGTGCTCACAATCAGTTATACAATCAAGCACGGTTATCATTAACATGATCTAAGCAATGAAGTAAGCAATAGGCAGATTCACTGAATCAGTAGTACAGTTGTCAGTTGTGTCACTGAGATGATTTCAATGTTATGCGAATGCAGTATGACAATTATGGCCTTTTAATCATGTTAACAAGTTTAAGCACTTTAGAGGTGCAATGATTTATATAAAGGTTCAGTACAGCTATTACAGGTTAAAATGCATACGAGTGTCCGAATGGACCAAAACTGTAGAGATAAATGCCATAAGCCATGTCAATATAAAAATGTGATTAAACGGTAAATGTGGTTATTAGGTTCAATTGCAAACTGTAGGTTCCAAGTTTAAAAATAAAATGATATGTAACAATATTGTACATGAAAATGAGAAATGATCGTACCAAAGTTAAATTTACAGGTTTAGGGTGTCATAATATATATGTAAATATTGTATAGCATGTAGGAAGGGGTACTTGCCTCGACGGGTCGCGAACCGGGAAAAACGGAACGTAAAACGTCGGCGGGGAAACTCACGACGGGCGCACGGTTCACGGAATGAACCCAAACGACGAACAATGGAACCACGCTGGTCAGGGTACCTCGCTGGAACATCGGGTCATGTCGTCGGTATTGTCAGATTCCGGCCGAGGAATGAACAGTGAACTATCAATACATGTAAACAAGAAGAGAAGAGAAAAACCGAGAAGGAAGGAAGTAGGATCTGAAAAGGGGTGCCCACGATGATTCGTGGGACGGTTGGTGACGGTCGACCTCGTCGACGGAGCTCCGGCGGTGGCCTACCCGACAGCGACAAGAAGTTTCCAGATCAAGAAAAATATTTACCGAGAAAGAAGAAGAAATGAAAAGATGAGGTGAGCTAGCTCACCGAGGGAGGCTTGCGAGGCCGGGGACACGAGGGCGGGGTCACCGGCGGCGACTCACGGTGGTCCAACGCGCACAGGGGTGTGTGCAGGTGGCTGCGGCTGGTGCAGGGTGCACGGGGTTGAAGAGGGAGGAAGGAGATGGACGTGGCTGCGACGAGGGCGAGGAGACGACGAGCCCGGCGGTGCTGGCGCCGGCGTTGTGGCTGAAGCGGCGAAGGGGGACGAGGCGGCTGGTCTGCGCTATGGGTTAGGGTTTTTCAAAAAGAAAGGAGGAGGGAGGCGGTTATATATATATATAGAGAGAGAGAGAGAGATTTATGGGGAGAGAGAGAGAGAGTTACGGGAGAGAGAGAGAGGAGAGAGAGAGAGATAGAGATAAGGAGAGAGAGAAAGAGAGAGGAGGTGGGGCCCACGGAATAGGGGGCGATGATTGGCTGATGAAAGATTTAGGCGTTAGAAAAAAATTTAAAAAGATTTAAAGATTTAGGGGAACAGTGAAATGTATATAGTTAAGAAATATATGATGGTTTAAATATATTAAAATTTTGGGATTTTGGCGCAAATTAAAACATTTCCAAATCGCGCCTGGGTCGGGTCCAAAAATTTGAAATTGAAATAATAGAAGTTTAAGCGGGATCCAAAAGTGAAAATGAAGTATTTTATGATCATAAAGCATACCCCCAAAACGGACACACGTACGTGCACGTAGCCATCCAAACTCGCCCGTTTCACTGAACGGGACGAGAACACGATGCACAGACGCTACAACAGGCTTAGGGGTTTCAAGTAGGCCAAGATGAGTATTTTTAATTTTCTTTTTGATGCCAAAAATTGTTATATGCAGAAATGAATTTGCCGGGTAAAAATTACAGTAAGTAACAATCATGCAAGATAAATGAAATGAGTGCCACACTACGTTCAAACAGTAACTGAAATTAGTAGCATTGGGCTCGGGTGTTACATTATACCCAACTACAAAAAGAATTTCGTCCTCGAAATTCCAAGAATACAAAGATAGAAAACTACAAGAAAAGGTGAGGAAATTTCTGCCGGATTTCATCTTCTCGTTCCTAAGTGGACTCTCCATGCGAGCGATTACCCCAAGAAACAAGCACAAGAGGGATCACCTTATTTTTAAGAACCTTTTCCCTTCGATCCATAATTTCAATCGGTCGTTCCTCAAAAGTTAAGTCTTCTCGTACAGTTAGCTCCGAATGATCCAATACGTGGGTTTCATCTCGAACATACCTTCGTAGTTGAGATACGTGAAACACATCGTGCACATTAGCCAAGGACTGCGGTAACGCCAAACGATACGCTACCTCACCAACACGCTCGAAGATCTCAAAGGGTCCAACGAATCGAGGACTAAGCTTTCCTCGACTTCCAAAACGAATCACCCCTCTAGTCGGTGATATCTTCAAGAACACCAAATTACCCACGGCGAACTCTAGAGGTCTTCTTGACGTGTCTGCCCAACTCTTCTGTCGGTTTTGTGCTGCCTTCATATGATTCTTGATATTGTTAACCTTCTCAACTGTCTGCACAACCAAATCTGGTCCCAACAATCTTCGTTCACCGATATCGTCCCAGCAAACAGGTGAACGGCACTTACGACCATACAAAGCTTCAAATGGAGCCATCTGGATAGTTTCTTGAAAACTGTTGTTGTAAGAAAACTCCACCAAATGCAGATGATCCTCCCAAGAACCCTTGAAGTCCAACATGCATGCTCTCAACATGTCTTCAAGAGTTTGGATCGTTCTCTCCGACTGACCATCAGTTTGACAATGATAAGCTGTGCTAAACTTCAATCGAGTCCCCAAACATTCCTGTAGACTCCGCCAAAAGTGTGATAAGAACCGAGTGTCCCGATCGGACACGATGCTCACCGGTACTCCATGCAATCATACAATCTCCTGCATGTACCGCTCCGCCAAAGTCTTTGTTGATTGACCAACCCGGAAAGGAATAAAGTGAGCTGCCTTGGTCAATCGATCCACAATTACCCATACTGCATTGTTGCCTTTTGGACTCCGCGGTAAAGCAGTCACGAAATCCATAGTTATATGTTCCCACTTCCACTGAGGAATCGGAAGTGGTTGCAATAAACCAGCAACCCTTTGATGTTCAGCCTTAACTTGCTGACACACCAAGCACTTCGCCACAAAGCGAGCAATCTCCCGTTTCATGCCTTCCCACCAGAAATGCTGTCGAATATCTCGGTACATCTTTGTGCCTCCTGGATGTACAGAATAAGCTGAACTGTGTGCCTCCTTCATAAGCTCTTCACGAATATCCCCCTTTGGCACACACAAACGGCTACCATACCTCAACGAACCATCTTCGTGGATTAATAACTCTGTTCATAGTCCGGCTTCAACCTGCTCTCGAACCTTTTGCTGTCTAGGGTCCTGAGATTGTGCTGCTTTAATATTCTCGATCAACGATGACTGTACTTGTAGCTGCATCAACTGTCCCGAAGAATGCGGTAGCACAAACTCCAAGTCAAATCTTCGAAAATCTGCAACGATCTCCTTCTGCGTAGTTAACACCTGAATTGCTGGTAACCGACTAAGCGCATCCGGCACGACATTAACCTTCCCCGGATGGTACTTAAGATCAAGATCGTAGTCAGCCATCAGCTCCAACCATCTACGTTTCCTCATATTAACCTCCTTCTGTGTGAACACATACTTCAAGCTCTTATGATCAGTAAAAAGTTCGACCCTTTCGCACAAAAGGTAGTGTCTCCAAATCTTCAAAGCGAAAATCACTGCCGCAAGCTCCAAGTCATGAGTTGGGTAATTCTTCTCAAGGGTCTTCAACTGTCTCGATGCGTACTCTACAACCTTCCCATGCTGCATCAAAACACATCCTAATCCTTTCCCAGATGCGTCGCTGTGAATCACCAATCCTCCTGAATTGTATGGCACGGTCAGAATAGGGGCGGTTATCAACTTCTGCTTCAACGTCTTTAAAGCTAACGCACACTTATCCGTCCATGCAAAAGGTACCTCCTTACGCGTAAGCTTGGTTAATGGCTCCGCCAGGCGAGCAAAGTTCTCAACAAATCTCCTGTAACATCTGGCGAGTCCAAGAAAACTTTTTATCTCCGCAACATTCTTTGGAACCGGCCAATCTCGAACAGCTGCAATCTTTTCTGGATCGACGGCAATTCCATGGCCAGACACAACATGCCCCAAAAACTTTACTTCGTCCAGCCAAAACTCGCACTTACTCATCTTCGCATATAACTTCTCTTGTCTCAACGTTTGTAGTGCGATCTTCAAATGCTCAGCATGCTCTTCAAAACTCTTCGAGTAAACCAGAATATCGTAAATAAAAACCACGATAAACTGGTCTAAGAACGGTGAAAAGATTCGGTTCATCAAGTCCATGAATACTGCCGGCGCATTCGTTACTCCGAAGGGCATCACTAAGTACTCGTAATGTCCATACCGAGTTCGGAATGCCGTCTTCCAAGTATCTTCTGTTTTCACTCGGACCTGATGATATCCGGATCGCAAATCCAGCTTCGAGAATACCCTCGCGCCACTAAGCTGCTCGAAAAGGTCGCCAATGCAAGAGATCGGGTACTTGTTCTTAATATTCACCCGGTTTAATTCTCGATAGTCGATGCACATCCTTCTTGTGCCATCCTTCTACTCACAAAGGCCTTTTCCCAGTAGAAACTTTTATGGGATGTTTGAGTATGAGATACTTCAACCACAGCTAGTTGTTGGGTATGTGATACTACAACAGATGGCCCTAGTGCAAGTGAGAGATTGTTAGTTATATGTATGCCTTAGAGGCCATTACTGTACATACGATGTATATTGTAATGGATGCTTGGACATATATATGGATGACTTTCTTGCTCGACATGATAGTATGCTATCTGCTTGTACTTAATCTTAACATGTACTCGGATTGTCTCTATGTTACATGTTGATAAAGCCCTTAGGATATGTACTCGATTACTGGGACTATGATGAGATCATACTAGTGGTGCCACGGTAGTCGACGAGTACATACTATAAATGTTCCTAGTCGAGGGTGTATCGAGACAGGGCATCGATACACCAGAGTAGACTAGCGTATACGCATTTTGACCCATATGATGGGCGATGGATGATCCCATATCCATCGGTGTTTGACATCAAGGATGGTGTATGGGTGCTCAGTAGAGACTGGGTACACTGGACGGACTCGCCGAGAACTCCCAGATGGTATTATACATCACGTCAGATGGCAGTTCTCCAGTGACACTGGTACAGAGTAGTCTATTGACCCAAGATCGTCATAGAGTCTTGTGTGATTCCCACTTTGCTTTGATTTCCATCATACCACGTCCAAGAGGGCGTGCAAAAAGGTGGCTTTTGGGTACAGTCCCGAATCACATGGAGGCAATGAGTGATAGGAGGGGATTCGTCTCTCCCGGTATAGGGAGTTGATGTTGTGCTGTGTTCGATTGGCTATAATCGGAAATCCCTGGCCAGGGTTGCTGAGATTTACTGGTAAGTGTTATCAGTAGTTTCTCGAACCGTTATAGACCTCATATCGACACAACTTATCGAGCTACTGGGGTCTGATGTTTACCACCCGTAGGCGATATATGCGACATATCAGACGACGAGACCGGACTGTACGGGAGTGTTACTGATTGGATTCATAGGAGAATGTAAAGGCTTGCTTGTTGATCTTTTGAGCGCTCAATACCTTGGTAGCTGTTACGTTTAGTTGACCGCTAGCAGCTTGTGGGTGTTTGATATGATCATCACCTACTGCCGGCGTATTGACGATTCTTTAGAGTCCTACACAGAGGTTTCTTGGCTCAGGCAAAACGGAGTAGGAGCACATATGTGATATATGCGGGACCGAGGATAATGCGGTATGTGATACTGTATTGGATTCTCGCGATATGAGATATCGGCCGGGTATATGTGATATAGCCGGGTCATCGTATTAGTCGGTTATATGCGATATAGCCGGATTGTCGGATCAAGTGTTGATTCAATAATTTAATGTATAATAATATATATATGATATATTAAATTACATTAACTAATATTAGTTCACTAAAAGATTCATTTTCTCACGGGAAAATACATTGATATATATGCGATATATGTTAACTGTATTATTTTCTATTGTTACAAAATATATTGTATATGTGATATATAATATTGTAACATGTTAGGGTTACAAATTTAACAATGGATTAGGTTTTAAACTTGGTTAGGGTTTGGATTAGGGTTAGCTTTTGCATGAAGCTTCCATGAAGCTTCATGAAGCTTTGACTTTGTGGTTGCTTGAAATTTTTGTGAGATATTATGTTAACCCAATCCAAACCATTAACTCTAGTTAACTCTCTACAAGGGTTAACTCTCTCATGCTTAACCCTTCGTTAGATTTGTAACCACTACAATAATTCATTATTCATCACAAAAGGAAAAAGGTTATCATCTTCATTCTTCTTCTTCTTCCTTGAGTTCCTTCATGAAAAAGCTTTCTTTTGTGATGAAAATGAGTGTGAAAAAGATTATAAATGAGAGAAAAAATCCTACTTCATCATCCTCATCTATCCTTGCCATTTAGATGAGGGTGTTCACTTCATATTATGAGTGTTAGCTTGTGTTAACGAAACTTCAAGGTAGATCATCATTGTATTGAAGATCGGAAGCAAAGGTTGCGTCATTCTCTTCGTGAAGCCTCTCGAGAATCCAGAAAACGATGATCACAGCGAAGGGACCTCAACACGGAGCTTAAGAAGTGAAGGACCGGATCTACAAAGGTTGTAATCCCTCTCACTTAGTGTTAAAGCGTTCAACATGTTCGTTTTCGCCTAAACCCTAGTTTAATGATCCGGCTTCGGGTTTTTCGGCATGGCTAAAATTTTAATCGGGCATGGTTGATGCCTCGTAGACCCTTGTGCGCGTGCCTAGCATCCCTACAGTTATACCCAGTGTCAATGTGTTGATGAGTCATTAGAGTCCCCCACAGACACTTTCCCAAGTTCGGGCGAAACGTTGTAGATGACATATGGGTTTATGGCAAGGTTCGGGAAATGCACGTGCGTTTTCGCACGTGTCGTTTTTCTGGAAGATAATACTGGTCGGCTTTGGTTTAAGCCGGATCCAAGTATTATACTGTGTAGATATAATATATTTGTCTCAGATACATTTGTATTCGGTCGTAATACAAATGCGGGTATGTTTATACTAATACGGGGTTATCGTGAAATTCGTTTCAGGATCACTTTTGGAAGTTGCCAGTTTTTAGTTTTCTATCAGCCGTATTTAACATTCGGTTAAATACGGATTTATCTTTTCTTCTGGAGGGTGAGTCATGAGGTGAGTCGTGCATCTAAAAGTTTCTAGATGATGACTAGGATTAGTGACTCATGGTTGCATTAATTGTTCCATTAATGTTTTGGTGACTAAGCTTAATGATTCATCACTTGCTTTAAATTGTGTTCATACTATGTGTCATGATAAGCTTCATTCTTATTGTCACCACTTTGCTCCTACCCTCACCTTCCTCTTCCTACAAGTGGCCGGCCACCCCTTGGTGGAGGTTCATGGTTGCTAGAAAAAGATTGGTATTGTTTTGGACTCATGGAAATTAGATAAGCCTCATTTCTCATTTCACCCGATTCCACAAGGAAACTTCATTAACCATTCGTCCACAGCCTTGGACGTAACGAGACAAAGTGTTCTACTCATTCTCTACTTCATCTTGGTCGTCTCTTTTAGCAAACTTGACGATCGAGTTGCCTCGGTTCAGAGGCGGGAGCCCGTTTAAAGATCCGTCGACGTGGTGCCACCTGGATGAAAAGACTGGAGATCGAGGAGATCGGAGAAGCCGCAACAAGCGTGGGATGATGGTTGAAGACCGGAGGACTCGGATCATTCGGTATAACTCTTCTACCAACTTTTGTAGTTTGTTAGTTTAGCTTTAATGGCAGATCCGGATTACGGTACACGATAGCGCCAGTTGTAAAAAGTTTTTGTTCCGCATTTGGCGTCTGTTAGACGGCCGGGGCACTACCGTGGACTTACACATGGACTCCATTTCGGTCCGCATTGCATCTAGCCATTGTACCGAGTCGCCGGTCTGGATGGCCTGCTGGAAGCTAGTAGGTTCATCATCATCAATGACGCAATCCTCTCCATCGCCTTATATGAGAAAACCGTAGTATCTCTCAGGCGGATGAGACGGCCTACTACTCCTGCGGAGGGGTGCGGGAATGTCCTGCTCTTCTTGAACTACTGGTTCTACCAAACATTCAGTAGTAGTTTGTGGATCTGGAATTTCTTCCAGTTCTATTGCGCTCCCACTTGTTTCCTTTTCTAAAAACTGATGTTCTATAAAATGGGCATTACGAGAAACAAAAACCTTTTGTTCCTCTGCGTAATAGAAATAATAACCCTTAGAGTTGTTTGGATATCCCACAAACTTACACTGTACTGATCGTGCCTTGAGTTTGTCTGCATGCTGCTTTTTAACAAAAGCTGGACATCCCCATATCTTTAGATACTGAAGATAGGGTTTCTTCCCACTCCACATCTGATATGGAGTGGTAGGCACAGTCTTGGTAGGAACTCTGTTCAAAAGATATGCAGCCGATTCTAGCGCATAACCCCAGAAAGATCGCGGTAACTCAGCATTACTCATCATGGAACGTACCATTTACAATAGGGTTCGATTCCGTCTCTCCGATACACCGTTATGCTGTGGAGTGTATGGAGGAGTAAGCTGAGAGAGAATTCCTTTTTCTTTTAGGTAACCTACGAACTCGGCACTTAAGTATTCACCACCTCGATCAGATCTCAGTGTCTTGATACTTTTGCCGGTTTGGTTTTCTGCTTCATTCTTATGCTCTTGGAATTTCTCAAAAGCCTCGGATTTATGTTTCATCAAGAAAATGAATCCGTACCTAAAGTAATCATCCGTAAAAGTAATGAAATAGGAAAAACCACCTCTTGCATGTGTAGACATTGGACCGCATACATTGCTGTGTATCAGTCCTAAGAGCTCTCTCACTCTTACTCCATGTCCAGTGAATGGAGTCTTTGTCATCTTTCCTTTGAGACATGATTGACAAGTGGCATAAGTTTGATATTCGAACGAATCAAAATATCCTTCTCTATGAAACTTAGTTAACCTTGTCTAATTGATATGACCCAGTCTACAATGCCATAAGAAAGCCTTATTTAAATCTGGAGACTTTCTTTTTAGTGTGTTCTGGACATTGAAAATCTGTAATTGGTTTAAAACATATATACCGTTATCTAGTGTACCGGACCCAATCTAACCATGATTAAGGTGGATATTAACAACATCGCTTACAAACGTGAAATCATAACCTTCTTTCGATAACAACGAAACCAATATGATATTACACGTTAAACTGGGTACACAAAAACAGTTATGCAAAACCAAAATATGTCCACTCATCAATCCAAGGTGATAATCCCCTACGGACACAGCTCCTACGCTAGCTCCGTTAGTAACCTGGAGGGTCATATCACCAACCTTCAGCACTCTACGGTTTCTCAGTGCCTGCAATGAATTGCATATACGAGATCCTGATCCGGTATCCAATACCCAGGAAGTAGAGTTGATTGACAGACAATTCTCAATTACAAACAGACCTGAAGTCGAAGCCATAGCTTGCTTCGGTTCCTGGTTCTTGCCAATCCAAGTCTTGCAATCTTTCTTCCAGTGCCCTTTCCTATGACAGTGGAAGCACTCATCCTTTGCCACTACTGGCACCTTAATGTTTTTCTTTCCCTTCACTCCTACATTACTAACACCTCCTCTAGGTTTGGTGGCGGCCTTATTCTTCCTTCCTTTGGCCCTAGCCTTGGACCCGGAAGAAGAAGCACCGCGAACAAACATAGTGGGTGTATCCCTTGCCTTCTGCAAGGTGCCCTCGGCACTCCTCAACATGTAAAGGAGTTCTTGAAGTTCAACTTCTTTTCTTTGAATGTTCAAATTCAGAATAAACTCGGCGTAGGTGGAAGGAAGGGACTGGAGAATCAAGTCTGTATAGAGCTCGTTCTCTAAAGTCGTCGCAAGGTCTGTGAGCTCTTCTATATAGCCAATCATCTTTAGGACATGCTCTCCTACCAATGATCCGATGGCCAACCTCGCCTGAAACAAGTTCTTTGAGGTCTCGTATCTTGCTATACGAGATTGCTCTCCATAAAGTTCCTTTGTATGGAAAAATATTGCATCAAGATCCATATCCTCGTGCCTCCTCTGATGTTCATTATTCATCGAGGCAAGCACGATGCACTTGGCCCTCGCGCAATCTAACTCCCAGGTTTTGCGGATTTCCTTATCCGCATTACTGAATTTGGGACAAGGGACAACAGGTGCCTTAGCGGTAAGGACATACCCCAATTTTTCATAGGTCAAAGACATCTTGACATTCCGCAGCCAATCTTTATAGTTTGGCCCTGTCAATATATATTTTTCTAGTAGTAACTTAAGTCCTGTCATGTTTTGGGTCGCTGCAATGAGAGAGAGAGAGGGAACACTTTAGCATGATGCTCTTGCAAGTTTAGAGTGGTTTTTAGTTTATCTAAACTGGATGGCTCCCACTGTTTCACGAGTCCCTCCTCAAACCAAAAAGGAAGAACTAGCCAGGACTATTCTCACCGTACAATACTTGCTTAACCGTTCAGCTAGGCCGGTGTCGGTACTTCGAGGGAGGTTTTCCAACTCTTTCGCGAAGTTCCTTAATTAAATAAACTCTTTTCTCTGGGGGCGTAGCCCCGCTGACACCTTTCTCGGCACCTACTTGGTTTATAGCATTGATCGTTAAGTGACGAATCTCCTGACGAGTAGCATATACTCACAGTAGGATCAGGATCCAAATATCATCGTGTGATAATGTTGAAGGAATCGTACCAACATTCATCAAACTCCAAATGGTATGCATCTCTTTGCAAATTTCAGTTTCTTTAGAAATTCCCGATATAAATTTCTGCCCTATGCTCTTATGACCTTGGCGTTGGTCAAAATGTCATAAGTCACATGTCAAGTTCTACCCATCATTATCTTGATAATTTGAACCCATCCGTACATACCCCTGACGTTGGCCAAATGATAATACGACTGTCCCAAACTAACTCATCTATCTATGCAACAAATGAATACCCAGCAGCTACCAAACACTATGTCTTGGCGTTGGTTAAAATACATAGCTTGAATATTACTGAATACCCAAATGAAATGACGAAGGGCTACGAATGGTTTTGGAGAAACCGTGAACGTAGTGAACTTGATATGATCGAAGGAACCTGATAGCTTTTAAAAGGAGTGGTTAAAGCTCCGCAATTAAAAAATATCCTCTGTTTTAAAATAACCGAGTGGTTTCTTTTACACTGTTCCAACGATTCAACTTTGGTTTATTTTCTTTGCATTAAAATAATGCGTCCCATCAATTAACCTATCATTGCAGAAAACAACGAAAATACCACGTCCTTTTATGCCATCTGCATTCGCCACTGGGTCCCTTCATCACCCGTTAGGTTACATAACTAACGACAGAGTGGGGGCTGGGCTAGCGCGGGTGTAAAATATAAGTGACGTCTAAATAGTTATCATATATAGATATTGTACATTCGTCTGACGCAATAATAGGAATTCCAGATCACAGATGAACATATTGGATTTGCTACGAATCTGCATCTTTTGAGCCTGCAAAGAAAGACGGATTACACAGTTGTGATGAATATCCATTACCCCACCCTAGACCCCAACGGGTATGGCAAACTACCCGCCAAGTACCCGAAGTGAAGTGGTCTCCCTCAACAACATCAGTAGGCCACTAAACACTTCAAAGTACCCGGTAGTTTGTGCACCCCACATTGGGTCTATCCTAGGAGCAAAAATCAGTAAATGAAATAATACAACGGTGGCTACAACCGCAACCTGGATGTGCCCCGCAAAAGAATATTACATCATATTACAATTTACATCGAATGAATGAATGTAAAAACCCATCTTAAACCCCGACAAATCATCACACCGATCCAATCAAGTTCATAAACACAAACAGTAAAATCATTACAGAAATGTGCAACCCCTTGCCAACCGACATACTAACAGTTAGGGGAGGTTTACGAACACATTATACAAATAACAGATATAATCAAATTAGCCAAACATCGTAGAATTTCGATCGAGAAAACATAGTTGATTCTATTCCAAAAACTTCTCTGTGCACCTGAGACTTGAGCAAAAACAAAACATTCCAGAAAGAACAAAATTATCACAGAAGAGTTCTGGGGAATTTTGGACTGACTCGGCTCCAACTCGGCAGCGGATACGCGGCCGATCGCTTAGATCGGCCGCGGTTCCGCGGCGCTTTAGCCGATTCGGGAACCCAAATTTCTCCAGTATTCTTAAGTTTCCCTGCTTTTAATTTTAAGGGTCCCTGAAAAATTTTTAGACCCTGTTTTAAAATCGACAGAAACTTGGTGAAATTGATGTTTTTTCCGGTTCGTTTTGCAATCGAATTTATAACGACTTTGCTAACAAGTTAGTTATGGTTTAGCGAGGCTCTGATACCACTGTAAGTCGACGTTGTACACCCTACGCTTTGCGAGGAGGCGGAATGGGTAAAACAATCATTTTGTTTAAAACAACATCGACTAACTAAAATTATCTTTGCTAAACTATAACTAACACTATCATAGGAGTAGTTAGCTACTATGAAAGAAGATTATACGTAATGAACCAAGTCCTTCTTCTTCTCGTTATCCACCTCCTCGTCGGCCTCCTCTTTGTAATAGACGATCCACTAGAAAGCTACTACTCCAAGCTTTGCCTCTAACTTGAGGAAACTAGGTTACTCAAATTGCTAATCAAAGTCACCTAGGTAATATAGAGTGTGATTAGGGATTAACAAGTCTTACTAATCCTTGTTCTCAACACATAAGAGGTTAGGATTAGGGTTTGAAGAGAGGGAGAGCTTGAGGAGAGAGAAGGTGAGAGTGAGAATCCTTTTGGAATAATGAAATCATTGTGATATATATGAAGCATAACATATTTATTAAATGAATAACAAATAAAAATATCTTCATGCTTCATTAATTCACATAGTGATTCATCTCATGAGTCATCAGAAACATAAATGCATCATTAACTCCATGGATGATTCACTCTCATGACTCATTAATCCAATAAATGCAAATGCCACCTTAGCCCCCAAGTCATCATCCTTCTAGAAGCTTCTCGCCAAATTACGAGAACGTCCCTCCTTTCCGTGAAAACATGGAAAAACTTTTGACTGTATAATTCCAATAATCCGATACTAGAATCTGGCTTAAACCAAAGCCGGCTAGAAAAAACTGTCCGAACATCGTACGTGCATAAATGCACGTGCATGTCCGAACCCTTATCGTAAAACCATACGACCTCTATATCGTTTCGCCCGGAGCAGAGAATCTCTTTGTGTGGGACTCTAAAGACTCGACTACTACGCTGGCAGTGGGCTTAACCACAGACCGCAAGCGGCACTAGCTGTACGTAACAGTCCCCAGGTAGATGTCGATAAGAAGGCCGATGAGGAAACCTATCCGAACGCCTACTGAGCCTGATGTGACAATCTCCGTACAGTCCGGTCTGTTCTTCTAGGACTATCGCATATCGGGCCTAGGGGGGCGGCAAGCGTCTGTCCCCTAAAAGCAGTATAAGTCGTGTCGGAGCGAAGCCCATTACACCTTGAGAAACTACTGGAAAACCTACCAGTAAATCTCGCTTGCCCTGGACAAGGTCTTTGCGTAATGGCTCTCCAGACACAGCGCGATATCAACTCCCAATATCGGGAGAGACAACTCCTGTCTAACCGCCACTGCCTCCAAGTGCTCGGGACTGCACCCAACTACTACCTGTTTTCACGACTCCTTTGAGCCGTGGTAGGGTATCAATCTAAGAACAGTGGGACTCACTCGAGGCGAACCAGCAGTGTCAAGTCTACGGACTATGCTGTACTCATGTCACCTGGGAACTGTTAACTGACGATGGGTATAATACCAACCAACAGTTCCCCGCGAGTCCTGTCCGGTGTACCCGTAACCCAACGAGCACCTGTATACTATCTCCAGTACGACGTACTGATGGCTGTGGGACTGACCATCTCTCCAACTGGGATGAGAAGCGTAGACACTAGTCTACTCCGGAGTATCGATGCCCTGTCTCGATAATCCTACGACTAGGGACCTGATAAAGGATGTGCTTGTAGACTACCCAGCCCTCACTAGTGTGACTGCCATCACAACGCTGGCCGTCAAGCAATATCCTAAGGGCTCTATCAATACGTACACACATATTAAGATAGATATAACCAAGTAGCATACTACCATGTTTAGCAAGACTGTTAATATAACTGTGAATATCCCAAGCTTCTATTAAGTAATATACAAGCTAGTATGATACAATAATGTCCCCTAGGGCATATACACTAACATGAAGTCCCATCAATTATGCTTCCTAAGCATGACATAAGAAACGAAAGTAGCAATAGTTATTATATATCATATATATAATATAAGCATTCATCTCAACATATAAAGTGATCACATCACAGAATATCAGTAGCAGTAGAATACAAATGAAATATGGGATATACAGGGAATTCCGTATTTTAAATTAAGCCAGTAAAAAACGAGAATTCCACGGTCGTGATGAATAGCTAAACCCACATCCCTAGACCCCTACGAGAGCGGCAAGCAACACTCCTAATTCTAAAGTTAGGAGACCCGGTCTCAACTACTCGAGATTGTCTCCCACTGGACTCTAGAACCCGGTTACTTGTGCTCTCCTCTTTGGGTCTATCCTAATGCGGAAAAGTAAATAATATACATCAATGGTGACATCATCCTCAACCCGGAATTTCCCCAATAAAATAATATTACGTACAAGCTTTTACATGAATGAAAATTAAAAACTCTCATCTGACATAAAAAAAAACCCCGGCTATTCAAACACGACGATCGAATATAACATATCACAGCAACACATAACATCACATGTCATCAATGTAAGTAAATATGCGTATCCCAATTGTCGTTGACATATAGCACCCAAACCGGTGATACACCACATATTACACTTACGGTCACAGAAAAGAAAGTAAAACTACAACAATTGGAATCCGCAACCACCTTAGACATCATAAACCCAATGTATCACGTACTTCGGATTTCATGCCTAACCAAATGAATTCCTTAGAAATCACATGCCTAACAATTATAAATCTCGCATTTTAGTCTCGATATTGAAAACACTTTCCAATAACCAGTCGGGTAATTCAACAAGATTCCCGATAACCTGATCGAATGCTCGTCGGAAACTTTAGTAGACGGCCGCACCCCCAATGCCGTCGACGAAGTGTACTAAGGCTGAACACCGCGGCCGCGAGGACCCGAACGGATGCTTTTGGCGATGGGGTTCTTCTACAGTCAGTTGGTCGAGGCTATAGGGCGTGGCTATCTATTAAGGTTACCCGGCGAGTATCCATATACGCTATGTAATTGCAACGGAATTTGGATCCACATCAACATTCCGTAGCAACCGATCAAATGAGACCAAACTGCTAGATTTATAAAATTCAAACTAGTTATCACATAACTAATTATTGTGGATTCCAAGTATTGTATGACAATCACAGATAGCTAGACGATGTTAATCTTTTCGATCGACTAAACAAATACCCTAAATTTCCCAAGGAGCTCAACACTTGAACGGAGTTTAAAAAGTACCCAGAACATGCCACGACACCTATGAACCATCCGTAGAAGTGCCGACCCATGCCTCACTCATGTCGCCATGGAACTGCCGCAAACCCTAGGGTATGACCGCGGTTCTGCGAACCAAAAAGTCGAGTTTGGGTATCGTTCTTCTAGAGTGTCCACAGAATCGCTTGCATGATTTTCTGAAGATTTTAAACTTGGAAAAAATCCAACTCTTGGAAAATTTCCAGCGAGGGAAAATATGGGTTATTGATATCCGTTCGAACTTTTTAACGTGGTCTAAATTACCCGAATAGATGATAGAATTACGATTACGAAACACTCTGAATTGCCTTTGCAGAAAGTTAACATCATATGCAAATTTAGCAAAAACAAGAAACACCTGAAACAATAAAACCCAGAGACTGGAACACCCTAAAAATTTGAAGCCAAAATGCCCCAGAAGAACCGGTGAGCTCGGATTTTGAGGCATTGTGGCCGGAAAAAATCATGTGGTATTTCTTCAAATTTGTATGGTGTTCATGTTATATCACATACAACATTCTGTAGTTGCTAAAAAAATTTTTAGAGGCCATTTAAAATTCGACAGAAACTAGGATTGTATATCGGGTGTTTCGGAGATGTTTCGGTTTTGTAATTCTAACAAACATCGTCTAATTCTCTAGCTTGGCTCTGATACCACTGTAGGGTTACCTATCACGACGACAAGGTTTCGGGAGGCATCGTCCATGCCGTTTTCAAATTTTTTGCCGTACTAAAGAACCATAACCCTAGAATCTTAACTAGAGATTTAGAAGAACTATCAATGCAAACAACTTTACATCTAAGTGAATGAGGAATACAACCTTTGTAGACTGGTCCTTCACTTCTAAAGCTCCGTGTAGTAGTCCCTTCGCTCCAATTTGTGAAAACCCGAACTCATGTAAGGGATTACATGAAGAAATGAACAAGCTTGCTCGAAGCCTTCGAGGCCGAAGATGATCTACGACGAGGAGACTCAAGCTCATGCTACCTCTTCGCTAATGGTAGATTAGTGAAGGAAACGCCCTAAACTAAATGGCTAAAATAGTAGAGGATGATGAAGTAGGAATTGTGCTCACTTTAGATTAATTTTGCTCACAATATTTTATCACCTTCAGAAAAGCTAGAATGTTTTATCATGAAGAAGAATAAGATGAAGTGGGGATGAGAATGAAACTCATGAGGTGAGAATAGAAACCAAGGGTGTGTTAGTCTCATACACTATCTCATGTAGAGAATAAACCATCGCTAACAATAATGGTTAGGTTAATAAATATCTACATGTAAAACAAAGTTAGTGGACTAAGTCAATGGTTAGAATAAGCTTCTCCAGGCTTATAGCCATGACAATTTCCATCTAATTTTGATTAACTTTTAAATAAATAAAACCCTTCATTATATCAAACATGGTGAGAGTCTCATACACCTATGAAGCTTGTGGCATCAAGCATGACACAAAAATATGTACATTAATATATATCACATATATACTAAAGAACTAAGTGAGTAAAAGAAATGTTTAGTGAGCAAATATTAGTTAATGTAAGTTAATATATCACATATATAATTATACATTAAATTACTAAATCAACTCTTGATTTAATAATCCGGCTATATCACATACAACCGACTAATATCATATGTAACAACTTATCGAATCAACACTTGATCCGATAACCCGGCTATATCATATATAACCGACCGATATCACATATCTCGAGAATAGAATGTGGTATCACATACACGCATTAATATCGGTCCTACACATATCACATACGTGCTCCTACTTCGATTTGCATTAACCAGGAAACCTCTGTGTAGGATTCTAAAGACTCGTCAATACGCCGGCAGTAGGTGATGATCATATCAAACACCCACAAGCCGCAATCGGTCTGCTAAACGTAACGGCCACCCGGGTATTGAGCCATCAGAAGGTCAACAAGCAAGCCTGGTCATACTCCTGTGAATCCAGTCAGTAACACTATCGTACAGTCCTGTCTTTTCGTCAGATATGTCGCATATCACAGCCTGGGCGTGGTATAACGCCAGACCCCAATAGCCTGATAAGTCATGTCGATGCAAGGTCCATAATGGTTCGAGAAACTACTGATAACACTTACCAGTAGATCTCAGCAACCCTGGCCGGGGATTTCCTGTTATGGCCAATCAAGAATAGCGCAACATCAACCCCCAATACCGGGAGAGACGAAATCCCCTCCTATCGCTCATTGCCTCCATGTGACTCGGGACTGTACCCAAAAACCAACGTTTTGCACGATCTCTTGAACGTGGTAAGGTGGAAATCAAAGCACAGTGGGAATCACACAAGACTCTATGACGATCTCGGGTCGACATATTAACCTGTACCAGTGTCACCAGAGAACTGCTATCTGACGATAGGTATAATACCATCTAGGAGTTCTCGGCGAGTCCGTCCAGTGTACCCTGTCTCCACTGAGCACCCGTATACCTTGTCTGATGTCAAACTCCAATGGATATGGGATCATCCATCGCCCACCATATGGGTCGAGAAGCGTATATGCTGGTCTACTCTAGAATATCGATTCCCCGTCTCGATACTCTCACGACTAGGAACAATTGAAGGATGTACTTACCAACTACCTTTGCCCCACTAGTATGATCTGCATCATAATCCTTGTAGTCAAGTACTCATCCTAAGGGCTTTATCAACATGTAATAGAGAGACAATAAGTGTACATGTTAAGATAAAGTGCAACCAGATAGCATACTATTATGTCGAGCAAGAAAGTCCTCCCTATATATGTCCAAGCATCCACTACAATATACATTACATGTACAGTAATGGCCTCTAGGGCATACATATAACTAACAAATATATATATATATTAATATATATTTACACATTATGAAGAATAATTAATGAGCTAATTATATTAGTTAATATATAATTATATCAAATATAATATATCAAATTATTAAATCAACAATTGATTTAATAATCCGGTTATATCACATATGACCGACTAATATCATTTATCTGTGTATCACATTATTAAATCAACACTTGATTCGATAATCCGGTTATATCACATATAACCTAACTTGATAGCAGAGAATTTCCAGATTACAATACGGTATCACATACTCGTATTTAATCTGGCCCTCACACATATCAACATATGTGCCTTACTCCGTTTCTTTTGAACAGGAAACTTCTGTGTGGGACTCTAAAGACTCGTCAATACGCTAGCAATATGTAATGATCACATCAGTCAAATACAAGCCATCAACGGTACTAGCTTGACGTAACGGCTACCCAGGTATTGAGCGATATGAAGATCAACAAGAAAGCTCGTCCATACACTCTATGAAACCAATCAGTAACACTACCGTACAGTCCAGTCTCTTCGTATGATATGTCGCATATCATGTCTAGGGTTGGTAAACGTCAGACCCCACTAACGTGATAAGTCATGCCGATGTCTAGCCTATAACGGTTCGAGAAACTACTGATAGCTCTTATCAGTAAATCTCAGCAGCAGCCCTGGCAAGGGACTTCCAGTTATCGCCAATCAAGCATAGCGCAACATCAACCCCCAATACCACGAGTGAAGAAACCCCTCCTATCGCTCATTGCCTCCATGTGACTCGGGACTGTACCCAAAATCCACCTGTTTGCAAGTCTCTTTTGAACCTGGTAGGGAGGAAAATCAAAGTACAGTAGGAGCCACACAAGACTCTATGACGATCTCGGGTCTACAGACTAACCTGTACCGGTGTCACCAGAGGACTGCTATCTAACGATACGTATACTAACAATTTGGAGTCCTCGGCGAGTCTTGTTCGGTGTACCCATTCTCCAATGAGCGCTTGTGTACGATCTTTGATGTCACACACCAATAGTTGTGGGATCAACCATCGCGCTATTAGGGACAAGAAACATACACACTACTCTACTCTGGAATATCGATGCCCTTGTCTCGATATCCCCCTCAACTAGGAACTGTTTAAATGATGTACTTTTGGACCACCCTTGCTCCACTAGTATGATCTTATAATTATCCTGGTAGTCAAGTATATATTCTAAGGGCTTTATCAACATGTGAGAGAAAGACAGTATAAGAATACCAGTCAACATGTTAAGATAAAGAGTAACCAGATAGCATACTATCATGTCGAGCAAGAAAGTCCTCTATATATATGTCCAAGTATCCATTATAATATACATCAATGTACAATAATGGCCTCTAGGGCATACATATTCCTAAAATACCCAAATTCCACCTGTTTGCACGGCTCCTTTGAGCCGTGGTAGGGAGGAAATCAAAGCACAGTGGGAACCACACAAGACTCTATGACGATCTCGGGTCTACAGACTAACCTGTATCAATGTTACCAGAGAACTTCTATCTGACGATAGGTATACTATCATCTAGGAGTTCTCGGCGAGTCCTGTTCAGTGTACCCATTCTCTAATGAGCACATGTGTTCATTCTTTGATGTTAAACACCAATGGATAATGGATCAACCATCGCCCCATACAGGGTTAAGAAACGTACACACTAGTCTACTCTGGAATATCGATGCCATGTCTCAATATTCCTTCGACTAGGAACAATTGATGGATGTGGTTGTAGACTACCCAGGTCCCAGTAGTATGATCCGCATCATAGTCCTGGTAGTCAAGCCAACATCCTAAGGGCTTTATCAACATGTATATGAGATACGATATAATAATACCATTGAACATGTTAAGATAAAGACAACCAGATAGCATACTATCATGTCGAGCAAGAAAGTCCTCCATATATATGTCCAAGCATCCACTATATCATACAATAATAGCCTCTACGGCATACACATCACTAACATTCTCCCACTTTCTCTAACCCCAGTTGTTGTAGTATCTCATACCCAACATCCCAAAAAGTCTCTCAATTAGCATCGAGGGAGGGCCTTGGTGTGTGGATCAGTTGTGTTATCCTCTATGTTAACTCTCCTCACCTCGATCTCCCGATCTACTATCACCCTGATCAGGTGATACCGTCTAAGGATATGTCTTGGTCACTGATGGGACCGGGGTTCCTTGGCCAAAGCCAGAGCTCCATTATTATCACAATACACAAGTATTGGATGCTCAATGGATGGAACCTCACCATGTTCTTCTTATGAACTTCTTCATCCAGACAGCCTATTCAGCCTTCATCGTCGAATTTGCTACGGTATCTAGCTTGGAACTCTTCCAACAAACCGTCCCTCCACTGAGGGTGAAGTCAAAACCCGAGACCGACTTACTGTCGTCCTTATCACTCTGGAAACTCGAATCGGTAAAGGACTCCACCTGGAGTTCACCGTTACCATACACCAAGAACATCTCTTTAGTTCTTCTAAAGTACTTAAGAATGTTCTTCCCAGCTTTACAGTATTTATCCCCTGGATCTGATTGATACCTACTCACTATACCTAGTGAGTAAGCTACATCCGGTCTGGTACATAACATCGCATACATGATAGTCCCGACTGCCGAAGCATAGGGTATCCCTTGTATGCGAGCCCCCTCCAAATCAGTCTTGGGAGACATCTCTTTGGAGAGATTGATTCCTTAGCAAGCGGGTAAATTACTACGCTTAGAATCTTCTATTCTAAAACACTTTATTATGTTGTCAATGTACCGGGATTGGGACAGTCCCAACATTCGTTTAAATCTATCTCTATAGATCAATATCCCCACGATGTAGGAGGCATCATTTAGATCTTTCATGGAGAACTTTTTTGATAAGAAGAGCTTGACCGAGTGTAGCAGAGGAACATCGGTTCCTATCAAGAGTATATCATCCTCGTACAATACGAGGAAGACAACCTGTCTTGATCCGAAATGGCACGTGACTGGTACTTGAATCATATGAAGTCTATAGGACCCCATCTAATTCAAGTAAGCCAAAATCCCAGAAATCTAAACCATTTGAAAAGAGAGAGAAGTAAAAGTTTAGTTTTTAAGCAAGTGGTTTAACAACATAAGCCGAAGTATGCATTTTAAAACTTCAAGTCTTTCCTGAAAATTTCGGCAGAGTTTCCTTTGTAAATACTGGCCCCAAAAGGGTACAACACATGAAATATATATATAAAGGCATCCCTAGCGGGAGCTAGCTTTTCGCCAATTGGCGTTCACAACCACGCAAGCAACATAATATACAACACCGAAGGGCGATGATCAAAACTCAAAAGGAAACCAATATCATCAAGAAACCCATAATAATATAACACGCGACTCTAAGGTCGAAAGAATATACAACTGGTCTTCTAAGGTTATCAAATAATACAGTCTGGTTGATGGAGTAACTAGATACAACTGAAGTAAATAATGTACAAAATTGGTCATGATACGAGTGAACCCACCTACCAATGCAATCACCTGGAAGGAAGAAGTGTGCCAGCAAAGCAGCCAAAGAAACCTGTACGGCAAAATCTGCAAGAAACTGCAGCACAACGGGGGTGAGTTGCCAACTCGTGAGTAGAAAACATCACCGAGCAGAAATCGTATGTATGACTCTAACCTAGGTCATACGATAATATATATCCTATAAAAAAAACCTGAAACATCTGCTAATGGCCAGGGTCAACATTTGTACAAGGGTAATACCAAGTGCTCGTGTCAGTGCCTCAGGTAGCAACAAATCATATATATGAGGTATGAATGCATGAAAACAGAATACGTCTAAATGAGAAAACTGTTTTCTTATCTCAGTGAGATTTCTGTATAAATATCGAACTATAATCAATGAAATCCACAAAAAATTAGAATCTAGCATCGACACAAAATATATATCTCGCTATCTCAATATCTCAGACTCTGGCAATCCGGACTGGCCCGTAACATCAAATCTCAATACCTCAGGCTCCGGCAATCCGGACTGGCCTATACTCCGATCTGTATACTCCGGATATCCGTCGAGTCACAATAAAATCATCGGTCGGTAATGCTCCCCTGCCAGGCTCAACGCCATCATCTGCGGCCATCTTTCCCCGGGCTACTGCACCGGGTACACTATGCACCCACAGACGGTTCATCCTCCTCCTCGATCGAGTGTATGATATTGCTCAAGAGCCGAGAAAACTCATGGTGGACTTATCTCACATCATAACATGAGAAAACCGCAATTTTTATCTTTATAAAATGATAATGAGTTTATAAAATCCTTGCGGTTTCTCCAAATTCATAAATCTCATGGAAATATGAAATCTCAAAATAACGATGTCAATTAAGAGTGAATGTTGGAATAAAGCCCCATAATATTGTATAACAAATGAATATACACATGCATGAAATATCACAGTAATAAATGCAGTATTTAAACTAGCATAGTAATGACATATCGAAACTATCAGCTAACAAGCGATATCAGTAAGGTAATGTTCTCTAAAGTGTACGTGACATGGCAATTACCGATGATAATGTGTGTGAGCCGGCTAGAAAGTGTACGTGGAGCATACGCATCATCAGTAATAGTGCTGATGTCCTGACAAAAGGTTTCATAATAACTAACGAAAACACATATAAGCATGCAATGCGATACGAACATCAGTTTTATTTGGCAAATGAATAGTAAATGCAACAATAAAGAATGTACATAATATATATGAGTCATACAGTTTTGGCATTTGAAATAACACGAATCGTGGTGTTTAGAAAATAGGGGCTACGGTGTTTTTAAGAAAAATTACGTCCTTTGAAATATTCGTAGTATCCCCCGGCCTGTCTTTGAAATACTCACGGTTCGTTAGTTTTAGAAATAGGTATGATTCGAGCCCAGTCTAACATCTACTAAGTAAACTACAGGACTAAACTAACTGACAAATCGAAAGGGTAAGGAAAACCACCAAAGTCTGAGTCGATATATATATATATATTGTAGTCGATGATCCCGCCTCAATAGTATCACGTACAATACAATATATATATAATATGAGATCCTCGAGTCAAGAGTGCGGATCTATCATCTTAATTATAGCTCGTAAGACATCCCAAATCAGGGTACGGGTCAACTGTCACATTTATCTCATTATTTATCTAGTATCATTATCATCATATCCGGAATTAAGGGTACTGATCTAAAGTCTATTACATACTGATACCATCAACATATATCTGTGTGTTTATGAAAACACATCGCTAAATGATCCTCTAAAATCTCATGTCGTATCTCATAATACGACCCAAGTCACATCACCGATCTCATGGTATCATGCCCAACCACATCGACTCATCTTCAAATACCATATACTATCCTCATCATACATGTATACGTATACATACATATATATATATATATACACACACATACACACATACTCACATACATATATGTATATATATATATATATCCCCATATACGCACAAGTAAAACAAATGTGTGTGTGTGTGTGTATGCGTGTGTGCAAATCTTTACTCTAGGGTTTCGCGACTAAGAAGCTAAACTAAGTTACTTCTAATTACACTAAAACTAACACATAAACACCTAAAGCCTACCTTTATAATCATTTACGTATCACAAAACACAAATATATATATATATATATACGTATTCGTATACTATGCTACGAAACTGCGGGGGTGCTACACGCTATCCACCCGACTTGCCCCGTAGATATATATCTACTCACCTAGATCCTTGCTTGCCGAAGTCGATGACGCCACGCTCTTCTCGTCTTCTCGAAGTCTACATGGGAGTACCTACAATTTCCAATGCGTCATATAGTAACAAGAATCGGACATGAAAACCAAAATGGCACGCGGGACATACTTAGGTTAGAACCTACGGCCAACGCATGCAAGATTAACCGAACAACTCTCGATATCGACGTACAAATATCAAATGATCAAGATAAAACACATTACCCCAATATTCAAGTTACATAATTCACAAACCGTAATCAGAAACGATGTAAAACACTTCGAGATTTTGCCTGTAACACCTTAGGTTGTGTTTAGGGGTTAATTGTATTTTAATTGATAGTTTTTAGTAAAAAGTTTACCAAATTAAGTTTCAAATATTTTATCCTAATTAATGAATACTTTGTTAGAATTTTTCTAGGCATACACACACTTGTGCATGTAAACGAGGGTTAAGATATGGGGTTAAACCATGATTATCAACCATGGTGGACTAACCACTTCCTTAAGCCATTTTAAGTCTTGTATTAAGTTATTTTGGGTTTTAAAATATGGTGGTTGTTTTCTTTTTTTATTTATGGAAATGATTGTTCTTGTGTTGACTTGGTGTGAGAGTGAGAGAGTGCTTAATGGGGCATGATGGCCTTGCCATGCCTCATTAAATGAAGAGAGAGAGAGGGGGGGGTTGACACTTGATGCCATAATTTCCTTGCCTCTCAATTATTTCTCACTTCTCTCATTCTCTCACTCACTCATACTCTCTCTCACGCACACACCCTCATAACAAGCAGCGGCAGCAGATGAAGCACTAGCAGCAGCCACTAGCAGCAGCAGCAGCAGCAGAAGAGGCAGCAACAAGCAGCAGCATCAGCAACAGCATGGGGCAGCAGCAGTAGCAGCTCCAGCAGCCCCAACAGCAGCTCTAGATCTTCTCCTTCCTCTCCTTCCTGCACTCTAAGATCTTTAAGTGAGGTATATGATCTGAGCCTACTTCCTTGCTTGCTAAACTAGTGATTTTAAGTTCGATTAGTGTTAAAAGTGAGAATTAGTGCTTGATTTGATGAATTAGTGTGAACTTTTGTTAAGTGCTGTTAGTATGGGTTAACCTAGCCTAATTAAGCGTTATTAGGACCACTTAAACCTAGCATAACCCTAGATTACACCAAAATACCATAGGGTTTCTAATTGTGCAAAATTTAGTGTTTTTAAGTGAAATTTCACCTTTCAGTGATCTGCAATAGGCCCGAGTAGTTCAGGTTAAAATTGAGGAAACTGGATCACACTAGATATACCATGACCACACCACCTGAACACGAAGCCCCCATTCCTTTGTTAGGCCGCCGGTTTATTCATTCTGGCCGCAAATTGCTGCCAGATGAGGGTGGTTTTGGGTGAAGTTTGCATGGGCAGGAGTCTGCTTTTATTTCTAGGCCAGTAGTATGTATAATTTTGTAAGTTGTTAGCCTGGGTAGAAACTGGGACGTTATATCGTATTTCTAGTACGTTTGGTTCGCGCGATACGCGTGATAAGCGAGAGGGTTCTGTGATTCAGCGTATTGCGGCGTGTTGGGATGAGTTTTAGAAGCGTATACACGTTCAGCGTATAGTACACACACGCGTTTAGTTCGCGACATGAGCATATTGTTTGGCTTAGATATCGCGTCTTGCGAGGTGGTTGCTTATATATGGATTCTTGTGTAATTCCAGATTCGCAGGCGGGTACGTCGGACGAAGCTAAGAAAAGGAAGCAGGTGGTCGGCTACGAGTAGCGCACGACCAGGTGAGTAGATTTAACATCTACGCGGAAATCGCCCGTATGGCGTTAAGCGTCAGGGCATGTTAGGATATTAGATTGTAGATGTTCATATGGACTGTAGGAGCATAACTTATTGTTGCATGTAGAAATAATAGCATAGGACACTGCACTGTCACTAACGGTTCAAGTTGCACGAGCACGATTTATATGCTACACTCACACCGTTATTGATTGCCATGACACTCATATTATAGGATTGCTATAAATCATATATCATACTGATTCCGCTTTATTGAAGTTGTCATGATTTGCCGCATAACAGCATATGTTATATCCATAATTGGGCACATATACATCACATATCCATACTTGTACCACATACAAGATATCTTCATACCTGCGCACATGCACACTGTATACTCATACCAGTGCACACATATATTGATATCTTCATACCTGCGCACATGCATACTGTATACTCATACCAGTGCACACAAATATTGATATTTTCATACCTGCGCACATGCACACTGTATACTCATACCAGTGTACACATATATTGATATCTTCATACTTGCTTAGATTTACGATTGAGATATGTTGTTTCCATGTAATTCTGGATTTGGGGAACCGTGGATATTTCAAAAGAGAATAGCTAATTATTTAAAAACCCGGTTTCCCTTGATATGATATTTCGGTGCGTCCACCATGTGTTTTCTCGGTACTACAGTGATATATGTGAACCCGAGTCGAGGAGTTGGATGAGACCGATTAAGGGTACATGGTGGACCCGGTATGGTACCCCGGGGCGAGAACGGTTTCGCTGTGTAGTAGACGGTGAGCCTGGCAGAGGGACTACTACCTACCAGTGATTGGTTGGACCTGGCGGTTATCCGGAAGATACTGAACAGTGTCGATTGATGGATACAGGACGACTCGTACTGCCGGGGCCGAGGGCCGATACCGCAGACAGAGCCCGTGGGCTAATCCGGACTGACGGATGCCCTATACAGGAGGATTTGCGTGTCGATACTTGGCACGAGTATTTCTTGATGTTTTGGGTGCCGATGTTGGGCACTCACGATTATATGAGATTTACAGGATTTGAGGACCGAGGAGAATGACGACGCCTGAGTAGTATTGGGATTTGGGTGCATTGATGGGTATCGATTATACTTTCCATGATGACATTACGTGTAGATGTTATATTTCCCATGCTCAGTATGTAGTAATTGATATCTCATCCTTTATCTATTGTACCTGATATAGTTCACATGCTTGCACGATCATTGCATACCATTTTCATTCTATATAGGGTTGTTAGATTGTATTGCTATACCTGATTATCACATATCTTGCTCATCACATGGAGATGTTATTAGATCGCACTTATTGCATGATTTGAGCATCCGGTTCATCATATAGATGTTATCTGTTGGCATAGGTTAGAGTATCGCAGCACGTGCATACTCACGATTACCTTTATATGTTATCTTCTATTCACGAGTTGGCAACTCACCCCCGTTGTGCCACAGTATTTGCAGGTTGCCCTTCGGAGTAGTCACGGCAGGCTGCGTTCGTGCATCTTTTGACACAGATACCCCTACAGTTGGTGTACTAGCTCTTTTGCTGATAGGTGGGTTTTGTGCGGTATCTGTTTATCTTTTAGTTATGTACATTGTTGTATCTAGTACTCTCCATCTACCACTTATGTATTGACTTAGAGACCAGTTGTGAGGATGATGTATATTATTTTGTATTCTGGTGTCGAGCTCATTGTGAGCCGACTTTTCTTATGAAGTTATTCTATCTGTGATGATTCCCACGTGTTGCTCATTTTCTTCGCTACGGCGTCGTATATTGTTATCTTGGTGATTGTTCACTTAAGAATTCTTAACATTTTTAGTTAATGCTTCCATTTAAAGCTTAAAACACTCTATACTTTTATTGGTTTGACTTCTGGGTTTCGGCTTACTTAGCCACGTTACACCTGTTGACGTTACGTGGTTAAGGGCCGGTCATGGACCAAACTTTGGGTCGTGACATTACCCTAGGTGAATTAGTCAAATTTGCACATCTGGAAGGTCTATTTAGCAGATGACTGGTCCATGAACCAAACACCAATGCAAACTACCCTACCCTGGCAACAATTTGCGGCCAGAGGGAATAAAATTTGCGGCCTGGACTGAGTGGTTAGGGCTCGGGTCTCTAGGTTAGCTTCTAGGTTGCCTGCTTGTCTCACTGTGATCGCTAAAATATTTTCAGGTGCCCCGGGTCATAGCAGATATCAAAACAACAACACAAATCCAACACAAACCAGATATCGGGGATTTCTAAGTTTGTGAATTGGGGTTAAGTCTCAGGTTTAGGTCCAATATTCTATCACTAAAATGGTTTGTGGCCTCTACTAACCTCAATTACACTTTTGGATTCAATTCAAACCCTAACCTTAACTTGGAATTTTCAAAGTCCACCAATCTACACTAAATCGGTTCTAAAATTAAATAGATGTTAAAGAAAATGAAATACTACTCTAATGATGAAGGAAATACCTCATTTGGCAACTCAAGAATTTTCTTGAGTTGCCCCAAGTATCCAAAATCCAAACTTTCTTTGTCCAAAATGCTTGCAGTGAGCTTGTGCCCATTTTTAGTGAAGGCAAGATGATGTTTTAATGAGTGTTTTGGGTTGTGTGAGGAGGTAGGAGGAGGAGGGGAGAAGGTGCAGCCATGGTCAGAGGAAGAAGAAGACGGAAATGTTGAAGAGAATGGAGATGGCACAATGAGCTTGGTCAATGAAGACCCCTCACCTCTCTTTCTCTCTCTCTTGCCCATACTTCTTTATTTATTCCTTTTCTTTTCTTTTCTTTTTCCTTTTTCTTTTCTTCCCTTCTCATTTAAAACAAAGTCATGCACAAATTAAGGATTTAAGTAAAGTTTTAAAAATGTAACAAGTGTTAGCAATATGACATGGTGCATGTCGTATGCACAAAACGAAATCAATGCATGATTAGTGAACATTAATCAAGTTTAGAATTAAACTTCTATATAATAAATTATAAAAATTTATAATTTGCCTAAATCGCATAAATCCGTCCAAAAATAACCATTGAATTTAATTTTCCAATATTTCCCAATTTATCGGTATTTCATTATACCGTATCATAAAAATATTCATATTGTTTATTATTTAATTATATAAATTCCCAAAAATAATATTTTATTTTTCTGAAATGTTACAATCTTCCCCCCTTTAATAAATTCGGTCCCCGAATTTAAATTTAAACCCCTTAAATACTAAAACATTTCAGTAAAAAGTTCATTTCGTCGGGGTTCCGAAATGATAAATACCTAAAACTCATCGCAGCGCAATGCATGCTCATGAAAAACGAGTATATAAGCCAAAATCAAAACTCCGTCAAGAATCCGGCAATCATCGGAGTTATGGTGAAGACACCAATGTCAAAGCCCAAAACGAAAACCAACATGATATACATCAAACTATACATGTAAGCATCATTAAAACATCTGCAAGAAATTCATGCCAAACCTTTTCAAGTCGCTGTGCGATGCGCGTATCACTACACAGTGGCGGACGTCTATTGTGAGAAAATAGCTATATATATATATAACTTTTGTTTAACATACACGTCCCGCCGTTTGAAAATAATTTAGAAGGGTTTCCTTTGTTAATGTTTCGTGTCATCACGGACACGTAGGTAAATACTGAGACTATAGCTCCTTTTTGGAAATCCCCTCGGTAACTATCGATGCATGCAAAAACATATTCAGGTACTATCCTCTGACTAGTCGTGCTCAGCAACTATACCAAATAGTAAATATCATAAAACATACTGCTCCAAAAGTAATCAATCCCAAATGTATATAAGGATGCTACGTGCGTATGGTGCGCACGGAAATAAAAATCAATAAATGTTCCATACATGTGCACAGAAAAAAATCTAAGTGTAACGGGTGTGCACAAAAACACCTGTCAAGGGCAACGGTGTGTTCCTGACAACAATATCAGGTGCATCTGATATGCACGAAGAATCCCGATTTAGTGCATCTGGCGTGCACAAAAATCGCATCAAGCACGTCAAGTATGCACAAGAATCCAAACCAAGTGCACAAGGTGCACGAAAACAAATATCGAGTATCACAATCGAAATCGACGGTATATAACACATCTCAATCCAAATCCAAATCAGGTATACCGTGGTATATAATCTCACAACCATGTGCATCAGCGTGCACAAAATCGCATCAAAATACTAAAGTGGAAGAAAACTATGC
Organism: Agapanthus africanus; assembly: GCA_030015575.1. Classification (NCBI taxonomy): domain Eukaryota; kingdom Viridiplantae; phylum Streptophyta; class Magnoliopsida; order Asparagales; family Amaryllidaceae; genus Agapanthus; species Agapanthus africanus. The sequence goes on from JASDDO010000014.1 coordinate 445,183,677, forward strand.
CGAAAGCATATGTCAAATCACATGCATACCATAGGCATGAAATCAAAATCAACCTCTCGAATGACATCAAATCGAAGTCAAGTGCAACTGTGGTGCACAAAATCTCAATCATGCAAATAAATCGCCCAAAATACCGAAATCAAAGATGACGGAAACGGTCCAGCTCTGGCACATCCTCTAAAGATTTCTGGCCAACTATCATGGTCACTCATAACATGTCTCGTCGACGATGCCGAACTCTGGCCTACTGGGTATGCGTAGTACGACGGATTCTGGGTCCAAGTCTTCTCATTTAATATTTCCAGAAAGATCTTATCGCGGTCTCTCCAAATCTCGTTTCTGATGAACTTCCCGGAAGTCATCACCCTTTACTTAATCAGTTTCTTGTTCCGGAACGGCTGCATCCTCATCGCGACTCCTTCTGGAAGATATATCCAAATACAACGCCTCTGTATGCATATCACATCTCTGATTTCAACTGAGTGGAACGTCATCTCGTCGAAAGATCGTCTCTTCGTGGCTGCATGGACTGCGCTCCAACGGCTTTAATCATATCTGGAGTCTCCCAAGCAATGTATCCAATCACATGATATCCAAACGACGTCGAACTTCTCGATCGATTCGTCAAAGTCCCATAATCCCCCGTGAGCTCAACTCTTGAGTACAGTTTAATAATATCCAGTACATGCCACAGTACCTGTGGACCAGCCGTATAAGGGCAAACCCAAGCCTCATTAATGGCACCGTGGAACTGCCGCAAACTCTAAGATTTCAAAGCATTCTCATGGTCATTAGATCGAGTTAGGGTTTCATTCTTCTAGAGGATCCATAGAATTACTTGCATGTTTTTCCGAATACTTTAAACTTGGAAAAATGGCTTTCTCACATTCGATCATTTCCTTTCGACTCTCAACGTATCTGCGTGAAGTCTTCTCTAGCTGGAATCAATCAATCCGATGACCTCGCATCGGGGTGTGCAAATGAACCACATGTCCTAGTCGTTATCCATGGGCGACTAGCGATTTTCAATCATATCTCTAAGTATAAACTCGTGCTGTAATAGCTCCAAACATCTGGGGCGATATCTTGTCAGTCACAGCAACAACTGAATCATTCGTCCGGACGCTGAACAGTGCCTCAATCATCAAGAATAATCGGTGCATTGACGGTCAACACATTGTGGCTGGCATCTAGCATTGGCTCAAATCTCTAGTGTTGATCTGCACGTTCGAGAATTTTTTAAAAGCAATCCATTAAACTCTCATGGCGCGAAAACACAGTAAAGCGACACATATATGCAATCGTGTGTCACCGGAATTACACCCTGGTCAGTCCTCGTCCAAAACGAGCTCATGCTGACCGCAACTCTAGCTGCAGCACTCTCTGCCTATGCAATCATGGTAGCAAAACCATAAACCGATATCGATGAGGATAGATCATAGGAATGAATATAATACTGTGTAAGGAAATGTACATCCTAAGGCTTCTTAAGCGGAGTAGCGTATCGTAAGTATGCCGCGGAACATACCCACAGTACGTCACTCTACTTAAGTCACCTACTCCATCAACCAAGGTCAACCTACGCGACGAAAGTTCGGCTCTAATACCCATTCGACCAAGTATAAGTTCCGTAAGGTCAAGCCTGGTTTCCGAATATATATAAACGCCCTAAACTCCGCATAGTCAAACATTGACTCGAACTAAGGTTAACCTAGCGCTCTGATACCAACTTTGTCATGACCCGAAATGGCACGTGACTGGCACTTGAATCATATGAAGTCTATAGGACCCCATCTAATTCAAGTAAGCCAAAATCCTAGAAATCTAAACCATTTGAAAAGGGAGAGAAGTAAAAGTTTAGTTTTTAAGAAAGTTGTTTAACAACATAAGCCGAAGTATGCATTTTTAAAACCTCAAGTCTTTTCTGAAAATTTCGACAGAGTTTCCTTTGTAAATACCGGCCCCAAAAGGGTACAACACATGAAATATATATATAAAGGCATCCCCAAGCGGGAGCTGGCTCTTCGCTAATTGGCGGTCACAACCACGCAAGTAATATAATATACAACGCCGAATGGCGAGGATCAAAACTCAAAAGGAAACCAATATCATCAAGAAACCCATAATACTACAACGCGCGACTCTAAGGTCGAAAGAATATACAACTGGTCTTCTAAGGTTCTTAAATAAAACAGTCTGGTTGATGGAGTTACTAGATACAACTGAAGTAAATAATGTACAAAGGTGGTCAGGATACGAGTGAACCCACCTACCAAAGCAATCACTCGGAAGGAAGAAGTGTGCCAGCAAAGCTGCCAAGGAAACCTGTACGGCAAAACCTGCAAGAAACTGTTGCACAACGGGGGTGAGTTGCTAACTCGTGAGTAGAAAACATCACCGAGCAGAAATCGTATGTATGACTCAAACCTAGGTCATACGATAATATATCCTCAAAATAAAATATAACCTGAAACATCTGCTAATGGCCAGGGTAAACATCTATACAAGAGTATGAAGGGTTTCCTATAGCACCACTACAAGGGTTTGGAGGCAACACACATGCCATATTTAAAATTTATATGGTGCTAAAGAAACTTTCTTAACGATCATGCTAAAAAATTTAGGGCAACATAAACACAAGTAGTAAAAGCTAGGGTTTTGAGAGTACAACCTTTGTAGCTCCCTACGCTAGACTCCTTGGGTACTTGAGGGTTGGGAAAAAGGTTCGCTTGAGATCCTCTAGGTCCACGACGATCCACCCGGAGTCCTCTTTGTCCAAGCTTGAAGCTCCACAAGATCAAGAGAAGAAATGGAAGCTAACACTCTGCACTAATGGGCAAGACTAGTGTAGAATGGTGATGTGGTTTGTTTTCTCACTTCAAAATCCTAACTTGGTGGCTCTTTTGCTCACTTGAGAAAACTAGAGAGCAAGAGAGAAAGGAGGAAGAAAATGATGGCTTGTAAAGAGCTCAAGATAATGATAAGCTTGTGAATAAAAATGAGAAATGAAAATATATATATATTCACTTCCTCATTCTTAACCATAGTTATAAAATATCTAGATATTTTAGTTTGGAACAAAAATGGAAATATAAAATGAATCATGGTTAATCCAAGGGGTTAGTGCAAGAATAAAATATTAAACCATGAAACAATTTTCATTTCCATTTTTCTTTTCCAAAAATAATATCTATATATTTATATATATGGTGTGAGTCTTATATTGCCACCATCCACTATATCAACAACCATGATAGATTATTTATGCATGTATGTGTGCATGCACATCCTATATGCATGAATGAGAATGAATGCATACATGCATGCATACAACAAAAAGAGAAGAAAGGATTTAAAGTGAGAAACTAATGGTCAATGATAAATCAACACTTGATTTAGCAAACCGGTCATATCGCAAACGACCCGACCAGAAGCAAACCGCCCGATTAATATACGGTATCTCATGCGCGCATTTTAATCGGATCCACGCGCATATCTCATATGCGCACCACATCGTTTCTCCTGGACTAGGCAACTCCATTGTAGGACTCTAAGACTCGTCAATACGCCGGCAGTGGTTGATGATCATATCAAGCACCACCTAGCCGCAAGCGGTCAGCTAAACGTCACGACCACCAGGGTATTGAGCGATCAGAAGAAAACAAGCGAACCTGTCATAACTCCCGTCGAGCCAACCGGCAACACTACCGTACAGTCCGGTCTTTTCATCAGATATGCCGCATATCGAGTCTAGGGATGGTAACGTCGACCCCAATAACTCAATAACTCGTGCCGATGAGAGGTCTAAACAGATCGAGAAACTACTGATAACACTTATCAGTAAATCTCAACAGCCTTGGCCAGGGACTTACTGATATAGCCAATCGAGCACAACACAACATCAACTCCCAATACCGAGAGAGAAGAAACCCCTCCTATCGCTAATTGCCTTCGTGTGTCTCAGGACTGTACCCAACGGCCACCTGTTTGCACGACTCAGTAGAGCCGTGGTAGGGTGGTAATCAAAGTATAGTGGGAGAACACACAAGACTCTATGACGATCTCGGGTCTACAGACTAACCTGCACCAGTGTCACCTGAGAACTGCTATCCGACGATAGATACAATTCCATATAGGAGTTCTCGGTGAGTCCGTCCAGTGTACCCAATCACCACTGAGCACCCGTATACGATCTCGATGTTAAACATCGATGATTGTGGGAACATCCATCGCCCATCATATGGGTCTAGTATCATATACGCTAGTCTACTCTGGTATATCGATGCCCCGTCTCGATATACCTACGACTACGGACATTTCAGGATATGCTTATAAACTATAGATGTCCCACTAGTATGATCTCCATCATAATCACAGTAGTCAAGCCTATATCCTCAGGGCTTTATCAACATGTGTGAATGAATAAAAGCAAGATCATATCAACATGTCAGATAAAGAAGAACCAGATAGCATACTATCATGTCGAGCAAGAATGTATACTGAATATATATATATATATATATATATATATATATACGCATGTATAAATACATCCAGTATCATATAATGGCCTCTTGGGCATACATATATCCAACAATCTCCCACTTGCACTAAGGCCAGTTATTGGAGTATCTCATACCCAACATCTTAAAATGTCGCTCATGCTGCGGCTGAGGGAGGGCCTTGGTGAGTGGATCCGCGGCGTTATTCTTTGTGTCTACTCTCCTAATCTCGATCTCGCGGCGATCTACAATCTCCCAGATCAAATGAAAGCGCCTCAGGATATGTCTGGATCGCTGATGGGACCTGGGCTCCTTGGCAAACGCCATAGCCCTATTATTATCACAATACAATGGTATTGGATCAATAATGGTTAGAACTACTCCTAGCTCCGAGACGAACTTCCTCATACAGACGGCTTCCTTGGCGGCATCATTCGCAGCAATGTACTCAACATCCATCGTAGAGTCTGTAACGGTATCCAGTTTGGAACTCTTCCAACTTACCGCCCCTCCATTAAGGGTAAATACAAACTCGGAGATAGATTTGTTGTCGTCCTTATCGCTCTGGAAGCTCGAATCGGTAAAGGCCACCATTTGGAGATCTCCATTACCATACACCAAGAACAATTCTTTAGTCCTTCTCAAGTACTTAAGAATGTTCTTCACAGCTACCCAGTGATTCTCCCCTGGGTTGGATTGATACCTGCTTACAACACTAAGTGCATAAGCTTCATCTGGGCGTGTACATAACATCGCATACATTATAGATCCTACTGCCGAAGCATAGGGTATAATGCTCATGCGAGCTCTCTCTTCAATGGTCTTTGGGCATGTGTCCTTAGAGAGAGTGACCCCATGGTAAGCGGGTAAGGCACCCCGCTTGGAGTCTTCCATAATAAACCTTTTTAGCATGGTGTTGATGTACCTGGTTTAGGACAATCCCAATAACCTCTTGGATTATCCCTATAGATCCTAATGCCCAGAATGTATGTGGCATCACCCAGGTCCTTCATGGAGAACCTTAGTGATAAGAAAGATTTGACCGACTGTAGCAATGGAATATCATTTCCTATCAGAAGAATGTTATCCACGTACAATACGAGGAATGTGACAGCTCTCCCTACAGCCTTCTTATAAACACAAGGTTCATCTGGATTTTTGATGAAATTAAACTCTTTGATAACATCATCGAAACAGATGTTCCAACTCCGTGATGCCTGCTTTAACCCATATATGGATTTAAGCAATCTATATGCTTTCCCGCTGCTCCCACTGTCAATGAAGCCCTCTGGCTGATCCATATAATCGCATTCTTCTAAATCTCCATTTAGAAATGCCATTTTAACGTCCATCTGCCAGATTTCATAGTTGTAGTGAGCAGCAATAGCAAGCAGGATCCAAATGGATTTAAGCATGGCTACGGGAGAAAAAGTCTCATCATAGTCCAAACCTGGTCTTTGACGAAAACCCTCCGCCACAGGTCTTGCCTTATAGGTCTCTACCTGCCCATCTACACCAATCTTTCTTTGAAAGATCCGTTTGCTCCCCACAGGTTTTACCCCGGGGGTACAACATCCAAAGTCCATACTTTGTTGGTGTACATAGACTCAATTTCGGATCTCATGGCATCCAGCCACTTCACAGAGTCTCCACTCGTGATAGCTTGCTGAAAACTGGTAGGATCATCATCCTCCATGATGCAGTCTTCTCTGTCACCATCAATGAGAAAACCGTAGTACCTCTCCGGTGGGCGAGAAGTCCTACCAGACCTACGGAGTGGCCGAGGTTCCTCAGTTTCTATTGCAACAGCCGGTTCAACCAAGTCGTTATTCGTAGTTTGTGTCTCTAGAACCTCTTCTAGATCCACCACATTGCCATCAGTTTCATTTGTGAAAAACCCATTTTCCAAGAATGTGGCATACTGAGAAACAAACACCTTTTGTTCCTCCATGTGGTAGAATAGTTATCCATAAGAGTTCTTTGGATATCCCACAAAATTACACATGACCGACCGTGTCTCGAGTTTGTCCGGATTCTTCTTTTTAACATAGGCCGGACAACCCCAAATCTTAATTCTTTTAAGAGATGGTCTCTTCCCATACCATATCTCATATGGCGTGGTCGACACGGTTTTGGTTGGAACCCTGTTCAGTAGAAACGCTGCAGTCTCCAATGCATACCCCCAAAATGAGACGGGTAACTCAGCATCACTCATCATGGAACGGACCATATCTAATATGGTCTGATTCCGTCGTTCTGACACACCGTTGTGCTGTGGTGTGTAAGGAGGAGTGAGTTGAGAGAGAATCTCATTCTCTTTTAGGAAGTTTGCAAATTCTGTACTGAGGTACTCTCCACCTCGCTCTGATCGAAGCATTTTGATACTCAAGACGGTTTGTTTTTCTACTTCGAGTTTATATTCAGTGAATTTCTCGAACGCTTCGTATTTGTGCTTTAATAAAAATACATGACCGAATCTTGAGAAATCGTCAGTGAATGTAATGAAGTATGAAAAACCGCCTCTAGCCTGTGTAGACATTGGCCCACATACATCTTTATGTATGAGGCCTAGGAGCTCAGTAGCTCTTTCTCCGTGTCCGGTAAACGGAGTTTTGGTCATTTTACCCTTGATACAAGACTGGAAAGTCGCATAAGATTTATATTCAAAAGGGTTTAAATATCCATCTTTGTGTAACTTGTTTAGTCTTGTTTCGTTAATATGACCAAGTCTACAGTGCCAAAGAAAAGCTTCATTTATTTCTGAAAGTTTTCTTTTATTAGTGTGTTGTATGCTGAAAACTGTGTGTTGATTTAGGACGTATATCCCGTTATTAAGCGTACCATACCCAACCAACATTTGATTCTGGTGAATGTTCATAACATTGTTCTGCAATACAAAATTACATCCTTCATTGTCTAACAAAGAAGTGGATATTATATTACAAAGCATACTAGGTACGAAATAACTTGGGTTCAAAACCAATATACACCCAGACGGCAACCCCAAATGATACTCTCCCACTGCAACTGTATGTACATTGGAACCATATCCAACGCGGAGAGTATGGTCACCTGTCTTCAATACCTTGCTATTTCTCAACCCCTGCATAGTATTGCAAATGTGAGAACCTGAACCGATATCTAATACCTAGGAAGCTTAGTTTATTGAAAAACAGTTTTCTGTCACAAACACACCTGAAGCGGAAGCATCCCCTTGCTTCTTCTTAAGATTTAACTACTCCGTGCAATTGCGCTTCCAATGTCCTGTTTTGTGGCAGTGATAACATTCCCCTTTCCCCGATTCTCCAGCTTTGGACTTGTCCTTCCCCTTAACCTCTTTAACTCCACCCCTAGGCTTAGTGGGCTTCTTCTTCATCTTTCCCTTGGCCTTAGCCTTTGGGAGAGAAGAGGAAGATTGCCCAACACTCAAATCGGGAGTTCTTACTGATTTCAGTGTGTTCTCTGCACTCCTTAACATATTAAGGAGTTCAGGTAGTTCCTTCTCCATGTTGTGCATGTTGAAGTTAACTATAAATTGAGCAAAGGTGGAGGGGAGGGACTGTAGAATAATATCCGTATATTGTTCATTGTCCATCGTCCATCCAAGGTCCTCAAGCTCTTCTATGAGAGCTATCATCTTCAGAACATGGTCTCCTACCGGTGTGCCAGGGGCCATTCGCATCTGAAACTGTTTCTTTGATGCTTCGTAACGTAATACGCGGGATTGCTCTCCATACAACTCCTTTTTATGGAGGAATATGGCGTGAACGTCCATATTCTCGTGCCGCTTTTGATGTGTGTTATCCATCGATGCAAGCACGAGGCATTTGGCCATAGCACAGTCAGCGTCCCATGTCTTGCGGACTTCAATATCCGCAACTGAGGATTTTGGACCTAGGACGGGCGGAGATGGAGCCGTGAGGACATATGATACCTTATCATAAGTCAAGGCAATGTTCAGATTCCGCATCCAGTCTTTATAATTGGTCCTATTCAGTTTATTTTTATCTAGTAGAAGCTTGAGTCCTGTCATTGGTATTTGCCATTAAGAGAGAGAAAAGAATACACTCAGTGAAAGCTCTTGCAAAGATCAGATTGGTTATTATCTTTTCTAATCGATGTCTTCCACTGCTTTAATCAATTTTTTCTTTCAAACATTAAAAAGAAAACTAGACAGGATTAATTACAGTCTACAACTTCGCTAACCGTTAAGCCAGGCCAGTGTCGGTACTTGAGGGAGGTTCCCCATGCTTTCGCACGGACCTAATAAAAGTAAACCTCGCCTTCCCAGAGGCGTAGCCCCGTTAACACCTTTCTAGACACCTAATGGTTTAGCTAATTGTAAACTGCAAAACTCTCCTGGGAGAAACTATTGCCCACGGTGGGATCGGGATCCAACCATCATATGGAAGGTTTGCAATCTCATTGCAAATTTCAACTATTGAAATTCCCGATGTGGTTTTTACCCCTAGTACCTATGACCTTAACTATGGTCAACAAATAATAAGTATTAGTCAAGTTCTACCCGTCATTTCTTGATTAATTAGACCCACTCACATGACCCTTAACTATGGTCAACAAAGTCGCATGAATGTCCTAATTAATCTGCATCATATGCAGTGTCGGATGACATCACTTAGCTACCGTACACTACTCCTTAATTATAGTCAACAAACGTAGCACGAATACTAAGTACTCTACTTCCTAAAATTACGGAGGGTTGCGGATGATTTTTAAGAAAATCTATAACGCTTTGAACTTGATATCGTCGTAGAATCAAATGGTTTTCAAAAGGAGTGGCTTGAGCTCCGCAGTTTTGAAATATAGCTTTTTCATAAAGAGCCGAGAGGTTTTCAAATCTGATTCTACAACATCTTTTTAGGTTTATTTTCTTTACATTAATCATATTAATGTAGCCCCATCATTTAAGTCCTTAAGCCATTCACAGAAAAGAAACGAAAATACAACGTACGCTTATGCCATCCGCATTCGCCGCAATGTTCCGTTATGCACCGTTAGGTTACTTAACTAACGGCATATCGGGACGGGACTAGCGCGGGTGTAAAACATAAGCAACGAGTACTGTATATCTCATATATAATATATCATTCGTCTTAAATATCACATCACAGTATACAGGCAGCAGAAACACAGATATGATAATATAGGATATACTAGGACGTCCGTATTTAGTATTTAGCCAATAATAGAAAATACGTATTCCACAATCGTGATGAATAGCCAAGCCCACACCCCTAGACCCCTACGAGAGCGGCAAGCGACCCTACCAATTCTGTAGTTTAGGAGACCCGGTCTCGACTCCTCGAGATGGCTTCCCACTGAACCCCAGAACCCGGTCACTTGTGCTCCCCTCCTTGGGTCTATCCTAATGCGGAAAAGTAAATAATATACAACACTGGTGGCATCAACCTCAACTCGGAAGTGCCCCAAATAAAAGAATATTACATTACATTTGAATTTTACATGAATGAAAAGAAAACTCTCATCTCACATAAAAAAAACCCGGCTATTCAATCACGACAATCCTGCACCTCATATCTCAGCAACACATAATATCATATATCATCAACGTAAGTAAGTATGCGTACCCCGATTGTCGTTGATGTATAGCAACGAAACCGGCGATATACGGCATACTACACTTACGGTCACAGAAAAGAAAGTGTAAAACTACAACATTGGGAATCCACAATCACTTTAGACATCGTAAATCCGAAATATTACAAACTTCGCATTTCATGCCTAACTATATGAATTCCACATATTGTATCACATTCCAGATAAATAGACAGTATTAAACTTTCTGATCGAATAATCAAATACCCAAGATTTTCTTAATAGCTCAACACTTGAGCGGAGTTCAAAAATCGCGGAACATGTCACAGTAGCAGCGGTCCAGCCGTAGAAAGGTCAAGCCAATGCCTCACATGTGGCACGCCATACTGCCCCAAACCCTAAGGTTTAGAGGCAGTTCAAACGGTCACATAATCGAGTTAAGGTTTGTGTTCTTCTAGAGGGTCCACCACGTTACTTGCACGTATTTCCGTAAGATTTAAACTCGAGAAAAATTCAACATTTGAAAGTTTTTCGTGCCGGGAAAAAGTGAGTTAATGATATCCGTTCGAACTTTTTAGTACTTTCTAAATTACCCGAAAATAGCACGAAATTAAATTTTCCGATCGAATCAACGATTCCAAAATAATCCCCAGAAAATTCAACACTTGAGTCGGATTAAAAATACCCAAAAATATGTACAAGCAGCTACTGACATTACTGTACAAAATCGATGCCATAAGGCTTCTGTACGGCCGCGGATCCGCGGCCCAAGCAAGGTATGGCCGCGGTTCCCCGGCGATATGTACGGATCATGGTGTCATTTTTTTACAGTATTGCTTATATTTACCTGCTGATTTTTTAAGTATTTTTAATTCAGAAAAAAACACAGTTTCAAAAAACGTCCAGAGAAGGGTCAAAATCCGGATTTCGTGGTTCGATCGGAGTTTTAACTTCGCCTAAATGTCGCCTAAAGCAATAGCCTGGCTCTGATACCATGAAGGGTTTCCTACAGCACCACTACAAGGGTTTGGAGGCAACACACATGCCATATTTAAAATTTATATGGTGCTAAAGAAACTTTCTTAAGGATCATGCTAGAAAATTTAGGGCAACATAAAGACAAGTAGTAAAAGCTAGGGTTTTGAGAGTACAACCTTTGTAGCTCCCTACGCTAGACTCCTTGGCTACTTGAGGGTAGGGAAAAAGGTTCGCTTGAGATCCTCTAGGTCCACGACGATCCACCCGGAGTCCTCTTTGTCCAAGCTTGAAGCTCCACTAGATCAAGAGAAGAAATAGAAGCTAACACTCTACACTAATGGGAAAGACTAGTGTAGAATGGTGATGTGGTTTGTTTTCTCACTTCAAAATCCTAACTTGGTGACTCTTTTGCTCACTTGTGAAAACTAGAGAGCTAGAGAGAAAGGAGGAAGAAGATGATGGATTGTAAAGAGCTCAAGATAATGATAAGCTTGTGAATAAAAATAAGAAATGAAAATATATATATTTTCACTTCCTCATTCTTAACCATAGTTATAAAACATCGAGATATTTTAGTTTGGAACAAAAATGGCCATATAAAATGAATCATGGTTAATCCAAGGGGTTAGTACAAGAATAAAATATTAAAACATGAAACAATTTTCATTTCCATTTTTCTTTTCCAAAAATAATATCTATATATTTATATATATGGTGTCAGTCTAATATTGCCACCATCCACTATATCAACAACCATGATAGATTATGTATGCATGTATGTGTGCTTGCACATCGTATGTGCATGAATGAGAATGAATGCATACATGCATGCATACAACAAAAAGACAAGAAAGGATTTAATGTGAAAAACTAAGGGTCAATGATAAATCAACACATGATTTAGCAAACCGGTCATATCGCATACGACCCGACCAAAAGCAAACCGCCCGATTAATATACGGTATCTCATATGCGCATTTTAACCGGGTTCACGCGCATATCTCATATGCGCACCATATCGTTTCGCCCAGACTTGGCAACTCCATTGTGGGACTCTAAGACTCGTCAATACGCTAGCAGTGGGTGATGATCATATCAAGCACCCCCAAGCCGCAAGCGGCCAGCTAAACGTAACGGCCACCCGGGTATTGAGCGATCAGAAGAAAACAAGCGAACCTGTCACAACTCCCGTCGAGCCAACCGGCAACACTACCCTACAGTCCGGTCTCTTCGTCAGATATGCTGCATATCGAGTCTAGGGATGGTAACGTTGACCCTAATAACTCAATAAGTCATGCCGATGAGTGGTCTACAACATATCGAGAAACTACTGATAACACTTATCAGTAAATCTCAACAGCCCTGGCCAGGGACTTTCTGATATAGCCAATCGAGCACAACACAGCATCAACTCCCAATACCGGGAGAGATGAAACCCCTCCTATCGCTCATCGCCTTCGTGTGTCTCGGGACTGAACCCAACGGCCACCTGTTTGCACGGCTCAGTAGAGCCATGGTAGGGTGGTAATCAAAGTACAGTGTGAGAACACACAAGACTCTATGACGATCTTGGGTCTACAGACTAACCTGCACCAGTGTCACCTGAGAACTTCTATCTGACGATAGATATAATTCCATATAGGAGTTCTCGGTAAGTCCGTCTAGTGTACCCAGTCACCACTGAGCACCCGTATACGATCTCGATGTCAAACATCGATGAATGTGGGAACATCCATCGCCCATCATATGTGTCTAGTATCATATACGCTAGTCTACTCTGGTATATCGATGCCCCGTCTCGATATACCTACGACTGGGGACATTTCAGGATATGCTTATAAACTACAGATGTCCCACTAGTATGATCCCCATCATAATCAAAATAGTCAAGCCTATATCCTCAGGGCTTTATCAACATGTGTGAATGAATAAAAGCAAGATCAAATCAACATGTCAGATAAAGAAGAACCAGATAGCATATTATCATGTCGAGCAAGAATGTACACTAAATATATATATATATATACATGTATAAATACGTCCACTATCATATAATGGCCTCTAGGGCATACATATATCCAACAGAGTAATATCAAGTGCTCGTGTCAGTGCCTCAGGTATCAACAAATCATATATATGAGGTTTGAATGCATGAAAACAGAATACATCTAAATGATAAAACTGTTTTCTTATCTTAGTGAGATTTCTGTATAAAGATCAAAGTATCATCAATGAAATCCACAGAAAATCAATGTCTACCACAGACACAAAATATATATCTCGCTATCTCAATATCTTAGGCTCCGGCAATCTGCACTGGCCCGTAACATCAAATCTCAATATCTCAGGCTCCGGCAATCCGGACTGGCCTATACTCCGATCGGTATCCTCCGGATATCCGTAGAGTCATAATAAAATCACCGGTCGGTAGTGTTCCCTGCCAGGCTCAATGCCATCATCTGCGACCATCTTGCCCTGGGGTACCGTACCAGTACACCATACACCCACAGACGGTTCCTCCTCCTCCTCGAATTGGATGTATGATATCGTTCAAGAGCTGAGTGAACTCATGGTAGACATATCTCACATCATACCATGAGAAAACCGCAATTTTTATCTTTATAAAATGATAATGAGTTTATAAAATCCTTGCGGTTTTTCCAAATCCATAAATCTCATGGAAATATGAAATCTCAAAATCACGATGTCAATTAATAGTGAATGTTGGCATAAAGCCCCATATTATTGTATAACAAATGAATATACACATGCATGAAATATCACAGTAATAAATGCAGTATTTAAACTAGCATAGTAATGACATATCGAAACTATCAGCTAACAAGCGATATCAGTAAGGTAATGTTCTCTAAAGTGTACGTGACATGGCAATTACCGATGATAATGTGTGTGAGCCGGCAAGCAGGTGTACGTGGAGCATACTCATCATCGGTAATGGTGCTGGTGTCCTGACAACAGGTTTCATAATAACTAACGAAAACACATATAAGTATGCAATGTGATACGAACAGCAGGAATATAAGGAAAATGAAAAGTAAATGCAACAATAAAGAATGTACATAACATATAAGAGTCATACAGTTTTGGCATTTGAAATAACACGAATCGTGGTGTTTAGAAAATAGGGGCTACGGTGTTTTTAAGAAAATGTACTTCCTTTGAATTATCCGTACTATCCCCTGGCCTGTCTTTGAAATACTCACGGTTCGTTAGTTTTAGAAATAAGTATGACTCGAACCCAGTCTAACATCTGCTAAGTAAACTACATGACTAAACTAACAGACAAATCGAAAGGGTAAGGAAAACCACCTAAGTCTGAGTCGATATATATATATAGTAGTCGGTGATCCCGCCTCAATCGTATCACGTACGATACAATATATATAATATGACATCCTCAAGTCAAAAGTGTGGATCTATCCTCATAATTATAGGTCGTACGGTAAATCCATCGTACGGCATCCCAAATCAGGATACGGGTCAACTATCACATTTATCTCATTATTTATCTGGTATCATTATCATCATATCCCGAATTAAGGGTACTGATATAATGTCTAGTACATAGTGATACCATCAACATATATCCGTGTGTATAAAAACTTATCGCTAAATGATCCGCTAAAATCTCATGCCGTATCTCATAATACGACCCAAGTCATATCACCGATCTCGTGGCATCATGCCCAATCACATCGACTCATCTCCAAATACCATATACTATTCTCATCATACATGTATACGTATATATATATATATACATACTTACATACATATATGTATATATATATATCCCCATATACGCATAAGTAAAACAAATGTATGCGTGTGTGTGCGCGTGTGTGCAAATCTTTACTCTAGGGTTTCGCGACTAAGAAGCTAAACTAAGTTACTTCTAATTACATTAAAACTAACCCATAAACAACTAAAGCCTATCTTGATAATCATTTACATATCACAAAACACAAATATATATATATATACGTATTCGTATACTACACTACGAAACTGCGGGGGTGCTATACGCCATCCACCCGACTTCTCCTGTAGAAATATATCTACTCACCTTGATCCTTGCTTGCTGAAGTCGATGACGCCACGCTCTTCTCGTCGTCTCGAAGTCCACATGGGGGTACCTACAATTTCCAATGCGTCATATAGTAACAAGAATCGAACATGAAAACCAAAATGGCACGCGGGACACACATAGGTTTGAACCTACGGCCGACGCATGCAAGATTAACCGAACAACTCTTAATATCGACGTACAAATGTCAAATGATCGAGATAAAACACAATACCCCAAAATTAAAGTTACATAATTCACAAAACCGTAATCAGAAACGATGTAAAACACTTCCAGATTTTAACCTAAGTGAAATTAGTCAAATTTGCACATGTGTAGGGTCTATTTAGCAGATGACTGGACCATGAACCAAACACCAATGCAAACAACCCTACCCTGGCCGCAATTTGCAGCCAGAGGGAATAAATTTGCGGCCTGGACTGAGGGGTTAGGGCTCGGGTCTCTAGGTTAGCTTCTAGGTTTCCTGCTTGTCTCACTGTAATCACTTAAATATTTTCAGGTGCCCCGGGTCATAGCAGATATGAAAACAACAACACAAATCCAACACAAACCCGATAACGGGAATTTATAAGTTTGTGAATTGGAGTTAATTCTCAAGTTTAGGTCCGATATACTATCACTAAAGAGGGTTTGTGGCTTCTACTAACTTCAATTACACTTTTGGATTCAATTCAAACCCTAACCTTAACTTGGAATTTTCAAAGTCCACTAATCTACACTAAATCGGTTCTAAACTTAAATAGATGTTAAAGAAAATGAAATACAACTCTAATGGTGAAGGAAATACCTTATTTGGCAACACAAGAATTTTCTTGAGTAGCCCTAAGTCTCCAAAACACAAACTTTCTTGGTCCAAAATGCTTGTAGTGAGCTTGTGCGCATTTTTAGTGAAGGCAAGATGATGTTTTGATGAGTGTTTTGGGTTGTGTGAGAAGGTAATAGGAGGTGGGGAGAAGGGGAAGCCATGGTGAGAGGAAGAAGAAGCGGGAAATGATGAAGAGAATGGGGATGGCACAATGAGCTTGGTCAATGAAGACCCCTCATCTCTTTCTCTCTCTCTCTTGCCCATACTTCTTTGTTTATTCCTTTATTTTCCTTTTTCCTTTTTCTTTTCATCCCTTCTCATTTAAAACAAAGCGATGCACAAATTAAGTATTTAATTAAAGTTTTAAAAATGTAACAAGTGTTAGCAGTATGACATGGTGCATGTCGTATGCACAAAACGAAATCAATGCATGATTAGTGAACATTAATCAAGTTTAGAATTAAACTTGTATATAATAAATTATAAAAATTTATAATTTGCCTAAATCGCAAAAATCCGTCCAAAAATAACCATTCAATTTAATTTTCGAATATTTCCCAATTTATCGGTATTTAATGATACCGTATCATAAAAATATTCATAATATTTATTATTTAATTATATAAATTCCCAAAAATAATATTTTATTTTCCTGAAATGTTACACAACCTTACTCTCTACTACCTTCTTATATATACATGGTTCATCTACATTTTTGATGAAGTCAAATTCTTTAACAGTTTCATCAAAACAGATGTTCCAATTCCGCGATGCCAGTTTTAATCCGTTGATTGATTTTAAGCAGCTTGTACACGCTTCCGCTGCTCCTACTGTCTACGAAGACCTCTGGTTGTGTCATGTACACGCTTTCTACTAAATCACCATCTAGGAAAGCGGTCTTGGCGTCGAACTGCCAGATTTCATAGTCATGATATGCAGCATTGGCAAGTAGGATCCTTATGGACTTAAGTATAGCCACTGGAGAAAAGGTTTCATCATAGTCAACACCTGGTCGTTGAAGAAAACCTTTTGCTACAAGTCTATCTTTGAAAGTCTCAACTTTTCCATCTACACAAATTATCTTCTCAAGATCCACTTGCTCCAGATGGGTTTTAAACTTTCATGAGCAACTTTCAAAGTCCATACTTTGTTGGTGTATACGGATTCCATCTCAGATTGCATAGCATCCAGCCAATTCACAGAGTCTCCACTTGTGATGGCCTGCTCAAAACTAGTTGGGTCATCATCTTCCATGATGCAATCCTCGCTCCCACCGTCTATGAGAAAACCGTAGTATCTCTTACGTAGATGAGGAACCCTACTAGATCTGCGGAGTGGCTGAGGTTCGTCGAGGACTATTGAATCCTCCGGTTCTACCGAATTGTCAATTATAGTTTGTTGTTAGTGTATATGCCCTAGAGGCCATTAGTGTATCATACTAGTTTGTATATTACTTAATGGAAGCTTGAGATATTCACCTTGTATAGACAATCTTGCTAAAAATAGTAGTATGCTACTTGGTTTGTTTCTACTTTAATGTGTACATGTGTTTATTTTAGTATATTACCTATACACATTAGTGGAGCCCTTAGGATCTTTGCTTGATTACCAGCGTTGTGATGGCAGTCACACTCGTGGGGGCTGGGTAATCCACAAGCACATCCTTATGCAGGTCCCTAGTCATAGGACTATCGAGACAGGGCATCGATACTCCGGAGCAGACTAGCGTATGCGCTTCTCATCCCAGCATGGGAGACGGTCTGTCCCACAGCCGTCAGTACGTCGTAATTGATATAGTATGCGGATGCTCGTTAGGTTACGAGTACACTGGACAGGACTCGTCGGGAACTGTTGGTTGGTACTATACCTATCGTCAGTTATCAGTTCCCAGGTGACATGAGTACAGCTTAGTCCGCTGACTTGACACTGTCACTTCGCCTCGAGTGTGTTCCCACTTTACTTAGATTACTACCCTACCACAGCTCAAAGGAGTCATGCAAACAGGTAGTAGTTGGGTGCAGTCCCGAACCACTTGGAGGCAATGATGGTTAGACAGGATTCGTCTCTCCCGGTATTGGGGGTTGATATCGCGCTGTGTCTAGGAGAGCCATTACACAAAGTCCCTGGCCAGGGCAAGCGAGATATACTGGTAGGTTTCCAGTGTTATCTCAGGGTGTTCTGGGCTACACTCCGACACGACTTGTACCGCTAGTAGGGGACTGACGTTTACCGCCTCGCTAGGCCTGCCATGCGATATTCTCAGACGAATAGTCCGGACTGTACGCAGATTGTCACATTCAGGCTCAGTAGGAGTTCAGATGGGTTTCACCTCGTCCGTCTTCATATCGGTATCTACCTAGGGGTCGTTACGCACAGCTAGTGCCGCTTGCGGTCTGTGGTTAAACCCACTGCCAGCGTAGTGTCGAGTCTTTAGAGTCCCACATAGAGAGCTATTCGCCTTTAGGCAAAAGAGTAGAGGTCGCATGGCTTTGCGACAGGGTTCGGTCACATCCGTGCACTTGTGCACGTTTAGTGTCCGGGCAGTTATCACTAGCGGGCTTTGGTTTAAGCCAGATCCTAGTGTACGTTTTGGGCTTGGTTTTATCTCGTCTGTATTCGTGTTCCTCGGAACGCGGATACAGGTGTGTATGCACAGTTGACAGAGAGACCGAGGCAGAGGATTCTCATTAGGGTTGTTGACTGTTAACTTTTGCTAAACCCTCATGTGAATAAGAAATATGATTAATGATAATATTAATTAAGTATTATTGTGCCATGGTTGGGTTGAAGAGTTGACTTTGTTGACTTGTTGACTTTGTTGAATAGGTTGGACTAGTTGACCATCATCATTACAATGGATATCATTTCATGGCAAAGACTTTTGCTTGCTTGTTATTCTTCACAAAATGAGTGCATGAAATGATATTTCTGTTTTGACTTGAACCATCACATAATACTGAATTACAATTATGGGTTATGATTATTTTGGATTATGAGAGCAAGGGTGAGAAAAAGGTCTTGCTCATTCTATCATTCTCATTCTCTCTCATCCTCAAGCTCTCCCTCTTCCTCTTGCTCTCTCTCTAGTTCATGGTTCTATTGTCTCATGTGTTGAGAAGCAAAAACTATAGAGATAAAACCCAACACACTCCTCTACTCATCCTAGTACACAAGGTTTAGCAAACCGAGTGTTCTAGTTTCCTCAAGATTAAGGTTGAAGCCAAAGGTAGAAGCTTTCAGGTGGATCCATTTTCGGCACAAAGAGAAGACGAGGAGAGAACTATCCGACCACCATAAGGAGTCCAAGAGAAGGAGTTCAAGTTAAGGTATAACCCCTAACCGAGTAGGTAAAACTCCTAGTTAGGTTGTTAAATAGTTGTTTAACAATGATCCGTATTTTGAGTCCATGTTACCACCAAAAGAAAAATCGTTTTTCATCATTTCCGCAAGCCCTTAAGAACCGGGAGAGGCATCGTGGACTTACAATGGTATCAGAGACTAGTTAAACAATATATAACATGTTAGCAAACTAACTAGAAGTTCGATCGGAAAAAAAAGTCACGAAACACGCCCGAAATGTATACTTTCTGCCAGTTTTTTTTCCTGCTAAAAAATTAATAAATCTTGTACTAAAAATCGGCTCAGGGTTTTTAAAGAACGTGCAAGAAAAATGGTCCACTAACTCTGTTAAGGCACCGCGGAACAGAGGCAGGAGCATGCTCCCGCCGCGGAACAGCGGCCGAGTTGACTCGGTCGTGGCACAATTTTCCTGCAGTGTTTTTCTGGGGGTGTTTTGGGATTTTTACAATATGTTTTTTCTGCCCAGATTTTACAGAAAGCAAAATTTGTTTTTGAGGTTTAAAAATCCGTATTTTGATCGAACTTCTAAAGAATTAAGCTAACGGGTTATATCTGTGATGTGATATATGTATTGAACGTCTGCTAATCGGTATACGTCGATTAGTAGGGGTTATACATATCTGTGATCTGTAATGTTGATGGTATGTGTATATGAATTCATTTGATTGTCGCGGATGAATAGCGGTGGGGTTGTGTATGGTTCCTAGGCACACTAATGAGGTCTCACAACAGATCAAACATGCCCAATTCAAATTTTTTCATGTGCCTATAAATCCTAATACGGATCGTTAACTAGATGTAAGGCGATGCAAGATGCAAGTTAACAACTTTAACTAAAAGGAAGTGACTACAACCTTTGTAGACCCGGTTCTCTACATCCATAGCTCCACGTTGACGTCCCTCCGCTGTACCAATCGTAATCCTAGACTCTTGCAGTGGTTTCATCGGAGAAAAGATCGGGCTAGGTCGCCGACTTCGATGCCGAAGATGATCTACGTCGAGGCATCTCAAGATCAAGCTCCAACTTCACCAAGTCATG
Source organism: Agapanthus africanus (assembly GCA_030015575.1). Taxonomy (NCBI): domain Eukaryota; kingdom Viridiplantae; phylum Streptophyta; class Magnoliopsida; order Asparagales; family Amaryllidaceae; genus Agapanthus; species Agapanthus africanus. Next base: position 445,204,046 of record JASDDO010000014.1, read on the forward strand.
AAACTTATGAAGAAAACACCCTATACTACTTGGCAAGTGGTAGCGGATGAAGAAATAGGAAGTGGGTTCACTTTAGAATTGGATTTCACACTCTTTTTCTCAAGTTGCCATTGATGGAAGCAAGGTTTTCTTCTTTGTTGAAGAAGAAGAAAGAATAAAAATTATGATAAGAATAAAAAGAATTATCTTATCATATAGCAACCATAGTTAGGTGTAGAGAATTAACTAAGGTTATGTTGAATGGTTAGGGTTAAGCATGAAACAAAAATAGAAGACTTATTCAAAGCTTCATGAAGCTTCAACTAGCAAACAAAGAAAGCCACCATGATTTATTTTGCAAAAAAGAATAAATAAATAAATGAATAGATAAGTAAATCAAAACCCTAACCATTAACATAACCATGGTTTAAACTAAACATACACCCAAACATTCATGTATTATTAAACATGATACAATCTTGTGCACAAAAATATATCACATATACAATGTGCATTTCAAGTGAGAAAATCCATTTAAAGTGAACCAATACTAGTTAATGCAAAGTAATATATCAAATATATAATTATGCTTTAAATCAATACTTGATTTAACGATCCGGTCATATCGCATATAACCGACAAATATCCAATATATCGGCTTATCGAATCAATCCTTGATTCGATAACTAGGTTATATCGCATACAACCTATCAATACATTCATCGCGAGAATAGAATACGGTATCACATACACGCATTATTCTCGGTCCCGCACATATCTCATATGCGCTCCTATTTCGTTTCGCTTGAGCCAGGAAACCTCTGTGTAGGACTCTAAAGACTCGTCAATACGCCGGCAGCAGGTGATGATCATATCAAACACCCACAAGCCGCAAGCGGTCTGCTAAACGTAACGGCCACCTAGGTATTGAGCGATCAGAAGATCGGCGAGCAAGCCCGCTCATACTCTTGTGAATCCAACCAGTAACACTTACCGTACAGTCCGGTTTGTTCGTCTGATATGTCCCATATCTCGCTTAGGGGTGGTAAACGTCAGACCCCAATAGCTTGATAAGTCATGCCGACGTAAGGTCCATAACAATCATGAAACTACTAATAACTCTTACCAGTATATCACTGCAACCCTGGCCAGGGATTTCCTGTTATGGCCAGTCGAGCATAGTGCAACATCAACCCCCAATACTCGGAGGGACGAATCCCCTCCTATCGCTCATTGCTTCCATGTGAATCGGGACTGTACCCAAAAACCACCTGTTTGCACAACTCAGTAGAGCCGTGGTAGGGTGGAAATCAAAGCACAGTGGGAGACACACAAGACTCTATGACGATCTCGGGTCAACAGACTAAGCTGTACCAGTGTCACCAGAGAACTGCCATCTGACGTGAGGTATAATACCATCTGGGAGTTCTCGGCGAGTCCGTTCAGTGTACCCAGTCTCCACTGAGCACCCGCATACCATCTCTGATGTCAAACACCAATGTATATGGGATCATCCATCGCCCATCACATGAGTCGAGAAGATATACGCTAGTCTACTCTGGAATATCGATGCCCCGTCTCGATATTCCCACGACTACGAACATCGAAGGATGTACTCATGGACTACCTAGGCCCCACTAGTATGATCTGCATCATAGTCCTGGAAGTCGAGTACACATCCTAAGGGCTTTATCAACATGTAACAGAGAGACAGAAAGTATACATGTTAAGATAAAGTGCAACCGGATAGCGTACTATCATGTCGAGCAAGAAAGTCATACCTACATATGTCCCAGCATCCACTACAATATACATCCAATGTACAGTAATGGCCTCTAGGGCATACATATAGCTAACAATCTCCCTCTTACACTAGAGCCATCTTTAGCAGTGGTTGCAGTATCTAATACTCAACCATCCCATATCAGTCTCTCTCTGGGGAAAGGCCTTCGTGAGTGGATCCTCCGTGTTGTCCTCTGAATCTACTCTCCTAACCTCGATCACCCTGGAGATCATCTATCTCCATGATCAGGTGATGCTGCCTCAGAATATGTCTGGGTCACTGATGGGACTAGGGTTCCTGGGCCAAAACCACACTTTCATTGTCATACATTGATAGGAACCTAGTTCATCTTATGAACCAATGTACACCCAAACTCCCTCTTTGGTAGCATCTTTAACAGCGATGTTACCAGCCTTTATCGTCTAGTTTGCCACGGTGTCTAGCTTGGAAGTCTTCCAACATACCGTCCCTTTTCTGAGGGTAAAGACAATGCATGTGACTGACATTCAGTCATCTTTATCACCCTGGAACCCTTCCAGTGATTCTCCCCGGGATCAACTGATACCATCTCACTACAACTAGTGAGAATCCTAACATCCATTTAGATCTATCTCATAGATCCAAAACCCAGGATTCAGGAGGTATCAATTTGATCCTGCATGGAGAATCTTTGTGATAAGTGGAGATTGACCGATCATAGTATAGGAAACTCTTTTCCTATCAAGAGTATGTCGTCCACGTACAATACGAGGATGACCACCTTACTCTCTACTACCTTTTTGTACATACAAGGTTCATCTACCATTTTGAAGAAGTCAAACTATTTGACTACCACATCAAAAAAGATGTTCCAACTCCGCGATGCCTGCTTTATCCTGTAAAGCAACTTGCACACGTTTTCGTTGCTCCCACTGTTTACGAAGCCCTCTGGCTGTGTTCTTATCGACGTTCTCTTCTTAATCATTATTTAGAAAAGTAGTCATGGCACCCAACCACCAGATATCGTAGTCATGGTATGTAGCAATGGTAAGTAGGATCTGGATAGACTTAAGCATAGTCCCTGGAAAAAGGTTTCATCATTATCCACGCTTGGTTGATGATGAAAACCTTTAACAAGTCTAGCTTTGAAAGTCTCAACTTTTCCATCTACACCAAGTAATCTTCTCAAGATATACTTGCTCCTGATGGGGATTTAACCCTTCAGATATCCCAACCAAAGTCCATACTTTGTTGGTGTATATGGATTCCATCTTAGATAGCTAAGCATCCAGCCATTCTTACAGAGTCCCTACTCTGGATGACCTGCTCGAATCTAGTTGGGTCATCATCTCATGATGCAATCCTCGCTCCCACTGTCATCGAGAAACCGAAGTATCTCGCAGGCAGGTGAGGAACCCTACTATATCGGCGGAGAGGCTGAGGTTCGTTGGGGACTATTGAATCCTTTGGTTCTGTCAAATCATCAGCTGCAGTTTTGTATAGCTGGAACCTTTCCAGTTCTACAGAACTGACCTTGCCTCGATCTTGTCCGGATTTTGCTTTTGACACAGGCCGGACAATCCCAAATCTTAACTTACTTAAGAGATAGGCTCTTCCCATACCATATCTTATATGGAGTGGTAGGCAGTGATCTGATTCGAACCTAATTCAATAGGTATGCAGATTCTCAAGTGCACAACCCCAAAAGGAAATAGGTAACTCAGTAGTACTCATCATAGAGTACACCATATCTAATACGGTGCGATTGCTCCGCCCTGATACACCGTTGTGCTGTGGTGTATTCAGAGGAGTAATACTGAGAGAGAATCTCATTTTCCTTTTAGAATAGTCCAAGAATTCCATGCACAAGTATTCTCCTCCCTGATCTTATCATAGGACATAATACTTATACCCGTATTGGTTCTCTACTTCTAGCTTATATTCTGTGAATATCTCAAAAGGTTCGCACTTGTGTTTCAACAGCAACATATGTCTGAATCTTGAGAGATTATAAGAGAACGTAATGAAGTATAAAGAACCAGTCCTGGCATGTGTAGAAAGGAGACCTTACATACATCATCATGTATCAGTCCCAAGGGTTTACAAACTCTTTCTCTTTTTCCAATAAACAGAGCTATGGTCATCTAATTCTTGTGACATGACTGGCAAGTTCCACAAGATGTAAATTCAAACTGATTTAAATATGCATCTAAATGTAACTTAAGCTAGTCGGATCTCATTGATATGACCTAGTCTAAAATACCTTAAGAAGAATTCGTTCATTTCTGAACTCTTCCTCTTGTGTGTGTTCTGTATACTAGGAACTATAGTTTGATTTAGAACGTCAATGCTTTTAGATAACGTGCCTGAACCGATCAACTTTTGAAATAGGAAAGGTTCAAAACATTATCCAATAATACAAAATTATATCATTTCTTTAATAAATAAAGAGATTGATATGATTTTGTATATCAGGTTCGGTATCTAATAGCATTTGTTCAGAATCAATGTATTGGTAATACAGGGTGACAGTGACCAACAGACTTGGCTGCAACACTTGCCCCGTTTTCTGTCTCATGAAACTTATCACCCGTTCTCAGTTCTCTGCCTTTCTGTAGCCCTATGTAACAGATTACATATCTGGGATCCTGATCCGGTATCAAATACCCAGGATGCAGAGGATACTGAGAAACAATTCTTTGTAATGAACACACCCGAAGGAGATGCATCATATGCACTTTCTTCGTTTGGGCGGCATAGGAATTCTGGTATTTCCCTATTTCCTGCTCTGTCTTATAACAATTATAAGTTGGAGCGGGACCAACGTTCCCCAGTTCAGTATAACAAGCTGGTTCGGTCAATACATCCATATTATTATCTTGATTAAGGCGTGATATGGTCGCTACCTGGAGAGAGAGAGAGAAGAAAACACTCTGCGTGTGCTCTTGCAAGATTAGATTGGTTATTTATTTTATCTAATCAGGATGGCTCACACTGTTTTTATCAAATCTTCCTTCAAACCTTAACAGGAAAGACTAGCCGGGATTAATTACACTCTACAAGTTCGCCAATCTTTCAGCCAGGCCAGTGTCGGTACTTTGAGGGAGGTTCCCTATGCTTTCACACGGACCTAATTACAGTAAAGCTCGTTTTCCCAGAGGCGTAACCCCGTTGACACCTTTCTAGACACCTACTTGATCGGCTAATTGCAAAGTGCAAAACTCTCCCAGGAGTAACAATTACTCGCAGTGGGTATCGGGATCCAACTATCACATAGAAGGTATGCATTCTCATTGCAAATTTCAACACTTGAAACTCCCGATAAAGATTTTTACCCCTAGCACCTATGACCTTAACTATGGTCAACAAATCATAAGCACTAGTCAAGTTCTACCCGTCATTTCATGATTAATTAGACCCACCCACATGACCCTTAACTAAGGTCAACAAAGTCACGCGACTGTCCTAACTAATCGCATCATATGCGGTGTAGGAAGACATCACTTAGCTACCGTACAGTGTGCCTTGACTATAGTCAACAAACACAGCACGAATACTAAGTACTCTACTTCCTAAAATGACGGAGGGTTGCGAATGTTTTTTATGAAAACCTTTAACGCTTTGAACTTGATCTCTTTGCGGAATCAAATGGTTTTTAAATGGAACGTTTTTTGAAGCTTTTCTAGTTTTGCTAAAGGGGTCACTCCCGGTGAAGGGATCGTCGGCCCTTTCCTCGTCGAATGAGGTGCGGGATATATCATATATATCACTGTGCAAAGAGGAAACTATAGAAGCGATCAAAAGACAAACCGAGGGTTGTAGCATCTGCCAGTTATTGCTAAAGGAGTCACTCCCGGTGAAGGGATCTCGGTCCTTTCCTCATCGAATAAGGTGCAGGATGTTCTATAAGGAACACCGCGATGCAAAGCAAGAACTGTAGCTACCTGTTTTATTTTTGAAATTCGATTCCACAACATCAATTAGGTTTATTTTCTTTTATTAATCTCATTAATGAATGTCCCATCATTTAAGTCCACCTAAACATCATAGATAAATATAACGTACGCTTTTGCCATCCGCATTCGCCTCGATGTCCCGTCTGCACCGTTAGGTTAGGTAACTAACGCCAGAACGAGGCAGGGCTAGCGCGGGTGTAAAACATAAGCAACGTCTATATAATATATCATATATACTATATAATATATATCTGAACAAATCACATGATCACATCACAGATAACCCAGCAGAAGAATCATATGAAACATTGGATATACTAGGACGTCCGTGTTTTTAATACGAGCCAGTATAAAACACGGATTCCACGGTAGTGATGAACAGCCAATCCCACACCCCTAGACCCCTACGAGAGCGGCAAACAACCCTACCAATTCGATGGTTAGGAGACCCGGACTCGACTCCTCGAGATGGTCTCCCACTGGACCCTAGAACCCGGTTACTTGTTCTCCCCTCCTTGGGTCTATCCTAATGCGGAAAAGTAAATAATATACAAATGGTTCATCCGCAACCTGGAAGTGCCCCAATAAAAGAATATTACATACAAGTTTTTACATGAATGAAAATGAAAAACACTCATCTCACATTAAAAAACCCGGCTATTCAAACACGACGATCCAATATAACATATCCAGCAACACATAACATCACATGTCATCAACGTAAGTAAATATGCGCATCCCAATTGTCGTTGACATATAGCAACGAAACCGGCGATATCACATATTACACTTACGGTCACAGAAAAGAAAGTGTAAAACTACAACAGTTGGAATCCGCAAACTCTTTAGACATCGCATGCCTAATCAAATGAAATACTTAGACATCGCATGCCTAACAATTATAAACCCCGCATTTTAGTCTCATTATCGAAAATTCTTTTCAATATCAAGTCGAGCAATTCAGCAAGATTCCCGACATCCTGATCGAATGCTCGTCGCAAACTTTAGTAGGTGGCCGCACCCCTGATACCGTCGACGAAGTGCACCAAGGCAGAACACCGCTGCCGCGAGCACCCAAACGGATGCTTTCGGTGACGGGGTTCTCCTACAGTCACTTGGTCGGGGCTATGGAGTGAGGCTGTCTATTAAGTTTACCCGGCGAGTATCCGCGTATGCTACGTGATTGCGACGGACTTTCAATCACATCGAAATTCCGTGGCAACCGATCAAGTGAGACTAAACTGCTATGTTTATAAGATTCATTCAGTTATCTCATAACTACTTGTGAATTCCAAATATTGTATCACATTCCAGATAAATAGAAAATGTTAAATTTTCCGATCGAACAATCGAACACCCAAGTTTTCCCGAAACAGCTCAACACATGAAATAAGTTTAAAAACATTCACTTCGTGCCTCAGTACCAATGGTCCAGCCGTAGAAGGGTCAAGCCAACGCCTCACATGTGGCACGTCGTACTGCCCCAAACCCTAAGGTTCAAAGGGCGGTTCAAGACGGTCACATAATTGAGTTAAGGTTTGTTGTCTTCTAGAGGGACCATCGCGTTACTTGCACTACTTAGAACGTCGTTAAACTACGGAAAAATCCAACAATTGGAAATTTCCCGGCAGGGGAAAAAGTGGGTATTTATATCTGGTCGAACTTTTTAACATATTCTAAAATTATCCGGAAAAGCACATAGAGAAAGTTTGAAATTTCCGATCGAATCATCGAAGCTCCAAAACACCCCAACAAACTCAACTCTAGAGTGAAAATTAAACATTCCCAGAAAACTCAGCACCTGAAGAAACAAATTACTGTGCAAAAATTAAAGGCTGATCTCATCATATAGCCGCGGAACCGCCGCAGAAGCCAGCCGCGGTTCCGCCACGCGTTTGGTGCATCTTTTGTTCGTTTTTGCACCGTAATTCATAGAACTTCCTGCTGAATTTTTAAAGAATTTTTAATCTGTAAAAAAACCCAGTTTTAAAAAAATGTACCGAGAGCATTTTGGAGTTAGGGTTTCGGTTCGATCGGACTTCTAACTCCGTCTATGCATCGCCTAAGGCTCTAGCTAGGCTCTGATACCACTGTAGGGTTCCTAGGCACACTAATGAGGTCTCACAACAGATCAAACATGCCCAATTCAAATTTTTTCATGTGCCTACAAATCCTATTACGGATCGTTAACTAGATGTAAGGCGATGCAAGTTGCAAGTTAACAACTTTAACTAAAAGGAAGTGACTACAACCTTTGTAGACCTGGTTCTCCACCTCCATAGCTCCGCGTTGACGTCGCTCCGCTGTACCAATCGGAATCCTAGACTCTTGCGGTGGTTTCATCGGAGAAAAGATCGGGCTAGGTCGCCGACTTCGATGCCGAAGATGATCTAAGTCGAGGCATCTCAAGATCAAGCTCCAACTTCACCAAGTCATGAAACTTGTGAAGAAAACACCCTATACTACTTGGCAAGTGGTAGAGGATGAAGAAATAGGAAGTGGGTTCACGTTAGAATTGGATTTCTCACTCTTTTTCTCAAGTTGCCATTGATGGAAGCAAGGTTTTCTTCTTTGTTGAAGAAGAAGAAAGAATAAAAATTATGATAAGAATAAAAAGAATTATCTTATCATATAGCAACCATAGTTAGGTATAGAGAATTAACTAAGGTACGGTTGAATGGTTAGGGTTAAGCATGAAACAAAAATAGAAGACTTATTCAAAGCTTCATGAAGCTTCAACTAGCAAACAAAGAAAGCCACCATGATTTATTTTGCAAAAAAGAATAAATAAATAAATGAATAGATAAGTAAATCAAAACCCTAACCATTAACATAACCATGGTTTAAACTAAACATACACCCAAACATTCAAGTATCATGAAACATCATACAATCTTGTGCACAAAAATATATCACATATACAATGTGCATTTCAAGTGAGAAAATCCATTTAAAGTGAACCAATACTAGTTAATGCAAAGTAATATATCAAATATATAATTATGCATTAAATCATTAAATCAATACTTGATTTAATGATCCGGTCATATCGCATATAACCGACTAATATCCAATGTATCGGCTTATCGAATCAATCCTTGATTCGATAACTAGGTTATATCGCATACAACCAATCGATACATTCATCGCGAGAATAGAATACGGTATCACATACACACATTATTCTCGGTCCCACACATATCTCATATGCGCTCCTATTTCGTTTCGCTTGAGCCAGGAAACCTCTGTGTAGGACTCTAAAGACCCGTCAATACGCCGGCAGCAGGTGATGATTATATCAAACACCCACAAGCCGCAAGCGGTCTGCTAAACGTAACGGCCACCCGGGTATTGAGCGATCAGAAGATCGACGAGCAAGCCCGCTCATACTCCTGTGAATCCAACCATTAACACTTACCGTACAGTCCGGTTTGTTCGTCTGATATGTCGCATATCTCGCCTAGGGGTGGTAAACGTCAGACCCCAATAGCTTGATAAGTCATGCCGACGTAAGGTCCATAACAATCGTGAAACTACTGATAACTCTTACCAGTATATCACTGCAACCCTGGCCAGGGATTTCCTGTTATGGCCAGTCGAGCATAGCGCAACATCAACCCCTAATACCGGGAGAGACGAATCCCCTCCTATCGCTCATTGCCTCCATGTGAATCGGGAGTGTACTCAAAAACCACCTGTTTGCATGACTCAATAGAGCTGTGGTAGTGTGGAAATCAAAGCACGGTGGGAGACACACAAGACTCTATGACGATCACGGGTCAACAGACTAAGCTGTACCAGTGTCACCAGAGAACTGCCATCTGACGTGAGGCATAATACCATCTGGGAGTTCTCGACGAGTCCGTTCAGTGTACCCAGTCTCCACTGAGCACCCGCATACCATCTATGATGTCAAACACCAATGGATATGGGATCATCCATCGCCTATCACATGGGTCGAGAAGATATACGTGTTGGAGATAGTGCCATCAGAGTCAATTATTGGATCACAGGCACGTGATTGCAATGATTGAGGGAGGACCTATCCCGGTAGGACAGTCTTACTCGAGATGATAGTATGCTATCTGGTTTACCTTTATCTTCGTGTACTGCTTTAGGTGACCTGGCATGTCGCTATTACACGTTGATAGAGCCCCTAGGATTCTTGCTTGACTGCCAGCAGTATGATGGCGATCATATACGTGGGAGCTGGTAGTCTATAAGCACATCCTTAAAAGGTCCCTAGTCGTAGGAGTTTCGAGACAGGGCATCGATTCTCCAGAGTAGACTAGTGTATACAGTCGAGACCCCGACGAGGGGCGGTGGCCGGTCTCACAAGCCACTGGTGTCAATTGGTTCACCTAAGATGTATACAGGTGCTCATTGGGTTATGAGTACACCGGACAGGACTCGTCGGGAACCTGCCAGTTGGGATTATACCTGATGTCAGATGGCAGTTCCCTGGTGACATGTGTACAGGTTAGTTCATCGACCTGAGGATCGTCATTTGTCTCATGTGAGTTCCCACTGTGCTTTGATTACTACCCTACCACGGCTCAAAGGAGTCGTGCAAACAGGTTTTAGTTGGGTACAGTCCCGAGCCACTTGGAGGTAGTGAGCGGATCTGCAGGGGTTCGTCTCTCCCGGTATTGGGGGTGAGGTCGCGCTGTGTCTAGGAGAGCCATTACGCAAAGCCCTCGGCCGAGGCAGGAGATTTACTGGTAGGTATTCCAGTAGTATCTCAGGGCGTTCTGGGTTACACTCCGACACGACTTGTACCGCTTTTGGGGGTCTGACTTTTACCAACCCCCTAGGCCCGACATGCGATGCTCATAGACGAACGGACCGGACTGTACGGATATTGTCACTGACAGGCTCAGTTGGGTGTCGGGGTGAGCTTCCTCATCGACGTCCCTTTTGGTCAATAGATGGTGGCCCGTCACGTATTGGCTTATACCTCTGACGTGCTAGTGGTTAAATCCACAGCCATAGTATTGACGAGTCTTTAGAGTCCACCACACTTACAGTTACTCAAGCTTTCGGGCGAAACGCTGTAGAGGCCGTATGGAGATATGGCAGGGTCCGATCAGATACGTGCGGTATTGCACGGATCAGGATCGGACAGTTTTGTACTAGTAGCCGTATAGTTATATGGCAGGGTTCGATCTGATACGTACGGTATTGCACGGATCAGGATCAGACGGATATTACTAGCCGGCTTTGGCTTAAGCCGGTCCTAATTTAGTACAGTGTAGATTTTGTCTCATTGCATTTGTATCCGGACGGAATACAGATGCGAGTGTGTATGCACAGTATCGGGGTTTTCCTGTAATTTATTACGGGACCAGTTTTCTGGATTTGCCAGTTTGCATTCCGTTCCAGCCGGTTTTCCTTTGTTCTTTCCCGGCCGGACTTTTCTGATGGAGGGGGTAATTTGCAGTTTTGCAAATTACATTTGAGGAGGGGGTTTCTTATAAGTTGATTTATTATGATAGCTTATTTAGATACCATTCTTATCTTTCTCATCATTTGCTTTTTGTTGATGAGATAGGATTAAGATTGATTTTGAGTTGATGTGAGGTTGTGATGATGGTTTAGGATGTGGTCACCACTTGTGCTCCTACACTCACCTCCCTTCATGCTTCATATTCATTCCTCCACCTTATTCTCTTCACTAGATGAAAATGGTAGAACACTTGAGAGAAAGAAAAGAATGAGAGAGTTCATCTTTTGTGAGGAATTCTTCATCTCCTTCTACTTCTTGTTTTGGAAAAATGAAAGCACCATTTTTCCTAACCCCATTCCACCATCAAGGCAACTACAAACCCCAAATGAGACTAGCATGATCTACTACACATTCTACAACATATCTTGAGCATGTCGAGTTGCCGTCTTCATGCCCGAGTTGCCTTGGTATTGAGGCGGGAGCCCGTAAAAGACGCAGGCGATGTGGTGCCCTTTCCGGCGAGGAGGCGACGATATGAAGACAAGCCTTTCCGCGGGAGATCGGGACGATGAAGAGAAGACCGGAGGACTCGGATCACTCGGTATACTTCTCACCCTATCTCTTGATTGCTAGCATTAGGTTAATGGTTACGATCCGGGTTTTCTTTGTCCGCGGTAGCGCCGGTTTCCGAGTAAGGAAAAAATTTTGATTCCGCATTTTGGCTTCGAGTACGAGGCCGGGGCGCTGCCGTGGCGCAACATGGTATCAGAGCCACGCCATTAACCTTTCCTAGCTTGTTCTAATGCGTTTTGCTTATCCGATCGACCAAAATCCCAAAAACCACATTTTCCTTCACATCAGTTTTCTGTTGGAATTTTTTGGTGTCTAAAAATTTTTCAGGTTGTAGAAAACTGATGTACATGAAATTCTAAGACTTCTGACAAAATTCCACACAGCCAGTCAACAGTTCAAGCGCGGAACCGCGGCCAAACCCCCCTTTGGGCCGCGGTTCCGCCGCACTTTTGTCTCTGCACTGAGTCCAAATTTTCCAGTAGTCTTGTGGGCTTATTTTGTGGGCTTTGGGATATTAAATTTGGGCCCAGATCTTCTGTGACTGCTACAGTTTTACTTGGGGGCCCACTTGTTAATTTTTGATCGATTGGATATTTTTAAACACATTATTTCACAGTATTTACATTATATCTGCGACCGTGAATGTCACTTGATCGGTAAATCCCGTCTAACTGCTATAGGATTTGCGAACGTGACTTTCACGTTGATGTTCTATGTTTATGCTGTGATGTTGCGGATCAGTCGTGGGGGATAGCCTGGATGCAATGCTAGTACAGTTCTGTTGTATTATGTACATTTGATATTGCGGGGCGAGCGTCCGACATGTGGACTGCCGTCACTGTCTGTTTGTATTATTCTTTTGGGGCACGACCTGGTTGCGGTCGATGTACCCGGTGTATGTATATTTTACTTTCTGTACTAGGATTACCCCGCGGAGGAGTGCACGGATAGCCGGGTTCTAGAGGGCAACGGGCCCTCATCTCATGGCATTGAGACGGAGGGGGCTTCACTCTAGGATTGCCGGGCTATTAGCCGCACTCGTAGGGGGTACAGGTTGACCCATGAGGGGTGCCCAAGTTACCGGATTCCGTGAAGTGCTGGGTGGTCCATTCACGGTGCTGGAGGGGGCTGCCTCGCTTCAGGTTTTGGCGGGTGACTTGCCGCGCCCGTAGGGGTCTAGGATTTCATTGCACAGGCTATCCACACGACCAGGGGAACGTCGGGTTTCAGCAGCGGCTCTGTGAAACCCGGGGCTTCCAGATATCTGTATTGTTCTGTGATGCTGTACATTTCTGTGATGTTGCACCTTATCACGCCTTGACCGAAATATAATATATTGGTATATATATTAGTAGATGTTGTATATGTTTTACATCCGCGCTAGTCCAGTCCTCGCTCTGCCGTTAGTTAGCTAACCTAACGGGTGATGACGGGACCCAGTGGCGAATGCGGATGGCATATACATACGTCAGTATATTTTCGTTCTTTGTGGTGTGATTAATTGATGGGACTGCGTTGATTCGGATCAATGCAAGATAAACAAACCTATTCTGATGTTGTTGGAACATTTTTCAAAAAGCTATTATTGCAAGGACGTTCACTTTTGTTTTGCATCGTGGTATTCATTTGGAATATCCTGCTTCTCAGTCGACGAGGCAAGGGCCGAGATCCCTTCACCGGGAGTGACCCCTTGGACAGAAGTTTGCGTCAGGGCAATAACTTCACTATAGCCGATTACTTTTGCTTTGCATCGTGGTATTCAGTTGGAATATCCTGCACCTCATTCTACGGGGAAAGAGCCGAGATCCCTTCACCGGGAGTGACCTCTTTAGTAAAGGTTTTCGTCACTATATTTCTATAAAAGGCTATGTAGTTCCTTCAACGATATCAAGTTCATTACGTTGAAGGTTTTTCGCCAAAAACCATTCGTAGCCCTCCGTCATTTCCTATGAGTATTATTTAGTATTCGTGCTGCGTTTGTTGACTCCGTCAAGGCGTAGTGTACGGTAGCTAAGTGGTGCTTGTTTGTTGCATAAATGGGATTGGTTAGGACAGTCGTGCGGCCTTGTTGACTCCGTCAAGGGCTCGTACGGGTGGGTTTAATGCAATCCAGATAATGACGGGATGAACTTGACTAGGACTCTTTGATTTGTTGACTCCGTCAAGGTCACTTGAGTCCTAGGGGTAAAAATCACATCGGGAGTTTCAAAAGAACTGAAACTTGCCAGGCATGCGCATACCTTCTGGAGTGTGGTGACGTGAGTGGATTCCGTCATGTTATCATGCGATGAGAGTTAGATCCCGATTCCCACTGATGAGTTGGTTTACTCCTCGGGTGATCCCGACTAATTCTTCTTTCAGGTTTGGAGGAGAATTTGAGGTACAGTGGGAGGTTTCCTGATTAGAAAAAGTGATAACCATTCTGATCTAGGTTAGAGTGCACGCTGAGTGTTTCTTTTCTCTCTCTCTCTGGCAGCGACCATTGACCAGACCCTGGACTATGACTCAGTGACCAAGTTGACCGAACCTTCTTAACACAGGCTTTTGGATTGTTAGAGTTGCAGACCTCATTGCCACTCCTACTTTTACCCTTTTTCTCCAGGACACCCCATATTACTACGAACGTCCACTTCCATTGGACAAAACCATCGTATGGTTAGATACGAACTCGAAGGACTTCGAGGATGGTTTCTGGTTCTGGAGAAAACGGATAGGACTATTCAGTTGTCTTTTCTTTTCACCTTCTCTCAGGTTGCGAGTACTCCTTGGTTTAGGAGTAGTACACCTATTACGCAAATTGGATAGTCTTCTTCCAAACCATAGGCTGGTGCCGACCGGTAGGGAATGAAGAAAACCAGTTAGCCTAAACGGTGTACAGAAGGTATTAAGTTAAGACAAAGCAAGGGATTAGTAAGAGGGCAAAGTAAGTTGCGACTGTTATTCACGACCAAACCAAGTATTTCTTCGCCAATCCTAAATCACCTTTGTATTTCTCCAGGACACTCCGTATCACTACGAAGATCCACAGTTTATTGGATACTCCATCGTATGGTTATATACGAACTCGAAAGGAACTTGTTCCAGTTCGGGGATGGATTCTGGTTCAGGAGAAATAGGAATAAAGTACATTCAGGTGTCTTTTATCTTCACCTTCTCTCGCGGTGCGAGTGCTCCTAGGATTAGGACAGTACGCCCTCTATGCTTATTGGATAGTCTTCTTCCAAACCATAGGCTGGTGCCGAACGGTAGGGAAGGAAGAAAACCATTTGGCCTAAAGGGTGTGCAGAAGGTAATGACTAAAGACATATAAAGGGATTTGGAGAAGTGGCAAAGAATTATACGGTTACATTTGTGAATCTGAATAATGGAAGAGGCATTACTAGGAATACCAGGATACCCCAACGAGACATTTTGATGTTTCAGTTTCACTTTGTACTGTTAATGGAAAACTGATTTCCCAGTTAGACACTTGCTCTAGGGTATGTATTTACCAGGTATGATTCTCACATCTGTATGGTTTTACAGATGATGAGTGGGAGTAAGTTATTGGGAATTGGGTGATCATCCTCATTATATAGGGATTCGTTGTAATCGGTGATATTTGAGGAAGTCACCTTGGTTGTTTGCCGGACGGCAAATATTTGGTTTTGAATATCCGCGGTTATGCACCAATTTCAAATTGATATATCTGTACGTCTATTTTTATAGAGTGAGATATACCTTTTGAAGTTATGTCGATGACATTTACCTATATCAGTGGATGGTTAGGTAAGGAGCATTAAACAGCGGTGTAATTCTTCTTAACCATAAGTAAAGTTTTCAACCTACGACACACAGTGAATGAGTTATCAAACTCAAGGGACTTATACAGAGTATTGTATGTTGTCCAGGGTCCATCAGGACAGAGGGGTTGGTCCTCGTACCATATTCAGTTTACTTATGACTTCTCTAGTTTTTAGACAGGTGTTTCGTGGAAACACAGGGTCTGAATTTTGAGAAGTTATAGGTATTTGAATAAAGTAGAGAACCAGGTATTGCAAGTATCGGGATTCTTCAAAGTGATCGAAGATGTAGATACTTGTGTATGGTATTCAGTTGATAGTAATGATAAAGAGAACTAGCTTCTCTTTCAGGTTACTCATAATTGGAAGCATTCCTAAGTTGAGTAACGCTGATCGGCCTCCTTCCATTTAGTTGACATGCACTGGTGACAGCTGCATGATTTGAATCTGGTTCATTTAAATCAGTGCCTCTGGTTCTATATTGGATATAGAACAGTTCATATCTTAACGTTGTTAAGGTACGGGGAGTTGTCCGGCTTATGATTAAAACCAGACACTGGACAACTCAAGGCACGTTTCTGTAATGGCTGTTTGCAGGTTGACCCAGGCTATGACGAGGGTTGATTTTCTACCGTCTGGAAGATCAATAGAGATATTGTTCTTGACTCGCCACATTTTTTAAAAGAAATGGATTTTTCAAAAACAGTAGTGGGAGTATGGTAGAACTGGAAGTGATTCCAGAACCGCAAACGATTACTGAAGATTTGATAAGGAACCTAAAGATTCAATCTGATTTGACATTCCATTGGCCACTCCACAGATACGGTGGGTAACTTCAGGCACCCGAGAGGTACTCCGGTAGCCTCAAGGACGGTGACAGGGAAGTTCTTGTTTACCCACACTTGCCATTGCTGTTGTTCCAGGCTGCGAGACCCGGAAGGAGGATGAGTATAGCGTCATTCTAAACTAGCTTTGGAAGTGCACGTCTATATGACTCTGCCAAAGGGTTGTCGTAGTCAGTGGAGCAGCGGAAGCATTGGTGGACATCAGGCTTATGTCTATTTATAGACTAAAGCAGATGTAGCGGAGATAGATCATCTATTTCTGATGTGACAGTCATAGGTTTGACGTCATCAGAATAAGGGGTGGATCTGTTGAGAAGGTAGTAGGAAGTGATATTCCTATACTACGATCGGTTATACTTTGGTCGTCACACAGTGTTTTCTCCACATAGGACTTGGATATTATATCAGACATACTGGTTACTAGATCTATGGTTTTAGATCTAGATTTGGATGGTTTCCCAATCTGGGTACCTTGACAGCATTCTATGAGTATTTAGAATGGACGACTCCTGACACGGTAGTGTACCTGCAGTTGATGGAGTCACCCTCTCTAAAGGTGTCTTATAGACTAAAGGGGAGAGGGATACTCATGATTGGCAGATCACTTGCTTAGGCAATTGAGTCAATCATGAGATGTCAAGTACCACACCAGATGTTGTTCTTGCACTAGATGCAATAAGTGGATATTGATCCAATCCTGGAGAAACAGTCGGAAGCAGTCTTAGAACATAAGTGGATGTTCTAGGGATATGATAACGACAGCCTCATTTGGGAGACAGTTATCATTCCAGGCTTCCAAGGTGACATGGACGACAAGGAGGTTGTCAGAGTTATAGTTTTCCTTCTGACGAGGGGCAGTATTTTGGACAGGTGGTCCAAGGCAATACTGAGGGTGGCCTGGCGCAGGATACTGATTAAGTTCAGTTGACGATACAGTCTAAGAAGTTTGGATTTGGAGTTCATTTATGAGCTAGGTCCCATCAGACATCCAGACATTCTAAGACAGGTATTGCTCATTTCGGGAGATGGCTTTCTCCGCGAACTTGAGATATAGAGAGACATAGAAAGAAACATCACAGCGGATCCACTCACTGAGGCTATTCCTCGAAAGCAATAGTTTCGCAAACGAGCTTTGTGAGAATGACTAGTAGAGGAGTTGGGTGTTCGGTATCACACGGGCTGTGAGTATGCGGCATCGCAATAATTAGCCTTGAGTGCAAGTGGCAGATTGTTGGAGATAGTGCCCTCAGAGTCAATTATTGGATCACAGGCACGTGATTGCAATGATTGAGGGAGGACCTATCCCGGTAGGACAGTCTTACTCGAGATGATAGTATGCTATCTGGTTTACCTTTATCATCGTGTACTGCTTTAGGTGACCTGGCATGTCGCTATTACACGTTGATAGAGCCCCTAGGATTCTTGCTTGACTGCCAGCAGTATGATGGCGATCATATACGTGGGAGCTGGTAGTCTATAAGCACATCCTTAAAAGGTCCCTAGTCGTAGGAGTTTCGAGACAGGGCATCGATTCTCCAGAGTAGACTGGTGTATACAGTCGAGACCCCGACGAGGGGCGGTGGCCGGTCTCACAAGCCACTGGTGTCAGTTGGTTCACCTAAGATGTATACAGGTGCTCATTGGGTTATGAGTACACCGGACAGGACTCGCCGGGAACCTGCCAGTTGGGATTATACCTGATGTCAGATGGCAGTTCCCTGGTGACATGTGTACAGGTTAGTTCATCGACCTGAGGATCGTCATTTGTCTCGTGTGAGTTCCCACTGTGCTTTGATTACTACCCTACCACGGCTCAAAGGAGTCGTGCAAACAGATTTTAGTTGGGTACAGTCCCGAGCCATATGGAGGCAGTGAGCGGATCTGCAGGGGTTCGTCTCTCCCGGTATTGGGGGTGAGGTCGCGCTGTGTCTAGGAGAGCCATTACGCAAAGCCCTCGGCCGAGGTAGGAGATTTACTGGTAGGTATTCCAGTAGTATCTCAGGGCGTTCTGGGTTACACTCCGACATGACTTGTACCGCTTTAGGGGGTCTGACTTTTACCAACCCCCTAGGCCCGACATGCGATGCTCATAGACGAATGGACCGGACTGTACGGATATTGTCACTGACAGGCTCAGTTGGGTGTCGGGGTGAGCTTCCTCATCGACGTCCCTTTTGGTCAATAGCTGGTGGCCCGTCACGTATTGGCTTATACCTCTGACGTTCTAGTGGTTAAATCCACAGCCATAGTATTGACGAGTCTTTAGAGTCCACCACACTTACAGTTACTCAAGCTTTCGGGCGAAACGCTGTAGAGGCCGTATGGAGATATGGCATGGTCCGATCAGATACGTGCGGTATTGCACGGATCAGGATCGGACAGTTTTGTACTAGTAGCCGTATAGTTATATGGAAGGGTTCGATCTGATACGTGCGGTATTGCACGGATCAGGATCGGACGGATATTACTAGCCGGCTTTGGCTTAAGCCGGTCCTAGTTTAGTACAGTGTAGATTTTGTCTCATTGCATTTGTATCCGGACGGAATACAGATGCGGGTGTGTATGCACAGTATCGGGGTTTTCCTGTAATTTATTACGGGACCAGTTTTCTGGAGTTGCCAGTTTGCATTCCGTTCCGGCCGGTTTTCCTTTGTTCTTTCCCGGCCGGACTTTTCGGATGGAGGGGGTAATTTGCAGTTTTGCAAATTACATTTGAGGAGGGGGTTTCTTGTAAGTTGATTTATTATGATAGCTTATTTAGATATCATTCTTATCTTTCTCATCATTTGCTTTTTGTTGATGAGATAGGATTAAGATTGATTTTGAGTTGATGTGAGGTTGTGATGATGGTTTAGGATGTGGTCACCACTTGTGCTCCTACACTCACCTCCCTTCATGCTTCATATTCATTCCTCCACCTTATTCTCTTCACTAGATGAAAATGGTAGAACACTTGAGAGAAAGAAAAGAATGAGAGAGTTCATCTTTTGTGAGGAATTCTTCATCTCCTTCTTCTTCTTGTTTTGGAAAAATGAAAGCACCTTTTTTCCTAACCCCATTCCTCCATCAAGGCAACTACAAACCCCAAATGAGACTAGCATAATCTACTACACATTCTACAGCATATCTTGAGCATGTCGAGTTGCCGGCTTCATGCCCGAGTTGCCTCGGTATTGAGGCGGGAGCTCGTAAAAGACGCAGGCGATGTGGTGCCCTTTCCGGCGAGGAGGCGACGATATGAAGACAAGACTTTCCGCGGGAGATCGGGACGATGAAGAGAAGACCGGAGGACTCGGATCACTCGGTATACTTCTCACCCTATCTCTTGATTGCTAGCATTAGGTTAATGGTTACGATCCGGGTTTTCTTTGTCCGCGGTAGCGCCGGTTTCCGAGTAAGGAAAAAATTTTGATTCCGCATTTGGGCCTCGAGTACGAGGCCGGGGCGCTGCCGTGGCGCAACAATACGCTAGTCTACTCTGGAATATCGATGCCCCGTCTCGATATTCCCACGACTAGGAACATTGAAGGATGTACTCATGGACTACCCAGGCCCTACTAGTATGATCTGCATCATAGTCCTGGAAGTCGAGTACACATCCTAAGGGCTTTATCAACATGTAACAGAGAGACAGAAAGTATACATGTTAAGATAAAGAGCAACCAGATAGCGTACTATCATGTCGAGCAAGAAAGTCCTACCTACATATGTCCCAGCATCCACTACAATATACATCCAATGTACAGTAATGGCCTTTGGGGCATACATATAAATAACAGGTTGTTGTTGGAGATAGTGCCCTCAGAGTCAATTATTGGATCACAGGCACGTGATTGCAATGATTGAGGGATGACCTGTCCCTGTAGCACAGTCTTACTCAAGATGATAATTTGCTATCTGGTTTATCTTTATCATCGTGTACTGCTTTAGGTGACCTTACGAGTCGCTATTGCACGTTGATAGATCCCCTAGGATTCTTGCTTAACTACCAGCAGTATGAAGGCGATCATATACGTGAGAGCTGGAGTCTATAAGCACATCTTTAAAAGGTCCCTAGTCGTGGGAGTTTCGAGACAGCGCATCGATACTCCGGAGTAGACTAGTGTATATAGTCGAGACCCCGACGTGGGGCGATGGCCGGTCTCACAAGCCACTGGTGTCAGTTGGTTCACCTAAGATGTATACAGGTGCTCATTGGGTTATGAGTACACCGGACAGGACTCGCCGGGAACCTGCTAGTTAGTATTATACCTGACGTCAGATAGCAGTTCCCTGGTGACATGTGTACAGGTTAGTTCATCGACCTGAGATCATCATTTTTCTCGTGTGAGTTCCCACTGTTCTTTGATTACTACCCTACCACGGCTCAAAGGAGTCGTGCAAACAGGTTTTAGTTGGGTACAGTCCCGAGCCACATGGAGGTAGTGAGCGGATCTGCAGGGGTTCGTCTCTCCCGGTATTGGGGGTGAGGTCGCGCTGTGTCTAGGAGAGCCAGAACATGAAAAGTCCTTGGCAAAGGCAGGAGATTTACTGGTAGTTATTCCAATAGTATCTCAGGGTGTTCTGGGCTACACTCCGACACGACTTGTACCTCTTTTGGAGGTCTGAATTTTACCAACCCCCTAGGCCCGCCATGCAATACTCATAGACGAACGGACCGGACTGTACGGATATTGTCACTGATAGACTCAGTAGGGTGTCTGCAAGTCCATGCTACCGCTCCCGGTACTTACGGGCTTGCGGAAATGACGAAAAACAATTTTTCTAGAGGAGGTAACATGGACTCAAAACGGATCTTTGTTAAACAATCTATCTAACAACCTAACTAGGAGTTGTTTAACTACTCGGTTAGGGGGTATACTTTTCTTGAACTCCTTCGTCTTCAACTCTTGTGGTGTACGGACCGGCCTCTTCTCGTCGTCTTCTCGCGCCGAAGACGGATCCACCCGAAAGCTTCTACATTTGGCTTCTTCTTCTAACTTGAAGAAACTAGTTCACTCGGCTTGCTAAACCATGTGAACTAGGATGAGTAGAGGATTGTTTTGGAGTCTTTTTATCTCTAGGGCAATGAGTCTCAACACATGAGAGTGGTTTTCCCTTGAGGTAGAGAGAGAGGAAGAGGAAGAGGGAGAGAGTAAGAGAAAAATGAGAGAGCTTAAGAGAGAGAAAGCTAATGAAAGAATGAGCCTCACTTTTCTCATCTACCTTCTCATAATCCAAAAGCATCATGATAACAAGTAATGATAATTGAGTATATTGTAAAGGTTATTATCATGACAAATGACACTTTCATTTCTTACATTAAATGCAAATGGTGAGCAAAATAAGCGAGCATAAGTCAATGCAACTAAATGATGGCCATTGTCATGATGGTGGTCAACAAGTCCAACCTAGTCAACCGGTCAACAAAAGTCAACAAGTCAACTAGGTCATCTTTCAACCCTAACAATGTCACTATAATACTCAATTAATATTATTGTGAATCATATGTCTTAATCTCATTAGGGTTTGACAAAAGTCAACAGTCAGCAACCCTAATGAGAATCCTCTGCCTCTGCCTCTGTCAACTATGCATACACACCCGTATCCGCGTTCCGGGGAACACGAATTCAAACGAGATAAAACCAATCCCAAAACGTACACTAGGATCTGGCTTAAACCAAAGCCCGCTAGTGTTGACTGTCCGGACACTGAACGTGCACAAGTGCACGGATGTGACAGAACCCTGTCGCAAAACCATGCGACCTGTCGCAAAACCATGCGACCCCTTACTCTTTTGCCTAAAGGCGAATAGCTTTCTGTGTGGGACTCTAATGACTCGACACTACGCTGGCAGTGGGTTTAACAACAGACCGCAAGCGGCACTAGCTGTGCGTAACGGCCCCCCAGGTTGATGCCGATAAAAAGACGGACGAGGTGAAACCCATCTGAACTCCTACTGAGTCTGAATGTGACAGTCTCCATACAGTCCGGTCTGTTCGTCTGATACATCGCATGGCGGGCCTAGGGGAGGTAAACGTCAATCCCCTAATAGCGGTACAAGTCGTGTCGGAGTGAAGCCCAGAACACCCTGAGATAACACTGGAAACCTACCAGTATATCTCGCTTGCCCTGGCTAGGGACTAATCATGTAATGGCTCTCCTAGACACAGCGCGATGTCAACCCCCAATATCGGGAGAGACGAATCTTGTCTAACCGTCACTGCCTCCAAGTGCTTCGGGACTGCACCCAACTACTACCTGTTTGCACGACTCCTTTGAGCCGTGGTAGGGTAGTAATCAAAGTACAGTGGGAACACAATCGAGGCGAAGTGAAAGTGTCAAGTCAGCGGACTAAGCTATACTCATGTCACCTGGGAACTGATAACTGACGATAGGTATAATACCAACCAATCAGTTCCCGACGAGTCCTGTCCAGTGTACTTGTAACCTAACGAGCACCCACATACTATCTCAAGTACGACGTACTGACGGCTGTAGGACAGACCGTCTCCCACACTGGGATGAGAAGCGCATACGCTAGTCTACTCCGGAGTATCGATGCCCTGTCTCGATAGTCCTGCGACTAGGGACCTGTATAAGGATGTGCTTATAGATTACCCAGCCCCCACTAGTGTGACTGCCATCACAACACTGGTAATCAAGCAAAGATCCTAAGGGCTCCACTAATGTGTATAGGTGATATACTAAAATAAACACATGTACACATTGAAGTAGAAACAAACCAAGTAGTATACTACTATATTGAGCAAGATTGTCTATACAACTGTGAATATCCTAAGCTTCCATTAAGTAATATACAAACTAGTATGATACAGTAATGGCCTCTAGGGAATATACACTTACAATCTCCCACTAGCACTAAGGCCATGTACTGGCGTATCGAAGACCTATCATCTCGATCAGCCGCTCGAACTGAGTCTGGGGAAGGCCTTGGTGAATGGATCTGAAGTGTTATCTTCTGAAGCAACCCTTCGAACCTCGATCTCCTGGCGATCCACGATCTCCCTGATTAGGTGATACCGCCTCAAGATGTGTCGGGATTTCTGATGGGACCTGGGTTCTTTCGCTAAAGCTATAGCCCCGTTGTTGTCGCAATACAGAGGTATTGGGTCAACAATGGACGGAACCACCTGAAGCACTTTCAAGAACTTCCTCATCCAGACGGCTTCTTTTGCGGCATCAGATGCAGTGATATATTCCACTTCCATAGTCGAGTCAGCAACGGTTTCCCGTTTGGAACTATTCCAACACACCGCCCCTCCGTTGAGGGTAAAGACAAAGCCCGACATGGACTTGGAATCATCCTTGTCACTTTGGAAGCTGGAGTCAGCAAAGGCCACAATCTGGAGGACTTTTCCGCCATACACCAAGAACATCTCCTTAGTCCTTCTCAGGTACTTGAGAATGTTCTTTACTGCTATCCAATGTTTCTCCCCTGGGTTTGACTGATACCGGCTTACCACACTCAGTGCATAAGCTACATCTGGTCTGGTACACAACATCGCATACATTATAGAGCCTACCGCAGAAGCGTAGGGTATAATAGACATGCGATCCCTTTCCAAATCAGTCTTGGGAGACATCTCTTTGGAGAGGGTGATCCCGTGACTAGCCGGTAATTGCTTGGAATCTTCCATACTGAATCTTTTCAGTATGGTGTCGATGTACCTGGACTGTGAGAGTCCCAGTATCCTCTTGGATCTGTCACGATAGATCCGGATCCCCAGAATGTATGAGGCATCACCTAGGTCTTTCATGGAGAACCTGTGTGACAAGAACCCTTTGACAGATTGTAGCATAGGAATGTCATTTCCTATTAAGAGAATGTCATCCACGTATAAAACGAGGAATGCTACAGTTCTCGCTACAAATCTACTATAGATGCATGGTTCATCTGGATTTTTGATAAAGCCAAATTCTTTGACCGTCTCATCAAAACAGATGTTCCAACTCCGCGATGCCTGCTTTAGTCCGTAGATGGACTTAAGCAACTTGCACACCTTTCCGCTGCTCCCACTCTGATTGAAACTCTCTGGCTGGTCCATATAAACACACTCCTCTAAATTTCCATTTAGAAAAGCGGTCTTTACGTCCATCTGCCAAAGCTCATAATCGTTGAAAGCAGCAATGGCAAGAAGGATCCGAATGGATTTCAGCATAGCCACTGGAGAAAAGGTTTCGTCATAGTCCAAACCAGGTCTTTGACGAAAACCCTTCGCAACAAGTCTAGCCTTATAGGTCTCAACCTGTCCATCAACACCAATCTTCCTTTTGAAGATCCACTTGCATCCTACGGGTTTTACCCCATCTGGAGCAATATCCAACGTCCATACTTTGTTGGTGTACATGGACTCCATTTCGGTCCGCTTTGAATCCAGCCATTTTACTGAGTCAACGATCTGAATGGCCTGCTGGAAGCTAGTCGGCTCATCATAATCTATGATGCAATCCTCTCTATCCCCGTCTATGAGAAAACCGTAGTATCTCTCGGGCGGATGAGACTGCCTAGTACTCCTACGGAGCGGCGTAAGAATGCCATTTTCTTTCGAACCCTCTGGTTCTACTAAGCTTTCAGTAATAGTCTGTGGTTCTGGAATTTCTTCCAGTTCTATTTCGCTCCTACTTGTTTCCTTTTCTAAGAACTGGTGTTCCAGAAAATGGGCATTACGAGAAACAGTGATCTTTTGTTCCTCTGCGTAATAGAAGAGATACCCCCTGGAGTTCTTTGGGTATCCCACAAACTTGCACAGTACTGAGCGTGCCTCGAGTTTGTCCGCATACTGCTTTTTGACAAAAGCCGGACATCCCCAGATCTTCAAATATTGAAGATAGGGTTTCTTCCCACTCCATATCTCATATGGTGTGGTAGGCACAGTCTTAGTTGGAACTCGGTTCAAAAGGTATGCAGCTGATTCTATTGCATATCCCCAGAATGATCGCGGTAACTCAGTGTTACTCATCATGGAACGTACCATATCCAATAGGGTCCGGTTCCGTCTCTCCGATACACCGTTATGTTGCGGAGTGTATGGAGGAGTAAGCTGAGAGAGAATTCCATTCTCTTTTGAATAGTCCAGGAACTCGGCACTCAAGTATTCACCACCTCGATCCGATCTTAGAATCTTGATACTTTTGCCGGTTTGTTTTTCTACTTCATCCTTATATTCCTGGAATTTTCCAAAAGCTTCGGACTTATGTTTCATTAAGAAGACATAACCGTACCTTGAAAAGTCATCCGTAAAAGTAATGAAGTAAGAATAACCGCTTCGCGCATGTGTAGACATTGGACCGCAAACGTCGCTGTGTACGAATCCTAAGAGCCCGCTCGCTCTTACTCCGTGTCCAGTGAACGGAGTCTTTGTCATATTTCCTTTGAGACAGGATTGACAAGTGGCATACGATTGATATTCGAACGGATTCAAATATCCTTCTGTATGTAACTTCGTTAACCTTCTCTCATTGATATGACCCAGTCTACAATGCCATAAGAAAGTCTGATTTATTTCCGGAGACTTTCTTTTGTGTGTATTCTGGACATTGAAAATCTGTGGTTGGTTTAATACGTATATACCATCGCTTAATGTACCTGACCCAATCAGAACTTGATTAAGGTGAATGTTTACAACATTACTTACAAATGAAAATTCATAACCTTCTTTAGATAATAAAGATACAGAAATGATATTACAAGTTGCATTGGGTAAAAAATAGCAGTTACGCAAAACCAAAACGTGTCTATCTGACAACCCCTGGTGATAGTCCCCCACGGACTCAGCATCCATGCTAGCTCCGTTTGCAACTCTGAGGGTCATGTCACCTGCTTTCAAAAACCTACGCTTTCTCAACGCCTGCAAAGAAATATAGATATGAGATCCTGATCTGGTATCCAATACCCAGGACGTAGAGTTTATTGATAGACAGTTTTCAATAACATACACACCTGAAGCTAAAGCCGCAACCTGCTTCAGATCCTGTGTTCTGGCTTTCCAAGCCCTGCAATCTTTCTTCCAATGTCCACTCTGATGACAGTAGAAGCATTCTTCCTTATCCACAAGCTTCCCTACTTTCTTTGTTGCTTTTGCCTTTCCCTTCGAATCCACTTTACTAACACCGCCCCTTGGTTTGGCGGGGGCTTTCTTCTTCTTTCCCTTGGCTTTCGCCTTGGACCTACAAGAGGAAGATCCTCCTACAAACAAAATGGATGTTTCCCTACCTTTCTATAGGGTGCCCTATGCGCTCCTCAGCATGTTGAGGAGTTCTGAAAATTCAACTTCCTTTTCTTGTAAGTTGAAGTTCAGGATAAACTGGGCGTAAGTGGAAGGAAGGGACTGGAGAATCAAGTCCGTATAGAGCTCATTCTCCAACGTGGTTCCAAGGTCCGCGAGCTCCTCAATGTAGCCAATCATCTTAAGCACGTGTTCCGCTACCGATGATCCGACGGCTAATCTTGCCGAAAACAACTTCTTCGACACTTCGTATCTGGCGATACGAGATTGCTCTCCATACAGTTCATTTGTATGGAGAAATATGGATTCGAGGTCCATATTCTCGTGCCTCCTCTGATGTTCGTTGTCCATAGAGGCAAGCACGAGGCATTTGGCCTTCACGCAATCGATCTCCCAAGTCTTACGGATTTCCTTATCCGCGACGCTGGAGGTAGGACATGGGACAGGGGGAGCTTTGGTGGTAAGAAGATACCCCAGCTTGTCGTAAGTGATTGCCATTTTGACATTCCTGAGCCAATCTTTGTAGTTTGGCCCTGTCAGTATATTTTTATCTAGAAGTAACTTAAGTCCAGTCATGTCGATTGGTCGCTGCAAATAGGAGAGAGTGTAACATTTCAAAATAATAAAATATTATTTTTGGGAATTTTTATAATTTAATATTATTTTATTGATTATTTTAATATTAAATTTATAATAAATGAGAAAAATTATGGAAAAATCTAAAATAGGGTATTTTATGGAATTATGCCATTTTAAAGTTTTTATGAGCATTTATATGCTAATTTAGTACTAATCGCGATTAAAAATCGCTAATCGAGTTTTTTTGCAAGTTTGTGCAAAACATGCACATATCTTTTTTTTCTACACTTGTGCATTTTCTATCATGTTAATTTTTGGGTTACTATTTGAGTGAGAAGAAAAGGAAAGGAAAAGAAAAAGGGATTAAAGAAATAGGTATGGTGAGAGAGAAGGGGTAGGTGAGAGTGTTGACTTGGCCATTCCCTCTTGTTTTCTCCTCTCATTTCTCCCTCCCCCCCTCTTCCATGAGCAGCTGCTGCTCCTGCTGCCCTCCTCTTCCTCCACCTTCAAACCCCCATTTCTGCATGAAATTCACCCCAAAACCCATATCGGTTTCACAAAAAATGCACACAAGCTCAAGATCTACACATTGGACTAAAGAAGCATGGATTTTGGCCACTAGGGGCAACTCAAGAAAATTCTTGAGTTGCCAAATGAGCTAATTACTGAACCATTAGCTTAGTTTTAGCATTACTTATACCCCTATGAAAGTTTAGAATCGAAATCGGGTGATTTTGTGGATTTTAGGAAAAACTAGAAAAGGTTTGATGAAATTATGAGTTGTGATGGGAAATTGAGTTCAGTGGAGACCATAAAAGCACCCTAGTGCTAGAAACCCAGACCAACCCCACTGGAAACCCAAAAATACGGAATTACGAAACTTTTCATGTCGGTTTGTGTGATCTGTGAAGGTGTTCTGGAATCTGGAGCAACCCGAGGTCACCAAAAATAAAATTGAGCTGACAGTGAGTCGTGCAGGCACCTAGGAAGCAATCACCAAGACCCGAGCCCCTAACTCAAAACTACGGCCGCAAATTTTGTCATTCTGGCCGCAATTTGCGGCCAGGGTAGAGGGGAATCGGTCATTTTTTGTTCCAGGGCTCATTTTGCACTAAATTAGACCCCTCCTATATGCAGTTTTGGCTAATTGTCATCTGGGGAAAATCTGGGTGTATTTTGATGTGTTTTAGGCAGTGTTTTCCCTATTTTTAAATGAACTTTCTTGATATTTGGATTTGTATTTGGTTGTCGGGTGTTCGTACATCGACAACAGGGCTTGTTTGTTGGATTTGCATGTTTGGGCCATAGGTTCCAACCTATGAGCACACTGTGCGCTGTATCAGTTTTCTGCCTTGATTTTCATACGCATTGCTATGGGTGATCATTGTAAGTACTTTCACGTGGATTACAAGGCGACGGAGCATGGCGTTATCGACACCGACACGCAGGATACAGGTGAGTAGATTTATATCTACGGGCAGAAGTCGGGTGGATGGCGTATAGCACCCCCGCAGTTCGTGGTGATGTATACGAATACGTATACACACAGATATTGATTGTATATTGTTTGAGATTATTGATGTTAAAAGATGGATTCTAGGTGTGATTGGATTGGTTAGTGATGCGAAACCCTAGAGTAGTGGTTGCACCACACATACACACACACCCATACTTGCATACATTCTTCTTTCATAAGTGCGTATATGGGATTTTATTTTTATATGTTTACATAGGTATGGGACTATGTGTTCATATACTGGATTTGAGGATAGTATTTGGAATTTGAGATGAGTCGATGAGATTGGGCTTGAGGCCAGGAGATCGGTGATGTGATTTGGTTCGTATTGAGATACGACATGATGTTTTAGCGGGTCTTTTGACGCAGTGATTCTTGCACCTGCATGCATACTTAGGCGGTATCAGTATTGTACTAGACGTAGATTAGTACCTCGATCTTGATATTTGATAAAGAGGATACCAGATGAATAGTATGATGAATGTGATATTGACCCGTACCCAGATTTGGGATGCCGTATGACGGATTTACGTACGAGCTATATATTGATGATTGATCCGCACTCTTAACTTGGGATATATGATTATAGATATGGTATCGGATATGATATTATTGAGGCGGGATCACCGACTATACATATACAGGTATGTATATGTATCGACTCAGATGATAGGCGGTTTCCTTACCTGTAGTTCAGCCGTATAGTTTAGTGTAGTTGTTAGATTAGATTAGACTCCTACCTATTTCAAAACTAGCGGGTCGTGAGTATTTTAAAAGACAGGTCGAGGGATCTACGGATATTTCAAAATTCGTATCCTTTCTTAAAACCACCGTAGCCCTATTTTCAAAACCCCACGATTCGTGTTATTTCAAATGGCACCATTGTTTAATATTTAGCTCCTGCTTATTTTGGCTGCCCGCTCCGCATCGCATACTTGCATTGTTATTTCATATTGCATTGTTGACATTATGCTGTTAGGACACCGGCACCATTACCGATGATGCGTATGTACCACATACACTTACTTGCCGGCTCACACACATCTTCATCGGTAATTGCCATGTCACGTACACCTTAGAAAATATTATCGCCTAATGTAGCTTGTTACTAGTAGTTTTGGCATGATGATTAGTTGCTTGCCTTATATGCTAGTTTAGACATTGTAGTTGTTACTTGTCAGTTCGCATACTGTTATTCATTATATGCCGCATTCATGGATGCTCATGCGTATATTCATGGTTTTACATGCTATTGATGATTCGGATTCCCATGATATTTTCTGGATTTAGAGGAAAACCGCAAAACATATATAAACTGCTTTCTCTCTTTTTAAATAAAAAAAATGCGGTTTTCCTATGATGTATGAGTCGTCCACCATGAGTTTGCTGATGGATTTCGAGACCCAATTCGAGGAGATGGATGAACCGTTTCGGGTACATGGTGGACCCGGTAAGGTACCCCGGGGTAAGAAGCGCGTGATGACGATGTGAGCCTGGCAGGGGAGCACTACCTACCGGTGATTTTACCCGACGCGTCGGATATCCGGAGGATACCGTCGTGGTCTTGAGATGGATGGTAGGGGCCGGTCTGGACTGACGGCGCCCTAGATATTGTGATTGAGACATTGAGATTTCGAGATTTTGAGGTACAGAGACTGTGATACAGAGATATCGAGATATTGGGATTACGTTTTGTGCCGATGCTAGGCACTGTTTTATGCTGATTTCATTATGATACCTCATTTTAAAAATACAAAGGAAATCTCACTAAATTATGAAAACAGTTCTTCATTTATATGTATTCTGTTTTCATGCGTTCATACCTCATTCATATGATATATTGCTACCCTTGGGCACTGACACGGGCACATGAGATTACACTCGGGTTAGATATTTACCCTAGCCTTGTTATAGGCTGCATGTTATATATTTGAGGATTATATATTATGATCGTATGACCTAGGATTGCATCATACATGCGATTTTTATTCGTAGATGTTTTTCTATTCACGAGTTGGCAACTCACCCCCGTTGTGCCCCAGTTTCTTGCACGTTTGCCGTACAGGTTTCTTTACGGCTTTACGGGCATAGTTTCGTTCGGGTGATTTCCCAGTATGTGGGTTTACTTGTATCGTACCCCCCATTATATATCTCGTATATCATTATTCTGTTGTATCTAGAAGTTCCATCAACCAAACATGTATTTATTTCAAAGATAGAGACCAAGGTTGTTTATTCTATCGACCTTAGAGTCACGCTTTGTATTTATGCGGATTTCATGCTGTTTGAGTTTCCTTTTCTGTTGTGATCCTCGCCTTTCGGCGTTGTATGTTTTATTGCTTGCGTGGTTGTGACAGTCGATTGACGAAGAGCTAGCTCCCGCTTAGGGATGCCCTTATTCTTTATATATATGCTTTATCAGGTTTTGTACCCGTTTGGGGTCAGTTTTACAAAGGAAACTCTGCCGAAATTTTTGGAAAAGACTTACGATTTTAAAATGCATACTTCGGCATATGTTGCAAACTAGTTGATTTAAAATGGTTTTCCTACTCTCTACTACTCCTCTTGGTTTGGATTTCTGGGTTTTCGGCTTACTTAAAATACGTACGCCTTGAGACATTCGTAGTTTAAGTGCCGGTCATGTTCCGTACTTTCGGGTCGTGGCAAAGTTGGTATCAGAGCGTTAGGTTTTACCTTCGGAGCGTAGGATGACCTTTGGTTGATGGAATAGGTGACTAAAGTAGAGTGACGTACCGTGGGTATGTTCCGCGGCATATTTACGACATGCCACTCCACTTAAGAAGCCTTAGGATGTACATTTCTGGTTCAGTATTATATTCATTCCTTTGATCTAGCTTCATCGGTACCAGTTTGGTTTTGCTGCCACGATTACGGGCAAGGAGAGCTACGGCTAGAGTTGCGGTCAGCATGTGCTCGTTACGAACGAGGATTGACCAGGGCGTGATTCGGGCGACACACGATTGTAGAAATGTGTCTTTTTACTGTGTTTCCGCGCCACGAGCGTTTGGCGGATCGCCTTTATGAGACTTCTCGGACGTGCAGATTAGCACCAGAGGATTGAGCCACTGACAGAGGCCAGCCAGACTTTGATGACCGTTGATGTGTGGCTTATTCATGATTGATTGAGGCACGGTTCAGCGTGCAGACGAGTGAGCCAGTTATTGCTGCGAACGATGAGATATCGTCCCAGATGTTGGAACTATTGCAGTATGAGATTGTACTAAGAGATGATAGAAGGTCGCTAGTCACCGAGGATGAATGACTAGGACACATGGATTGTTCGCTACCCTGATGCGAGGTCATCAGATAGATTGATTCCAGCTAGAGACGACTTCACGCGGAGACGTTGATAGTCGACAGAGACGATCGAATGTCAGAAACCTATAATTCCAAGTTTAAAGTAGTCGGAAAGACATGCAGGCAATTCTATGGTCCCTCTAGAAGAATGAAACCCTAACTCGACTTAATGACCGTATGAAAGCCTTTGAACCTTAGGGTTTACGGCAGATCTACGGCGCCATTAGTGAGGCTTGGGTTTGCCCTTCTACGGCTGGACCACCGATGCTGTGGTATGTACTCGATACTATTAAACTGTGCCCAAGATGTTGAGCTCTTGGGGGATTATGAGGTTTTGACGACTCGATTGGATGGCTCGACTTAATTCGGATGCTAGGTGGTGAGATGCATTTCTTGGGAGACTCCCGATACGAGGATAGCCGTTGGAGCTCAGTCCATGCTGCCACGACGGGACGAGTCCGAAGCAGTCGACATTAGAGAAAAAGTGGAGTAAGAGGTTCGTACGAAATCTTGATGATGACGTTCCCCTCCGCCGACATCAATGATGTGATGTGCATGCCGAAGCATAATACTGGATATACCTGCTAGAATGAGTGGCGATGAGTATGCAGCCGTTCCGGAACAAGAAGCAGATATGGTAAAGGACGATGACTTCCGGACAGTTAGGCAGAGACGAGACTTGGAAGAGACCTTGAGCAGGATTCCTTCCAGGATACTGCTGCAATGATATTTGCACCCAGGATTAGATGTGTCATGTGCATTCAGAGAGCCAGAGGCCGACGCCAGTGGCATGCTGCTTGACGAGTGGTCGTGAGGATTGACCGAGGGATGACCAGAGAAGTGCCAAAACGAAATCGTCCCCGTTAGCGTACCTGACAGGGCCGATGAGCCAGTGGATCGTGAGATTGGTAATCCACAGAGAAGACTTGGACCCAGGAGTGGTCATGTTACGCACACCAGCAGGCCAGAGTTCAGGATCGTCGATGAGACATGCTATAAGTGACCACGACAGTTAGCCAGAGATTCTTGGAGGATGTGCTTGAGCGGGACTATCTCGCCATGCTTGTTTTTAGTATTGTTGGGCGATTTATTTGCTTGATTTGATTTTGATGATTGGGTCTCATGATATTTGTTTTCATGCACCACGGTGGCACTTGCTGAGTATTTACGATTTTTGCACAGTTGTTGCACTTGATATCGTTTTTGAACCTTGGTTTCCTATATTTATGATTTCATGGGTTTCATACATTTGAGTTGATTTTGTGCGTATGCACGCACACGATTTGGTTTTTTTGCACTCTGTATAGTTTACATATGCTTGCAGTGCAGTGACATGTATTTTGTGCACTTAATTGCACTGGACTTCGATTTCGATTGGGATGTTCGATGTTTGTTTGTGCACTTTATGCACATGATTGGATTTTACGCGTGTTTCGGCGCTTGATATTGGATTTCATGATTTCGTGCATGATGGATGCACCGGATTTGGATTTTAGCGCAAGCAGGGCGCATGTTATGAGATACGATTTTGGTTGCACACCAGATGCACTAAATCGGGATTTTTCGTGCATGTCAGATGCACCTGTTTTTGCTGCCAGGAACACATTTGGCCCATGACAGATTCTTCGTGCACACCCGATGCACTTAGATGTTGTTTCTGTGCACATGTATGGCACATTTATGGATCTTGATTTCCGTGCGCACTAAACGCACGTAGTATTCATATGTATATTTTGGGACTGATTTCTTATGGAGCGGTACGTTTTTATGATGATTGCTATATGTTTTTATACTGAGCAGGACTAGTCAGAGGACAGTACCTGAGTATATTTTGCATGCATTGATAGTTATCGAAGAGATTTCCAAAAGCGAGCTATAGTCTCAGTATTTACCTACGCGTCTGATAAGACACGAAACGTTTAAAACAAGGAAACCCTTCTAAATTGGTTTCAAAACGGCGGGACGTGCATATTAAACAAGAGGTATATACGTATATGGTTATTTTCTTATAAAAGACGTCCGCCACTGTGCAGTGTTATGCGCATTGCACAACGACTTAAAAAGATTTGGCATGCATTTCCTTTAGAAACTTACATGTATAGATTTGATATTTACATATATAGTTCTGATTTATATCATATTGGTTTTGCTTTGGATTTGGCATTCGTGTCTTTACCATGACTCCGATGATTGCAGGATGCTTGACGGAGTTTCGATTTTCAGTTATCCACTCATTTTTCATGCGCATGCATTGCGCTATGATGCGTTTTATGTATTGATGATTTCGGAGCCCCGACGACTTGGACTTCTTATTGAAATGTTTTAGAAATTGGGGGTTTAAATATAAATTCGGGGACCGAATTTCTTTAAGGGGGGAAGATTGTAATATTTCAAAATAATAAAATATTATTTTTTGGAATTTTTATAATTTAATATTATTTTATTGATTATTTTAAAATTAAATTTATAATAAATGAGAAAAATTTGGAAAAATTATGGAAAATTCTAAAATAGGGTATTTTATGGAATTATGCCATTTTAAAGTTTTTATAAGCATTTATATGCTAATTTAGTACTAATCGCGATTAAAAATCGCTAATCGGGTTTTTTTTGCAAGTTTGTGCAAAACATGCACATATCTTGTTTTTCTACACTTGTGCATTTTCTTTCATGTTAATTTTTGGGTTACTATTTGAGTGAGAAGAAAAGGAAAAGAAAAGAAAAAGGGATTAAAGAAATAGGTATGGTGAGAGAGAGGGGGTAGGTGAGAGTGTTGACTTGGCCATTCCCTCTTGTTTTCTCCTCTCATTTCTCCCCCCCCCCTCTTCCATGAGCTGCTGCTGCTCCTGCTGCCCTCCTCTTCCTCCACCTTCAAACCCCCATTTCTCCATGAAATTCACCCCAAAACCCATATCGGTTTCACAAAAAATGCACACAAGCTCAAGATCTACACATTGGACTAAAGAAGCATGGATTTTGGCCACTAGGGGCAACTCAAGAAAATTCTTGAGTTTCCAAATGAGGTAATTACTGAACCATTAGCTTTGTTTTAGCATTACTTATACCCCTATGCAAGTTTAGAATCGAAATCGGGTGATTTTCTGGATTTTAGGAAAAACTAGTAAGGGTTTGAGGAAATTATGAGTTGTGATGGGAAATTGAGTTCAGTGGCGACCATAAAAGCACCCTAGTGCTAGAAACCCAGACCAACCCCACTGGAAACCTAAAAATACGGAATTACGGAACTTTTCATGTCGGTTTGTGTGATCTGTGAAGGTGTTCTGGAATCTGGAGCAACCCGAGGTCACCAAAAATAAAATTGAGCTGACAGTGAGTCGTGCAGGCACCTAGGAAGCTATCACCAAGACCCGAGCCCCTAACTCAAAACTACGGTCGCAAATTTTGTCATTCTGGCCGCAATTTGCGGCCAGAGTAGAGGGGAATCGGTCAATTTTTGTTCCAGGGCTCATTTTGCACTAAATTAAACCCCTCCTATATGCAGTTTTGGCTAATTGTCATCTGGGGAAAATCTGGGAGCATTTTAGTGTGTTTTAGGCAGTGTTTTCCGTATTTTTAAATGAACTTTCTTGATATTTGGATTTGTATTTGGTTTTCGGGTGTTCGTACATCGACAACAGGGCTTGTTTGTTGGATTTGCATGTTTGGGCCATAGGTTCCAACCTATGAGCACACTGTGCGCTGTATCAGTTTTCTGCCTTGATTTTCATACGCATTGTTATGGGTGATCATTGTAGGTACTTTCACGTGGATTCCGAGGCGACGGAGCATGGCGTTATCGATACCGACACGCAGGATACAGGTGAGTAGATTTATATCTACGGGGAGAAGTCGGGTGGATGGCGTATAGCACCCCCGCAGTTCGTGGTGATGTATACGAATACGTATACACACAGATATTGATTGTATATTGTTTGAGATTATTGATGTTAAAAGATGGATTCTAGGTGTGATTGGATTGGTTAGTGATGCGAAACCCTAGAGTAGTGGTTGCACCACACATACACACACACCCATACTTGCATACATTCTTCTTTCATAAGTGCGT
Organism: Agapanthus africanus; assembly: GCA_030015575.1. Taxonomy (NCBI): domain Eukaryota; kingdom Viridiplantae; phylum Streptophyta; class Magnoliopsida; order Asparagales; family Amaryllidaceae; genus Agapanthus; species Agapanthus africanus. Next base: position 445,240,097 of record JASDDO010000014.1, read on the forward strand.
ATATGGGATTGTATTTTTATATGTTTACATAGGTATGGGACTATGTGTTCATATACTGGATTTATGGATAGTATTTGGAATTTGAGATGAGTCGATGAGATTGGGCTTGAGGCCAGGAGATCGGTGATGTGATTTGGTTCGTATTGAGATACGACATGATGTTTTAGCGGGTCTTTTGACGCAGTGATTCTTGCACCTGCATGCATACTTAGGCGGTATCAGTATTGTACTAGACGTAGATTAGTACCTCGATCTTGATATTTGATAAAGAGGATACCAGATGAATAGTATGATGAATGTGATATTGACCCGTACCCAGATTTGGGATGTCGTATGACGGATTTATGTACGAGCTATATATTGACGATTGATCCGCACTCTTGACTTGGGATGTCTGATTATAGATATGGTATCGGATATGATATTATTGAGGCGGGATCACCGACTATACATATACAGGTATGTATATGTATCGCTCAGATGATAGGCGGTTTTCTTACCAGTAGTTCAGCCGTATAGTTTAGTGTAGTTGTTAGATTAGATTAGACTCCTACCTATTTCAAAACTAGCGGGTCGTGAGTATTTTAAAAGACAGGTCGAGGGATCTACGGATATTTCAAAAGACATATCCTTTCTTAAAACCACCGTAGCCCTATTTTCAAAACCCCACGATTCGTGTTATTTCAAATGGCACCATTGTTTAATATTTAGCTCCTGCTTATTTTGGTTGCTCGCTCCGCATCGCATACTTGCATTGTTATTTCATATTGCATTGTTGAAATTATGCTGTTAGGACACCAGCACCATTACCGATGATGCGTATGTACCACGTACACTTACTTGCCGGCTCACACACATCTTCATCGGTAATTACCATGTCACGTACACCTTAGAAAAAATTATCGCCTAATGTAGCTTACTACTAGTAGTTTTGACATGATGATTAGTTGCTTGCCTTTTATGCTAGTTTAGACATTGTAGTTGTTACTTGTCACTTCGCATACTGTTATTCATTATATGCCGCATTCTTGGATGCTCATGTGTATATTCATGGTTTTACATGCTATTGATGATTCAGATTCCCATTATATTTTCTGGATTTGGAGGAAAACCGCAAAACATATATAAACTGCTTTCTCTCTTTTGAAATAAAAAAAATGCGGTTTTCCTATGATGTATGAGTTGTCCACCATGAGTTTGCTGATAGATTTTGAGACCCAATTCGAGGAGATGGATGAACCGTTTCGGGTACATGGTGGACCCGGTAAGGTACCCCGGGGCAAGAAGCGCGTGATGACGATGTGAGCCTGGCAGGGGAGCACTACCTACCGGTGATTTTACCCGACCCGTCGGATATCCGGAGGATACCGTCGTGGTCTTGAGATGGATGGTAGGGGCCGGTCTGGACTGACGGCGCCCTAGATATTGTGATTGAGACATTGAGATTTCGAGATTTTGAGGTACAGAGACTGTGATACAGAGATATCGAGATATTGGGATTACGTTTTGTGCCGATGCTAGGCACTGTTTTATGCTGATTTCATTATGATACCTCATTTTAAAAATACAAAGGAAATCTCACTAAATTATGAAAACAGTTCTTCATTTACATGTATTCTGTTTTCATGCGTTCATACCTCATTCATATGATATATTGCTACCCTTGCGCACTGACACGGGCACATGAGATTACATTCGGGTTAGATATTTACCCTAGCCTTGTTATAGGCTGCATGTTATAGATTTGAGGATTATATATTATGATCGTATGACCTAGGATTGCGTCATACATGCGATTTTTATTCGTAGATGTTTTTCTATTCACGAGTTGGCAACTCACCCCCGATGTGCCCCAGTTTCTTGCAGGTTTGCCGTACAGTATTCTTTACGGCTTTGCGGGCATAGTTTCGTTCGGGTGATTTGCTAGTAGGTGGGTTTACTTGTATCGTACCCCCCATTATATATCTCGTATATCATTATTCTGTTGTATCTAGAAGTTCCTGTTAGTTATGTATATGCCCTAGAGGCCATTGTTGTACATATGATGTATATTATAATGGATGCTTGGCTATATATAGAGATGACTTTCTTGCTCGTCATGATAGTATGCTATTTGGTTTCACTTTATCTTAACATGTTGACTTGTATTGGTTTACTGTTTTACTCTCACATGTTGATAAAGCCCTTAGGATCTGTACTCGACTACTGGGACTATGATGAGATCATACTAGTGGGGCCGCGGTAGTCGATGAGTACATCCTATAACTGTTCCTAGTCGAGGGTATATCGAGACAGGGCATCGATACACCAGAGTAGACTAGCGTATACGCATCTTGACCCATATGATGGGCGATGGATGATCCCATATCCATCGATGTTTGACATCAGAGATGGTGTACGGGTGCTCAGTGGAGACTGGGTACACTGGACGGACTCGCCGAGAACTCCCAGATGGTGATATACCTCACGTCAGATGGCAGTTCTCCGGTGACACAGGTACAGGGTAGTCTGAAGACCCGAGATCGTCATAAAGTCTTGTGTGATTCCCACTGTGCTTTGATTTCCACCTTACCACGTCCAAGAGGGCATGCAAAATGGTGGCTTTTGGGTACAGTCCCGAATCACATGGAGGCAATGAGCGATAGGAGGGGATTCGTCTCTCCCGGTATAGGGAGTTGATGTTGTGCTGTGTTCGATTGGCTATAACTGGAAGTCCCTGGCCAGGGCTGATATAGAGATTTACTGGTAAGTGTTACTAGTAGTTTCTCGACCCGTTATGAGCCATACATCGACACGACTTATCGGTTACTGGGGTCTGACGTATACCACCCCTAGACTTGATATGCGACATATCAGACGAACAGACCGGACTGTACGGGAGTGTTACTGATCGGATTCACAGGAGAACGCACAGGCTAGCTTGTTGATCTTCTGATCGCTCAATACCTGGGTGGCTGTTACGTTTAGCTGACCGCTTGCAGCTTGTGGGTGTTTGATATGATCATCACCTGCTACCGGCGTATTGACGATTCTTTAGAGTCCTACACAGAGGTTTCTTGGCTCAGGCGAAACAGAGTAGTGGCACATATGTGATATGCGCAGGAACGAGAATAATGCGATATGGGATACCGTATTATATTCTCAGGATATTTAGATATGAACCGGGTCATCGGATCAAGTGTTGATTCGATGAATCGGTACATGATATATTAGCCGGTTATATTCGATATAGCCGGATCGTCGGATCAAGTGTTGATTCGATGATTTAATATATAATAATATATATGATATATTATTATATTAACTAATATTGGCTAGCTTTATTATTTCATTTTCTCAGTGGATGATACATTGATATATATGCGATATATGTTAATTGTATTATTTTCTTTTGTTGCAAATATATAATATATATGTGATATATATTATTGTGACATGATATGATTAATTGTTAAACATGTTTAAGGATGATTAATTGAGGTTAGGGTTTGATTAGGGTTAGTAGCTTCAAGTTCCTTCTAGAAGCTTTTTCTTTTGTCATTCTTGAGATCTTTATGGATGACACATTCTTTAAACTCAACCAAACCCTAACCCTAGTTGTTTCTCTACTTGTTCTCATCCAATCATCCTTGACCATGGTTAATAATTCAATCATATGTTTATATTTCTATTCATCACAAAAGAAAAAGATTATTCATTATCTTTTTGATTATCCATTATCTTCTTCTTCTCTCTTGAAGAAGCTCTCTTGAAAATCCTTAAGTGATGATTAAATATGAGAAAATGATATAAAAAGAAAGCAAAATCACTACTCTCTCATCCTCATCTCATCTAGCCCTTGGGATTAGGGTGTTCTTCTCTTTTGAGTGAGATAGCTTGAGTCGAAGCAACTTCAAGGTAGATCATCGTAGATTTGGATTACGACAAGCTAGAATGGATCGTTCGAGTCGTGGAGCCTCTCGTGAGTCCGGGAGATCGTGGATCACGGCAAAGGGACTTCTACTCGGAGCTTGTGAAGTGAAGGAGCGGACTACAAAGGTTGTAATCCCTCACACTTAGATAAAAGTTATCTTATTGCATATTAAACCCTAATAATCTAGCAAAGATCCCGGCTTTGGGTTGTTCGGCACGTCTAAAATTTAATCCGGGCATATTTGATGCCTTAAGAACCTTCACAAGAGTGCCTAGGAACCCTACAGTGGTATCAGAGCTACTAGGCATTGGATGTCGACCTATGGGGGATTCTCACTGTGTGACAGTGTGGCGAAGCATAGGCTCTTACCCCCAGGGTGTCCCGAGACCGGAAGGTGTTCCGGCGGGTTGTAGTCCTCGCGAGGGGGCATGTGTAAAAAGTAGTTGCTCAGGGACCCGTTGGTGCCACGGCGACCCCATTGGATGGGGTGGCTGCCTGACCTACAGTGGTATCAGAGCCTAGCTAGAGCATTAGGCGATGTGTTTACGAAGTTAAAACTCCGATCGAACCCGAAACGAACAAAATGGACCCCTCTCTGGAAATTTTTTAAATTTTTGGATTTTTCAGAATTAAAAATATGTAAAAAAATCAGCAGGGAATTCTAAGAATTACCATGAAACACGTGCCCACAATTCGACCAACAGAGCGCGGATCCGCGGCACTTACATGGTTCTCGCGGCGCTTCCGCGGCGGCTCTGTAGGATTGGGACACGTGGCTTCATGGTTTTAACCGTAGGTACTTGCTGACTATTCTGGGTATTTTTAATCTGTTCCAGGTGTTTAAAATTCTGGGGTTTGTTTTGTAATAGTAGACTCGATCGGAAATTTTAAATTCGTATTTCTTTCCGGATATTTAGAAATTGTTAAACTAGTTGAACGGATATCATTAACCGACTTTTTCCCGGTACGACAAACTTTCAAGCGTTGAATTTTTCTGGGTTTAAATCTTTCGGAAAATTGTACAAGTTAAGCGGTGGACCCTCTAGAAGACAACAAACCTTAACTCGATTATGTGACCGTCTTGAACTGCCTTTTGAACCTTCGGGTTTGGGGCAGTACGGCGTGCCACATGTGAGGCGTTGGCTTGACCCTTCTACGGCTGGATCACTGGTACTGTGACATATTCTGGGATTATTTGAACTCCGCTCAAGAGTTGAGCACTTTGGGAAATTTTGGGTGTTTGATTATCTGTTCGGAAAGTTTAATACTGTATATTTATCTGGAATGTGATACAATATGTGGAATTCATAGAGTTAGGCATGAAATGCGGAGTATGTGATATTTCGGATTTATGATGTCTAAAGTGATTGTGGATTCCAAATATTGTAGTTTTACACTTTCTTTTCTGTGACCGTAAGTGTAATATGTGATATCGCCGGTTTCGTTGCTATATGTCAACGACAATTGGGATGCACATATTTACTTACGTTGATGATATGAGATATTATGTGTTGCTGTGATATGTTATATTGGATCGTCGCGTTCAGAATAGCCGGGGGTTTTATGTGAGATGAGGGTTTTTATTTTCATTCATGTAAAATTCATTTGTAATGTAATATTCTTTTATTTGGGGCACTTCCAGGATGCGGTTGCTGTCACCAGTGTATATTATTTACTTTTCCGCATTAGGTAGACCCAAGGAGGGGAGCACAAGTAACCGGGTTCTAGGGTCCAGTGGGAGGCCATCTCGAGGAGTCGAGACCGAGTCTCCTAACCCTAGAATTGGCAGTGTTACTTGCCGCTCTCGTAGGGGTCTTGGGATGTGGGTTTGGCTATTCGTCGCGACCGTGGAATCCGTGTTTTATACAGGCTCGTATTGAAAACACGGACGTCCTAGTATATCCAATATTTCATATATGTTCTTCTGCTGCAATGTTCTGTGATGAGATCATATTACTGCCTGAGACGATTGGTTATACTATATATATATGATTATATATAAATATTACTGCTTTTGTTTCTTCTGTGATGCTTAGGAAGCATAAGCTGATGGGATTTTTATTAATGAGATTAATAAAAGAAAAGAAACCTAAAGATGTTGTAGAATCAAAAAACTTAATAAAAAGGGTAGCTACAGTTTTTCTTTGCACAGTGATATATGCGATATATCCTGCACCTTATTCGATGAGGAAAGGACCGAGATCCCTTCACCGGGAGTGACTCCTTTAGCAAAACTGGCAGATGCTACAAAACGCGGTTTGTCTTTTGATTGCTTTTAGTGTTTTGCTTTGCACAGCGGTATATATGATATATCCTGCACCTTATTTGATGAGGAAAGGGCCGACGATCCCTTCACCGGAGTGACCCCTTTAGCGAAACTAAGAAAAGCCTCAAAAACACTCCTTTTCAAAACTTCACTCGATTCTACGATGATATCAAGTTCATTACGCTCAGGGTTTTCAGAAAAACCTGCGTAGCCCTCCGTCATTTCAGATAAAGACTATTTAGTATTCGTGCTGCGTTTGTTGGCCTTTGTCAAGGCGTAGTGTGCGGTAGCTAACTGGTAATTATCTGTTTAAACATATGATGTGATTGGATTAGGGTATTCGTACGACCTTGTTGGCCTTTGTCAAGGGTCGTGCGGGTGGGTTTAATTCAATTAAGAAATGACGGGTTGAACTTGACTAGCTTCCTATGGTTTGTTGGCCTTTGTCAAGGTCATAGGGGTTAGGGGCAAAAGCATTATCGGGAATTTCATGTGTTGAAATTTGCAATGAGATTGCATACCTCCTATGAGATAGTTGGATCCCGATACCCACTGCGAGTAAGAGTTACTCCTGGGAGAGTTTTACACAGGACAATTAGTCATTCAAGTAGGTGTCTAGAAAAGTGTTAACGGGGTTACGCCTCTGGGAAAACGAGGTTTACTTTAATTAGGTCCGTGCGAAAGCACGGGGAACCTCCCTCAAAGTACCGACACTGATCTGGCTGAAAGATTGACGAAGTTGTAAGGTGTAATTAATCCCGGCTAATCTTACCTTTTAGGGTTTTAAGGTAGATTTGATAAAAACAGTGGGAGACATCCTGATTAGATAAGATAATAACCAATCTAATCTTGCAAGAGCATACGCTAAAGTGTTTTCTTCTCTCTCTCTCCAGGTAGCGACCATTTCAGGCCATAATCAAGATAATAATATGGATGTATTGACTGAACCCAATTATTGTACTGAGCAAGGGAACGTTGGACCCGTTCTTTCTTATAAGAGTTATAAGACTGAACAGGAAACAGGAGAATATCTGGATTCTCACGCCGCCCAAAAGAATATGCATGTTGATGCATCTTCTTCAGGTGTGTTAGTTATTGAGAACTGTTTCTCAGTTCACCCTACGTCCTGGGTATTAGATACCGGATCAGGATCCCACATATGTAAACAGTTACATGGGCTACGTAAAGGTAGAGAACTGGGAAAAGGTGATCATTCCGTTCAAGTAGGGAACGGTGCAAGTATTGTAGCCAAAGCAGTTGGCGAATATCACCTTGTATTACCAAGTCGTAATACACTGATTCTGAATGAGTGTTATTATATACCGAACATGATGTGCAACATTATATCAGTTTCTTTGTTGAGTAAAGAGGGATATAATTTTGTAGTACAGGATAATGTTATGAACATATTCCTAGATCAAAAGTTGATTGCATCAGGCTCGTTGCATAATGGCATGTTCATTCTAAATCAGAATACAGTCCTCAATATACAAAACACACACAAGAGGAAAAGTTCAGATATGAACGAATCCTACTTGTGGCATTGTAGACTTGGTCATATCAATGCGACACGACTGGCTAAGTTGCATAGAGATGGTTATTTGAATTCGTTCGAATTATCATCTTATGATACTTGCCATTCATGTCTCAAAGGAAAAATGACCAAAGCTCCGTTTAGTGGACACGGAGAAAGAGCTACCGAACTCTTAGGACTGGTACATAGTGATGTATGCGGTCCAATGTCTACGCATGCCAGGAACGGTTCTTCCTACTTCATTACATTCACTGACGATCTTTTAAGATTCGGATATGTGTTCCTGATGAAACACAAGTCTGAAGCTTTTGATAAATTCAGAGAATATAAGCACAAAGTAGAGAATCAAACGGGCAAAAGTATTAAGATTCTTCGATCTGATCGAGGAGGTGAATACTTAAGCAATGAGTTCCTAGATTATCTAAAAGAGAATGGGATTCTCTCTCAGCTTACTCCTCCTTATACACCACAGCACAACGGTGTGTCTGAGCGGAGGAATCGCACCCTATTAGATATGGTGCGCTCGATGATGAGTACAGCTGAGTTGCCTATTTCTTTCTGGGGGCATGCACTGGAGATAGCAGCATACCTATTGAATCAAGTTCCAACTAAATCTGTACCTACCACACCATATGAGATATGGAGTAGGAAGAGACCATGTCTTAAACGAGTTAAGATATGGGGTTGTCTGGCCTATGTCAAAAGACAAAATCCAGACAAACTCGAGGCGCGGTCAGTTCTATGCAAGTTTGTGGGATATCCCAAACATTCACATGGATATTTTTTCTACCATCGCGAGGAACAAAAGGTGTTTGTTTCTCGACATGCCACCTTTTTAGAAAAGGAATTTCTTGAAAAAGAGATTAGTGGCTCTGAGGTAGAACTGGAAGAAGTTCCAGCAACACAAACTCCAACTGAAGATTTAGTGGAACCAGAGGATTCAGTAGTACCCAACGAACCCCAGCCTCTCCGCCGATCTAGTAGGGTTTCTCGTCCACCTGAGAGATACTACGGTTTTCTCATTGATGGTGGAAGCGAGGACTGCATCATGGATGATGATGAACCGACTAGTTTCGAGCAGGCCATCACGAGTAGTGACTCTGTGAAATGGCTGGATGCAATGCGATCTGAGATGGAATCCATGTACACCAACAAAGTATGGACTTTGGAAAATGCTCCTGAAGGGGTAAAACCCATTGGGAGCAAGTGGATCTTTAAAAAGAAATTTGGTGTAGATGGAAAAGTTGAGACTTTCAAAGCTAGACTTGTAGCAAAGGGTTTTCGTCAACGACCAGGTGTGGATTATGACGAAACCTTTTCTCCAGTGGCTATGCTTAAGTCCATCCGGATCTTACTTGCCATTGCTGCATACCATGACTACGAAATCTGGCAAATGGATGTTAAGACCGCCTTTCTAAACGGTGATTTAGAAGAGTGCGTGTACATGACTCAGCCAGAGGGCTTCGTAGATAGTGGGAGCAGCGGAAAGGTTTGCAAGCTGCTTAAATCCATTTATGGGTTAAAGCAAGCATCGCGGAGTTGGAACATCTGTTTTGATGTTGTAGTCAAAGAGTTTGGCTTCATCAAAAATATAGATGAACCTTGTATCTATAAGAAGGTAGCAGAGGGTAAGGTAGTCTTCCTCGTATTGTACGTGGATGACATACTCTTGATAGGAAATGATATTCCTATGCTGCAATCAGTCAAGCTCTTCTTATCACAGAGATTCTCAATGAAAGATCTAGGTGATGCCTCCTGCATATTGGGAATCATGATCTATAGAGGTAGATCTAAACGGATACTGGGATTGTCCCAATCCAGGTACATTGACACCATACTAAAGAGGTTTAGTATGGAAGAATCCAAACGTGGGAATCAGCCCACGATATCTGGACTCACTCTCTCCAAAGAGATGTCTCCCAAGACTGATTTGGAGAGAGCTCGCATGCAAGGGATACCCTATGCTTCGGCAGTAGGCTCTATCATGTATGCGATGCTATGTACCAGACCCGATGTAGCATACTCATTAAGTGTAGTGAGTCGGTATCAAGCAGATCCAGGAGAAAGTCATTGGACAGCAGTGAAGAACATTCTCAAGTACTTGCGAAGGACTAAGGAGATGTTCTTGGTGTATGGTAACGGAGAACTCCAGGTGGAGTCCTTTACCGATTCCAGCTTCCAAAGTGATAAGGACGACTCTAAGTCGCATTCGGGTTTTGTCTTCACCCTCAATGGAGGGGCGGTATGTTGGAAGAGTTCCAAACAGGATACCGTTGCAGACTCAACGATGGAGGCTGAATACATCGCTGCCAACGATGCTGCCAAAGAGGCTATCTGGATCAAGAAGTTCATTAGTGAACTTGGTGTGGTTCCATCCATTGAGCATCCAATACCTCTGTATTGCGATAACAATGGAGCTGTGGCTTTGGCCAAGGAACCCAGGTCCCATCAGAAGTCCAGACATATTCTGAGGCGGTATCACCTGATCAGGGAGATAGTTGATCGCTGGGAGATCGAGGTCAGGAGAGTAGATACGAAGGACAACACTGCGGATCCATTCACAAAGGCTATTCCCCAGATACAGTTTGAGAGATTATTCGGGATGCTAGGTATGAGATACTACAGCAGCTGGCCTTAGTGCAAGTGGGAGATTGTTAGTTATGTATATGCCCTAGAGGCGATTGTTGTACATATGATGTATATTATAATGGATGCTTGGTTATATATAGAGATGACTTTCTTGCTCCTCATGATAGTATGCTATTTGGTTTCACTTTATCTTAACATGTTGACTTGTATTGGTTTACTGTTTTACTCTCACATGTTGATAAAGCCCTTAGGATCTGTACTCGACTACTAGGACTATGATGAGATCATACTAGTTGGGCCGTGGTAGTCGATGTGTACATCCTATAACTGTTCCTAGTCGAGGGTATATCGAGACAGGGCATCGATACACCAGAGTAGACTAGCGTATACGCATCTTGACCCATATGATGGGCGATGGATGATCCCATATCCATCGGTGTTTGACATCAGAGATGGTGTACGGGTGCTCAGTGGAGACTGGGTACACTGGACGGACTCGCCGAGAACTCCCAGATGGTGATATACCACACGTCATATGGCAGTTCTCCGGTGACACAGGTACAGGGTAGTCTGAAGACCCGAGATCGTCATAGAGTCTTGTGTGATTCCCACTGTGCTTTGATTTCCACCTTACCACGTCTAAGAGGGCGTGCAAAACGGTGGCTTTTGGGTACAGTCCCGAATCACATGGAGGCAATGAGCGATAGGAGGGGATTCGTCTCTCCCGGTATAGGGAGTTGATGTTGTGCTGTGTTCGATTGGCTATAACTGGAAGTCCCTGGCCAGGGCTGATATAGAGATTTACTGGTAAGTGTTACTAGTAGTTTCTCGACCCGTTATGAGCCATACATCGACACGACTTATCGGTTACTGGGGTCTGACGTATACCACCCCTAGACTTGATATGCGACATATCAGACGAACAGACCGGACTGTACGGGAGTGTTACTGATCGGATTCACAGGAGAACGCACAGGCTAGCTTGTTGATCTTCTGATCGCTCAATACCTGGGTGGCTATTACGTTTAGCTGACCGCTTGCAGCTTGTGGGTGTTTGATATGATCATCACCTGCTACCGGCGTATTGACGATTCTTTAGAGTCCTACACAGAGGTTTCTTGGCTCAGGCGAAACAGAGCAGTGGCACATATGTGATATGCGCAGGAACGAGAATAATGCGATATGGGATACCGTATTATATTCTCAGGATATTTAGATATGAACCGGGTCATCGGATCAAGTGTTGATTCGATGAATCGGTACATGATATATTAGCCGGTTATATTCGATATAGCCGGATCGTCGGATCAAGTGTTGATTCGATGATTTAATATATAATAATATATATGATATATTATTATATTAACTAATATTCGCTAGCTTTATTATTTCATTTTCTCAGTGGATGATACATTGATATATATGCGATATATGTTAATTGTATTATTTTCTTTTGTTGCAAATATATAATATATATGTGATATATATTATTGTGACATGATATGATTAATTGTTAAACATGTTTAAGGATGATTAATTGAGGTTAGGGTTTGATTAGGGTTAGTAGCTTCAAGTTCCTTCTAGAAGCTTTTTCTTTTGTCATTCTTAAGATCTTTATGGATGACACATTCTTTAAACTCAACCAAACCCTAACCCTAGTTGTTTCTCTACTTGTTCTCATCCAATCATCCTTGACCATGGTTAATAATTCAATCATATGTTTATATTTCTATTCATCACAAAAGAAAAAGATTATTCATTATCTTTTTGATTATCCATTATCTTCTTCTTCTCTCTTGAAGAAGCTCTCTTGAAAATCCTTAAGTGATGATAAAATATGAGAAAATGATATAAAAAGAAAGCAAAATCACTACTCTCTCATCCTCATCTCATCTAGCCCTTGGGATTAGGGTGTTCTTCTCTTTTGAGTGAGATAGCTTGAGTCGAAGCAACTTCAAGGTAGATCATCGTAGATTTGGATTACGACAAGCTAGAATGGATCGTTCGAGTCGTGGAGCCTCTCATGAGTCCGGGAGATCGTGGATCGCGGCAAAGGGACTTCTACTCGGAGCTTGTGAAGTGAAGGAGCGGACTACAAAGGTTGTAATCCCTCACACTTAGATAAAAGTTATCTTATTGCATATTAAACCCTAATAATCTAGCAAAGATCCCGGCTTTGGGTTGTTCGGCACGTCTAAAATTTAATCCGGGCATATTTGATGCCTTAAGAACCTTCACAAGAGTGCCTAGGAACCCTACAGTTCCATCAACCAAACATGTATTTATTTCAGAGATAGAGACCAAGGTTGTTTATTCTATCGACCTTAGAGTCGCGCTTTGTATTTATGCGGATTTCATGCTGTTTGAGTTTCCTTTTCTGTTGTGATCCTCGCCTTTCGGCGTTGTATGTTTTATTGCTTGCGTGGTTGTGACCGTCGATTGACGAAGAGCTAGCTCCCGCTTGGGGATGCCCTTATTCTTTATATATATGCTTTATCAGGTTTTGTACCCGTTTGGGGTCAGTTTTACAAAGGAAACTCTGCCGAAATTTTTGGAAAAGACTTATGATTTTAAAATGCATACTTCGGCATATGTTGCAAACTAGTTGATTTAAAATGGTTTTCCTACTCTCTACTACTCCTCTTGGTTTGGATTTCTGGGTTTTCGGCTTACTTAGAATACGTACGCCTTGAGACGTTCGTAGTTTAAGTGCCGGTCATGTTCCTTACTTTCGGGTCATGACAGAGAGAGAATAAACACTCAGCAAGATGCTCTTGCAAGTTTAGAGTGGTTTTTAGTTTGTCTAAACAGGATGGCTCCCACTGTCTCTCGAATCCCTCCTCAAACTAAAAAGGAAGAATTAGTCAGGATCCATCTCACCGTACAATTCTTGCTTAACCGTTCGGCCAGGCTCGTGTCGGTACTTCGAGGGAGGTTTTCCACCGCTTTCGCGAAGTTCCTTAATTTAAGAACCTCTTTTCCCTGGGGGCGTAGCCCCGCTAACACCTTTCTAGACACCTACTTGGTTTATAGCATTGATCGTTAAGTGAGAAATTTCCCGAGGAGTAGCATATACTCACAGTAGGATCGGGATCCAAATATCATTGCGTGACAAAACTGAAGGAATCCTACCAGAATCATCACACTCCAAATGGTATGCAGTGTTAGCAAGCTTCAGTTCTTTTGAAACTCCCGATGTGGATTTTTTCCCCTTGCTCTTATGACCTTGGCGTGAGGTCAAAATGTCATAAGTCACATGTCAAGTTCTTCCCATCATTATCCAGGTTAATTTGAACCCACCCGTACGTACCCTTGACGTAGACCAAAATGGCAGTACGACTGTCTCCAACCAACGCATTCTATCTATGCAACAGAGAAATATCCGGCAGCTACCAATCACTATGCCTTGGCGTGAGGTCAAAATACATAGCTTGAATACTACCGAATATTTAACTGAAATGATGGAGGGCTACGGATGTTTTTGGCAAAACCGTGAACGTAGTGAACTTGATATAATCGATGGAACAAGATAGCTTTCAAAAGGAGTGGTTCATGCTCCGCATTTAAATGTTTAGTTTTGAAAAGAACCGAGTGGTTTTCAAAGTGTTCTAACGACTTTTACTTGGTTTATTTTTCTTGCATTAGTTCTTTTAATGCGTGTTATTCTTGCATTAGTTCTTTTAATGCGTCCCATCATTTAATCCTACCATTGCAGAAAACAACCAAAATATGACGTATGCTAATGCCATTCGCATTCGCCACTGGGCCCCGTCATTACCGTTAGGTTACTTAACTAACGACAGAGCGAGGGCTGGGCTAGCGCGGCTGTAAAACATAAGCAACGCCTAAATAATATCATATATAGATATATTGCAATGATAGCCATTTCAGATCACAGATGAACACATTGGATATACTAGGAATCCGCAATTCGTACGAGCATGTGAAGAAGAGCAGATTACACGGTCACGGTGAATAGCCAATACCCCACCCAAGACCCCTATGGGTGCGGCAAACTACCCGCCAAGTACCCGAAGCGAAGCAACCTCCCTCAAGTCGTGAGTAGGCCACTCGGCACTTCGGGATACCCGGTAGTTTGTGCACCCCCTCCATGGGTCTATCCTAGGAGCAAAAACAGTAAACAGAAATTATACAATGACGGCTACAACCCCGACCCGGTTGTGCGGCCATATAAATAATATTACATCAATTTACAAATTTACATGAATTGAAAGAAAAGAAAACTCTCATCTCACAACCCCGACTATTCACCCGCGACAATCCAATGAATTCATATAGACATACCGGCAACAATACAGATCACAGATTTGTATAACCCCCACTAATCGACATATAGCGATTAGCAGGCGTTCAATACAAATAACACATCACAGATATATACCCGTTAGCCTTAGTCTTTAGAAGTTCGATAAAAATACGGATTTTCAAGCCCCAAAAACTAATTTTTCTTTCTGGAAAATTTGGGCTGAAAAGACATGCTCCAAAAATCCCAAAATACCCCTATGAACAAACTGCAAAAATAAAACCCAACGGCTGAGTCAACTCGGCCGTGGATCCGCGGCTCGTTAATCGATTCAGTGGGTCGAATTTTTGCAGTTTCTTCAAAAAACCCTGAGTCGATTTTTGGTATATCTCAAATAAGTTTTACAGCACTTTGAAAATCGACAGAAAGTTAGAGCTCCAGGTGTATTTCGCGACTTTTTCTCCGATCGAACTTCTACTTACTTAGCTAACATGTTAGATAGTGTTTAACCTTGGCTCTGATACCACTGTAAGTCCATGCTACCGCTCCCGGTACTTACGGGCTTGCGGAAATGATGAAAAACAACTTTTCTAGAGGAAGTAACATGGACTCAAAATGGATCTTGGTTAAACAATCTGTCTAACAACCTAACTAGGAGTTGTTTAACTACTCGGTTAGGGGGTATACCTTTCTTGAACTCCTTCGTCTTCAACTCTTGTGGTGTACGGACCGGCCTCTCCTCCTCGTCTTCTCGCACCGAAGACGGATCCACCCGAAAGCTTCTACCTTTGGCTTCTTCTTCTAACTTGAAGAAACTAGTTCACTCGGTTTGCTAAATCTTGTGAACTAGGATGAGTAGAGAATTGTTTTGGAGACTTTTTATCTCTAGGGCAATGAGTCTCAACACATGAGAGTGGTTTGCCCTTGAGGTAGAGAGAGAGCAAGAGGGAGAGGGAGAGAGCAAGAGAAAAATGAGAGAGCTCAAGAGAGAGAAAGCTAATGAAAGAATGAGCCTCACTTTTCTCATCTACCCTCTCATAATCTAAAAGCATCATGATAACAAGTAATGATAATTAAGTATATTATAAAGGTTATTATCATGACAAATGACACAATAATTTCTTGCATTAAATGCAAATGGTGAACAAAATAAGAAAGTATAAGTCAAAGCAACCAAATGATGGCCATTGTCATGATGGTGGTCAACAAGTCCAACATAGTCAACCGGTCAACAAAAGTCAACAAGTCAACTAGGTCAACCTTTTAACCCTAACCATGTCACTATAATACTCAATTAATCTTATTGTTAATCATATGTCTTAATCTCATTAGGGTTTGACAAAAGTTAACAGTCAGCAACCCTAATGAGAATCCTCTGCCTCTGTCTCTGTCAACTGTGCATACACACCCGTATCCGCGTTCCGGGGAACACGAATACATACGAGATAAAACCAATCCCAAAACGTATACTAGGATCTGGCTTAAACCAAAGCCCGCTAGTGTTGACTGTCCAGACACTGAACGTGCACAAGTGCACGGATGTGACCGAACCCTGTCGCAAAACCATGCGACCCCCTACTCTTTTGCCTAAAGGCGAATAGCTTTCTGTGTGGGACTCTAAAGACTCGACACTACACTGGCAGTGGGTTTAACCACAGACCGCAAGCTGCACTAGCTGTGCGTAACGGCCCCCAGGTAGATGCCGATAAGAAGACGGACGAGGTGAAACCCATCTGAACTCCTACTGAGCCTGAATGTGACAGTCTCCATACAGTCCGGTCTGTTCGTCTGATACATCGCATGGCGGGCCTAGGGGGCGGTAAACGTCAGTCCCCTAATAGCGGTACAAGTCATGTCGGAGTGAAGCCGAGAACACCCTGAGATAACACTGGAAACCTACCAGTATATCTCGCTTGCCCTGGCCAGGGACTACTCGTGTAATGGCTCTCCTAGACACAGCGCGATGTCAACCCCCAATACCGGGAGAGACGCATCCTGTCTAACCGTCACTGCCTCCAAGTGCTTCGGGACTGCACCCAACTACTACCTGTTTGCACGACTCCTTTGAGCCGTGGTAGGGTAGTAATCAAAGTACAGTGGGAACACACTCGAGGCGAAGTGACAGTGTCAAGTCAGCGAACTAAGCTGTACTCATGTCAACTGGGAACTGATAACTGACGATAGGTATAATACTAACCAATCAGTTCCCAATGAGTCTTGTCCAGTGTACTCGTAACCTAACGAGCACCCGCATACAATCTCAAGTACGACGTACTTACGGCTGTGGGACATACCGTCTCCCACACTGGGATGAGAAGCACATACGCTAGTCTACTCCGGAGTATCGATGCCCTGTCTCGATAGTCCTGCGACTAGGGACCTGCATAAGGATGTGCTTATAGATTACCCAGCCCCCACTAGTGTGACTACCATCACAACGCTGGAAATCAAGCAAAGATCCTAAGGGCTCCACTAATGTGTATAGGTGATATACTAAAATAAACACATCTACACATTGAAGTAGAAACAAACCAAGTAGCATACTACAATATTGAGCAAGATTGTCTATACAACTGTGAATATCCCAAGCATCCATTAAGTAATATACAAACTATTATGATAAAGTAATGGCCACTAGGGCATATACACTAACAGTGTCAGGATGAGTTCGCTCATCGACGTCCCTTTTGGTCAATAGCTGGTAGCCCGTCACGTATGGCTTATACCTCTGACGTGCTAGTGGTTAAATCCACAGCCATAATATTGACAAGTCTTTAGAGTCCACCACAAACAATTACTCAGGTTTCGGGCGAAACGCTGTAGAGGCCGTATGGAGATATGGTAGGGTTCGATCAGATACATGCGGTATTCCACGGATCGTGATCAGACAGTTTTTACTAGCCGGCTTTGGTTTAAGCCGGATCGTAGTATTAGACAGTGTAGATTTTGTCTCTTTGCATTTGTGTTCAGTGGGAATACCAATGCGGGCATGTATTTGCAGTAGCGGGGTTTTCCTGTAATTTATTACGGGATCAGTTTTTTGAAGTTGCCAGTTTGCATTCCGTTCCGGCCGGTTTTCCTTTGTTCCTTCACGGCCGGACTTTATCGTTGGAGGGGGTTATTTGCAAGAGTGCAAATAACTTATTTGTGGAGGGTTTTCATGCATATGTGTGGCTTCGTGATAGTTATTCATCATGAGATTCTTTATTGGTCCTTTTTTATGCTTTTTGAGAAAGGATTGATAAGTGAGATGAGTGTGACTTAAATCTTGGATTATCTTTTCTTTTCTTCAATTGGATATTCATTATTTTTCCTCCTCATGGTTGAAAGGGGGCCGACCACCTTTTGAGAGGATGAGGGAATTCATTTTGGTGTGAGGAAATTAGTTCATCTTATATTCTTCTTGCTACAAAATTCTACACATCACTCCAAAGTTCATTCTCCCTTATTCTCTTCACCTCCACATCATGGCAACTACATAAACCCCAAAGAGACATGGTTTCTACGTTTGCCTATAGCAAACCTTGGACGCGTCGCCTATCCAACTTCGCGCCCGAGTTGCCTCGGTCCAGAGGTGGGAGCCCGTAATAGAATCCAGCTACGTGGTGCCCTTTCCGACAGGGAGGTGACGGACGGAGATTCCGCGGGAGATCGGAGTGGAGACGAAGACCGAAGGACACGGATCGCTTGGTACATCTCTTCACCCATCTTTTAGTTTGCTAGTAGCTAGGTTAATGGCCTGATCCGGGATAAAAGTGCGCGGTGGTGCCGGTTTGCTAGTTTGCAAAGTTTTTCGTTTCCGCGTTTCCAGCGTCGGATCGACGGCCGGGGCGCCGCCGTGCACTTACAATGGTATCAGAGCCATGCCGTTAACCTTGCCTAGCTTGCTCTACTATGTTTAGAACTCGATCGAACAAAAATCCCCAAAAACCGTATTTTCTAATGCTTCATGTTTCTGTCGAAATTGTTTCAGCTCCAAAAAAATTTTCAGGTCATTGCAGAAACACAAGCAGGAAATTCTATGAATTCTGGTAAAATTCGATGCAGTGATCCTTTAGTACGACCGCGGAAACGCGGCCAAACCCCTGGTTTGGCCGCGGTTCCGCGGTGGGAATGTGCCTTCATTGCATAAAATATTTCCAGTAGGCTTATGGTTTAAAAATAGGGGTTTTGGGATAATCTTTTTGGGCCCAGATTTTCTGAGAGTGCTACAGTACTGCTTAGGGCCCAATTAGGTAATTTTGATCGATTGAAAAGTTTAAACATGTTAGTTCACAGTGTTTACATTATATCTGCGACCGTGAATGTCACTTGATCGGTAAATCCTGTCTAACTGCTATAGCCCGGTTAGACGGATTTGCGAACGTGACATTCACGTTGATGTTCTGTGATTGTGCTGTGTTGTTGCGGATCGGTCATGGGGATAACCTGCTTGCAGTATTAGTATAGTTTTGTTGTATTATGTACATTTGTTATTGCGGGGCGAGCGTCCGACATGTGGACTGCCGTCACTGCCTGTTTGTATTATTCTTTTGGGGCACGACCGGGTCGAGGTCGATGTACCCGTTGTATGTATATCTTACTTTCTGTACTAGGATTACCCCGCGGAGGGGTGCACGGATAGCCGGGTTCTAGAGGGCAACGAGCCCGCATCTCATGGCGTTGAGACGGAGGGGGCTTTACTTCAGAATTGGCAGGGCTATTCGCCGCACTCGTAGGGGTACAGGTTGACCCAGGAGGGGTGCCCAAGTTACCGGATTCCATGAAGTGCTGGGTGGTCCATTCACGTTGCTGAAGGGGCTGCCTCGCTTCAGGTTTTGGCGGGTAACTTGCCGCGCCCGTAGGGGTCTAGGATTTTCATTGCACAGGCTATCCACACGACCAGGGGAACGTCGGGTTTCAGTAGCGGCTCTATGAAACCCGGGGATCCCAGATATCTGTATTGTTCTGTGATGTGCTGTACATTTCTGTGATGTTGCATTTTATCACGCCTTGAGCGAAATTTATATATTATATATATACTAGTAGATGTTGTATATGTTTTGCATCCGCGCTAGTCCAGTCCCTGCTCTGTCGTTAGTTAAGTAACCTAAAGGGTGATGACGGGACCCAGTGGCGAATGCGGATGGCATATACGTACATTATTATTTTCGTTCTTTTTGGTGTGATCAATTGATGGGACTGCGTTAATTTGGATCAATGCAAGTTAAACAAACCTATTCTGTTGTTGTTGGAACATTTTTCAAAAAGCTGTAATTGCAAGGACGTTCACTTTTGTTTTGCACAGTAGTATTCAGTTGGAATATCCTGCTCCTCAGTCGACGAGGCAAAGGCCGAGATCCCTTCACCGGGAGTGACCCCTTGGACAGAAGTTAGCGTCAGCGCAATAAATTCACTATAGCCGATTACTTTTGCTTTGCATCGTGGTATTCAGTTGGAATATCCTGCACCTCATTCTACGGGGAAAGGCCGAGATCCCTTCACCTGGAGTGACCTCTTTAGCAAAGGTTTTCGTCACTATATTTTTAAAAGCTATCCGGTTCCTTCAACGATATCAAGTTCATTAAGTTAAAGTTTTTCGCCAGAAACCATTCGTAGCCCTCCGTCATTTCATATGGATAGTCAATAGTATTCAAGCTGTGTATGTTGACCAAAGTCAAGGCACAGTGTTTGGTAGCTGTTCGGTATTCATATGCAGCATAGATAGATGCGTTGGTTTGGGACAGTCGTATAGCCTTGTTGGCCAAAGTCAAGGGCTTGTACGGATGGGTTCAAATTAACCTGGAGAATGACGGGTAGAACTTGACATGTGATTTATGATATGTTGGCCAAAGTCAAGGTCATAAGAGCATGGGGCAAAAATCCACATTGGGAGTTTCTAAAGAAACTGAAACTTGCCAGATATGCGAATACCTTCTGGAGTATGATAACGTGAGCGGATTCCGTCACGTTATCATGCGATGATAGTTGGATCCCGATTCCCACTGATGAATTGGTTTACTCCTCGGGTGATCTCGGCTAATTCTTCTTTCAGGTTTGGGGAAGAATTTAACGTTACAGTGGGAGGTTTCCTGATTAGATAAAGTGATAACCATTCTGATCTAGGTTAGAGTGCACGCTGAATGTTTCTTTTCTGTCTCTCTTTGGCAGCGACCATTGACACGACCCTAGACTATGACTCAGTGACCAAGTTGACCGAACCTTCTTAACACTGGATTTTGGATTGTCAGAGTTGCAAACCTCATTGCCACTCCTACTTTTACCCTTTTCTCCAGGACACCCCGTATTACTACGAACGTCCACTTCCATTGGACAAAACCATCGTATGGTTATATACGAACTCGAAGGAATTCGAGGATGGTTTCCGGTTCTGGAGAAAACGAATAGGACTATTCAGTTGTCTTTTCTTTTTACCTTCTTTCTGGTTGCGAGTACTCCTTGGTTTAGGAGATAGTACACCTATTACGCAAATTGGATAGTCTTCTTCCAAACCTTAGGCTGGTGCCGAATAGTGGGGAATGAAGAAAACCAATTAGCATAATGATGGTGTGCAGAAGGTATTAAGTTAAGACAAAGCAAGGGATTAGTAAGAGGGCAAAGTAAATTGTGACTGCTATTCACGACCAAACCAAATATTTCTTCGCCAATCCTAAATCGCCTTTGTATTTCTCCAGGACACTCCGTATCACTACGAAGATCCCAAGTTTATTGGATAATCCATCGAATGGTTATATACGAACTCCAAAAGAACTTGTTCCAGTTCGGGGATGGATCCTGGTTCAGGAGAAATATGAATAAGGTTCATTCGGTTGTCTTTTATCTTCACCTTCTCTCGCATTGCGAGTGCTCTTAGGATTAGGACAGTACACCAATTATGCTTATTGGATAGTCTTCTTCCAAACCATAGGCTGGTGCCGAACGGTAGGGAAGGAAGAAAACCATTTGGCCTAAAGGGGTGTGCAGAAGGTAATGACTAAAGACATATAAAGGGATTTAGAGAAGTGGCAAAGAATTATACGGTTACAGTTATGAATATGGATAATGGAAGAGGCATTACTGGGAATACCTGGATACCCCATCGAAACATTTCAATGTTTCAGTTTCACTGTGTACTGTTAAAAGAAAACTGATATCCCAATTAGACACTTGCTCCAGGGTATGTATTTACCAGGTGGGATTCTCACATCTGTATGGTTTTACAGATGATGAGTGGGAGTAAGTTATTGGGAATTAGGTGACCATCCTCATTATATCGGGATTCGTTGTAATTGGTGATATTTAAGGAAGCCACCTGGGTTGTTTGCCAGACGGCAAATATATGGTTTTGAATATCCGTTGTTATGCACAAATTTCAAATTGATATATCTGTACGTCTATTTTTATAGAGTGAGACATACCTTTTTGAAATTATGTTTATGACATTTACCTATACCAGTTGATGGATAGGTAAGGAGCATTGAACAGTGGTGTGATTCTTCTTTACCATAAGTACAGTTTTCAACCTACGACACACAGTGAATGAGTTATTTAGACTCAGGGGACTTGTACAGAGTATTGTATGTTGTCCAGTGTCCATTAGAACAGAGGGCTTGGTCCTCGTACTAAATTCGGTTTACTTATAACTTCTCTAGTTCTTAGACAGGTGTTTCTTAGAAACACAAGGTCGAAGTTTTGAGAAGTTATAGGTATAAGAATAGAGTAGAGAACCAGGTATTGCAAGTATCGGGATTCTTCAAGGTGATCGAAGATGTAGATACTTGTGTGTGGTATTCAGTTGATAGTAATGATTAAGAGAACTTGCTTCTCTTTCAGGTTACTCATAATTGGAAGTATTCCTAAGTTGAGTAACGCTGATCAGCCTCTTTCCATTTAGTTGACATGCACTTGAGACAGCTGCATGATTTGAATCTGGTTCAATTAATTCAGTGCCCCTGTTTCTATATTGGATATAGAACAGTTCATATCTTGACATTGTTAAGGTATGGGGAGTTGTCCGGCTTATGCTTAAAACCAGACTCCTGATAACTCAAGGCACGTTTCTGTAATGGCTGTTTGTGGGTTGACCCGGGCAATGACGAGGGTTGATATTCTACCATTTGGAAGATCAATAGTGATATTGTTCTTGACTCGCCACAGTTTTAATAAAAATGGATTTTTTCAGAAAACAGTAGTGGGAGTATGGTAGAACTGGAAGTAATTCCAGAACCGCAAACGATTACTGAAGATTGATAAGAACCTAAAGATTCAATCTGGTTTGACATTCCATTGGCCACTCCGCAGATAAAGTGGGTAACCTCAGGCACCCGAGAGGTACTTCGGTATGCTCAAGGACGGTGGCAGGGAGATTCTTGTTTATCCAGACTTGCCATTGCTGTTGTTCCAGACTGTGAGACCCGGCAGGAGGATGAGTATAGCGTCGTTCTGAACTAGCTTTAGAAGCCTACGTGTATATGACTTTGCTAGAGGGTTGTCATAGTCAGTGGGAGCAGCGGAAGCATGGTGGACAAATGGCTTATGTCTATTTATAGACTAAAGCAGATATAGCGGAGATAGATCATCTATTTCTGATGTGACAGTCTTAGGTTTGACTTCATCAGAATAAGGGATGGATCTGTTAAGAAGGTAGTAGAGTGTGATGTCCTGGTATTTGATGACATACACAGAGTAGGAAGTGATATTCCTATACTACGATCGGTTATACTTTGGTCGTCACACAGTAGATTCTCCACATAGGAATTGGATCTTATATCGTACATTCTGGTTACTAGATCTATGGTTTTATATCTAGATTTGCGTGGTTTCCCAATCAGGGTACTTAGACAGCATTCTAAGAGTATTTAGAATCGACAACTCCTGGCATGGTGGTGTACCTGCAGGCAATGGAGTCACCCTCTCTGAAGGTGTCTTACAGACTAAAGGGGAGAGGGATGTGCATGATTGGCAGATCACTTGCTCAGGCAATTGAGTTAATCGTGAAATGGCAAGTACCACACCAGATGTTGTTTTTGCAGTAGGTACAATAAGATGATATTGATCCAATCCTGGAGAAACGATCGGAAGAAGTTTTAGAACATAAGTGGATGTTCTAGGGATATGATAACGGCAGCCTCCTTCGGGAAACAGTTATCATTCCAGGCTTCCAAGGTGACCTGGATGGCAGAGTGGCTGTCAGAGTTATAGTTTTCCCTCTGACGAGGGGCAGTATTTTAGACAGGTGGTCCAGGAGGATACTGAGGGGAGGTATGGCGCAGGATACTGATTAAGTTCAGTTGACGATACAGTCTAAGAAGTTTGGATTTGGAGTTCATTTATGAGCTAGGTCCCATCAGACATCCAGACAAATTCTAAGACTGGTATTGCTCATTTCGGGAGATGGCTTTCTCCGCGAACTTGAGATATAGAGAGACATAGAAAGAAACATTTGAGCGGATCCACTCACTGAGGCTATTCCTCGAACGCAATAGTTTCACAAACGAGCTTTGTGAGACTGACTAGTAGAGGAATTGGGTGTTCGGTATCACACGGGCTGTGAGTATGCGACATCGCAATAATTAGCCTTGAGTGCAAGTGGGAGATTGTTGGAGATAGTGCCCTCAGAGTCAATTATTAGATCACAGGAACATGATTGCAATGATTGAGGGAGGACCTGTCCCAGTAGGACAGTCTTACTCAAGATGATAGTATGCTATCTGGTTTATCTTTTTCATCGTGTACTGCTTTAGGTGACCTTACGAGTCGCTATTGCACGTTGATAGAGCCCCTAGGATTCTTGCTTGACTACCAGCAGTATGAGGGCGATCATATACATGAGAGCTGGAGTCTATAAGCACATCCTTAAAAGGTCCCTAGTCGTGGGAGTTTCGAGACAGGGCATCGATACTCCGGAGTAGACTAGTGTATACAGTCGAGACCCCGACGAGGGGCGGTGGCCGGTCTCATAAGCCACTGGTGTCAGTTGGTTCACCTAAGATGTATACAGGTGCTCATTGGGTTATGACTACATCGGACAGGTCTCGCCGAGAACCTGCTAGTTGGTATTATACCTGACATCAGATAGCAGTTCCATGGTGACATGTGTACAGGTTAGTTCATCGACCTGAGATCGTCATTTGTCTCGTGTGAGTTCCCGTTGTGCTTTGATTACTACCCTACCACGGCTCAAAGGAGTCGTGCAAACAGGTTTTAGTTGGGTACAGTCCCGAGCCACAAGGAGGTAGTGAGCGGATCTGCAGGGGTTCGTCTCTCCCGGTATTGGGGGTGAGGTCGCGATGTGTCTAGGAGAGCCAGAACATAAAAAGTCCTTGTCCAAGGCAGGAGATTTACTGGTAGGTATTCCAGTAATATCTCAGGGTGTTCTGGGCTACACTCCGACACGACTTGTACCGCTTTTGGGGGTCTGACTTTTACCAACCCCCTAGGCCCGCCATGCGATGCTCATAGACGAACGGACCGGACTGTACGGATATTGTCACTGATAGCCTCAGTAGGGTGTCAGGATGAGTTCGCTCATCGACGTCCCTTTTGGTCAATAGCTGGTAGCCCGTCACGTATGGGTTATACCTCTGACGTGCTAGTAGTTAAATCCACAACCATAGTATTGACGAGTCTTTAGAGTCCACCACACACAGTTACTCAGGTTTCGGGCGAAACGTTGTAGAGGCCGTATGGAGATATGGTAGGGTTCAATCAGATACGTGCGGTATTGCACGGATCGTGATCGGACGGTTTTTCATAGCCGGCTTTGGTTTAAGCCGGATCCTAGTATTAGACAGTGTATATTTTGTCTCTTTGCATTTGTGTTCAGTGGGAATACAAATGCGGGCATGTATTTGCAGTAGCGGGGTTTTCCTGTAATTTATTACGGGATCAGTTTTCTGAAGTTGCCAGTTTGCATTCCGTTCCGGCCGGTTTTCCTTTGTTCCTTCACGGCCGGACTTTATCGTTGGAGGGGGTTATTTGCAAGAGTGCAAATAACTTATTTGTGGAGGGTTTTCATGCATATGTGTGGCTTCATGATAGTTATTCATCATGAGATTCTTTATTGGTCTTTTCTTTTGCTTTTTGAGAATGGATTGATATGTGAGATGAGTGTGACTCAAATCTTGGATTATCTTTTCTTTTCTTCAATTGGATATTCATTCTTTTTCCTCCCCATGGTTGAAGGGAGGCCGGCCACCTTTTGAGAGGATGAGGGAATTCTTTTGGGTGTGAGGAAATTAGTTCATCTTATATTCTTCTTGCTACAAAATTCTACACATCACTCTAAAGTTCATTCTCCATTATTCTCTTCACCTCCACATCATGGCAACTATATAAACCCCAAAGAGACATGGTTTCTACACTTGCCTATAGCAAACCTTGGATGCGTCGCCTAGCCAACTTCGCACCCGAGTTGCCTCGGTCTAGAGGTGGGAGCCCGTAATAGAATCCGGCTACGTGGTGCCCTTTTCCGACGAGGAGGTGACGGACGGAGATTTCGCGGGAGATCGGAGTGGAGACGAAGACCGAAGGACACGGATCGCTTGGTATATCTCTTCACCCATCTTTTAGTTTGCTAGTAGCTAGGTTAATGGCCCGATCCGGGATAAAAGTGCGCGGTGGTGGCAGTTTGCTAGTTTGCAAAGTTTTTCGTTTCCGCGTTTCCGGCGTCGGATCGACGGCCGGGGCGCCGCCGTGCACTTACAGCTGTGAGATGAGAGTTTTCTTTTTCTTTCAATTCATGTAATTTGTAATTGATGTAATATTATTTATATGGCCGCACAACCGGGATGGGGTTATAGCTGTCATTGTATAATTTCTTTTACTGTTTTTGCTCCTAGGATAGACCCTAGGTGGGGTGCACAAAATACCGGGTATCTCGAAGTGCCGAGTGGCCTACTCACGGTGGTAATGGAGGTTGCTTTGCTTCGGGTACTTAGCGGGTAGTTTGCCTCACCCGTAGGGGTCTAGGGTGGGGTCTTAGCTATTCATCGCGACCGTGTAATCCGCTCTTCGTTACAAGCTCGTACGGATTGCGGACTCCTAGTATATTCAATGTGTTCATCTGTGATTTGGAATGGTTATCATTGCATGTGACGAATGTGTATATCTATATATGATATCTATTTAGGCGTTGCTTATGTTTTGCATCCGCGCTAGTCCAGCCCCCACTCTGTCGTTAGTTAAGTAACCTAACGGGTAATGACGGGACCCCGTGGCGAATGCGGATGGCATAAGTGTACATCATATTTTCATTGTTTTCTGCAATGGTAGGATTAAATGATGGGGCGCATTAAATTAATGCAAGAAAATAAAACAAAGTTGAGTCGTTGGAACACTTTCAAACCACTCGGTTTCTTTTCAAAAACAACTTTTAAACGCGGAGCTTAAGCCACTCCTTTTAAAATCTATCTCGTTCCATCGATTATATCAAGTTCACTACGTTCACGGTTTCTCCAAAACCATTCATATCCATCCGTCGTTTCACATGGATAGTCAATAGTATTCAAGCTATGTTTGTTGGCCAAAGTCAAGGCATAGTGATGGTAGCAATTGGGTATTCATGTGCAGCATAGATAGATGTGTTGGTTTGGGACAGTAGTACTGCCTTGTTGGCCAAAGTCAAGGATAGGTACGGGTAGGTTCAAATTAACCAGGAGAATGACGGGTAGAACTTGACATGTGACTTATGATTTGTTTGCCAAAGTCAAGGTCATAAGAGCATGGGGCAAAAATCCACATCGGGAGTTTCAAAAGAAACTGAAACTTGCTAGCGCTGCATACCATTTGGAGTGTGATGATTCTGGTAGGATTCCTTCAGTTTTGTCACGCAATGATATTTGGATCCCGATCCTACTGTGAGAATATGCTGCGCCTCGGGAAATTTCTCACTTAATGATTAATGCTATAAACCAAGTAGGTGTCTAGAAAGGTGTTAGAGGAGCTACGCCCACAGTGAAAAGAGGTTATTTAATTAAGGAACTTAGCGAAAGCGTTGGAAAACCTACCTCGAAGTACCGACACTAGCCTGGCTGAACGGTTAAGCAAGTATTTGTAGGGTTCCTAGGCACACTCAAGAGGTTTCACAAGGCATCAACCATGCCAAAATCAAATTTTTCATGTGCCTAAGAATCCTATGCTAGATCGTTAACTAGAGATTAGGCGAAAAGCAAGCAAGTAAACAACTTTATTGCTAAGTGAAAGGGATTACAACCATTTTAGATCCGGTCCACCACTTCTTTAGCTCCGAGATGACGTCCCTCCGCTGCGATCATCGGGTCCTGGACTCTTGCGATGGTTTCATTAGAGAAATGATCGGGCTAGGTCATTGACTTCGAGGCCGAAGATGATCTACGTCGGGGAGGACTCAAACTCAAGCTATTCCTTCACTTGGTCGAAAACATTGTGAAGAGAACACCCTATACTACATGGCAAGTGGTAGAGGATGAAGAAATAGGAAGTGGGTTCACTTTAGAATTGGATTTCTCACTCTTTTTCTCATGGCATCGTTGGAGCTCTCAAGCTTTTGTGAGCTTGATGAAGATGAAGAAGAAGAAAGAATGATATCAATTAAAAGAATAATATGAATACTTATCCTTTTAATCATGGTACCATGGCTGAGTTAAGCCCTCATGCTTAACTCATGTAGAGAATTAACCATAGCATAAGGTTAAGGGTTGGGTTAGCTAATATCTTAAGCAAATGACAAAAGAGTTGACTTTGTCAATGTTCTTCAAGCTTCATGAAGCTTGATAACTTTGACCAAAGTCACACTCTTTTGTTATATGCTAAAGAAAATAGTAAACCCTAATCTAACCTTGATATGGTTCAAGTCTCTTACACACAACTTGTTTGTATCATCAAGCATGATACAAACATGTACACTTGCATATATCATATATAAACAATGTGCACATTCAAGTGAGAAAATCAATCTTAAGTGTACCAATACTAGTTAATGTAAAGTAATATATCAAATATATAATTATACATTAAATCAACACATGATTTAACGATCCGGTCATATCGCATATAACCGACTAATATCATGTGTGTCAATGTATCGAATCAACACTTGATTCGGTAACCCGGCTATATCACATATAACCGACCGATGATACAAATCGCGAGAATAGAATACAGTATCACATAGTGGTATTATTCTCGGTCCTGCACATATCTCATATGCGCTCCTATTTCGTTTCGCTTGAGCCAGGAAACCCCTGTGTAGGACTCTAAAGACTCATCAATACGCCGGTAGCAGGTGATGATCATATGAAACACCCACAAGCCGCAAGCGGTCTGCTAAACGTAACGGCCACCCGGGTATTGAGCGATCAGAAGATCAACGAGAAAGCCCGCTCACACTCCTGTGAATCCAACGAGTAACACTACCGTACAGTCCGGTCTGTTCGTCTGATATGTCGCATATCTTGTCTAGGGGTGGTAAACGTCATACCCCAATAACTCGATAAGTCGCGTCGATATGAGGCTCATAACGGGTGGAGAAACTACTGGTAACACTAACCAGTAAATCCCTAAAGCAGCCTTGGCCAAGGACTTCCTGTTATAGCCAATCGAGCACTGCGCAACATCAACTCCCTATACCGGGACAGACGAAACCCCTCCTATCGCTCATTGCCCCCATGTGATTCGGGACTGTACCCAAAATCCACCTTTTTGCATGCCCTCTTGGACGTGGTATGATGGAAATCAAAGCACAGTGGGAATCACACAAGACTCTATGACGATCTCGGGTCTACAGACTAACCTGTACCAGTGTCACCAGAGAACTGCCATCTGACGTAAGGTATAATACCATCTGGGAGTTCTCGACGAGTCCGTCCAGTGTACTAAGTCTCTACTGAGCACCCGTATATCATCTCGGATGTCAAACACCAATGGATATGTGATCATCCATCGCCCATCTTTATGGGTCGAGAAGCTACACGCTAGTCTACTCGGTATATCGATGCCCCGTCTCGATACACCCTCGACTAGGGACTTTGAAGGATGTATATATGGACTACCATGTCCCCACTAGTATGATCCGCATCATAGTCCAGGTAGTCAAGTACACATCCTAAGGGCTTTACCAACATGTAATAGAGAGACAATCAGTGTGCACGTTAAGGTAAAGAGTAACCAGATAGCATACTATCATATCAAGCAAGAAAGTCATCCCTATATATGTCCAAGCATCCACTACAATATACATCCGATGTATAGTATTGGCCTCTAGGGCATACACATAACTAACAATCTCCCACTTGCACTAGGGCCATCTGATAGCAGCGGTTGTAGTATCTCATACTCAACCATCCCATAATAGTCTCTCTCTGGGAAAAGGCCCTTCGTGAGTGGATCTGCCGTGTTGTCCTATGAGTCTACTCTCCTAACCTCGATCCCATGGAGATCAACCATCTCCACGATCAGGCGATACTGCCTAAGAATATGTCTGGATCACTGATGGGACGGGCGTTCCTTGGCATAAGCCACAACTCCATTGTCTCACAATGGGAGGAACGAAGTTCATCTTATGAACTAATATACACCAAGACTGCCTCTTTGGTAGCATCTTTGGTAACGATGTATCTTGCCTTTAATCGTCTAGTATGTCACAGTATCTAGCTTGGAACTCTTCTAACATACCGTCCCTTTACTGAGGGTAAAGACAATGCCTGCGACTGACATTCAGTCGTCTTTATCACCCTGGAACCTTTCCAGTGATTCTCCCCAGGATCGATTGATACCAGCTCACTACAACTAGTGAGTATCCTAACATCCAATTAGATCTATCTCATAGATCCAAAACCCAGGATTTAGTAGGTATCATTTTGATCCTATATGGAGAATCCTTGTGATAAGTGGAGATTGACGGAGCGTAGCATAGGAAACTCCTTCCCCATCAAGAGTATGTCATCCACGTACTCTACGAGGATCACAGCCATACTCCCTACTACCTTTTTGTATATACAAGGTTCATCTACCATTTTGATGATGTCAAACTCTTTGACTAACTCATCAAAACAGATGTTCCAACTCCGCGATGCCTGCTTTATCACATAAAACATCTTGCACAAGTTTCCGCTACTCCCACTGTCTACGAAGCCCTATGACTGTATACTTATAGACTCTGTCTTCTAAATCATCATTTAGAAAAACAGTCAAGACACCCAACCGCCAGATATCGTAGTCATGGTATGTAGCCGTAGCAAGTAGGATCTGGATGGACTTAAGCATAGCTACTTAGAAATGGTTTCATCACAATCCATAGCTGGTCAATGATGCAAAGCTTTAACAAGTCTAGCTTTGAAAGTCTCAACTTTTCCATGTACACCAAGTAAACTTCTCAAAATATACTTGCTCCTGATGGGAATTTAACCCTTCAGATAAAGCAACCAAAGTCCATACTTTGTTGGTGTATAAGGATTCCATCTCAGATCGATAAGCATCCAGCCATTCTTACAGAGTCCTACTCCTGATGGCCAGCTCGAAACTAGTTAGGTCATCATCTCATGATGCATTCCTCGCTCCCACTATCATAAAGAAACCAAAGTATCTCTCATGTGGGTGAGGAACCCTACTAGATCGGCGGAAAGGCTGAGGTTCGTTGGTTGCTATTGAATCCTTTGGTTCTACCAAATCATCAGCTGCAGTTTGTATACCTGGAACTGTTTCCAGTTCTACCTCATTACCAATAATTTCTTCACAAGAAATTCCCTTTCATAAAGGTGGTATGCTGAGAAACAAAAAAAATTTGTTCCTCGGTTAGGTAGAAGATATTCCCTTGCGAATGCTTGGGATATCCAATAAACATCCATAGATCTGACTTTGCCTTGAGCTTGTCCGGATTTTGCTCTTAGACAAAGGCCGGACAACCCCAAATCTTAACTGACTTAAGAGATGGGCACTTCCCTTCCATATCATATATGAAGTGGTAGGCAACTGATTTGATCGGAACCCTATTCAATAGGTATGCAACTTCATAAGTGCATAACACCCTAAAAGGAAATAGGAAACTCAGTAGTACTCATCATAGAGCACACCATATCACATAGGGTGTTATTGCTCCACCCCGATATACCATCGTGCTATGGTGTATACGGAGGAGTAATGCTGAGAGAGAATCTCATTCTCCTTTAGAATAATCCAGGAATTCCGTGCTCATGTATTCTCCTCTTTGATCACATCAAAGGACATAATACTTTTACCCGTATTTTGGTTCTCTACTTCTAACTTATATTCTATGAATATCTCAAATGGTTCGGACTTGTGTTTCAACAGGAACATATGTCTGAATCTTGAGAGATCATCAGAGAATGTAATGAAGTACAAAGAACCGGTCTTGGCATTTGTAGACATGGGACCTGCATACATCAGCATGTATCAATCCCAAGAGTTCACTAACTCTTTCTCTGTTTCCAATAAACAGAGCTATGGTCATCTATTCTTCGTGACATGACTGGTAAGTTTCATAAGATGTAAATTCAAACAGATTTAAATATGCATCTAAATGTAACTTCAGCCAGTCGGGTCGCATTGATATGACCTAGTCAATAATACATCAAGAAGGATTCGTTCATTTCTGAACTCTTCCTCTTGTGTGTGTTCTATATACTAAGAACTGTAGTTTGATTTAGAACGTTAATGCTTTTAGATAACGTGCCTGAACCGATCAACTCTTGATATAGAAAATGTTCAAAACATTATCCAATCAATACAAAATTATATCCTTCTTTATCTAAATAAAGAGACTGATATGATTTTGTATATCAGGTTTGGTATCTAATAACATTTGTTCAGAATCAATGTATTCTGGTAATACAGGGTGACAGTGACCAACAGACTTGGCTGCAACACTTGCACCCGTTCTCAGTTCCCTACCTTTCTGTAGCCCATGTAATAGATTACATATGCGGGATACTGATCCGGTATCACATACCTAGGATGTAAAGGATACTGAGAAACAGTTCTCTGTAATGAACATACCCGAAGATGATGCATCAACATGCACTTTCTTCGTTTGGGCGGCACGGGAAATCTGGTATTCCCCAATTTCCTGCTCTGTCTTATAACAATTATAAGTTGGAGCGGGACCAACGTTCCCCAGCTCAGTATAACAAGCGGGTTCGGTCTATGTATCCGTATTATTATCTTGATTAAGGCGTGACATGGTCGCTACCAAGAGAGAGAGAGAAGAAAACACTCTGTGTGCGCTCTTGCAAGATCAGATTGGTTATTATTTTATCTAATCAGGATGGCTCCCACTGATTTTATCAAATCTTCCTTCAAACCCTAAAAGGAAAGACTAGCAGGGATTAATTACACGCTACAAGTTTGCCAATCTTTCAGCCAGGCCAGTGTCAGTACTTTGAGGGAGGTTTCCCGTGCTTTCGCACGGACCTAATTACAGTAAACCTCGTTTTCCCAGAGGCATAACCCCGTTGACACCATTCTAGACACCTACTTGATCGGCTAATTGTAATGTGTAAAACTCTCCCAGGAGTAACAATTACTCGCAGTGGGTATCGGGATCCAACTATCTCACAGAAGGTATGCAATCTCATTGCAAATTTCAACACTTGAAATTCCCGATAATGCTTTTGCCCCTAGCGTGCTATGACCTTGACGCATGCCAAACAACCCATAGTCCGCTAGTCAAGTTCAACCCGTACATTTCTTGATTGAATTAAACCCACCCACACGACCCTTGACGCATGCCAAACAACGCCGTACGAATACCCAAATCCAATCGCATCGTATGCTAGCGGATAAGCACTAGTTAGCTACCGTACACTACGCCTTGACGCATGCCAAACTACCGCAGCACGAATACGAAGTAGTACTTATGTGAAATGACGGGGGGCTACGCAGGTTTTTAAGAAAACCATGAGCGTAATGAACTTGATATCGTTGTAGAATCAAATGATTTTAAAATGGAGTGTTTTTGAGGCTTTTATAGTTTTGCTAAAGGGGTCACTCCCGGTGAAGGGATCGTCGACCCTTTCCTCCTTGAATAAGGTGCAGGATATATAATATATACCGCTATGCAAAGCAAGAACTATAGGAGCAATCAAAAGACAAACCGAGGGTTGTAGTATCTGCCAGTTATTGCTAAAGGAGTCACTCCCGGTGAAGGGATCTCGGTCCTTTCTTTATCGAATAAGGTGCAGGATGTTCTACAAGGAACACCGCGATGCAAAGCAAGAACTGTAGCTACCTGTTTTTGAAAATTCGATTCCACAACATCTTAGGTTTATTTTCTTTCATTAATCACATTAATTAAGTCCCATCATTTAAATCACCTAAACATCACAGATAAATACGACGTACACTTATGCCATCCGCAATTGCCTCGATGTCCCCTCGTGCACCGTTAGGTTAGGTAACTTACGGCAGAGCGGGGCAGGGCTAGCGTGGGTGTAAAACATAAGTAACATCTATATAATATATCATAAGTACTATATACTGTATCTATCACAGAACATCAAATGATCACATCACAGATATCGCAGCAGAAGAAACATATGAAACATTGGATATACTAGGACGCCCGTGTTTTCAATACGAGCCAGTATAAAATACGGATTCCACGGTCGCGATGAATAGCCAAACCCACACCCCTAGACCCCTACGAAAGCGGCAAGCAACCCTACCAATTCTAGAGTTTGGAGACCCGGACTCGACTCCTCGAGTTGGTCTCCCACTGGATTCCAGAACACGGTTACTTGTACCCTCCTCCTTGGGTCTATCATAGTGCGGAAAAGTAAATAATATACAATGGTGACAACTTCCGCAACCTGGAAGTGCCCCAATAAAAGAATATTACATACAAGTTAATTTTACATGAATGAAAACAAAAACTCTCATCTCACATAAAACCCCCGGCTATTCAAAACGCGACGATCCAATATAACATATCCAGCAACACATAACATCACATGTCATCAACGTAAGTAAATGTGTGCATCCCAATTGCCGTTGACATATAGCAACGAAACCGGCGATATCACATATTACACTTACGGTCAAAGAAAAGAAAGTGTAAAACTACAACAGTTGGAATCCGCAACCTCTTTAGACATCGCATGCCTAACCAAATGAATTCCTTAGACATCACATGCCTAACAATTATAAACCCCGCATTTTAGTCTCTATATCGAAAACACTTTTCAATATCTCGTCGGGCAATTCAACAAGATTCCCGATAAACTGATCGAATGCTCGTCGCAAACTTTAGTAGACGGCTGCACCCCCGGATGCCGTCGACGAAGTGCACCAAGGCGGAACACCGCTACCGCGAGTACCCGAACGGATGCTTTCAGCGACGGGGTTCTCCTATAGTCACTTGGTCGGGGCTAAGGGGTGTAACTGTCTATTAAGTTTATCCGGTGAGTATCTGCGTACGCTACGAGATTGCGACGGAATTTTGATCGCATCAAAATTCCCTGGCAACCGATCAAGTGAGACTAAAGTGCAATGTTTATAAAATCCAAATCAGTTATCTCATAACTACTTGTGGATTCCAAATATCGTATCACATTCAAGATAAATAGAAAATGTAAAACTTTCCGATCGAACATTCAAACACTCAAGTTTTCCCGAAACAGCTCAACACTTGAAATAAGTTCAAAAACATCTATTTCATGCCACAGTACCAACGGTCGAGCCGCAGAAGGGTCAAGCCAACGCCTCACATGTGGCACGCCGTACTGCCCCAAACCCTAAGGTTCAAAGGGCAGTTCAAGACGGTCACATAATCGAGTTAAGGTTTGTTGTCTTCTAGAGGGTCCATCGCGTTACTTGCACTACTTAGAACGTCTTTAAACTACGGAAAGATCCAACACTTGGAAATTTCCCGGCAGGGGAAAAATTGGGTATTTATATCCGGTCGAACTTTTTAACATATTCAAAAATTATCCAGAAAAACACAGACAAAGTTAAATGATCCGATCGAATCATCGAGTCCCCAATACACCCCAGAAAACTCAACTGTTGAGTATAGATAAAAATATTCCATAAAATACAGCAACTACAAATAGAGAGTACTGTGCAAACAGAGGAGAACAAGGCCACTTTATTGCCGCGGAACCGCCGCAAAACTTATGGTAAGGCTGCGGTTCCGCGGCGGTTTAAAGGAATTGGGCCCACGTGTTTCACAGTAATTCCTAGTAAAGCCTGCTAAATTTTTTGGCTATTTTTAATTTTCAAAAAACCACATTATCAGAAAATGTACAGAAAGGGGTGAAAATTAGGGTTTCGTGGTTCGATTGGGTTTCTAATATCGTCTACACTTCGCTTAAAGCTCTAGCTAGGCTCTAATACCACTGTAGGGTTCCTAGGCACACAC
This sequence comes from Agapanthus africanus, assembly GCA_030015575.1. Taxonomy (NCBI): domain Eukaryota; kingdom Viridiplantae; phylum Streptophyta; class Magnoliopsida; order Asparagales; family Amaryllidaceae; genus Agapanthus; species Agapanthus africanus. The sequence continues at coordinate 445,275,994 of JASDDO010000014.1, forward strand.
AAGAGGTTCCACAAGGCATCAACCATGCCAAAATCAAATTTTTCATGTGCCTAAGAATCCTATGCTAGATCGTTAACTAGAGATTAGGCGAAAATCAAGCAAGTAAACAACTTTATTGCTAAGTGAAAGGGATTACAACCTTTGTAGATCCGGTCCACCACTTCTTTAGCTCCGAGATGACGTCCCTCCGCTGCGATCATCCGGTCCTGGACTCTTGCGATGGTTTCATTGGAGAAATGATCGGGCTAGGTCATTGACTTCAAGGCCGAAGATGATCTACGTCGGGGAGACTCAAACTCAAGCTTTTCCTTCACTTGGTCGAAAAATTTGTGAAGAGAACACATTATACTACATGTCAAGTGGTAGAGGATGAAGAAATAGGAAGTGGGTTCACTTTAGAATTGGATTTCTCACTCTTTTTCTCACGGCACCATTGGAGCTCTCAAGCTTGTGTAAGCTTGATGAAGATGAAGAAGAAGAAAGAATGATATCAATTAAAAGAATATTATGAATACATATCCTTTTAATTATGGCACCATGGTTGAGTTAAGCCCTCATACTTAACTCATGTAGAGAATTAACCATAGCATAAGGTTAAGGGTTGGGTTAGCTAATATATTAAGCAAATGACAAAAGAGTTGTCTTTGTCAATGTTCATCAAGCTTCATGAAGCTTGATAACTTTGACCAATGTCACACTCTTTTGTTATATGCTAAGGAAAATAGTAAACCCTAATCTAACCTTGATATGGTTCAAGTCTCATACACACAACTTGTTTGTATCATCAAGCATGATACAAACATGTACACTTGCATATATCATATATAAACAATGTGCACATTCAAGTGAGAAAATTAATATTAAGTGAACCAATACTAGTTAATGTAAAATAATATATCAAATATATAATTATACATTAAATCATTAAATCAACACTTGATTTAACAATCCGTTCATATCGCATATAACCGACTAATATCATGTGTATCAATGTATCGAATCAACACTTGATTCGGTAACCCGGCTATATCACATATAACCGACCGATGATACAAATCGCGAGAATTGGATACAGTATCTCATACTGGTATTATTCTCGGTCCTGCACATATCTCATATGCGCTCCTATTTCATTTCGCTTGAGCCAGGAAACCCCTGTGTAGGACTCTAAAGACTCGTCTATACGCCGGCAGTAGGTGATGATCATATCAAACACCCACAAGCCGCAAGCGGTCTGCTAAACGTAACGGCCACCCGGGTATTGAGCGATAAGAAGATCAACGAGCAAGCCCGCTCACACTCCTGTGAATCCAACGAGTAACACTACCGTACAGTCCGGTCTGTTCGTCAGATATGTCGCATATCTTATCTAGGGTGGTAAACGTCAGACCCCAATAACTCGATAAGTCATGTCGATATGAGACTCATAACGGGTCGAGAAACTACTGGTAACACTTACCAGTAAATCCCTAAAGCAGCCTTGGCCAAGGACTTCCTGTTATAGCCAATCGAGCACTGCGCAACATCAACTCCCTATACCGAGAGAGACGAAACCCGTCCTATCGCTCATTGCCTCCATGTGATTCGGGACTGTACCCAAAAGCCACCTTTTTGCACGCCCTCTTGAACGTGGTATGATGGAAATCAAAGCACAGTGGGAATCACACAAGACTCTATGATGATCTCGGGTCTACAGACTAACCTGTACCAGTGTCACCAGAGAACTGCCATCTGACGTAAAGTATAATACCATCTGGGAGTTCTCAGCGAGTCCGTCCAGTGTACCCAGTCTCTACTGAGCACCCGTATATCATCTCTGATGTCAAACACCAATGGATATGGGATCATCCATCGCCCATCTTTATGGGTCGAGAAGCTACACGCTAGTCTACTCTGGTATATCGATGCCCCGTCTCGATACACCCTCGACTAGGGACTTTGAAGGATGTACTTATGGACTACCATGTCCCCACTAGTATGATCCGCATCATAGTCCAGGTAGTCAAGTACACATCCTAAGGGCTTTACCAACATGTAACAGAGAGACAATCAGTGTGCATGTTAAGGTAAAGAGTAACCAGATAGCATACTATCATATCGAGCAAGAAAGTCATCCCTATATATGTCCAAGCATCCACTACAATATACATCCTATGTATAGTAATGGCCTCTAGGGCATACATATAACTAACAGTATTGTACGGTGAGATTGATCCCGACAAATTCTTCCTTTATGGTTTGAGGAGGGATTCGATAGACAGTGGGAGCCATCCTGTTTAGACAAATAAAAAACCACTCTAAATTTTCAAGAGCATCATGCTAAAGTGTTTCTTCTCTCTCTTCTAATTGCTGCGATCAAACATTATTACTGGACTTAAGTTACTACTAGATAAAAACATACTGACAGGGCCAAACTACAAAGATTGGCTCAGGAATGTCAAAATGACAATCACTTATGACAAGTTGGGGTATCTCCATACCACCAAAGCTCCCCCTGTCCCAGGTCCCAAAACCAGCGTCGTGGATAGGGAAATCCGTAAGACCTGGGAAATCGACTGCGCGAAGGCCATGTGCCTCGTGATTGCCTCTATGGAAAATGAACCTTAGAGGCGAGAATATAGACCTTGAATCCATATTTCTCCATACAAAAGAACTGTATGGAGAGCAATCCCGTATCGCCGGATACGAAGTCTCGAAAAAGCTGTTTTCGGCGAGATTGGCCGTCGAATCATCGGTAGCGGAACGCGTGCTTAAGATGATTGGCTTCATTGAGGAGCTCGCGGACCTTGGGACTACGTTAGAGAACGAGATCTATACGGACTTGATTCTCCAGTCCCTTCCTTCCACTTACGCCCAGTTTATCCTGAACTTCAACTTGCAAGAAAAAAAGTTGAACTTTCAGAACTCCTCAACATGCTGAGGAGTGCAGAGGGCACCCTACAGAAAGGTAGGGAAACATCCACTTTGTTTGTAGGAGGATCTTCCTCTTCTAGGTCTACGGCGAAAGCCAAGGGAATGAAGAAGAAAGACCCCACCAAACCAAGGGGCGGTGTTAGTAAAGTGGATACGAAGGGAAAGAAAAAGGCAACAAAGGTAGTGGGAAAGCTTGTGGGAAAGGAAGAATGCTTTTACTGTCATAAGAGTGGATACTGGAAAAAGGATTGCAGGGCTTGAAAGGCTAGAAACCAGGATCTGAAGCAAGTTGTGGCTTCAGCTTCAGGTGTGTATGTTATTGAAAATTGTCTATCAATAAACTCTACATCCTGGGTATTGGATACCGGATCAGGATCTCATATTTGTAATTCTTTATAGGCACTGAGAAGTCGTAGGGTTTTGAAGGCAGGTGATATGACCCTCAGAGTTGCAAACGGAGCTAGCATGGATCCTGAGTCCGTGGGGGACTATCACCTGGGGTTGTCAGATGGACACGTTTTGGTTTTGCGTGATTGTTATTTTGTACCCAATGCAACCTGTAATATCATATCTGTATCTTTATTATTTAAAGAAGGTTATGAATTTGCATTTGTAAGTAATGTTGTGAACATTCACCTTAATCAAGTTTTGATTGGGTCAGGTACATTAAGCAATGGTATATACGTATTAAACCAACCAAAGATTTTCAATTTCCAGAATACACACAAAAGAAAGTCTCCGGAAAGAAATCAGGCTTTCTTATGGCATTGTAGACTGGGTCACATCAATGAGAGAATGTTGACGAAGTTACATACAGAAGGATATTTGGATCCGTTCGAATATCAATCATATGCAACTTGTCAATCCTGTCTCAAAGGAAAGATGACAAAGACTCCGTTCACTGGACACGGAGTAAGAGCGAGCGAGCTCTTGGGATTCGTACACACCGACGTATGCGGTCCATGTAAGTCCGCGGCGGCGCCCCGGTCGTCGATCCGACGCCGGAAACGCGGAAACAAAAACTTTGCAAACTAGCAAACCGGCACCACCGCGCACTTTTCACCCGGATCGGGCCATTAACCTAGCTACTAGCAAACTAAAAGAGGAGTAGAGAAGTATACCAAGCGATCCGTGTCTTTCGGTCTTCGTCTCCACTCCGATCTCCCGCGGAATCTCCGTCCGTCGCGTCCTCGTCGGAAAGGGCACCACGAAGCCGGATTCGTATACGGGCCCCCACCTCTGGACCGAGGCAACTCGGGCGCGAAGTTGGCTAGCCGACGCGTCCAAGATTTGCTGTAGACTAGAGTAGTAGGTTGTCTCTTTTGGGGCTTAGAAGTTGCCATGGTATGTGTGGGAAAAGAATGAACTTGAGAGAAGGAAAAATAGAGCTCTCAATTTTTCCAAGGCATGAGATGAGATAAAATCACCTCCCACTAAAATCAATCTACCCCCATAATAGTGGCCGGCCCCTACTCATGTGTGTGAGAAAAGAATCAATATTCAAGAGAAGAAAAAGAATAAGCTAAGATGAAAATGGTCACACCCATTTCTTTTCTCATCAAATCAAACAACCATCACATGAAAAGAAATGAAATGGACAAGAAAAGCATCTCATGATGAAGAGGCCACAAATATGCAAGAAACTCCTCCACAAAATGTTATTTGTAAACCGCAAATAACACCCTCCTACGGAAAGTCCGGCCGTGAAGGAACAAAGGAAAACCGGCCGGAAGGGAATGCAAACTGGAACTTCAGAAAACTGATCCCGTAATAAATTACAGGAAAACCCCGCTACTGCAAATACATACCCGCATTTGTATTCCCACTGAACACAAATGCAAAGAGACAAACTACACTATCTAATACTAGGATCCGGCTTAAGCCAAAGCCGGCTAGTAAAAACCGTCCGATCACGATCCGTGCAATACCGCACGTATCTGATCGAACCCTGCCATATCTCCATATGGCCTCTACAGCGTTTCGCACGAAACCAGAGTAACTGTGTGTGGTGGACTCTAAAGACTCGTCAATGCTATGGCTGTGGATTTAACCACTAGCACGTCAGAGGTATAAGCCATAAGTGACGGGCCACCAGCTATTGACCAAAAGGGACGTCAATGAGCGAACTCATCCTGACACCCTACTGAGCCTGTCAGTGACAATTTCCGTACAGTCCGGTCCGTTCGTCTATGAGCATCGCATGGCGGGCCTAGGGGGTTGGTAAAATTCAGACCCCCAAAACCGGTACAAGTCGTGTCGGAGTGTAGCCCAGAACACCCTGAGATACTACTGGAATACCTACCAGCAAATCTCCTGCCTTGGCCAAGGACTTTTCATGTTCTGGCTCTCCTAGACACAGCGCGACCTCACCCCCAATACCGGGAGAGACGAACCCCTGCAGATCCGCTCACTGCCTCCATGTAGCTCGGGACTGTACCAAATTAAAACCTGTTTGCACGACTCCTTTGAGCCGTGGTAGGGTAGTAATCAAAGCACAGTGGGAACTCACACGTGACAAATGACGATCTCAGGTCGATGAACTAACCTGTACACATGTCACCAGGGAACTGCTATCTGACGTCAGGTCAACTAGCAGGTTCCCGGCGAGTCCTTTCCGGTGTACTCATAACCCAATGAGCACCTGAATACATCTTAGGTGAACCAACTGACACCAGTGGCTTGTGAGACCGGCCACCGCCCCTCGTCGGGGTCTCGACTGTATACACTAGTCTACTCTGGAGAATCGATGCCCTGTCTCGAAACTCCCACCACAAGGGACCTTTTAAAGATGTGCTTATAGACACCAGCTCTCAAGTATATGATCGCCCTCATACTGCTGGTAGTCAAGCAAGAATCCTAGGGGCTCTATCAACGTGTAATAGTGACTCGTAAGGTCACCTAAAGCAGTACACGATGATAAAGATAAACCAGATAGCATACTATCATCTTGAGTAAGACTGTCCTACTGGGACAGGTCCTCCCCTCAATCATTGCAATCACGTGCCTGTGATCCAATAATTGACTCTGAGGGCACTATCTCCAACAATCTCCCACTTGCACTCAAGGCTAATTGTTGCGATGTCGCATACACACAGCCCGTGTCATACCGAACACCCAACTCCTCTACTAGTCAGTCTCACAAAGCTCGTTTGCGAAACTATTGCGTTCGAGGAATAGCCTTAGTGAGTGGACCCGCTCTGGTGTTTCTTTCTATGTCTCTCTAAATCTCAAGTTCGCGGAGAAAGCCATCTCCCGAAATGAGCAATACCTGTCTTAGAATGTGTCTGGATGTCTGATGGGACCTAGCTCATAAGTGAACTCCAAATCCAAACTTCTTAGACTGTATTGTCAACTGAACTTAATCAGTATCCTGCGCCATGCCTTCCTTAGTATCCACCTGGACCACCTGTCCAAAATACTGCCCCTCGTCAGAAGGAAAACTATAACTCTGACAGCCACTCTGCCATCCAGGTCACCTAGGAAGCCAGGAATGATAACTGTCTCCCGAAGGAGAATGCTGTTATCATATCCCTAGAACATTAACTTATGTTCTAAAACTGCTTCCGACTGTTTCTCCATGATTGGATCAATATCAACTTATTGCACCTACCGCAAGAACAACATCTGGTGTGGTACTTGACATCTCATGATTGACTCAATTGCCTAAGAAACTGATCTGTCAATCATGCACATCCCTCTCCCCTTTAGTCTGTAAGACACCTTTAGAGAGGGTGACTCCATTACCAGCAGGTACACCACCATGCCAGGAGTCGTCCATTCTAAATACTCTTAGAATGCTGTCTAAGTACCCTGATTAGGAAACCACCCAAATCTAGATCTAAAACCATAGATCTAGTAACCAGAATGTCTGATATAATATCCAAGTCCTATGTGGAGAAACCACTGTGTGACGACCAAAGTATAACCGATCGTAGTATAGGAATATCACTTCCTACTCTTTGTATGTCATCCAAATACCAGGACATCACACCCTGCTACCTTCTTAACAGATCCATCCCTTATTCTGATGAAATCAAATCTATGACTGTCACATCAGAGATAGATGATCTATCTCCGCTATATCTGCTTTAGTCTACAAATAGACATAAGCCTGATGTCCACCAATGCTTCCGCTGCTCCCACTGACTACGACAACCCTCTGGCAGAGTTATATAGACGTACACTTCTAAAGCTAGTTTAGAACGACGCTATACTCATCCTCCTGCCGGGTCTCACAGTCTGGAACAACAGCAGTGGCAAGTCTGGGTAAACAAGAACCTCCCTGCCACCGTCTTTGAGCATACCGAAGTACCTCTCGAGTGCCTGAGGTTACCCACCATATCTGCAGAGTGGCCTAGTGGAATGTCAAACCAGATTGAATCTTTAGGTTCTTATCAAATCTTCAGTAATCGTTTGCGGTTCTGGAATCACTTCCAGTTCTACCATACTCCTACTACTGTTTTCTGAAAAAATAAATTTTTATCAAAACTGTGGCGAGTCAAGAACAATATCATTATTGATCTTCCAGATGGTAGAATACCAACCCTCGTCATAGCCCGGGTCAACCCACAAACTGCCATTACAGAAACGTGCCTTGAGTTATCCAGAGTCTGGTTTTAAGCATAAGCTGGACAACTCCCCGTACCTTAACAATGTCAAGATACGAACTGTTCTATATCCAATATAGAAACAGAGGCACTGATTTAATTGAACCAGATTCAAATCATGCAGCTGTCTCCAATGCATGTCAACTAAATGGAAGGAGGCTGATCAGCGTTACTCAACTTAGGAGTACTTCCAATTATGAGTAACCTGAAAGAGAAGCAAGTTCTCTTAACCATTACTATCATCTGAATACCATATACAAGTATCTACATCTTCGATCACTTTGAAGAATCCCGATACTTGCAATACCTGGTTCTCTACTTTACTCTTATACCTATAACTTATCAAAATTTCGACCTTGTGTTTCTACGAAACACCTGTCTAAGAACTAGTGAAGTTATAAGTAAACCGAATATAGTACGAGGACCAACCCCTCTGTCCTAATGGACACTGGACAACATACAATACTTTGTATAAGTCCCTTGAGTCAAATGACTCATTCACTGTGTGTCGTAGGTTGAAAACTGTACTTATGGTTAAGAAGAATTACACCGCTGTTCAATGCTCCTTACCTAACCATCCACTGGTATAGGTAAATGTCATAGACATAATTTCAATAAGGTATGTCTCACTCTATAAAAATAGACGTACAGATATATCAATTTGAAATTAGTGCACAACAACGGATATTCAAAACCAAGTATTTGCCGACCGTTAAACAACCCAGGTGACTTCCTCAAATATCACCAATTACAACGAATCCCGATATAATGAGGATGATCACCTAATTCCCAATAACTTACTCCCACTCATCATCTGTAAAACCATACAGATGTGAGAATCATACCTGGTAAATACTTACCCTGGAGCAAGTGTCTAATTGGGAAATCAGTTTTCTTTTAACAGTACACAGTGAAACTGAAACATTAAAATATTTCGATGGGGTGTCCTGGTATTCCTAGTAATGCTTCTTCCATTATCCAGATTCACAACTGTAACCGTATAATTCTTTGCCATCTCACCAAATCCCTTTATATGTCTTTAGTCATTACCTTCTGTACGCCACTTTAGGCCAAATGGTTTTCTTCCTTCCCTACCGTTCGGCACCAGCCTATGGTTTGGAAGAAGACTATCCAATAAGCATAATGGGTGTATTGTCCTAGTCCTAGGAGCACTCGCAATGCGAGAGAAGGTGAGGATAAAAGACAACCGAATGAATTTTATTCCTATTTCTCCTGAACCAGGATCCATCCCCGAACTAGAACAAGTTCCTTTCGAGTTCGTATATAACCATACGATATATTATCCAATAAACTTGGGATCTTCGTAGTGATACGGAGTGTCTTGGAGAAATACAAAGGTGATTTAGGATTGGCGAAGAAATACTTGGTTTGGTCGTGAATAGCAGTCGCAATTTACTTTGCCCTCTTACTAATCCCTTTCTTTGTCCTTACATAATACCTTCTGTACACCACCGTTAGGCTAATTGGTTTTCTTCATTCCCTACCGGTCGGCACCAGCCTAAGGTTTGGAAGAAGACTATCCAATTTGCGTAATAGGTGTACTATCTCCTAAGCCAAGGAGTACTCGCAATCTGAGAGAGAAGGTAAAAGGAAAAGACAACTGAATAGTCCTATTCGTTTTCTCCAGAACCGGAAACCATCCTCGAATTCCTTCGAGTTCGTATATAACCATACGATGGTTTTGTCCAATTGAAGTGGACGTTCGTAGTAATACGGGGTGTCCCGGAGAAAAGGGTAAAAGTAGGAGTGGCAATGAGGTCTGCAACTCTGACAATCCAAAAGCCAGTGTTAAGAATGTTCGGTCAACTTGGTCACTGAGTCATATTCTAGGGTCGGGTCAATGGTCGCTGCCAAAGAGAGAGAGAAAAGAAAAAACTCAGCGTGCACTCTAACCTAGATCAGAATGGTTATAACTTTATCTAATCTGGAAACCTTCCACTGTAACGTCAAATTCTTCCCCAAACCTGAAAGAAGAATTAGCCGGGATCACCCGAGGAGTAAACCAACTCATCAGTGGGAATTGGGATCCAACTATCATCGCATGATAACGTGACGGAATCCGCTCACATCATCACACTCCAGAAGGTATGCGCATATCTGGCAAGTTTCAGTTCTTTTGAAACTCCCGATGTGGATTTTTTTGCCCCATGCTCTTATGACCTTGACTTTGGCCAACATATCATAAGTCACATGTCAAGTTCTACCCATCATTCTCCAGGTTAATTTGAACCCACCCGTACCTACCCTTGACTTTGGCCAAAATGGCAGTACGACTGTCCCAAACCAACGCATCTATCTTTGCTGCATATGAATACCCAATAGCTACCAATCACTGTGCCTTGACTTTGGCCAACATACACAGCTTGAATACTATTGACTATCCATATGAAATGACGGAGGGCTACGAATGGTTTCTGGCGAAAACCTTTAACGTAAAGAACTTGATATCGTTGAAGGAACTAATAGCTTTTTAGAAAAATATAGTGACGAAAACCTTTGCTAAAGAGGTCACTCCCGGTGAAGGGATCTCGGCTACTTCCCCGTAGAATGAGGTGCAGGATATTCCAACTGAATACCACGATGCAAAGCAAAAGTGATCGGCTATAATGAAGTTATTGCCCTGACGCAAACTTTTGTCCAAGGGGTCACTCCCGGTGAAGGGATCTCGGCCCTTGCCTCGTCGACTGAGGAGCAAGATATTCCAACTGAATACCACTGTGCAAAACAAAAGAGAACGCCCTTACAATAACAGCTTTTTGAAAAAGTGTTCCAACAACATCAGAATAGGTTTGTTTATCTTGCATTGATCCGAATCAATGCAGTCCCATCAATTGATAACACCACAAAAAGAACGAAAATAATGATGTACGTATATGCCATCCGCATTCGCCACTGGGTCCCGTCATCACCCATTAGGTTACTTAACTAACGACAGAGTAGGGACTGGACTAGCGCGGATGCAAAACATATACAACATCTACTAGTATATATATAATATATAATTTTCGCTCAAGGCGTGATAAAATGCAACATCACAGAAATGTACAGCATCACAGAATAATACAAATATCTGGGATCCCCGGGTTTCACAGAGCCGCTGCTGAAACCAGACGTTCCCCTCGTCGTGTGGATAGCCTGTGCAATGAAAATCCTAGACCCCTACGGGCGCGGCAAGTTACCCGCCAAAACCTGAAGCGAGGCAGCCCCTTTCATCAACGTGAATGGACCACCCAGCACTTCACGGAATCCGGTAACTTGGGCACCCCACCTGGGTCAACCTATACCCCCTACGAGTGCGGCGAATAGCCCGCCAATTCTAGAGTACAGCCCCCTCCGTCTCAATGCCATGAGATGCGGGCTCGTTGCCCTCTAGAACCCGGCTATCCGTGCACCCCTCCGCGGGGTAATCCTAGTACAGAAAGTAAAATATACATACAAGGGGTACATCGACCTCGACCCGGTCGTGCCCCAAAAGAATAATACAATCAGGCAGTGACGGCAGTCTACATGTCGGACGCTCGCCCCGCAATTACAAATGTATATATAAAACAAAACTGTACTGTCACTGCAACCAGGCTATCCCGACGACCGATTCGCAACATCACAGCACAACACAGAACATCAACGTGAATGTCACGTTCGCAAATCCGTCTAACCGGGCTATACCAGTTAGACAGGATTTACCGATCAAGTGACATTCACGGTCGCAGATATAATGTAAATACTGTGAACTAACATGTTTAAACTTTTCGATCGATAAAAAATTATCAAAGTGGGCCCCAAGCAGTACTGTAGCACTTACAGAAAATCTGGGCCCAAAAAGAATATCCCAAAACCCTATTTCCAACCCAAAAGCCCATTGTTAAAATTTGGTGCGATGAATAGTAAAAAGCGCGGCGGAACCGTGGCCCAAGCATGGGTTTGGCCGCGGTTCCGCGGCGGTATGGAGGGATCTCGCGACCAAATTTTCACAGATTTCTTAGATTTTCATGCACAGTATTCTAAAAGAACCTGAAAAATTTTTGGAGCTGAAAAAATTTCGACAGACAACACATGTGCATACAAAATACGGTTTTTAGGGAATTTTGTTCGATCGAGTTCTAAACATACTAGAGCAAGCTAGGCATGGTTAATGGCCTGGCTCTAATACCAATTTAAGTCCGCGGCGGCGCCCCGGCCGTCGATCCGACGCCGGAAAAGCGGAAACAAAAACTTTGCAAACTAGCAAACCGGCACCACCGTGCACTTTTCACCCGGATCGGGCCATTAACCTAGCTACTAGCAAACTAAAAGAGGAGTAGAGAAGTATACCAAGCGATTCGTGTCCTTCGGTCTTCGTCTCCACTCCGATCTCCCGCGGAATCTCCGTCCGTCACGTCCTCGTCGGAAAGGGCACCACGAAGCCGGATTCGTATACGGGCTCCCACCTCTGGACCGAGGCAACTCGGGCGCGAAGTTGGCTAGCCGACGCGTCCAAGATTTGCTGTAGACTAGAGTAGTAGGTTGTCTCTTTTGGGGCTTAGAAGATGCCATGGTATGTGGAGGAAAAGAATGAACTTGAGAGAAGGAAAAATGGAGCTCTCAATTTTTCCGAGGCATGAGATGAGATAAAATCACCTCCCACTAAAATCAATCTCCCCCCATAATAGTGGCCGGCCCCTACTCCTCATGGGTGTGAGAAAAGAATCAATAATCAAAAGAAGAAAAAGAATAAGCTAAGATAAAAATGGTCACACCCATTTCTTTTCTCATCAAATCAAACAACCATCACATGAAAAGCAATGAAATGGACAAGAAAAGCATCTCATGATGAAGAGGACACAAATATGCAAGAAAATCCTCCACAAAATGTTATTTGCAAACCGCAAATAACACCCTCCTACGGAAAGTCCGGCCGTGAAGGAACAAAGGAAAACCGGCCGGAACGGAATGCAAACTGACAACTTCAGAAAACTGATCCTGTAAAAAATTACAGGAGAACCCCGCTACTGCAAATACATGCCCGCATTTGTATTCCCACTGAACACAAATGCAAAGAGACAAAACTACACTATCTAATACTAGGATCCGGCTTAAGCCAAAGCCGGCTAGTAAAAACCGTCCGATCACGATCCGTGCAATACCGCACGTATCTGATCGAACCCTGCCATATCTCCATACGGCCTCTACAGCGTTTCGCCCGAAACCTGAGTAACAGTGTGTGGTGGACTCTAAAGGCTCGTCAATTCTATGGCTGTGGATTTAACCACTGGCACGTCAGAGGTATAAGCCATACGTGACGGGCCACCAGCTATTGACCAAAAGGGATGTCGATGAGCGAACTCATCCTGACACCCTACTGAGCCTGTCAGTGACAATATCCGTACAGTCCAGTCCGTTCGTCTATGAGCATCGCATAGCGGGCTTAGGGGGTTGGTAAAATTCAGACCCCCAAAAGCGGTACAAGTCGTGTCGGAGTGTAGCCCAGAACACCCTGAGATACTACTGGAATACCTACCAGCAAATCTCCTGCCTTGGCCAAGGACTTTTCATGTTCTGGCTCTCCTAGACACAGCGCGACCTCACCCCCAATACCGGTGTTAGGTCCACGTTACCTCTCCCGGTACTTTCGGGGTTGCGGAAACGGTAAAACAAAATTTTTTGTAAACATGGTAACATGGACCGAAAAGCCGGATCTTTGCTAAACAATACACTAGCATCCTAAGTAGAGATTTATCTACTCGGTTAGGGGTTATTCCTCAACTTGAACTCCTTCTCTTCTTGTTGTTCATCTCCTTGCTTGCTCCGAGGCTTGATCCGGACTTTGGTCACCTCCGCGGCCTCCTTGAGTCGAAGACGATCCACCCGAGAGATGTACACCGAGCTCCATCTCGAGCCGAGGTAACTAGGGCAAAGAGATTGCTAATCTAGAAGCCCTAGGTTGTGTAGAAGTGATAAAGGGATGGTTTTGTCTTTGTGGGATCTTTATCTCTCAACACATGACATCAAAAGATGAATCAAGAGGAGGAAGAAGAAGGAGGATCTAGCAACCATGGTTCATTTCTTTTTCTTCTCACTTCAAAAGGCAAGAGAGAGAATGAGAAAAGAATTATGAGCTAAAGAAATTAACCATGGTTCCAATAATGCACTAAAACCATCATTACAAATCCTATCAAGATAAAGTTGATGGCTACATTGAAATGACCATTATCATAATCCAAAAGAAAAAGAAAAAGAAAAGAAGAGTGTAGATCCCTCTTGAAAGTCACTGGTCAACACGGTCAACCGGTCAACAAAGTCAAGAGAGGTCAACGGGGTCAAATGGTCAATGCAATTAGCCATCATAAAATTATCAATAAAATGATTAGTAAATGATGTCCGCGGCTCATAATGGTTTTGACCAAACGAATTGTCAAAACCCTAATGAGTCCGCCTCAAAATGGTTTTGACCGAATCAACTGTCAAAACCCTAATGAGCCTGCCACATAACGGTTTTGGACGAACCAACTGCCAAAACCCTGAGGAGGCACCTCCTCCTTCATCGCTCCGGAAAACTGTGCATACACACCTGCATCCGCATTCCGTAGAATGCGGATGCACAGAAGACAAAACAAATCCATCCATGCAATACTAGGATCCGGCTTAAACCAAAGCCCACTAGTACTGCCTGCCCGAACACCACACGCACACAAGTGTACGTAAGTGATCGCAGCCCTGCCGTAAAACCATACGGCCTCTACACGTTTCGCTCAGTGCAGGGAAACTCTCTATGTGGGACTCTAAAGACTTGACACTACGCTGGCAGTGGGTTTAACCACAGACCACAAGCGGCACTAGCTGTACGTAACGGTCCCCGGGTAGATGTCGATAAGAAGGCCGATGAGGTAAACCCATCCGAACTCCTACTGAACCTGTATGTGACAATCTCCGTACAGTTCGGTCTGTTCGTCTGATACATCTCATGGCGGGCCTAAGGGGGCGGTAAACGTCAGTCCCCTAATAGCGGTACAAGTCGTGTCGGAGTGAAGCCCAGAACACCCTGAGATAACACTGGAAACCTACCAGTATATCTCGCTTGCCCTGGCCAGGGACTACTCGTGTAATGGCTCTCCTAAACACAGCGCGATGTCAACCCCCAATACCGGGAGAGACGAATCCTGTCTAACCGTCATTGCCTCCAAGTGCTTCGGGACTGCACCCAACTACTACCTGTTTGCACGACTCAGTAGAGCCGTGGTACGGTAGTAATCAAAGAACAGTAGGAACACACTCGAGGTGAAGTGACAGTGTCAAGTCAGCGGACTAAGCTGTACTCATGTCACCTGGGAACTGATAACTGACGATAGGTATAATACCAACCATCAGTTCCCGACGAGTCCTGTCCAGTGTACTCGTAACCTAACGAGCACCCGCAAACTATCTCAAGTACGACGTACTGACGGCTGTGGGACAGACCGTCTCCCGTGCTGGAATGAGAAGCGCATACGCTAGTCTACTCCGGAGTATCGATGCCCAATCTCGATAATCCCACGACTAGGGACGTGTATAAGGATGTGCATGTGGATTACCCAGCCCCCACGAGTGTGATCGCCATCACAACGCCGGTAATCAAGCAAAGATCCTAAGGGCTCTACTAATGCGTATAGGTGATATAATAAAGAAACACACACATGTACACATTAAAGCAGAGACAAACCAAGTAGCATACTACTATATCGAGCAAGATTGTCTGTACAACTGTGAATATCCCAAGCTTCCATCAAGTAATATACATACTAGTATGATACAGTAATGGCCTCTAGGGCATAAACACTAACAACCGGGAGAGACGAACCCCTGCAGATACGCTCACTGCCTCCATGTGGCTCGGGACTGTACCCAACTAATACCTGTTTGCACGACTCTTTTGAGCCGTGGTAGGGTATGTAAGTCGATGTAGTACACCCCAGTACTTGTGGGGAGGCGGATTTTACAAAAACGATCAAGTTTAAGGAACGAACATCGACTAACCGCTTAAATCGAAGCTAAACTCTAAATAACCGTATCCTATGAGTTTCTTTTCACAAGTGATTAGGGATTATACCTAATGAAACCGGTCCTTCTTCTTTACGTCCTCCTTTGTTCTCCTCGACCTTCTCTAGGTAGTAGACGATCCACGGGAGAGCGAAACTCCAAGCTAAACCTCTAACTTGAGGTAACTAATCAACTTTGATTGCTAATCAAAGATGAAAGGATGATAAAGAGTGAAGGTTATGGATTGTTTAGTCTAACTAATCCTTTGATCTCAACACATGAGGATTAAGGATTAGGGTTTGAAGATGAGAGCTTGAGGAGAGAGAATGTGAGATAAGATAATGAGAGAAGAGAGAGAGTGTATCATAATATTATGAAGCATTCTTATTTTAGAATAATCAATAAAGGAAATGAATAAGCATGCTTCATAAAATATCTTGTGATGATTCATAAGCATGAGTCATTAAGCAATAAATGTGCATTAATGAAGTGAATGAATCACCACCATGACTCACTCTCTTATCCAAAAGAAACCTCCTTAGTCACATCTTCTAGAAGCTTCTCGAGTAATTACGAGAACGCCCCTCCGATCCGTAAAAATACGGAAAAACTTTAGACTGTATAAATCCAATAACCGGATACCAGTAACTGGCTTAAACCAAAGCTGACTGGTAAAAACTGTCCGAAAGTCGTACGCGCGTAAACGCACGTATGCGTCCGAACCCTTTGTCGCAAAACCATGCAACCTCTATATCGTTTCGCCTGGAGTAGGAAACTCTCTGTGTGGGACTCTAGAGACTCGACTACTACGCTGGCAGTGGGTTTAACCACAGACCGCAAGCGGCACTAGCTGTACGTAACGGTCCCCAGGTAGTTGTCGATAAGAAGGCCGATGAGTAAACCCATCCGAACTCCTACTGAGTCTGATGTGACAATCTCCATACAGTCCGGTCCGTTCGTCCAAGACTATCGCATATCGGGCCTAGGGGGGCGGCAAGCGTCAGTCCCCTAATAGCGGTATAAGTTGTGTCGGAGTGAAGCCCATTACACCATGAGAAACTGCTGGAACCTACCAGCAAATCTCGCTTGCCCTGGCCAGGGACTTTGCGTAATGGCTCTCTGACACAGCACGATATCTACTCCCAATACCGGGAGGGACGAATCCTGTCTAACTGCCACTGCCTCCAAGTGCTCGGGACTGCACCCAACTGCTACCTGTTTGCACGACTCTTATGAGCCGTGGTAGGGTAGCAATCTAAGAACAGTGGGACACACTCGAGGCGAAGTAGCAGTGTCAAGTCTGCGGACTACGCTGTACTCATGTCACCTGGGAACTGTTTACTGACGACTGGTATCAAACCAACCAACAGTTCCCTGTGAGTCCTGTCCGGTGTACCCGTAACCTAACGAGCACCTGTATACTATCTCCAGTACGACGTACTGACGGCTGTGGGACAGACCATCTCCCCAACTGGGATGAGAAGCGTACACACTAGTCTACTCCGGAGTATCGATGCTCTGTCTCGATAATCCAACGACCAGGGACCTGAATAAGGATGTGCTTGTAGACTACCCAGCCCCCACTAGTGTGACTGCCATCACAACGCTGGTAGACAAGCAAGATCCTAAGAGCTCTATCAATACGTATACTCACATATTAAGATAGAAAAACCAAGTAGCATACTACCATGTTTAGCAAGACTGTTATATACATGTGAATATCCCAAGCTTCCATTAAGTAATATACAAGCTAGTATGATACAGTAATGGCCTTCTAGGGCATAAACACTAACAATCTCCCACTTGCACTAGGGCCATGTACTGGCATATCGTAGACCAATGATCTCGAGTAGCCTCTCGAACTGAATCTGAGGAAGGGCCTTCGTGAATGGATCAGCAATGTTCTCTTCTGAAGCAACTCTCCGAACCTCGATCTCCTGACGATCAATGATCTCCCTGATCAGGTGATACCGCCTCAAGATGTGTCTGGACTTCTGATGGGACCTTGGTTCCTTCGCTAAAGCTATAGCTCCGTTGTTGTCGCAATACAGAGGTATTGGATCAACTATGGTAGGAACCACCTGAAGTTCTGTTAGGAACTTCTTCATCCAGACTGCTTCTTTTGCGGCATCGCAAGCAGCTATATACTCCGCTTCCATCGTCGAGTCAGCAACGGTGTCCTGCTTGGAGCTCTTCCAGCACACCGCCCCTCCATTGAGGGTAAAGACATATCCCGACATGGACTTGGAATCGTCCTTATCACTCTGGAAGCCGGAATCAGCAAAGGCCTCCAACCTGAGGTCTTTTCCGCCGTAAACCAAGAACATCTCCTTAGTCCTCCTCAGGTACTTGAGAATGTTCTTTACTGCTATCCAGTGTTTCTCCCCTGGGTCTGACTGATACCGGCTTACCACGCTCAGTGCGTAAGCTACATCTGGTCTGGTACACAACATCGCATACATTATAGAGCCTACCGCAGAAGCGTAGGGTATAATAGACATGCGTTCCCTTTCCAAATCAGTTTTGGGAGACATTTCTTTGGAGAGGGTGATTCCGTGACAAGCCGGTAGATTACCGCGCTTTGAATCTTCCATACTGAATCTTTTCAGTACAGTGTCGATATACCTGGACTGCGAAAGTCCCAACATCCTCTTGGATCTATCACGATAGATCCGGATCCCCAGAATGTAAGAGGCATCACCCAGGTCTTTCATGGAGAACCTGTGTGACAAGAATCCTTTGACAGATTGTAGCATAGGAATGTCATTTCCTATCAATAGAATGTCATCCACGTACAAGACGAGGAATACGACACTTCTGGCCACGACTTTACTATATATGCACGGTTCATCTGGATTTTTGATAAAGTCATATTCTTTGACTGTCTCATCAAAACAGATGTTCCAACTCCGCGATGCCTGCTTTAGTCCATAAATAGACTTAAGCAGCTTGCATACTTTCCCGCTGCTCCCACTCTGATTGAAACCCTCTGGCTGATCCATATAGACGCTCTCTTCTAAATTTCCATTCAGAAAAGC
Source organism: Agapanthus africanus (assembly GCA_030015575.1). Taxonomy (NCBI): domain Eukaryota; kingdom Viridiplantae; phylum Streptophyta; class Magnoliopsida; order Asparagales; family Amaryllidaceae; genus Agapanthus; species Agapanthus africanus. The sequence goes on from JASDDO010000014.1 coordinate 445,294,565, forward strand.
CGTCTTTACGTCCATCTGCCAGATTTCATAATCATGGAAGGCAGCAATAGCAAGAAGGACCCGAATGGATTTGAGCATAGCCACTGGAGAAAAAGTTTCGTCATAGTCCAAACCAGGTCTTTGACGAAAACCCTTTGCAACAAGTCTAGCCTTATAGGTTTCCACCTGTCCATCTACACCAATCTTTTTCTTGAAGATCCATTTGCATCCTATGGGTTTTACCCCATCTGGAGCAAAGTCCAAAGTCCATACTTTGTTGGTGTACATGGACTCCATTTCGGTCCGCATTGCATCTAGCCATCGTACCGAGTCGCCGCTCTGGATGGCCTGCTGGAAGTCAGTAGGTTCATCATCATCTATGATGCAATCCTCTCTATCCCCGTCTATGAGAAAACCGTAGTATCTCTCAGGCGGACGAGACGGCCTACTACTCCTGCGGAGGGGTGCGGGAATGTTCTGTTCTTCTTGAACCTCTGGTTCTACCAAACTTTCAGTAGCAGTTTGTGGTTCTGGAATTTCTTCCAGTTCTATTTCGCTCCCACTTGATTCCTTTTCTAAAAACTGATTTTCCAGAAAATGGGCATTACGAGAAACAAAAACCTTTTGTTCCTCTGCGTAATAGAAATAATATCCCTTGGAGTTCTTTGGATATCCCACAAACATACATTTTACTGATCGTGCCTCGAGCTTGTCCACATGCTGCTTTTTAACAAAAGCTGGACATCCCCAAATCTTCATATGCTGAAGATGGGGTTTCTTCCCAGTCCACATCTGATATGGAGTGGTAGGCACAGTCTTGGTAGGAGCTCTGTTCAGAAGATATGCCGTTGATTCTAGCGCATAACCCCAGAAAGATCGCGGTAACTCAGCATTACTCATCATGGATCGTACCATATCCAATAGGGTTCGATTCCGTCTCTCCGATACACCATTATGCTGTGGAGTGTACGGAGGAGTAAGCTGAGAGAGAATTCCTTTCTCTTTTAGGTAACCTAGGAACTCGGCACTCAAGTATTCTCCACCTCGATCAGATCTAAGTGTCTTTATACTTTTGCCGGTTTGGTTTTCTACTTCATTCTTATACTCTTGGAATTTCTCAAAAGCCTCGGATTTATGTTTCATTAGATAAATGAATCCGTATCTTGAGTAATCATCCGTGAAAGTAATGAAATAGGAAAAACCACCTCTCGCATGTGTAGACATTGGACCACATACATCACTGTGTATGAGTCCTAAGAGCTCGCTCGCTCTTACTCCTTGTCCAGTGAATGGAGTCTTTGTCATCTTTCCTTTGAGACAAGATTGACAAGTGTCATAAGTTTGATATTCGAACGTGTCCAAATATCCTTCTCTATGCAACTTAGTCAACCTTCTCTCATTGATGTGACCCAGTCTACAATGCCATAAGAAAGCTTTATTTAAATCTGGAGACTTTCTTTTTAGTGTGTTCTGGACATTGAAAATTTGGAGTTGGTTTAACACATATATGCCGTTATTTAGAGTACCGGACCCAATCAAACCATGATTAAGGTGGATGTTTACAACATCTCTTACAAACGTGAAATCATAACCTTTATTTGATAACAAGGAAACTGATATGATATTACACGTTAAGCTGGGTATAAAATAACAGTTATGTAAAACCAAAATGTGTCCACTCGTCAATCCTAGGTGATAATCCCCGACGGACGCAGCTCCCACGCTAGCTCCGTTAGCAACCCTGAGGATCATATCACCTTCCTTCAGCACTCTACGGTTTCTCAGTGCCTGCAATGAATTGCAAATATGAGATCCTGATCCGGTATCCAATACCCAGGAAGTAGAGTTGATCGACAGACAATTCTCAATTACAAACACACCTGAAGTCGAAGCCACAGCTTGCTTCGGTTCCTGGTTCTTGGCGTTCCACGCCTTGCAATCCTTCTTCCAGTGCCCTTTCCTGTGACAATGGAAGCACTCATCCAGGCCAACTACCGGTGCTGTAAACTTTTTCTTTCCCTTCTTTCCTACTTTACTAACACCTCCTCTAGGTCTGGGTGCGGCCTTCTTCTTCCTTCCTTTGGCCCTAGCCTTGGACCCGGAAGAAGATGCACCGCCAACAAACATAGCGGGTGTTTCCCTTGCCTTCTGCAAGGTGCCCTCTGCACTCCTTAACATGTTCAGGAGTTCCGCAAGTTCAACTTCTTTTCCTTGAAGATTGAAGTTGAGGATAAACTGGGCGTAGGTGGGAGGAAGGGACTGGAGAACAAGGTCTGTATAGAGCTCATTATCCAAAGTCGTCCCAAGGTCTGCGAGCTCTTCTATATAGCCGATCATCTGTAGGACATGTTCACCTACCGATGACCCGACAGCCAACCTCGCTCGAAACAATTTCTTAGAGGTCTCGTATCTTGCTATACGAGATTGCTCTCCATAAAGTTCCTTAGTATGGAGAAATATGCCATCTAGGGACATATCCTCGTGCCTCCTCTGATGTTCATTGTTCATCGAGGCAAGCACGATGCACTTGGCTCTCGCGCAATCTAAATCCCAGGTTTTGCGGATTTCCTTATCCGCATTGCTGGATTTGGGACCAAGGACAGCAGGTGCTGTAGCGGTGAGGACGTACCCCAGTTTGTCATAGGTCAAAGCCATCTTGACATTCCGCAGCCAATCTTTATAGTTTGGCCCTGTCAGTATATTTTTCTCTAAAAGTAACTTAAGTCCAGTCATTTTCAGGGTCGCTGCAATTAGGAGAGAGAGAAGAAAACTCTTTAGCATGATGCTCTTGCAAGTTTAGAATGGTTTTTAGTTTATCTAAACTGGATGGCTCCCACTGTTTCTCGAATCCTTCCTAAAACCATAAAAGAAGAATTAGCCAAGACTATTCTCACCGTACAATACTTGCTTAACCGTTCAGCCAGGCCGGTGTCGATACTTCGAGGGAGGTTTTCCAACGCTTTCGCGAAGTTCCTTAATTAAATAACCTCTTTTCTCTGGGGGCGTAACCCCGCTGACACTTTTCTGGACACCTACTAGGTTTATAGCATTGATCGTTAAGTGACGAATATCCTGATAAGTAGCATATACTCACAGTAGGATCGGGATCCAAATATCATCGTATGATAATGTTGAAGGAATCCTACCAACATTCATCAAACTCCAAATGGTATGCATCTCTTTGCAAATTTCAGTTTTTTTAGAAATTCCCGATATAAGTTTTTGCCCCATGCTCTTATGACCTTGGCTTTGGTCAAAATGTCATAAGTCACATGTCAAGTTCTACCCGTCATTATCTTGTCAATTTGAACCCATCCGTATATACCCCTGACTTTGGTCAAATGGTAATACGACTGTCCCAAACCAACTCATCTATCTTATGCAACAAATGAAAACCCAGTAGCTACCAAACACTATGCCTTGACTTTGGCCAAAATGCATAGCTTGAATACTACTGAATACCCAAATGAAATGACGGAGGGCTACGACTGGTTTTGGCGAAACCGTAAACGTAGTGAACTTGATATAACCGAAGGAACCTGATAGCTTTTAAAAGGAGTGGTTAAATCTCCGCATTTTAAAAATATCTGTTTTAAAAAATAACCGAGTGGTTTCTTTTAAATTGTTCCAACGATTTAAACTTTGGTTTGTTTTACTTTGCATTATAGATAATGCGTCCCATCATTAACCTATCATTGCTGAAAACAACGAAAATATAACGTCCTCTTATGCCATCCGCATTCGCTACGGGGTCCCGTCATCACCCGTTAGGTTACTTAACTAACGACAGAGCGGGGGCTGGGCTAGCGCGGGTGTAAAACATAAGTGACGTCTAAATAGCTATAATAAATATAGATATTTTACATTCGTCTGACGCAATGATATTCATTCCAGAACACAGATAAACAATATTGGATTTGCAAGCAATCTGTATTTCTTTTGAGCCTGCAAGAAAAGACAGATTACACAGTTGTGATGAATAGCCGTTTACCCCACCCTCGACCCCTACGGGTACGGCAAACTACCCACCCGGCAGTCTGTGTACCCCACCTTGGGTCAGTCCTAGGAGCAAAAACAATAAAATGAAATAATACAACGGTGGCTACGACCGCAACCTGGAAGTGCCCCGCAAAAATAATATTACAACAAATTACATTTACAACAAATGAATTATTCAATAACCCATTGCTAACCCCGGCTATACACCACAACAGTCCAATACAGTTTATATGCACAAACAGATATAACCATTTCAGAAATGTGCAACCCCCTGCCAACCGACATACTAGCAGTTGGGGGAGGTTTACGAACACATTAAACAATCACAGATATAATCCAATACGCAAATACTGTACAATTCGATCGAATAAACAACATCAATATTGCTCCAAAATCTGCTCTGTTAAACAGTAACCTGAGCAATTATTAAATATTCCAGAAAACACTAAATATCACAGGGGACCCACACAAAAAATTTGGGATCATGACTCGGCAACTCGGCGGCGGAACCGCGGCGGATCGGTGGGATCCGCCGTGCTTCCGCGGCGCTTTAGCCGAGTCATGGGCCCAATTTTCTTGGGTGTTCTCCTGGACCCATGTCAAGCTTTCTAAACATCCCTGAAAAATTTTAGGACATCATTTTGGATTCGACAGAAACTGATTTTTATTAGGGTTTTCCGGCTTCGTTTTTCCGTTCGAAATTCGTACAAATTTGCAACTAGGTTATTTATTGTTTAGCGAGGCTCTGATACCACTGTAAGTCGATGTAGTACACCCCAGTACTTGTGGGGAGGCGGATTTTACAAAAACGATCAAGTTTAAGGAACGAACATCGACTAACCGCTTAAATCGAAGCTAAACTCTAAATAACCGTATCCTATGAGTTTCTTTTCACAAGTGATTAGGGATTATACCTAATGAAACCGGTCCTTCTTCTTTACGTCCTCCTTTGTTCTCCTCGACCTTCTCTAGGTAGTAGACGATCCACCCGAGAGCGAAACTCCAAGCTAAACCTCTAACTTGAGGTAACTAATCAACTTTGATTGCTAATCAAAGATGAAAGGATGATAAAGAGTGAAGGTTATGGATTGTTTAGTCTAACTAATCCTTTGATCTCAACACATGAGGATTAAGGATTAGGGTTTGAAGATGAGAGCTTGAGGAGAGAGAATGTGAGATAAGATAATGAGAGAAGAGAGAGAGTGTATCATAATATTATGAAGCATTCTTATTTTAGAATAATCAATAAAGGAAATGAATAAGCATGCTTCATAAAATATCTTGTGATGATTCATAAGCATGAGTCATTAAGCAATAAATGTGCATTAATGAAGTGAATGAATCACCACCATGACTCACTCTCTTATCCAAAAGAAACCTCCTTAGTCACATCTTCTAGAAGCTTCTCGAGTAATTACGAGAACGCCCCTCCGATCCGTAAAAATACGGAAAAACTTTAGACTGTATAAATCCAATAACCGGATACCAGTAACTGGCTTAAACCAAAGCCGACTGGTAAAAACTGTCCGAAAGTCGTACGCGCGTAAACGCACGTATGCGTCCGAACCCTTTGTCGCAAAACCATGCAACCTCTATATCGTTTCGCCTGGAGTAGGAAACTCTCTGTGTGGGACTCTAGAGACTCGACTACTACGCTGGCAGTGGGTTTAACCACAGACCGCAAGCGGCACTAGCTGTACGTAACGGTCCCCAGGTAGTTGTCGATAAGAAGGCCGATGAGTAAACCCATCCGAACTCCTACTGAGTCTGATGTGACAATCTCCATACAGTCCGGTCCGTTCGTCCAAGACTATCGCATATCGGGCCTAGGGGGCGGCAAGCGTCAGTCCCCTAATAGCGGTATAAGTCGTGTCGGAGTGAAGCCCATTACACCATGAGAAACTGCTGGAACCTACCAGCAAATCTCGCTTGCCCTGGCCAGGGACTTTGCGTAATGGCTCTCTGACACAGCACGATATCTACTCCCAATACCGGGAGGGACGAATCCTGTCTAACTGCCACTGCCTCCAAGTGCTCGGGACTGCACCCAACTGCTACCTGTTTGCACGACTCTTATGAGCCGTGGTAGGGTAGCAATCTAAGAACAGTGGGACACACTCGAGGCGAAGTAGCAGTGTCAAGTCTGCGGACTACGCTGTACTCATGTCACCTGGGAACTGTTTACTGACGACTGGTATCAAACCAACCAACAGTTCCCTGTGAGTCCTGTCCGGTGTACCCGTAACCTAACGAGCACCTGTATACTATCTCCAGTACGACGTACTGACGGCTGTGGGACAGACCATCTCCCCAACTGGGATGAGAAGCGTACACACTAGTCTACTCCGGAGTATCGATGCTCTGTCTCGATAATCCAACGACCAGGGACCTGAATAAGGATGTGCTTGTAGACTACCCAGCCCCCACTAGTGTGACTGCCATCACAACGCTGGTAGACAAGCAAGATCCTAAGAGCTCTATCAATACGTATACTCACATATTAAGATAGAAAAACCAAGTAGCATACTACCATGTTTAGCAAGACTGTTATATACATGTGAATATCCCAAGCTTCCATTAAGTAATATACAAGCTAGTATGATACAGTAATGGCCTTCTAGGGCATAAACACTAACAGGGTAGTAATCAAAGCACAGTGGGAACTCACACGAGACAAATAACGATCTCTGGTCGATGAACTAACCTGTACACATGTCACCAGGGAACTGCTATCTGACGTCAGGTATAATACCAACTAGCAGGTTCTCGGCGAGTCATGTCCGGTGTATTCATAACCCAATGAGCACCTGTATACATCTTAGGTGAACCAACTGACACCAGTGGCTTGTGAGACCGGCCACCGCCCCTCGTCGGGGTCTCGACTGTATACACTAGTCTACTCTAGAGAATCGATGCCCTGTCTCGAAACTCCCACGGCTAAGGACCTTTTAAGGATGTGCTTATAGACTCCAGCTCTCACGTATATGATCGTCCTCATACTGCTGGTAGTCAAGCAAGAATCCTAGGGGCTCTATCAACGTGTAATAGTGACTCTTAAGGTCACTTAAAGCAGTACACGATGATAAAGATAAACCAGATACCATACTATCATCTTGAGTAAGACTGTCCAGCTGGGACAGGTCCTCCCCTCAATCATTGCAATCACGTGCCTGTGATCCAATAATTGACTCTGAGGGCACTATCTCCAACAGTCCAATGTCTACGCATGCGCATAGCGGTTATTCTTACTTCATTACTTTTACGGATGACTTTTCAAGGTACGGATATGTCTTCTTAATGAAACATAAATCCGAAGCCTTTGGAAAATTCCAGGAATATAAGAATGAGGTAGAAAAACCAACAAGCAAAAGTATCAAGACACTGAGATCTTATCGAGTTGGTGAATACTTAAGTGCCGAGTTCCTGGATTACTTAAAAGAGAATGGAATTCTCTCTCAGCTTACTCCTCCGTACACTCCGCAACATAACGGTGTATCGGAGAGACGGAACCGCACCCTATTTGATATGGTACGTTCTATGATGAGTAACGCTGAGTTACCGCGATCATTCTGGGGATATGCACTAGAATCAGCTGCATATCTTTTGAACCGAGTTCCAACTAAGACTGTGCCTACCACACCATATCAGATGTGGTGTGGGAAGAAACCCTATCTTAAGCACATTAAGACATGTGGATGTCCAGCTTTTGTCAAAAAGCAGCATGCGGACAAACTCGAGGCATGCTCAGTACAGTGCAAGTTTGTGGGATATCCAAAGAACTCCAAGGGTTATTTCTTCTATTGCGAAGAGGAACAAAAGGTTTTTGTTTCTCGTCATGCCCACTTCTTAGAAACTGAGTTTTTGGAAAATCAGATAAGTAGGAGCGCAATAGAACTGGAAGAAATTTCAGAACCACAAACTATTACTGAAAGCTTAGTAGAACCAGAGGGTTCGTGTTACGACCCGAAAGTACGGAACATGACCGACACTTAAGCTACGAACGTCTCAAGGCGTACATGCTCTAAGTAAGCCGAGCCCAGAAATCCAAACCAAGAAAAAGTAGTGGAGTGAAGGAAAAACGATATGTAAATCAACAAGTTTGCAACATAATATACAACGCCTAAAGGCGAGGACCACAATAGGAAATGAAACTCCAAACATCATGAAACCCAGAGAAATATAACGTGCGACTCTAAGGTCAGAGAATAAACATCACCGGCCTCTATCTCAAATAAGTACAGGTTTGCTTGATGGAACTTCTAGATACAACTGAAATAGAATATACAATGTATAATGATGGGTACGATTCAAATAAACCCACCTAGTAGCAAGTCACCCGAAGGAAGCAGTGCCGCAAGCCATAATGAAACCTGTACGGCAAAACCTGCAAGAACTGGGGCACAACGAGGGTGACTTGCTGTCGCGTCCCGAAAGTACGGAACATGACCGGCACTTAAACTACGAAACGTCTCGAGGCGTACGTAATCTAAGTAAACCGAAAACCCAGAAATCCAAACCAAGAAAAGAAGTAGAGTGAAGGAAAACCAATTTAAAACAAGTAGTTTTAATAGCATAAGCCGAATTATGCGGTTTTTAAGAACATCAAAATTTACTGAAAATTTCGGCAGAGTCTCCTTCGTAAATACTGGCTCCCAAACGGGATACAACATGAATAGTATACGAAATCAATGAAAAGGCATCCCCAAGCGGGAGCTAGCTCTTCGTCAATCGATGGTCACAACCACACAAGCAATATAATATACAACGCCAACGGCGAGGATCAAAACTCAAAAGGAAACTCAAAACCACCAGAAATATAACGAGCGACTCTAAGGTCGAAAGAATAAACAATACTGGTCTCAAACTCAATAAATACATGTTTGGTTGATGGAATTTACTAGATACAACGGAATAATATTATACAAGGTAATATGATGGGTACGATACAAGAAAAAACCCACCTACTAGCAAGTCACCCGAATGAAACTGAGCCCGCAAAGCCGTAATGAAACCTGTACGGCAAACCTGCAAGAAACTGGGGCACAACGGGGTGAGTTGACAACTCGTGAATAGAAAATATCTACGCACAGAAATCGCATAAATAACGCAACCTAGGTCAATGATCAATATATATTCTCAAATAAGGTATATAACATGCAGCCTATAACAAGGCTAGGGTAAATATCTAACCCGAGTGTAATCTCATGTGCCCGTGTCAGTGCCTCAGGTAGCAATATATCATATGAATGAGGTATGAATGCATGAAAACAGAATACATGTAAATGAAGAACTGTTTCCATAATTTAGTGAGATTTCCTTCGTATTTTTAAAATGAGGTATCATAATGAAATCAGCATAAAACAGTGCCTAGCATCGGCACAAAACGTAATCCCAATATCTCGATATCTCTGTATCACAGTCTTTGTACCTCAATATCTCGAAATCTCAATGTCTCAATCACAATATCTAGGGCGCCGTCAGTCCAGACCGGCCCCTACAATCCATCTCAAGACCACGACGGTATCCTCCGGATATCCGACGCATCGGGTAAAATCACCGGTAGGTAGTGCTCCCCTGCCAGGCTCACATCGTCATCATCACGCGCTTCTTTCCCCGGGGTACCTTACCGGGTCCACCATGTACCCGAAACGGTTCATCCGCCTCCTCGAATCGGGTCTCGAAATCCATCAGCAAACTCATGGTGGACGACTCATACATCATGGGAAAACCGCACTTTTTATTTTAAAAGAGAGAAAACAGTTTATATATGTTTTGCGGTTTTCCTCCAAATCCAGAAAATATCATGGAAATCCGAATCATCAATAAGATGTAAAACCATGAATATAAGCATGAGAATCCATGAATACAGCATAACAATGAATAACAGTATGCATGAAGCGACAAGTAATAACTACAATGTCTATTATGGCATATAAGGGAAGTACACTAATATCATGTCAAAACTACTAGCTAACAAGCTAAGTCAAGCAAATATATCATCTAAAGTGTACGTGACATGGCAATTACCGATGAAGATGTGTGTGAGCCGGCAAGTAGGTGTACGTGGTACATACGCATCATCGGTAATGGTGCTGGTGTCCTAACAGCATGATATCAATAATGGAATATGCAGCAAAATAAGTATGCAAGGCAGAGCGAACAGCAATAATGAGCGGAAGCTGAAAACTAGACGCAACTATAACTAATCTGCATTAATCTAATATAAGTCCTACAAATTGTGCCTTTTGAAATAACATGAATCATGTGGTTTTGAAAATAGGGGCTACGGTGTTTTTATGAAAAGATGCGTCTTTTGAAATATCCGTAGGATCCCTTGGGCTGTCTTTTAAAATACCCACGATTCGTTAGTTTTTGAAATAGGTAAGAATCGAATCTAATCTAACAACTAAACTAAACTAAAGGGCTAAGCTAACCAGCTGGACTACAGGTAAGGAAACCGCCTAACATCTGAGTCGATGTATATACATACCTGTATATATATTAGTCGGTGATCCCGCCTCAATAATATCATATCCGATACCATATCTATAATCAGACATCCCAAGTCAAGAGTGCGGATCAATCATCAATATATAGCTCGTACGTAAATCCGTCGTACGGCATCCCCAAATCTGGTACGGGTCAAAGTCACATCAATCACACTATTCATTTGGTATTCTTCTTTATCAAATATCATGATCCGGAATAATGTCTTACGTCTAGTACAATATTGATGCCATCTATATATGCATGCGGGTGTAAGAATTACTACGTTAGAAGACCCGCTAAAACATCATGTCGTATCTCAATACGAACCAAATCACATCACCGATCTCCTGGCCTCAAGCCCAATCTCATCGACTCATCTCAAATTCCAAATACTATCCTCAAATCCAGTATATGAACACATAGTCCCATATGTTGGAGATAGTGCCCTCAGAGTCAATTATTGGATCACAGGTACGTGATTGCGGTGATTGAGGGAGGACCTATCCCGGTAGGACAGTCTTACTCGAGATGATAGTATGCTATCTGGTTTACCTCTATCATCGTGTACTGTTTTAGGCGACCTGACACGTCGCTATTACACGTTGATAGAGCCCCTAGGATTCTATGCTTGACCACCAGCAGTATGAGGGCGATCATATACGTGGGAGCTAGTAATCTATAAGCATATCCTTAAATGGTCCCTAGTCGTGTGAGTTTCGAGACAGGGCATCGATACTCCATAGTAGACTAGTGTATATAGTCGAGACCCCGACGAGGGGCGGTGGCCGGTCTCACAAGCCACTGGTGTCAGTTGGATCACCTAAGATGTATACAGGTGCTCATTGGGTTATGAGTACACCGGGCAGGACTCGCCGGGAACATGCCAGTTGGTCATATACCAGACGTCAGATGGCAGTTCCCTGGTGACATGTGTGCAGGTTAGTTCATCGACCTGGGGATCGTCATTTGTCTCGTGTGAGTTCCCACTGTACTTTGATTACTACCCAACCACGGCTCAAAGGAGTCGTGCAAACAGGTTTTAGTTGGGTACAGTCCCGAGCCACATGGAGGCAGTGAGCGTATCTTCAGGGGGTCGTCTCTCCCGGTATTGGGGGTGAGGTCGTGCTGTGTCTAGGAGAGCCATTACACGAAGCCGTCGGCCGAGGCAAGGAGATTTACTGGTAGGTATTCCAGTAGTATCTCAGGGTGTTCTGGGCTACACTCCGACACGACTTGTACCGCTTTTGGGGGTCTGACTTTTACCAACCCCCTAGGCCCGCCATGCGATTCTCATAGACGAACGGACCGGACTGCACGGATATTGTCACTGACAGGCTCAGTTGGGTGTCGGGGTGAGCTTCCTCATCGACGTCCCTTTTGGTCAATAGCTGGTGGCCCGTCACGTATTGGCATATACCTCTGACGTGCTAGTGGTTAAATCCACAGCCATAGTATTGACGAGTCTTTAGAGTCCACCACACTTACAGTTACTCAGCTTTCGGGCGAAAAGTTGTAGAGGCCGTATGGAGATATGGCAAGGTCCGATCAGATACGTGCGGTATTGCACGGATCAGGATCGGACAGTTTGTACTATAGGCCGTATGGGTATATGGCAGGGTTCGATCAGATACGTGCGGTATTGCACGGATCAGGATCGAACAGATATTACTAGCTGGTTTTGGTATAAGCCGGATCCTACTATAGTACAGCGTAGACTTTGTCTCATTGCATTTGTATTTCGGTCGAAATACAGATGCGGGTGTGTATGCACAGTATTGGGGTTTTCCTGTAATTTATTACGGGACCAGTTTTTTCTGGAGTTGCCAGTTTGCTTTCCGTTTCGGCCAATTTCCATTGTTCCGTTCATTGGCCGAAGATTGGTGGAGGAGGGTTTATTTGCATTGTTGCAAATAGACATTTGTGGAGGGGGTATTTGCTTATTGTTGTATCATGATTGTCTCTCCCTTGACTTTGACTTTCTTTGTGTCATGATGGCATGACTTTGTGAGCCATCATGGTAGTTGTTGATGAGTTTTTGGAGTGGAGTTTTGGTTAAAATGATTCTTGATCATCATACCCTTTTTGCTCTCTCTTTTGGATGATGGTTCCACCCACCCCTTGACTTCACTCTTTCTCTCTCCAATCACACTTGAACAAAGGGGGGGCCGGCCACTATGTGTGGTATAAGGAAAAATGCTTCATTTTGAGTATGGAGAAAATAGATGATACTCTCATTCTTTTGGATGCTAGTTTTTTCCCTTCACCTCTCTCCAAGTTCTTCTTCCTCCACAAATGGCAACTCCACTACCCCAAAAAGAGACACAAGCTCACTACATATTCTACAACGAATCTTGGGCACGTTGAGTAGCCGGCTTCGTGCCCGAGTTGCCTCGGCATTGAGGTGGGAGCCCGTAAACGATGTAGGCAACGTGGTGCACTTCCGGCGACGAGGAGGAGACGGACGGAGATCCCGCGAGGAGATCGGAGTGGAGATGAAGACCGGAGGACTTGGATCGTCGGTATATCTCTTTCCCATCTTCTAGTTAGCTTAGACTTAGTTTAATGGTTACGATCCGGATGTTTAGTGCGCGGTGGTGCCGGTTTGCTAAGTCCGCAAAATTAAAGTTTTTCACCGCTTCCGCATTCCGGCGTCGGGTTGACGGCCGGGGCGCCGCCACGCACTTACAGTGGTATCAGAGCCTCCCCATTAACTTAGTCTAGCTTTGTGTAATGTGTTTTTCAGTTCCGATCGATCGAAATGTCCAAAAACCCGTATTTGCTCACGACAGTTTTCTATTGAAATTTTTTGGTCCCCAAAAATTTTTCAGGTTGTATTAAAGTACTGTACAGGATGACATAAGACTTCTGGGAAAATTCGAGCCGTTGACTTTTCAGTCAGAGCGCGGAACCGCGGCCAATACCCACCTGGGGCCGCGGTTCCGCCGCAGAATGAAAGGTTCAATGGGTCGGATTTTTCCAGTAGGCCTCTGGGCTTAAATTAGGGGTTTTGGAATATTAAAATTGGGCCAATTATTTCTGTGAGTGCTACAGTTTTTCTTGAGGCCCACTTGTTAATTGTTTGATCAATCGGAAAATTTTAAACACATTTTTCACAGTATTTACATTATATCTGCGACCGTGAATGTCACTCGATCGGTAAATCCAGTCTAACTGCTATAGCCCGGTTAGACGGATTTGCGAACGTGACTTTCACGTTGATGTTTTTGTTTTTGCTGTGATGTTGCGGATCGGTCGTGGGGGATAGCCTGGATGCAATGCTAGTACAGTTGTGTTGTATTATGTACATTTGATATTGCGGGGCGAGCGTCCAACATGTGGACTGCCGTCACTTCCTGATTGTATTATTATTTTGGGGCACGACCTGGTTGCGGTCGATGTACCCGTTGTATGTATATTTTACTTTCTGTACTAGGATTACCCCGCGGAGGGGTGCACGGATAGCCGGGTTCTGGAGGGCAACAAGCCCGCATCTCATGGCATTGAGACGGAGGGGGCTTTACTCTAGGATTGGAGGGCTATTCGCCGCACTCGTAGGGGGTACAGGTTGACCCAGGAGGGGTGCCCAAGTTGCCGGATTCCGTGGAGTGCTGGGTGGTCCATTCACGGAGCTGAAGGGGGCTGCCTCGCTTCAGGTTTTGGCGGGTAACTTGCCGCGCCCGTAGGGGTTTAGGATTTCATTGCGCAGGCTATCCACACGACCAGGGGAACGTCGGGTTTCAGCAGTGGCTCTGTGAAACCCGGGGATCCCAGATATCTGTATTGTTTCTGTGATGCTGTTCATTCTCTGTGATGTTGCATTTCTTTCACGCCTTGAGCGAAATATAATATATTGGTATATATATTACTAGATGTTGTATATGTTTTACATCCGCGCTAGTCCAGTCCCCGCTCTGTCGTTAGTTAGCTAACCTAACGGGTAATGACGGGACCCAGTGGCGAATGCGGATGGCATATACGTACATCAGTATATTTTCGTTCTTTTTGGTGTGATCAATTGATGGGACTGCATTGATTCGGATCAATGCAAGTTAAAAACAAACCTAATCTGATGTTGTTGGAACACTTTTCAAAAAGCTGTTATTGTAAGGACGTTCACTTTTGTTTTGTATCGTGATATTCAGTTGGAATATCCTGCTCCTCAGTCGATAAGGCAAGGGCCGAGATCCCTTCACCGGGAGTGACCCCTTGGACAGAAGTTTGCGTCAGGGCATTAACTTCACTATAGCCGATTACTTTTGCTTTGCATCGCGGTATTCATTTGGAATATCCTGCACCCCATTCTACGGGGAAAGAGCCGAGATCCCTTCACCGGGAGTGACCTCTTTAGCGAAGGTTTTCGTCACTATATTTTTAAAAGCTATCCGTTCCTTCGACGATATCAAGTTCTTTACGTTAAAGGTTTTCGCCAGAAACCATTCGTAGCCCTCTATCATTTCAGTTAAATATTCGGTAGTATTCAAGCTATGTATTTTGACCTCACGCCAAGGCATAGTGATTGGTAGCTGCCGGGTATTTATCTGTTGCATAGATAGATGCGTTGGTTTGGGACAGTCGTACTACTATTTTGGCCTACGTCAAGGGTATGTATGGGTGGATTCAAATTAACCTGGATAATGATGGGTAGAACTTGACATGTGACTTATGATATTTTGACCTCATGCCAAGGTCATAAGAGCATGGGGCAGAAATCACATCGGGGGTTTCAAAAGAACTGAAACTTGCCAGATATGCGCATACCTTCTGGAGTGTGACACCGTGAGCGGATTCCGTCACGTTATCATGCGATGATAGTTGGATCCTGATTCCCACTGATGAGTTGGTATACTCCTCGGGTGACCCCGACTTATTCTTCTTTCAGGTTTGGAGGAGAATTTGAGGTACAGTGGGAGGTTTCCAGATTAGATAAATTGGTAACCATTCTGATCTAGGTTAGAGTGCACGCTGAGTGTTTCTTTTCTCTCTCTCTTTGGCAGCGACCATTGACCCGACCCTAAGACAATGACTCAGTGACCAAGTTGACCGAACCTTCTTAACACTGGCTTTTGGATTGTCAGAGTTGCAGACCTCATTGCCACTCCTACTTTTACCCTTTTCTCCAGGACACCCCGTATTACTACGAACGTCCACTTCTATTGGACAAAACCATCGTATGGTTAGATACGAACTCGAAGGAATTTATTCGAGGATGGTTTCAGGTTCTGGAGAAAACGGATAGGACTATTCAGTTGTCTTTTCCTTTTACCCTCTCTCAGGTTACGAGTACTCCTTGGTTTAGGAGTAGTACACCTATTACGCAAATTGGATAGTCTTCTTCCAAACCATAGGCTGGTGCCAACCGGTAGGGAATGAAGAAAACCAATTGGCCTAACGATGGTGTACAGAAGGTATTGAGTTAAGACAAAGCAAGGGATTAGTAAGAGGGCAAAGTAAATTGCAACAGATATTCACGACCAAACCAAGTATTCCTTCGCCAATCTTAAATCACCTTTGTATTTCTCCAGGACACTCCGTATCACTACGAAGATCCACAGTTTATTGGATACTCCATCGTATGGTTATATACGAACTCGAAAGGAACTTGTTCCAGTTCGGGGATGGATTCTGGTCCAGGAGAAATAGGAATAAGATTTATTCAGGTGTCTTTTATCTTCACCTTCTCTCGCATTGCGAGTGTTCCTAGGATTAGGACAGTACACCCATTATGCTTATTGGATAGTCTTCTTCCAAACCATAGGCTGGTGCCGAACGGTAGGGAAGGAAGAAAACCATTTGGCCTAAAGGGGTGTGCAGAAGGTAAAGACTAAAGACATATGAAGGGATTTGGAGAGGTGGCAAAGAATTACACGGTTACAGTTGTGAATCTGGATACTGGAAGAGGCATTACTAGGAATACCAGGATACCCTATCGAAACATTTCAATGTTTCAGTCTCACTGTGTACTGTTAAAGGAAAGCTGATTTCCCGACTGGATACTTACTCCAGGGTATGTATTTACCAGGTATGATTCTCACATCTGTATGGTTTTACAGATGATGAGTGGGAGTAAGTTGTTGGGAATTGGGTGACTATTCTCATTATATCGGGATTCGTTGCAATCGGTGATATTTGAGGAAATCACCTGGGTTGTTTGCCGGTTGGCAAATATTTGGTTTTGAATATCCGCTGTTATGCACCAATTTCAAATCGATATATCTGTACGTCTATTTTCATAGAGTGAGATATACCTTTTGAAATTATGTCGATGACATTTACCTATACCAGTGGATGGTTAGGTAAGGAGCATTAAACAACGGTGTAATTCTTCTTAACCATAAGTACAGTTTTCAACCTACGACACACAGTGAATGAGTTATCAGACTCAAGGGACTTATACAGAGTATTGTATGTTGTCCAGGGTCCATCAGGACAAAGGGGTTGGTCCTCGTACTATATTCGGTTTACTTATGACTTCTCTAGTTTTTAGACAGGTGTTTCATGGAAACACAGGGTCCGAATTTTGAGAAGTTATAGGTATTTGAATATAGTAGAGAACCAGACATAGCAAGTATCGGGATTCTTCAATGTGATCGAAGATGTAGATATTTGTGTATGGTATTCAGTTGATGGTAAAGATAAAGAGAAATTGCTTCTCTTTCAGGTTATTCATAATTGGAAGCATTCCTAAGTTGAGTAACGCTGATCGGCCTCCTTCCATTTTGTTGACATGCACTGGAGACAGCTGCATGTTTTGAATCTGGTTCAATTAAATCAGTGCCTCTGGTTCTATATTGGATATAGAACAGTTCATATCTTAACGGTGTTAAGGTACGGGGAGTTGTCCGGCTTATGATTAAAACCAGACTCTGGATAACTCAAGGCACGTTTCTGTAATGGCTGTTTGTGGGTTGACCCAGGCTATGACGAGGGTTGACTTTCTACTATCTGGATGAACAATAGCGATATTGTTCTAGACTCGCCACAGTTTTATTAAAAATGGATTTTTTTCAGAAAACAGTAGTGGGAGTATGGTAGAACTGGAAGTGATTCCAGAACCACAAACGATTACTGAAGATTTGATAAGGAACCTAAAGATTCAATCTGGATTGACATTCCATTAGCCACTCCGCAGATACGGTGGGTAACTTCAGGCACCCGAGAGGTACTACGGTAGCCTCAAGGACGGTGACAGGGAAGTTCTTGTTTACCCACATTTACCATTGCTGTTGTTCCAGGCTGCGAGACCCGGCGGGAGGATGAGTATAGCGTCGTTCTAAACTAGTTTTAGAAGTGTACGTGTATATGACTCTGCCAGAGGGTTGTCGTAGTCAGTGGGAGCAGCGGAAGCATTGGTGGACAAGTAGCTTATGTCTATTTATAGACTAAAGCAGATGTAGCGAAGATAGATCATCTATTTCTTTTGTAACAGTCATGGGTTTGACTTCATCAGAATAAGGGATGGATCTGTTGAGAAGGTAGTAAGGTGTGATATCCTGGTATTTGGATGACATACACAGAGTAGGAAAGGAAACTCCTATACTACGATCGGTTTTACTTTGGTCGTCACACAGTGTTTTTTTCATATGGGAAATGGATTTTGTATCAAACATACTGGTTACTAGATCTATGGTTTTAGATCTAGATTTGGGTGGTTTCCTAATCAGGGTACTTAGACAGCATTCTAAGAGTATTTAGAATGGACGACTCCTGGCACGGTAGTATACCTGCAGGTGATGGAGTCACCCTCTCTAAAGGTGTCTTACAGACTAACGGGGAGAGGGATGTGCATGATTGGCAGATCACTTGCTCAAGCAATTGAGTCAATCATGTGATGTCAAGTACCACACCAGATGTTGTTTTTGCACTAGATGCAATAAGTTGACATTAATCCAATCCTGGAGAAACAGTCGGAAGCAGTTTTAGAACATAAGTGAATGTTCTAGGGATATGATAACGACAGCCTCATTCGTGAGACAGTTATCATTCCAGGCTTCCAAGGTGACATGGACGACAAGGAGGTTGTCAGAGTTATAGTTTTCCCTCTGACGAAGGGCAGTATTTTGGACAGGTGGTCCAAGGCAATACTGAGGGAGGCATGGCGCAGGATACTGATTAAGTTCAGTTGACGATACAGTCTAAGAAGTTTGGATTTGGAGTTCATTTATGAGCTAAGTCCCATCAGACATCCAGACACATTCTAAGACAGGTATTGCTCATTTCGGGAGATGGGTTTCTCCGCGAACTTGAGATATAGAGAGACATAGAAAGAGACATCAAGGCGGATCCACTCACTGAGGTTATTCCTCGAACGCAATAGTTTCGCAAACGGGATTTGTGAGACTGACTAGTAGAGGAGTTGGGTGTTCGATATCACACGGGCTGTGAGTATGCGACATCGCAATAATTAGCCTTGAGTGCAAGTGGGAGATTGTTGGAGATAGTGCCCTCAGAGTCAATTATTGGATCACAGGTACGTGATTGCGGTGATTGAGGGAGGACCTATCCCGGTAGGACAGTCTTACTCGAGATGATAGTATGCTATCTGGTTTACCTCTATCATCGTGTACTGTTTTAGGCGACCTGACACGTCGCTATTACACGTTGATAGAGCCCCTAGGATTCTATGCTTGACCACCAGCAGTATGAGGGCGATCATATACGTGGGAGCTGGTAATCTATAAGCATATCCTTAAATGGTCCCTAGTCGTGTGAGTTTCGAGACAGGGCATCGATACTCCATAGTAGACTAGTGTATATAGTCGAGCCCCCGACGAGGGGCGGTGGCCGGTCTCACAAGCCACTGGTGTCAGTTGGATCACCTAAGATGTATACAGGTGCTCATTGGGTTATGAGTACACCGGACAGGACTCGCCGGGAACATGCCAGTTGGTCATATACCAGACGTCAGATGGCAGTTCCCTGGTGACATGTGTGCAGGTTAGTTCATCGACCTGGGGATCGTCATTTGTCTCGTGTGAGTTCCCACTGTACTTTGATTACTACCCTACCACGGCTCAAAGGAGTCGTGCAAACAGGTTTTAGTTGGGTACAGTCCCGAGCCACATGGAGGCAGTGAGTGTATCTTCAGGGGTTCGTCTCTCCCGGTATTGGGGGTGAGGTCGTGCTGTGTCTAGGAGAGCCATTACACGAAGCCCTCGGCCGAGGCAAGGAGATTTACTGGTAGGTATTCCAGTAGTATCTCAGGGTGTTCTGGGCTACACTCCGACATGACTTGTACCGCTTTTGGGGGTCTGACTTTTACCAACCCCCTAGGCCCGCCATGCGATTCTCATAGACGAACGGACCGAACTGCACGGATATTGTCACTGACAGGCTCAGTTGGGTGTCGGGGTGAGCTTCCTCATCGACGTCCCTTTTGGTCAATAGCTGGTGGCCCGTCACGTATTGGCATATACCTCTGACGTGCTAGTGGTTAAATCCACAGCCATAGTATTGACGAGTCTTTAGAGTCCACCACACTTACAGTTACTCAGCTTTCGGGCGAAAGGTTGTAGAGGCCGTATGGAGATATGGCAAGGTCCGATCAGATACGTGCGGTATTGCACGGATCAGGATCGGACAGTTTGTACTATAGACCGTATGGGTATATGGCAGGGTTCGATCAGATACGTGCGGTATTGCACGGATCAGGATCGAACAGATATTACTAGCTGGTTTTGGTATAAGCCGGATCCTACTATAGTACAGCGTAGACTTTGTCTCATTGCATTTGTATTTCGGTCGAAATACAGATGCGGGTGTGTATGCACAGTATTGGGGTTTTCCTGTAATTTATTACGGGACCAGTTTTTTCTGGAGTTGCCAGTTTGCTTTCCGTTTCGGCCAATTTCCATTATTCCGTTCATTGGCCGAAGATTGGTGGAGGAGGGTTTATTTGCATTGTTGCAAATAGACATTTGTGGAGGGGGTATTTGCTTATTGTTGTATCATGATTGTCTCTCCCTTGACCTTGACTTTCTTTGTGTCATGATGGCATGACTTTGTGAGCCATCATGGTAGTTGTTGATGAGTTTTTGGAGTGGAGTTTTGGTTAAAATGATTCTTGATCATCATACCCTTTTTGCTCTCTCTTTTGGATGATGGTTCCACCCACCCCTTGACTTCACTCTTTCTCTCTCCAATCACACTTGAACAAAGGGGGGGCCGGCCACTATGTGTAGTATAAGGAAAAATGCTTTATTTTGAGTATGGAGAAAATAGATGATACTCTCATTCTTTTGGATGCTAGTTTTTTCCCTTCACCTCTCTCCAAGTTCTTCTTCCTCCACAAATGGCAACTCCACTACCCCAAAAAGAGACACAAGCTCACTACATATTCTACAACGAATCTTAGGCACGTCGAGTAGCCGGCTTCGTGCCCGAGTTGCCTCGGCATTGAGGTGGGAGCCCGTAAACGATGTAGGCAACGTGGTGCACTTCCGGCGACGAGGAGGAGACGGACGGAGATCCCGCGAGGAGATCGGAGTGGAGATGAAGACCGGAGGACTTGGATCGTCGGTATATCTCTTTCCCATCTTCTAGTTAGCTTAGACTTAGTTTAATGGTTACGATCCGGATGTTTAGTGCGCGGTGGTGCCGGTTTGCTAAGTCCGCAAAATTAAAGTTTTTCACCGCTTCCGCATTCCGGAGTCGGGTTGACGGCCGGGGCGCCGCCACGCACTTACACCATACCCATGTGAACACATAAATATATATTCACATACACGCACATATGAAATAAGGAATGTATGCAAGTAGGTATATGTGTGTATGTGTAAGTGTAGTGCACCCACTACCTAAGGTTTCGTAACCATGCACCAATCCAACACCAATATCCATCTAAAATCATCAATAATAAATCCTAACAACATATCATAAATTGTTGGTGTGTATACGCATCCGTATACATCACCACGGACTGCGGGGGTGCTATACGCCATCCACCCGACTTCTCCCCGTAGATATAAATCTACTCACCTGGTCCTCTCTCGCCGGTGCCGACGTCGCTATGCGCTTGCTTGTCGTCTCGAAGTTCACATGGGGTACCTACATATCATAACGCACCATCTCGCATTTAAAACTAAATTCGAAATCGAAACGGCATACGAAAATCAAATCGGCACGCGTATTACGCATAGGTCCAAACCTATCGCCTACGCATGCAAGAATAGCCAAACCAACCCTCGATGTCGATGTACAAACGTCAAACCATCGAGAAAAATCCAATCACACTCATTTTCACATTCACGAACATTAATTTTAATATAAACTAGGTTAAAACTCACAAAAATCCCAATTTCACTTAAAAAGTCATTTTTCCGAAAATCTAGCAAGCACAATTCGCCGTTTTTGTACAAAACAGGATGATTAAATGAATGTAGCGGCCAAAAGACTTATTAAATATCTTAAATAAGTCATATAAACAATTTCCGGAATTTAATCTCATTAAATTCCAAAAACCCTAATAATCTAGTTTACAAAATACTTAAATTTTAACAATTTCAAGGCAAAAATGCACAAACTACAACCTAGCTTAGATTTGCATGATCCAAAGCATTAAACTACACTTAATAAAGTTAATGAAGCCATGAAAAACCTAATTAGATTTTTAGTCTAACATTTGCAATAATTTACAAAAACCTAGTTTAGAAAAAAAAAGCTTAATTTGGACATTTAAATCTAGCA
This sequence comes from Agapanthus africanus, assembly GCA_030015575.1. Taxonomy (NCBI): domain Eukaryota; kingdom Viridiplantae; phylum Streptophyta; class Magnoliopsida; order Asparagales; family Amaryllidaceae; genus Agapanthus; species Agapanthus africanus. The sequence continues at coordinate 445,316,714 of JASDDO010000014.1, forward strand.
ATCTACATATCATCAAAAGATTAAGTTTTCACTTCCTTAAGATGAAAATCTATACTTTGCAACCATGATTACATGATACGAACCCTAATTAGATTCAAACACCATCACACAATTTCATTCTTGAAATTGGAATCACAAAATTAGCTAATAAAACTAATATAAAGTAGCTTAACAAAATCTATACACTTGGGTTAGGATTATACCTCCAAACCAAGAGATCAAACTCAAGATATAGCCTCCCAAAATGCTCTCTTTACACAAAGATCCATGCTTGAAATGCTAAGGAACAATAGGTAAGTGTTGGATTTGGATTTAGATTTGGATTTGTATGGATTTTGAAGTGATTTTGTGGATTTTTTTGATGTAAACTTGAGTGGGATTTGGGGGGGCTGTTGCTGTTGGGAGAAGGGGGGCTCGGCCTGAAGGGAATGGGTGAGGGGAGAGAGAATTGGTGAGGTTAAGAAGTCAATAATTGACCAAAGTCAACCAAGCCAAAATATATACATATTCTATCATTTTCTACTCTTTCCTTTCCTTTGAAATTCAAGTGGGGACTAAAGAGGGGGCTGCTGAATTCTTCAAGGGGATAAGTGAATGGGGGTGTGTGGGTGTGGGTACGGGTGTGGGGTGATGAAAAATGATAAATACAATACCCCAAACATCCATTTACGCTAAAAAAAGCCTTTTTTCTTCAATAATTTCTAAACCGTTTTGGCAAATGATTTCGTTCCAAAAACCACATGATAAAATTTTATTTAATGTTTTATGATGCACAAAATTTGTTTCAACTCATTCCAATTTGTAATTTTCCCTAATTAAATGTATTAGTGACGGCTTAAAATAATAATAAAATAATATTTTTTTCAGGAAATTTGAAATTTCACCAGCGGCTCAATAAACACCAAATAATAGCAATTACATAGCTAGAATATGTATATTTGTTTTTCATAATAAGATATTTTTATTTTGACTTTTTACAGAAAACCCCCTTATTTTACCGTTTTTTCGAAATTTCACCGAAACGATTTTCAAAACGTTACAATCTTCCCCCCTTAAAAAAATTCGGTCCCCGAATTTAAATTAAAACTCTCCCCAAATACTAAAACATCTAAACCAAAACCATCAAGTCATCGGGGCTCCGAAATTGTAAATACATAAAACAATTCGTAGCGCAGCGCATGCGCATGAAAAATGAGCATATAACTCAAATCACAACTCCGTCAAGCATCCCGCAATCATCGGAGTCATGGGGAAGACATCAATGCCAAATCCAAGGCAAAACCAATATGATATAACTCGAAACTATACATGTAAATATCGGATCTATATATGTAAGTATCTGAAGGAAATGCGTGCCAGATCTCTTTAAGTCGATGTGCACGCATATAACACTGCACAGTGGCGGACGTCTATCATAAGAAAATAACTATATACATATATACCTTTGTTTGAAATGTACGTTCCGCCGTTTTGGAAACAATTTAGAAGGGTCTCCTTGTTTTAAACATTTCGTGTCATATCAGACACGTAGGTAAATACTGAGGTTATAGCTCGCTTTTTGGAAATCCCTTCAATAACTATCAATGCATGCAAAATATATTCAGGTACTGTCCTCTGACAAGTCCTGCTCAGTACGAAAACACATAGCAATATCATAAAAACGTACTGCTCTACACGAAATCAATCCCAAAATATGCACATGAATGCTACGTGCGTCTGGTGCGCACGGAAATCAAAATCCATGAATGTGCCATACATGCGCACAGAAACAACATCTTAGTGCATCAGGTGTGCACAAAACATCTGTCGTAGGCAACATGTGTGCCTGACAGCAAAATCAGGTGCATCTGACATGCACGAAAAATCTCGAATTAGTGCATCTGGTGTGCACCAAATCGCATCTCGTAACAGGCGCCCAACAGGCGCTAAAAATCCAACCCGGTGCATAAAATGCACAAAACAAATGTCGAACATCACCCTCGAAATCGAAATCCAGTGTATCCAAGTGCACAAAATACATGTCACTGCACTGCCAGAATATATAAACTATACAGAGTGCAGGAACCAAATCGCGTGCTTGCATACGCACAAAATCAACTCAACTGTTTAAAACCGTAAAATCACAAACATGTGAAACTAAAGCACGAAAACGATATCAAGTGCAACACTGTGCAAAGATCGTAAATCCTCAATCATCAAAATCAAATCATACGAATAAATCACCCAAAACATCGAAATCAATAATGGCGGAACAATACCGCTCAAGCGCATCCTCTAAGAATCTCGGCCAACTGTCACGATCCCTAGTGGGACGTCTCGTCGATGATCATGAACTCTGGCCTGCTGGTGTGCATAACAATGACCACTCCTGGGTTAAGGTCTTCACTGTGAATTACCAATCTCTCGGTCCATCGGCTCATCGGCCCTGTCAGGTGTGCTAACGGGGATGATCCCATTCTGGCACTTCTCTGGTCATCTCTCGGTCAATCATCGCGACCACTCGTAAGATAGCATATCACTGGCGTCGGCCTCTGGCTCTCTGAATGTACATGACACAACTGATCCTGGGTGCAAGTATCATTGCAGCAGTGTCCTGGAAGGAATCCTGCTCACGGTCTCTTCCATGTCTCGTCTCTGCCAACTTTCCGGAAGTCACTGTCCTTTCCTATATCTGCATCTTGCTCTGGAACGACTGCATACTCATCGCGACTCCTTCTGAAAGGTAAGTCCAAGTACCATGCCTCGGCATGCGCATCGCCTCTCTGTTGTCGGCGGAGTGGAACGTCATCTCATCTAGATCTGGTGCGAACCTCTTACTCCACTTTTCTCTAATGTCGTCTGCTTTGGACTTGTCTCATCGCGGCTGCATAGACTGAGCTCCAACGACTATCCTCCTATCTGGGTTCTCCCAAGAATGCATCTCACCACCAAGCATCCGAATTAAGTCGAGCCATCCGATCGAGTCGTCAAAACCTCATAATCCCCCAAGAGCTCAACCTCTTGGGCACAGTTTATAGTATGGAGTATATACCACAGCATCGGTGGTCCAGCCGTAGAAGGGCAAACCCAAGCCTCACTAATGGCGCCGTAAAACTGCCGCAAACCCGAAGGTTCAAAAGCTTTCACACGGTCATTAAGTCGAGTTAGGGTTTCATTCTTCTAGAGGGACCATAGAATTGCCTGCATGTCTTTCCGACTACTTTAAACTTGGAATAATAGGTTTCTGACATTCGATCGTCTCTGTCGACTCTCAACGTCTCTACGTGAAGTCGTCTCTAGCTGGAATCAATCTATCTGATGACCTCGCATCGAGGTAGGCGAACGACCCACATGTCCTAGTCATTCATCCTCGATGACTAGCGACCTTTTATCATCCCTTAGTACAACTCGTTCTGCACTAACGCTAGCAACTGGGGCAATATCTCGTCGTTCGCAGCAATAACTGGCTCAATCGTCTGCATGCTGAACCGTGCCTCAATCATCAGGAGTAAGCAACCCACCAACGGTCATCAAAATCTGGCTGGCCTGTATCATTGGCTCAATTCTCTAGTGTCGATCAGCACCTCCGAGTAACCTCATAAAGGCGATCCGCCAAACGCTCGTGGCGCGGAAACATAGTAAAAAGACACATCTCTGCAATCGTGTGTCGCCGGAATTTCGCCCTGGTCAGTCCTCGTTCGTGACGAGCTTGTGCTGACCGCAACTCTAGCCGTAGCTCTCCCTGCCCGTAACCGTAGCAGCAAAACCAAACTGGTACCGATGAGGCTAGATCAGGAAGGAATATAATACTGAACAAGGAAATGTACATCCTAAGGCTTCATAAGTGGAGTGGTGAGTCGTAAATATGCCGCGGAATATACCAACGGTACGTCACTCTACTTTAGTCACCTATTCCATCAACCAAGGGTCATCCTACGCTCCGAAGGTTAAAACCTAACGCTCTGATACCAACTTTGTCACGTCCCGAAAGTACGGAACATGACCGGCACTTAAACTACGAAACGTCTCGAGGCGTACGTAATCTAAGTAAACCGAAAACCCAGAAATCCAAACCAAGAAAAGAAGTAGAGTGAAGGAAAACCAATTTAAAACAAGTAGTTTTAATAGCATAAGCCGAATTATGCGGTTTTTAAGAACATCAAAATTTACTGAAAATTTCGGCAGAGTCTCCTTTGTAAATACTGGCTCCCAAACAGGATACAACATGAATAGTATACGAAATCAATGAAAAGGCATCCCCAAGAGGGAGCTAGCTCTTCGTCAATCGACGGTCACAACCACACAAGCAATATAATATACAACGCCAACGGCGAGGATCAAAACTCAAAAGGAAACTCAAAACCACCAGAAATATAACGAGCGACTCTAAGGTCGAAAGAATAAACAATACTGGTCTCAAACTCAATAAATACATGTTTGGTTGATGGAATTTACTAGATACAACGGAATAATATTATACAAGGTAATATGATGGGTACGATACAAGAAAAAACCCACCTACTAGCAAGTGACCCGAATGAAACTGAGCCCGCAAAGCCGTAATGAAACCTGTACGGCAAACCTGCAAGAAACTGGGGAACAACGGGGTGAGTTGCCAACTCGTGAATAGAAAAATATCTACGCACAGAAATCGCATAAATAACGCAACCTAGGTCAATGATCAATATATATCCTCAAATAAGGTATATAACATGCAGCCTATAACAAGGCTAGGGTAAATATCTAACCCGAGTGTAATCTCATATGCCCGTGTCAGTGCCTCAGGTAGCAATATATCATATGAATGAGGTATGAATGCATGAAAACAGAATACATGTAAATGAAGAACTGTTTCCATAATTTAGTGAGGTTTCCTTTGAATCTTTAAAATGAGGTATCATAATGAAATCAGCATAAAACAGTGCCTAGCATCGGCACAAAACGTAATCCCAATATCTCGATATCTCTGTATCACAGTCTCTGTACCTCAATATCTCGAAATCTCAATGTCTCAATCACAATATCTAGGGCGCCGTCAGTCCAGACCGGCCCCTACCATCCATCTCAAGACCACGACGGTATCCTCCGGATATCCGACGCGTCGGGTAAAATCACCGGTAGGTAGTGCTCCCCTGCCAGGCTCACATCGTCATCATCACGCGCTTCTTGCCCCGGGGTACCTTACCGGGTCCACCATGTACCTGAAACGGTTCATCCGCCTCCTCGAATCGGGTCTCGAAATCCATCAGCAAACTCATGGTGGACGACTCATACATCATGGGAAAACCGCACTTTTTATTTTAAAAGAGAGAAAACAGTTTATATATGTTTTGCGGTTTTCCTCCAAATCCAGAAAATATCATGGAAATCCGAATCATCAATAGGATGTAAAACCATGAATATAAGCATGAGAATCCATGAATACAGCATAACAATGAATAACAGTATGCATGAAGCGACAAGTAATAACTACAATGTCTAATATGGCATATAAGGGAAGTACACTAATATCATGTCAAAACTACTAGCTAACAAGCTAAGTCAAGGAAATATATCATCTAAAGTGTACGTGACATGGCAATTACCGATGAAGATGTGTGTGAGCCGGCAAGTAGGTGTACGTGGTACATACGCATCATCGGTAATGGTGCTGGTGTCCTAACAGCATGACATCAATAATGGAATATGCAGCAAAATAAGTATGCGAGGCATAGCGAACAGCAATAATGAGCGGAAGCTGAAAACTAGACGCAACTATAACTAATCTGCATTAATCTAATATAAGTCCTACAAATTGTGCCTTTTGAAATAACATGAATCATGGGGTTTTGAAAATAGGGGCTACGGTGTTTTTATGAAAAGATACGTCTTTTGAAATATCCGTAGGATCCCTTGGGCTGTCTTTTAAAATACCCACGATTCGTTAGTTTTTGAAATAGGTAAGAATCGAATCTAATCTAACAACTAAACTAAACTAAAGGGCTATGCTAACCAGCTGGACTACAGGTAAGGAAACCGCCTAACATCTGAGTCGATGTATATACATACCTATATATATATTAGTCGGTGATCCCGCCTCAATAATATCATATCCGATACCATATCTATAATCAGACATCCCAAGTCAAAAGTGCGGATCAATCATCAATATATAGCTCGTACGTAAATCCGTCGTACGGCATCCCCAAATCTGGTACGGGTCAATGTCACATCAATCACACTATTCATTTGGTATTCTTCTTTATCAAATATCATGATCCGGAATAATGTCCTACGTCTAGTAAAATATTGATGCCATCTATGTATGCATGCGGGTGTAAGAATTACTACGTCAGAAGACCCGCTAAAACATCATGTCGTATCTCAATACGAACCAAATCACATCACCGATCTCCTGGCCTCAAGCCCAATCTCATCGACTCATCTCAAATTCCAAATACTATCCTCAAATCCAGTATATGAACACATAGTCCCATTCACATGTGAACACATAAATATATATTCCCATACACGCACATATGAAATAAGGAATGTATGCAAGTAGGTAAATGTGTGTATGTGTAAGTGTAGTGCACCCACTACCTAAGGTTTCGTAACCATGCACCAATCCAAAACCAATATCCATCTAAAATCATCAATAATAAATCCTAACAACATATCATAAATTGTTGGTGTGTATACGCATCTGTATACATCACCACGGACTGCGGGGGTGCTATACGCCATCCACCCGACTTCTCCCCGTAGATATAAATCTACTCACCTGGTCCTCGCTCGCCGGTGCCGACGTCGCTATGCACTTGCTTGTCGTCTCGAAGTTCACATGGGGTACCTACATATCATAACGCACCATCTCACATTTAAAACTAAATTCGAAATCCAAACGGCATACGAAAATCAAATCGGCACGCGTATCACGCATAGGTCCAAACCTATCGCCTACGCATGCAAGAATAGCCAAACCAACCCTCGATGTCGATGTACAAACGTCAAACCATCGAGAAAAATCCAATCACACTCATTTGCACATTCACGAACACTAATTTTAATATAAACTAGGTTAAAACTCACAAAAATCCCAATTTCACTTAAAAGGTCATTTTTCCGAAAATCTAACAAGCACAATTCGCCGTTTTTGTACAAAACAGGATGTTTAAATGAAGGTAGCGGCCAAAATACTTATTAAATATCTTAAATAAGTCATATAAACAATTTCCGGAATTTAATCTCATTAAATTCCAAAAACCCTAATAATCTAGTTTACAAAATACTTAAATTTTAACAATTTCAAGGCAAAAATGCACAAACTACAACCTAGCTTAGATTTGCATGATCCAAAGCATTAAACTACACTTAATAAAGTTAATGAAGCCTTGAAAAACCTAATTAGATTTTTAGTCTAACATTTTCAATAATTTCCAAAAACCAAGTTTAGAAAAAAAAAGCTTAATTTGGACATTTACATCTAGCAATCTACATATCATCAAAAGATTAAGTTTTCACTTCCTTAAGATGAAAATCTATACTTTGCAACCATGATTACATGATACGAACCCTAATTAGATTCAAACACCATCACACAATTTCAATCTTGAAATTGGAATCACAAAATTAGCTAATAAAACTAATTTAAAGTAGCTTAACAAAATCTATACACTTTGGTTAGGATTATACCTCCAAACCAAGAGATCAAACTCAAGATATAGCCTCCCAAAATGCTTTCTTTACACAAAGATCCATGCTTGAAATGCTAAGGAACAATGGGTAAGTGTTGGATTTGGATTTAGATTTGGATTTGTATGGATTTTGAAGTGATTTTGTGGATTTTTTTGATGTCAACTTGAGTGGGATTTGGGGGGGGGGGCTGTTGCTGTTGGGAGAAGGGGGGGCTCGGCCTGAAGGGAATGGGTGAGGGGAGAGAGAATTGGTGAGGTTAAGAAGTCAATAATTGACCAAAGTCAACCAAGCCAAAATATATACATATTCTATCATTTTCTACTCTTTCCTTTCCTTTGAAATTCAAGTGGGGACTAAAGAGGGGGCTGCTGAATTCTTCAAGGGGATAAGTGAATGGGGGTGTGTGGGTGTGGGTACGGGTGTGGGGTGATGAAAAATGATAAATACAATACCCCAAACATCTATTTACGCTAAAAAAAGCCTTTTTTTCTTCAATAATTTCTAAACCGTTTTGGCAAATGATTTCGTTCCAAAAACCACATAAAATTTTATTTAATGTTTTATGATGCACAAAATTTGTTTCAACTCATTCCAATTTGTAATTTTCCCTAATTAAATGTATTAGTGACGGCTTAAAATAATAATAAAATAATATTTTTTTCAGGAAATTTGAAATTTCACCAGCGGCTCAATAAACACTAAATAATAGCAATTACATAGCTAGAATATGTATATTTATTTTTTATAATAAGATATTTGTATTTTGACTTTTTACAGAAAACCCCCTTATTTTACCGTTTTTTCGAAATTTCACCGAAACGATTTTCAAAACGTTACACTTGCCAACTCGTGAATAGAGAAACATCTACGAACAGAAAATCGCATGTATGACGCAATCCTAAGTCATACGATCAACATATATAAACCTCAAATGAATAAGTCTGAAGCATGCTAAGGTGGCAACGTAACATCTATACATGTATGTAGTGCCAAGTACTCGTGCTAGTGCCTCAGGTAATAACATGTCATAAATATGAGGTATGTCTGCATGAAGTAATATGATGAAGTATCTTAATTGATATCAATACACATATATTAGCGTCTCATTCCACTAATATTGTTGTAAGGGTATATATAACAGCGTCCTCATCCACTGTTATATATACAAATGAGGTATGATCGACGTAATCAGTTTGAATCAATGTGAGCTATAACATGAAGTCTAGTAGTATGTGGATATCTTCCAACTAGGTAATCAATGCCTGTAAATAGGTGGATCCCGTCCACGTGTCACCCAATGACAATAAGCATCATGCATGTAAATATCGTAAAACATATGCATGGAAATATGAGGATATAATCAAATCATGGAACCTGAGTGCCTAGCATCGACACTCGAAAACATCATGAACACCTGTGCCTAGAATCGACATGTAAATCCTCATGTATCTCAGGCGCCGCACACCCTGGTCGGCCCTCATATCCATCTCATGACTCCAGTCGGTATCCTCCGGATAACCGACGGGTCCGAAATACTATCACCGGTAGGTAGTACTCCCCTGCCGGGCTCACCGTCTAGCATATACGAGTCTTCTTGCCCCGGGGTACCTCACCGGGTCCACCATGTACCCCCAATCGGTGCCTACTGCTCCTCGAATCGGGTATACCTACACAAGCTCTCTGGAACCGAGAAAACTCATGGTGGACGCACTGAAATATCATATCAAGGGTAACCGGGTTTTTAAAACAATTAAATATTTTCTTTTGAAATATCCACGGTCCCCAAATCCAAAAAAATCATGGAAACAAAACATCTCAATGCATATAATCAAAACATGATGTATGCGACATGTAAAGAAAGGTAAGCATATCAGTAAGTCATGCAACATGGAATAGTAATGTGCACATGTCGAGGGAAACCGCTCTTTTTTAAAATGAATCAGTTTAAAGAATATCTTGCGGTTCCCAAATCTCTAATCAAGCCAGAATCATCTATGTATGTGTACAGGTATAAGTGTACAATATGCCATGCAAGAATCACATCATGAATGCAGAAGTACTACAGTGTAGTGGCATGGCAATTATCGATGATGAAGTGTGTGAGCCGGCAAATAGTGTACGTGAAACATACGCATCATCGATAATGGTGCTGGTGTCCTAACAGTATGATGGTAATATCTCAATAAACACAAGTAATGCGATGCAAATAATATGTATATGCGGAATCAAATAATAAACGCAATAGTGAAGAATCTACAACAATATGTAAGTGTCGTGCAGTTTTGCCATTTTGAAATAAGACGAATCGGGGTTTTTAGTAAAATAAGGGCTACGGTGTTTTTTAGAAAAGATGTGCCTTTTGAAATTATCCGTAGAATCCCTTTTTGCCTGTCTTTAAAATACTCCTGATTCGTTAGTTTTGAAATAGGTATGGCTCGGGTCTAGTCTAACATCTACTAAACTAACTACTGATCTAACTATCAAGTCGATCGGGAAGGGTATGGAAACCACCTAAAACTGAGTCGATATATATATAAATATAAAGATAGTAGTCGGTGATCCCGCATCAATAGTATCGCATACGTACCGTATATCATCTGACATCCTCAAGTCATGAGTGCAGATCAATCAACAATATAAAGCTCGTACGGTAACTCGTCGTACGGCATCCCAATAGCTGGGTGCGGGTCAGTATCACAATCATCACATCAATTATCTGGTATCCTTATCATCATCTCACATAATCTGGGGCATTGATCTATGTCTAGTACGAATCGATACCATCTATATAAGTATGAATGCGTGTGCGAAAGACACGTCCAAAGGCGCGCCAAAATCACTTATCGTATCCCAAATACGAGTTACATCACATCACCGATATCATGGCACTATGCCCAAACTCATCGACTGACCACCAATGTCCCCCAATATCCTCATCATCACAGTATAAACATAGCAAATATACACGTGTGTGCGTGTGGGTGTAAACCTATTCAAGGGTTCGCGATTAGGAACTACAATAGTTACTTATAACCCTAATCTATGCATAGTACACCAAACACATCCTAAACAACCTAGTCACACATAGCTATCATATATATAAGTATAGTAATATGGTATACTAGACATCGGACTGCGGGGGTGCTATACGCCATCCACCCGACTTCTCCCCGTAGATATAAATCTACTCACCTTTCTTATGTGTGCCGATGCCGATGTCGCCATTTTCATCTCCAATGCTTCGACGCCACGTGGGGTACCTACAAGTATATCATATGCTAAAACACATGAAAGCCATATCGAAAGCCAAAATCGTGCACGCTACGCCAATAGGGAAAAACCTGTAGCCTCGCGTGCAAACACAGCCAATAACCCTCTGCCGTTGGCGTTCAAACGCCACCCAACAGAAACGAATCATCGAATACCAAAATCCATACGAAAATAAGTCGTAAATCATGCGTTAACTCAAGAAAATCAACCCAGATTCTACCCTGGTTGGAATCAGACAAAACTAGACATACCAGGGGTCAAGTTTAGAGGTAAAATAGCCGTGCACGCAAAACGAGTCAGTTTCACCCTTGTCTGGATGCAAATTGCGGCCAGAACGAATTAAATGGCGGCCTGAAAATGGGGGTTGGAGCTAGGGTTTTGGGTGTTGGTTCCAATCTGGCTGCACATCCTACTGCCAAGTCAATTATTTTAGGAGGTCCGGGTTGATAGCAGTTTCCAGAAAAGCCACAAAGTCGACAAAATCGATAAAATACGCCAAGTCGAAACATTCAGGTAACTAACTGGAAATCTGGGGTATTCTGGGTTAAACTAGTCTCAAATTCACCTAATAAGGTTACCCTAATGATCAAAACCGTCACTTGGCCACATCTCACTCAAAATCACTAAAACTAGCACTAGATCACAAAAATAACACTAAATTTCAGCTACATAACCATAACCATTCAAGAAAGAAGTTAGGTTGCAAGATTATACCTCAAGGGATCCTAGGATGCAGGAGAAGAAGAGGAGAAGAAGAAGAAGAGGGTCTTGTTGCTGTTGTTGCTAAGCTGCTACTACAGCTGATGCTGTTTTCTTTGCTGTTGATCCTGGCTGCTGCTGCTGCTGTTATTTTTATTGCTGTTGCTGTATTGGTTGTTTTGGTGATAGTGTGTGGTGTGATGAGGGTGTGGGGTTGTTTTAAATGATGTTACTGTTGTTGCTGCAGATGCTGATGCAATTGGGGCTGAAATGTGTTGGTGGTGGCTGAAGTGTTGGGCTGATGTATGGTTTCAACAGCTAATGTAGGGGGGCTGTTTTATGGCAGATGTAGCTGCTGATGTGTTGATATGGGGGCTGAACTTGTGCTGATGTGAGTGTAGGTGTGAGAGAGAGATGTGAGTGAGAGGGAAGCAAAAGTTTTGAAATGAAAAGGGATTGTGACACAACCTATAGCCACCACTCTCTCTCTCTCTCAATAGATGCCAGCATGACAACCTTCATGGCTCTCTCTCTCTACCCATAAGTCAACCCCACCCTAATCACCCTTAAACAAGGCTAAAGACCCTTAATTAACCCTAATTATCTTAACGAAATGGTTAACCCATCATGGTTGGCTAAACATGGTTAACCCACCATGCTCATCTAAACATGGTAACCCTAGACTAACCCAAGCTAACATGCACAAGTGCGTGCAATCTAGATAAAATTACGATAAAATATTCATAAAACCAAATAAAATATTTAAAAGCCGTTTTGGTAAACGTTTTACCAAAAACCCTACATTAAACACAATTAACACTAAATAACATATTTTAGAATTTCCATAATTTTTCTTCAGAATTTTCCCCATTTATCGGTATTTAATTATACCAAAATATTAAAATATTCAATAAAATAATATTAAATTATAAAAATTCCCAAAAATAATATTATATTTTTTTGAAATGTTACAGTTCGAAAGATCAGGACATTCCTGTGCCGCTCCGCAGGAGTAGTTGGTAGTCTCATCCGCCGAGAGATACTACGGTTTTCTCATAGACGGGGATAGAGAGGATTGCATCATTGATAGTGATGAGCCGACTATCTTCCAGCAGGCCATTCAGAGCGTCGACTCGGTAAAATGGCTGGATGCAATGCGGACCGAAATGGAGTCCATGTACACCAACAAAGTATGGATGTTGACGTTGCTCCAGATGGGGTAAACCCGTAGGATGCAAGTGGATCTTCAAAAGGAAGATTGGTGTAGATGGACAGGTTGAGACCTATAAGGCTAGACTTGTTGCAAAGGGTTTTTGTCAAAGACCTGGTTTGGACAATGACGAAACCTTTTCTCCAGTGGCTATGCTGAAATCCATTCGGATCCTTCTTTCCATTGCTGCCTTCCACGATTATGAGATTTGGCAGATGGACGTAAAGACCGCTTTTCTAAATGGAAATTTAGAGGAGTGTGTCTATATGGACCAGCCAGAGGGTTTCATTCAGAGTGGGAGCTGCGGAAAGGTGTGCAAGTTGCATAAATCCATCTATGGACTAAAGCAGGTATCGCGGAGTTGGAACATTTGTTTTGATGAGAAGGTCAAAGAATTTGGCATTATCAAAAATCTAGATGAACCATGCATCTATTGTAGATTTGTAGCAAGAACTGTCGTATTCCTCGTTTTATACGTGGATGGCATTCTCTTAATAGGAAATGACATTCCTATACTACAATCTGTCAAAGGGTTCTTGTCACACAAGTTCTCCTTGAAAGACCTGGGTGATGCCTCTTACAACCTAGGGATCCGGATCTACCGTAACAGATCCAAGAGGATATTAGGACTTTCACAGTCCAGGTACATCGACACCATACTGAGGAAATTCAGTATGGAAGATTCCAAGCGCGGTAATCTACCGGTTTGTCACGGGATCAACCTCTCCAAAGAGATGTCTCCCAAGACTGATTTGGAAAGGGATCGCATGTCTATTATACCCTACGCTTCTGCGGTAGGCTCTATAATGCATGCGATGTTGTGTACCAGACCAGATGTTGCTTATTCACTGAGTGTAGTAAGCCGGTATCAGTCAAACCCTGGGGAGAAGCACTGGATAGCGGTAAAGAACATTCTCAAGTACCTGAGAAGGACTAAGGAGATGTTCTTGGTGTATGGAGGAAAAGACCTCCAGATCGAGGCCTTTGCTGACTCCAGCTTCCAGAGTGACAAAGATGATTCCAAGTCCATGTCGGGTTATGTCTTTACCCTCAATGGAGGGGTGGTGTGTTAGAAGAGTTCCAAACAGGAAACCGTTGCTGACTCGACGATGGAAGCGGAATATATCGCTGCTGCAGATGCCGCAAAATAAGTCGTCTGGATAAGGAAGTTCTTGATAGAACTTCAGGTGGTTCTGTCTATTGTTGATCCAATAGATATTGCGACAACAATTGGGCTATAGCTTTAGCGAAGGAACCTAGGTCCCATCAGATGTCCAGACACATCTTGAGGCGGTATCACCTGATCAGCAAGATCGTGGGTCGCCAGGAGATCGAGGTTCGGAGAGTTGCTACGGAAGATAACACTGCTGATCCATTCACGAAGGCCTTACCCCAGACTCAGTTCGACCGGCTGATCGAGATGATAGGTCTTCGATACGCCAGTACATAGCCTTAGTGCAAGTGGGAGATTGTTAGTGTATATGCCCTAGAGGCCATTACTGTATCATACTAGTTTGTATATTACTTAACGGAAGATTGTGATATTCACATTGTATAGACAATCTTGCTCAAAATAGTAGTATGCTACTTGGTTTGTTTCTACTTTAGTGTGTCCATGTGTTTATTTTAGTATATCACCTATACACATTAGTGGAACCCTTAGGATCTTTGCTTGATTACCCGTGTTGTGATGGCAGTCACACTCATGGGGGCTGGGTAATCCACAAGCACATCCTTATACAGGTCCATAGTCGTAGGACTATCGAGATAGGGCATCGATACTCCGGAGTAGACTAGCATATGCGCTTCTCATCCCAGCAGGGGAGACGGTCTGTCCCACAGCCGTCAGTACGTCGTACTTTAGATAGTATGCGGGTGCTCGTTAGGTTACTAGTACACTGACAGAACTCGTCGAGAACTGTTGGTTGGTACTATACCTATCGTCAGTTATCAGTTCCCAGGTGACATGAGTACAGCTTAGTCCACTGACTTGACACTGTTACTTCACCTCGTGTGTGTTCCCACTGTACTTAGATTACTACCCTACCACGGCTCAAAGGAGTCGTGTAAACTGGTAGTAGTTGGGTGCAGTCCCGAAGCACTTGGAGGCAGTGACGGTTAGAATGGATTCGTCTCTCCCGGTATTGGGGGTTGATATCGCGCCATGTCTAGGTGAGCCATTACACAAAGTCCCTGGCCAGGGCAAGCGAGATATACTAGTAGGTTTCCAGTGTTATCTCAGGGTGTTCTGGGCTACACTCCGACACGACTTGTACCGCTAGTAGGGGACTGACGTTTACCGTCCCCCTAGGCCCGCCATGCAATATTCTCAGACGAACAGACCGGACTGTACGCAGATTGTCACATTCAGGCTCAGTAGAAGTTCAGATGGGTTTCACCTCGTCCGTCTTCTTATCGGCATCTAGCTGGGGGCCGTTACGCAGAGCTAGTGCCGCTTGCGATCTGTGTTTAAACCCACTGCCAGCGTAGTGTCGAGTCTTTAGAGTCCCACACAGAGAGCTATTCGCCTTTAGGCAAAAGAGTAGAGGTCGCATGGTTTTGCGACAGGGTTCGGTCACATCCGTGCACTTGTGCACGTTTAGTGTCTGGGAAATTATCACTAGCGGGCTTTGGTTTAAGCTAGATCCTAGTGTACGTTTTGGGATTGGTTTTATCTCGTTTGTAATCGTGTTCCTCGGAACGCGGATGCGGGTGTGTATGCACAGTTGACAGAGAGACAAAGGCAGAGGATTCTCATTAGGGTTGTTGACTGTTGACTTTTGCTAAACCCTAATGAGAATAAGAAATATGATTAATGATAATATTAATTAAGTATTATTGTGCCATGGTTGGGTTGATGGGTTTACTTTGTTGACTTGTTGACTTTGTTGACCGATTGACTAGGTTGGACTAGTTGACCATCATCATTACAATGGCTATCATTTCATGGCAAAGACTTTTGCTTCCATGTTATTCTTCACAAAATGAGTGCATGAAATGATATTGCCATTTTGACTTGAACCATCACATAATACTCAATTACTATTATGGGTTATGATTATTTTGGATTATGAGAGCAAGGGTGAGAAAAGAGTCATGCTCATTCTATCATTCTCATTCTCTCTCATCCTCAAGCTCTCCCTCTTCCTCTTGCTCTCTCTCTAGTTCATGGTTCTATTGTCTCATGTGTTGAGAAGCAAGAACCATAGAGATAAAGCCCAACACACTCCTCTACTCATCCTAGTACATATGGTTTAGCAAACCGAGTGTTCTAGTTTCCTCAAGATTGAGGTTGATGTTAGTTGTATGTATGCCCTAGATGCCAGTATTGTACAGATGATGTATATTATATTGGATGCTTGGACATATATAGAGATGACTTTCTTTCTCGATATGATAGTATTCTATCTGGTTACTCTTTATCTTAACATGTATACTAGTCTCTTTATACTGTCTTATAGTTACATGTTGGTAAAGCCCTTAGGATGTGTACTTGACTACCTGGACTATGATGCGGATCATACTAGTGGGGACATGGAAGTCCATAAGTACATCCTTCAAGGTCCCTAGTCGTGGGTGTATCGAGACGGGGCATCGATATACCAGTGTATACTAGCGTATACGCTTCTCGACCCATGAGATGGGCGATGGACGATCCCATATCCATTGGTGTTTGACATCAGAGATGGTATGCGGGTGCTCAGTGGAGACTGGGTACACTAGACGGACTCGCCGAGAACTCCCAGATGGTATTATACCTCACGTCGGATGGCAGTTCTCAGGTGACACTTGTGCAGATTAGTCTGTAGACCCAAGATCGTCATAGAGTCTTGTGTGATTCCCACTTTGCTTTGATTTCCACCTTACCACGTTCATGAGGGCGTGCAAAACGGTGGTTTTTGGGTACAGTCCCGAGTCACATGGAGGCAATGAGCGATAGGAGGGGTTTCGTCTCTCCCAGTATTGGGGGTTGATGTTGCACTGTGCTCGATTGGCCATAACAGGGAAGTCCCTGGCCAGGGCTGATTAGTGATTTACCGTTAAGTGTTACCAGTAGTTTCTCGACCCGTTATTAGCCTCACATCGGCATGACTTATCAGTTATTAGGGTCTGACGTTTACCACCCCTAGACTTGATATGCGACATATCAGACGAGGAGACCGGACTGTACGGGAAGTGTTGCTGATTGGCTCGACGGGAGTTGTAGCAGGTTCGCTTGTTTTCTTCTGATCGCTCAATACCCGGGCTGCCGTTATGTTGCTTCATCGTGTCGTTTTTGTACAGAAACTAATCTATCTACTTGTATATTGTTTTGGAGTATTTTTAATCTGAATTTAGTACTGTAAATTCTGGAGATGGTTTTGGACTCGTCGATTCGATCGGAATTTTCATTTCGTGACTTTTCCGGATAAATTAGAAAGTATTGAAGTGTTTGAACAAGTATCATTTGCTCACTTTTCATGGGGTTTAAATATTTTGGAGACACGTGCAAGTTTTGTGGTGGACCCTCTAGAAGACAACAAACCTTAACTCGATTATGTGACCGTCTTGAACTGCCCTTTGAACCTTAGGGTTTGGGGCAGTACGGCATGCCATATGTGAGGCGTTGGCTTGACCCTTCTACGGCTGGACCGCAACTACTGTGTCACACTCCGGGTTTTTTGAATTCCGCTCAAGTGTTGGGCTTTAGGGAATCTTTGGTATTTGAACATTCGTTCGAAAACTTTAATACTGTCTAATTATCTGGAATGTGATGCAATATTGGAATTCATATAGTTGGACATTAAATACGAAGTATGTGATATTTCGTATTTATGATGTCTAAAGAGAATGTGGATTCTAAATATTGCAGTTTTACACTTTCTTTTCTGTGACTGTAAGTGTAGTATGTCGATATCGCCGGTTTCGTTGCTATACATCAACGACTATTGGGGTACGCATACTTACTTATGTTGATGATATATGATATTATGTTTTGCTGAGATATGATGTGCATGATTGTCGCGATTGAATAGCCGGGGGTTTTATATGAGATGAGAGTTTTATATTTTCATTCATGTAAATTTAAAAGTAATGTAATATTCTTTTATTTGGGGCACTTCCGGGTTGAGGTTGATGCCACCAGTGTTGTATATTATTTACTTTTCCGCATTAGGATAGACCCAAGGAGGGGAGCACAGGTGACCGGGTTCTGGGGTTCAGTGGGAGGACATCTCAAGGAGTCGAGACCGGGTCTCCTAAACTCTAGAATTGGTAGGGTCGCTTGCCGCTCTCATAGGGGTCCAGGGTGTGGGCTTGGCTATTCATCGCGACTGTGGAATCCGTATTTTCTATTATTGGCTAAATACTAAATATGGACGTCCTAGTATATCCCACATTTTATCTATGTTTCTGCTGCGATATCTGTGATGTGATCATTAGATATGTTCTGTGATGGATACAGTATATAGTATATATGATATATTATATAGGCGTTACTTATGTTTTACACCCGCGCTAGCCCTGCCCTGCTCTGCCGTTAGTTACCTAACCTAACGGTGCATGAGGGGACATCGAGGAGAATGCGGATGGCATAAGTATACGTCGTATTTATCTGTGATGTTTAGGTGAGTTAAATGATGGGACTTCATTAATGTGATTAATGAAAGAAAAGAAACCTAAAAGATGTTGCAGAATCAAATTTTAATAAAAAGGGTAGCTACAGTTTTGCTTTGCATAGCGGTATATATGATATACCCTGCACCTTATTCGATGAGGAAAGAGCCGAGATCCTTTCACCGGGAGTGACCTCTTTAGCAAAACTGGCAGATCCTACAACACTCGGTTTGACTTTTGACTGCTTTTGGAGTTTCGCTTTGCACAGTGATGTATATGATATATCCTTCACCTTATTCGATGAGGAAAGAGCCGAGATCCCTTCACCGGGAATGACCTCTTTAGCAAAACTAATAAAAGCCTCAAAATCACTCCATTTCAAAACTTCACTTGATTCCACAACGATATCAAGTTCATTGCACTCATGGTTTTCAGAAAAACCTGCATAGCCCTCCGTCAATTCAGATAAGTAATATTTAGTATTCGTGTTGCGGTTGTTTGGCATGCGTCAAGGCGTAGTGTACGGTAGCTCATTATTACTTATCTGTAGCATGAGATGCGATTGGATTAGGGTATTTGTACGGCGTTGTTTGGCATGCGTCAAGGATCGTACGGGTGGGTTTAATTCAATCACGAATTGTACGGGTTGAACTTGACTAGCGGACTATGGGTTGTTTGGCATGCGTCAAGGTCATAGCACGCTAGGGGCAAAATATTATCCGGAATTTCAAGTGTTGAGATTTGCAATGAGATTGCATACCTTCTATGAGATAGTTGGATCCCGATACTCACTGCGAGTAATTGTTACTCCTGGAAGAGTTTTACACAGGACAATTAGCCGATCAAGTAGGTGTCTAGAAAGGTGTCAACGGGGTTACACCTCTGGGAAAACAAGGTTTACTTTAATTAGGTCCGTGCGAAAGCACGGGGAACCTCCCTCAAAGTACCGACACTGGCCTGGCTGAAAGATCGGCGAAGTTGTAGGGTGTAATTTATCCCGGCTAGTCTTTCCTTTTAGGGTTTTAATGAAGATTTGACAAAAAACAGTGGGAGCCATCCTGATTAGATAAAATAAAAACCAATCTGATCTTGCAAGAGCATACGCTAAAGTGTTTTCTTCTCTCTCTCTCCAGGTAGCGACCATGTCATGCCTTAATCAAGATAATAATATGGATGTATTGACCGAACCCGCATGTTATACCGTGGAGGGGAACGTTGGACCCGTTCTTTCTTATAAGAGTTATAAGACTGAACAGGGAATAGGAGAATATCTAGATTCTCAAGCCGCCCAAAAGAACATGCATGTTGATGCATCTTCTTCAGGTGTGTTAGTTATTGAGAACTGTTTCTCAGTTCACCCTACGTCCTGGGTATTAGATACCGGATCAGGATCCCACATATGTAAAATGTTACATGGGCTACGGAAAGGTAGAGAACTGGGAAAAGGTGATCATTCCGTTCAAGTAGGGAATGAGGCAAATGTTGCAGCCAAAGCAGTTGGCGAATATCACCTTGTATTACCAAGTGGTAATACACTGATTCTAAATGAATGCTATTATATACCAAACATGATGTGCAACATTATATCAGTTTCTTTATTAAGTAAAGAATGATATAATTTTGTAGTAAAGGATAATGTTATGAACATATTCCTAAATCAAAAGTTGATTGCATCAGGCTCGTTACATAATGGCATATTCATTCTAAATCAAAATACAGTCCTCAATATACAAAACACACACAAGAGAAAAAAGTTCAGAAATGAACGAATCTTTCTTGTGGTATTGTAGACTTGGTCACATCAATGCGACACGACTAGCTAAGTTGCATAAGGATGGATATTTGAATCCGTTTGAATTTTCATCTTATGACACTTGCCAGTCATGTCTCAAAGGCAAGATGACCAAAACACCGTTTACGGGACACGAAGAAAGATTTACGGAACTCTTAGGGCTGATACATACTGTTGTATGTGGTCCCATGTCTACACATGCCAGGGACGGTTCTTCCTACTTCATTACATTCACTGACGATCACTCTAGATAAGGACATGTGTTCCTGATAAAACACATGTCTGAAGCTTTTGAGAAATTCAGAGAATATAAGCAAGAGGTAGAGAACCAAACGGGAAAAAGTATTAAGATCCTTCGATCTGATCGAGGAGGAGAATACTTGAGCAATGATTTTCTGGATTATTTAAAAGAGAATGGGATTCTCTCTCAGCCCACTCCTCCTTATACACCACAGCACAACGGTGTATCGGAACGGAGAAACCGCACCCTATTAGATATGGTGCGCTCAATGATGAGTACAGCTGAGTTACCTGTTTCCTTCTGGGGATATGCGCTTGAGACAGCCATGGACCTATTGAATAGAGTTCTTACCAAATCAGTGCCTACCACACTATATGAGATATAGAAAGGGAAGAGACCACATCTTAATTACATTAAGATATGGGGTTTTCCAGCCTATGTCAAAAGTCAAAATCCGGACAAACTCGAGGCAAGATCATTCTTATGTAAGTTTATAGGATATCCCAAAAATTCACAAGGGTATATCTTCTACCACCCCGAGCAACAAAAGGTTTTTGTTTCTCGACATGCCATTTTCTTAGAAAAAGGTTTTCTTATGAAACAGACAAGTGGCATTGAGGTAGAACTGGAATAGGTTCCAGCGACACAAACTATAACAGAAGACTTGGTAGAACCAGAGGATTCAGTAGTACCTGACGAACCCCAGTCGCTCCGCCGATCTACCAGGGTTTCTCATCCGCCTGAGAGATACTACGGTTTTCTCATTGATGGTGGAAGCGAGGATTGCATCATGGAAGATGATGACCCAACTAGCTTCGAGCAGGCCATCACGAGTAGGGACTCAGTGAAATGGCTGGATGCAATGCGGTCTGAGATGGAATCCATGTACACCAACAAAGTATGGACTTTGGAAGTTGCTCCTGAAGGGGTAAAACCCATTGGCAGCAAGTGGATCTTCAAGAAAAAACTTAGTGTAGATGGGAAATTGGAGACTTTCAAAGCTAGACTTGTTGCAAAGGGTTTTTGTCAAAGGCCAGGTATGGACTATGACGAAACCTTTTCTCCAGTGGCTATGCTTAAATCCATCCGGATCATGCTTGCCATCGCTGCATATCATGATTACGAAATCAGGCAAATGGATGTTAAGACCGCCTTTCTAAACGGTGATTTAGAAGAGTGCGTGTACATGACTCAGCCAGAGGGCTTCGTAGACAGTGGGAGTAGCGGGAATGTGTGCAAGCTGCTTAAATCCATTTATGGATTAAAGCAAGCATCGTGGAGTTGGAACATCTACTTTGACGTCGTTATCAAAGAGTTTGATTTCGTCAAAAACATAGATGAACCTTGTATCTACAAGAAGGTGGCAGAGACTAAGGTTGTCTTCCTCGTATTGTACGTGGAGGACATACTCTTGATAGGAAATGACATTCCTATGCTGCAATCGGTCAATCTCTTCTTGTCACAAAGATTCTTAATGAAAGATCTTGGTGATGCCTCCTGCATATTGGGGATTAGGATCTATAGAGATATATCCAAACGGATAGTGGGATTGTCCCAATCCAGGTACATTGACACCATACTAAAAAGGTTTAGTATAGAAGAATCCAAGCGTGGGAACTTACCCACGATCTCTGGAGTCACTCTCTCCGAAGAGATATCTCCCAAGACAGATTTGGAGAGAGCTCGAATGCAAGGGATACCCTATGCTTCGGCTGTAGAATCTATCATGAATGCGATGCTATGTACTGTAAGTCCATGCTACCCTTCCCCGGTACTTACGGGGTTGCGGAATTGGTGAAAAACGATTTTCAAGAGGGTGGTAACATGGACTACCAATACGGATCTTTGTTAAACTACTAGCTAACAACCTAACAAGAGTTTACCTACTCGGTTAGGGGGCTATACCTTTCTTGAACTCCTTCGTCTTCGACTCCTCCCGGTGTACGGATCGGCCTCACCTCGTCATCTCCTTGCGCCGAAGATGGATCCACCCGAAAGCTTCTACCTTTGGATTCTTCTTCGAACTTTGAAGAAACTAGATCACTTGGCTTGTTAGGCCTTGTGAACTAGAATGAGTAGAGGAATGTTTTGGTGTCTTTTTATCTCTAAGGCAATGAGTCTCAACACATGAGAATGGTTTGCCTTGAGGTAGAGAGAGCAAGAGGAAGAGGGAGAGCTTGAGAATGAGAGAGCTCAAGAGAGAGAAAGCAAATGATAGAATGAACCATACTCTTCTCATTCTCACCTCTCATAATCCAAAAGCTATCATAACAAAATTAGTAATCAAGTATTGTGTAAATGGTTTAAGTCAAAATGGCTATATCATTTCATGCACTCATTTTACATAAATAAACAAGCAAGCAAAAGTCTTTGCCATGGAATGATAGCCATTGTCATGATGATGGTCAACTAGTCCAACATAGTCAACCGGTCAACAAAGTCAACAAGTCAACAATGTCAACCCCTCAACAACCATGTCACTATAATACTTAATTAATATTAATGTTAATAATATATCTTATTCTCATTAGGGTTAAGCAAAAGTCAATGGTCAACAGTCAACTGTCAACAGTCAACAGTCAACAACCCCAATGAGAATACTCTGCCTCTTTCTCTCTGTCAACTCTGCATACACACCCGCATCCGCGTTCCGAGGAACACGAATACATACGAGATAAAACCAACCACAAAACGTACACTAGGATCTGGCATAAACCAAAGCCCGCTAGTGTTAACTGTCCGGACACTGTACGTGCACAAGTGCACGGATGTGACCAAACACTGTCGCAAAACCATGCGACCTGTCGCAAAATCATGCGACCTCTACTGTTTTATCTAAAGGAGAATAGCTTTCTGTGTGGGACTCTAAAGACTCGACACTACGCTGGCAGTGGGTTTAACCACAGACCGCAAGCGGCACTAGCTGTGCGTAACGGTCCCCAGGTAGATGCCGACAAGAAGACTGACGAGGTGAAACCCATCTGAACTCCTACTGAGTCTGACTGTGAAAATCTCCATACAGTCCGGTCTGTTCGTCTGATACATCGCATGGCGGGCCTTGGGGCGGTAAACGTCAGTCCCCCAATAGCGGTACAAGTCGTGTCGGAGTGAAGCCCAGAACACCCTGAGATAACACTGGAAACCTACCAGTATATCTCGCTTGCCCTGGCCAGGGACTACTCGTGTAATGGCTCTCCTAGACACAGCGCGATGTCAACCCCCAATACCGGGAGAGACGAATCCTGTCTAACCGTCACTGCCTCCAAGTGCTTCGGGACTTCACCCAAAAACTACCTGTTTGCACGACTCCTTTGAGCCGTGGTAGGGTAGTAATCAAAGTGCAGTGGGAACACACTCGAGGCAAAGTGACAGTGTCAAGTCAGCGGACTAAGTTGTACTCATGTCACCTGGGAACTGATAACTGACGATAGGTATAGTACCAACCAACAGTTCCCGACGAGTCCTGTCCAGTGTACTCGTAACCCACGAGCACCCGCATACTATATCCAGTACGACGTACTGATGGCTGTGGGACAGACCATCTCCCACACTGGGATGAGAAGCGCATACGCAAGTCTACTCCGGAGTATCGATACCCTGTCTCGATAGTCCTGCGACTAGGGACCTGCATAAGGATGTGCTTATAGATTACCCAGCCCCCACTAGTGTGACTGCCATCACAACGCTGGTAATCAAGCAAAGATCCTAAGGGCTCCACTAATGTGTATAGGTGATATACTAAAATAAACACATGTACACCTTGAAGTAGAAACAAACCAAGTAGCATACTACTATATTGAGCAAGATTGTTTATACAACTGTGAATATCCAAAGCTTCCATTAAGTAATATACAAACTAGTATGATACATTAATGGCCTCTAGGGAATATACACTAACAATCTCCCACTTGCACTAAGGCCATGTACTGGCGTATCGAAGACCTATCATCTCGATCAGTCGCTCGAACTGAGTCTGGGGCAAGGCCTTTGTGAGTGGATCAGCAGTGTTGTCTTCTGTAGAAACTCTCTGAACCTCGATCTCCTGGCGACCCACGATCTCCCTGATCAGGTGATACCGCCTTAAGATGTGTCTGGACTTCTGATGGGAACTTGGTTCCTTTGCTAAAGCTATAGCCCCGTTGTTGTCGCAATACAGAGGTATTGGATCAACACTGGACGGAACCACCTGAAGTTCAGTTAAGAACTTCCTTACCCATACAGCTTCTTTTGCGGCATCAGCAGCAGCGATATATTTCGTTTCCATCGTCGAGTCAGCAACGGTTTCCTGTTTGGAACTCTTCCAACACATCGCCCCCCATTGAGGGTAAAGACATAACCCGACATGGACTTGGAATCATCCTTGTCACTCTGGAAGCTGGAGTCAGTAAAGGCCTTGATCTGGAGGTCTTTTCCGCCATACACCAAGAACATCTCCTTAGTCCTTCTCAGGTACTTGAGAATGTTCTTTACTGTTATCCAATGTTTCTCCCCAGGGTTTGACTGATACCGGCTTACCACACTCAGTGCATAAGCTACATCTGGTCTGGTACACAACATCGCATA
Organism: Agapanthus africanus; assembly: GCA_030015575.1. Classification (NCBI taxonomy): domain Eukaryota; kingdom Viridiplantae; phylum Streptophyta; class Magnoliopsida; order Asparagales; family Amaryllidaceae; genus Agapanthus; species Agapanthus africanus. The sequence continues at coordinate 445,341,740 of JASDDO010000014.1, forward strand.
CATTATAGAGCCTACCGCAGAAGCGTAGGGTATAATAGACATGCGATCCCTTTCCAAATCAGTCTTGGGAGACATCTCTTTGGAGAGGGTGATCACGTGACAAGCCGGTGGATTACCGCGCTTGGAATCTTCCGTACTGAATCTTTTCAGTATGGTGTCGATGTACTTGGACTGTGAAAGTCCTAATATCCTCTTGGATCTGTCACGATAGATCCGGATCCCCAGAATGTATGATGGATCACCCAGGTCTTTCACGGAGAACCTGTGTGATAAGAACCCCTTGACAGATTGTAGGATAGGAATGTCATTTCTTATTAAGAGAATGTCATCCACGTATAAAACGAGGAATACTATAGTTCTCGCTACAAATCTACTATAGATGCATGGCTCATCTGGATTTTTGATAAAGCCAAATTCCTTGACCGTCTCATCAAAACAGATGTTCCAACTCCGCGATGCCTGCTTTAGTCCATAGATGGACTTAAGCAACTTGCACACCTTTCCGTTGCTCCTACTCTGAATGAAACCCTCTGGCTGGTCCATATAAACACACTCCTCTAAATTTCCATTTAGAAAAGCGGTCTTTATGTCCATCTTCAAAATCTCATAATCATGGAAGGCAGCAATGGCAAGAAGGATCCGAATGGATTTCAGCATAGCTACTGGAGAAAAGGTCTCGTCATAGTCCAAACCAGGTCTTTGACGAAAACCCTTTGCAACCAGTCTAGCTTTACAGGTCTCAACCTGTCCATCTACACCAATCTTCCTTTTGAAGATCCACTTGCATCCTACGGGTTTTACCCCGTCTGGAGCAACGTCCAACGTCCATACTTTGTTGGTGTACATGGACTCCATTTCGGTCCGCATTGCATCCAGCCATTTTACCGAGTCAACGCTCTGAATGGCCGGCTGGAAGCTAGTCGGTTCATCATAATCTATGATGCAATCCTCTCTATCCCCGTCTATGAGAAAACCGTAGTATCTCTCGGGCGGATGAGACTGCCTACTACTCCTGCGGAGCGGCGTAGGAATGTCATTTTCTTTTGAACCCTCTGGTTCCACTAAGCTTTCAGTAACAGTCTGTGGTTCTGCAATTTCTTCCAGTTCTATTTTGCTCCCACTTGTTTCCTTTTCTAAGAACTGGTGTTCTAGAAAATGGGCATTATGAGAAACAATGATCTTCTGTTCCTCTGCGTAATAGAAGAGATATCCCTAGGAGTTCTTTGGATATCCCACAAACTTGCACTCTACTGAGCGTGCCTCGAGCTTGTCCGCATGCTGCTTTTTGACAAAATCTGGACTTCCCCATTTCTTAATGTGATTAAAATAGGGTCTCTTCCCACACCACATCTCATATGGTGTAGTAGGCACAGTCTTAGTTGGAACTCGGTTCAAAAGGTATGCAGCTGATTCTAGTGCATATCCCCATAATGATCGCGGTAACTCAGCGTTACTCATCATGGACCGTACCATATCCAATAGGGTTCGATTCCGTCTCTCCGATACACCGTTATGTTGCGGAGTGTATGGAGGAGTAAGCTGAGAGAGAATTCCGTTCTCTTTTAAATAGTCCAGGAACTCGGCACTTAAGTATTCACCACCTCGATCCGATCTTAGAATCTTGATACTTTTGTCGGTTTGTTTTTCTACTTTATTCTTATATTCCTGGAATTTTCCAAAGGCTTCGGACTTATGTTTCATTAAGAAGACATAACCGTACCTTGAAAAGTCATCCGTAAAGGTAATGAAGTAAGAATAACCGCTTCGCGCATGTGTAGACAATGGACCGCACACGTCGATGTGTACGAGTCCCAAGAGCTCGCTCGCTCTTACTCCGTGTCCAGTGAACGGAGTCTTTGTCATCTTTCCTTTGAGACAAGATTGACAAGTGGCATATGATTGATATTCGAACGGATTCAAATATCCTTCTGTATGTAACTTCGTCAACCTTCTCTCATTGATGTGACCCAGTCTACAATGCCATAAGAAAGACTGATTTATTTTCCAAAGACTTTCTTTTGTGTGTATTCTGGACATTGAAAATCTGTGGTTGGTTTAGTACGTATATACCATTGCTTAATGTACCAGACCCAATCAAAACTTGATTAAGGTGAATGTTTACAATATTACTTACAAACGCAATTCATAACCTTCTTTAGAAACTAAACATACAGAAATGATATTACAAGTTGCGTTGGGTACAAAAAAGCAATTACGCAAAACCAAAACGTGTCCATCTGACATCCTCAGGTGATAGTCCCCCATGGCCTTAGCATCCATGCTAGCTCCGTTTGCAACTTTGAGGGTCATGTCACCTGCCTTCAAAACCCTACGGTTTCTCAATGTCTGCAAAGAATTACAGATATGAGATCCTGATCCGGTATCCAGTATCCAGGAAGTAGAGTTTATTGATAGACAGTTTTCAATAACATACACACCTGAAGCTGAAGCCGCAACTTGCTTCAGTTCCTGTGTCCTGGATTTCCAAGCCCTGCAATCTTTCTTCCAGTGACCACTCTTATGACAGAAAAAGCACTCTTCCTTCCCTATATGCTTCCCCGCTATTTTTTTTGATTTTTCTTTTCCCTTCGTATCCACATTACTAACACCGCCCCTTGGTTTGGCGGAGGCTTTCTTCTTCTTTCCCTTGGCTTTCGCCTTGGACCTAGAAGATGAAGATCCTCCTACAAACAAAGTGGATGTTTCCCTACCTTTCTGTAGGGTGCCCTCTACACTCCTCAGCATGTTGAGGAGTTCTGAAAGTTCAACTTCTTTTTCTTGTAAGTTGAAGTTCAGGATAAACTGGGCGTAAGTGGAAGGAAGGGACTGGAGAATCAAGTCCGTATAGAGCTCGTTCTCTAACGTGGTCCCAAGTTCCGCGTGTAGGGTTCCTAGGCACACTAATGAGGTCTCACAAGGCATCAACCATGCCCGTTTCAAAAAATCTAGGTGCCGAGAAACCCGACTACGGATCGTTGGCTAGAAATCTAGGCGAAAAAGCTAACTAGTTAACACTTAACTAAAAGAATACGGAAATACAACCTTTGTAGATCCGGTTCTCCACCTCCATAGCTCCGCAACGAAGTCTCCTCAGTGTCCAAATGAATTCCCGGGCTCAAGCGTCGGCTTCGTCGGAGAAATGGCGAGCTAGGTCGTCGATGTCCATGCCGAAGATGATCTACGTCGAAGCATCACTAGATCAAGCTCCACCTTCACCAAGCCAGGAAAACTTATGAAGGAAACACACTCTACTACTTGGCAAGAGGTAGAGGATGAAGAAATAGGAAGTGGGTAGACTTTAGAATTGGATTTCTCACTCTAATTCATCACTTGCCATTGATGGAGGCAAGCTTTCTTCACTTGAAGAAATGAAGAAGAAGAAGAATAATGTTATGATAAGTTATCTAGAAAATAGAAAATAAAAGAATACTTATCATAATCAACCATGATCAAGTGTAGAGAATTAACTAAGGTTAGATTAATGGTTAGGGTTAAAGATAAAGACAAAGTGGTCACTTTGGTCAAAGCTTCATGAAGCTTCAAAAAGCTTCATGAAAGAAAATAAAATAAAGAAACCATTTTGCTTTTCTTTTATGCATTTATTAATATCCAAAATGAATAAACAAATAATTAAATGAAAAAGAAAAACCCTAATCATTAAGTTAACCATGGTTTAATTCTATACACTTAACCAAAAGGCATGTATCATCAAACATGATACAAGCAAGTGCACAATATCATATCGCATATGCAATGCGAACATCCGAGTGAGAAAATCCATTTAAAGTCAACCGATACTAGTTAATGCAAAGTAATATATCAAATATATAATTATGCATTAAATCATTAAATCAACACTTGATTTAACGATCCGGTCATATCGCATATAACCGACTAATATCAACAGTAACAACTTATCGAATCAACATTTGATCCGATAACCCGGCTATATCACATATAACCGATCAATGTCACATATCGCGAGAATCGAATACAGTATCACATACTGGTATCATTCTCGGTCCCGCACATATCTAATATGCGCTCCTATTTCGTTTCGCTTGAGCCAGGAAACCTCTGTGTAGGACTCTAAAGACTCGTCAATACGCCGGCAGCAGGTGATGATCATATCAAACACCCACAAGCCGCAAGCGGTCTGCTAAACGTAACGGCCACCCGGGTATTGAGCGATCAGAAGATCGAAGAGCAAGCCCGCTCACACTCCACTGAATCCAACCAGTAACACTACCGTACAGTCCGGTCTCGTCGTCTGATATGTCGCATATCTTGCCTAGGGGTGGTAAACGTCAGACCCCAATAGCTCGATAAGTCGTGTCGATATGAGGTCTATAACAATTCGAGAAACTACTAGTAACACTTACCAGTAAATCTCAGCAACCCTGGCCAGGGATTTCCTGTTATAGCCAATCGAACACAGCGCAACATCAACTCCCCATACCGGTAGAGACGAATCCCCTCCTATCGCTCATTGCCTCCATGTGACTCGGGACTGTACCCAAAAACCACCGTTTTGCACGCCCTCTTGGACGTGGTAAGATGGAAATCAAAGGACTGTGGGAACCACGCAAGACTCTATGACGATCTCGGGTCTACAGACTACTCTGTACCAGTGTCACCATAGAACTGCCATCTGACGTGAGGTATAATACCATCTGGGAGTTCTCGGCGAGTCCGTCCAGTGTACCCAGTCTCTACTGAGCACCCGTATATCTCCTCTGATGTCAAACACCAATGGATATGGGATCATCCATCGCCCATCTATATGGGTCGAGAAGGTACACGCTAGTCTACTCTGGTATATCGATGCCCCATCTCGATACACCCACGACTAGGGACTTTCAAGGATGTACTTATGGACTACCATGTCCCCACTAGTATGATCCGCATCATAGTCCAGGTAGTCAAGTATACATCCTAAGGGCTTTACCAACATGTAACAGAGAGACAATCAGTGTACACGTTAAGGTAAAGATCAACCAGATAGCATACTATCATGTCGATCAAGAAAGTCCTCCCTATATATGTCCAAACATCCACTACAATATACATCCTATGTACAGTAATGGCCTCTAGGGCATACATATAACTAACAATCTCCCACTTGCACTAGGGCCATCTGTAGCAGTGGTTGCAGTATCTCATACTCAACCATCCCATAAAAGTCTCTCTCTGGGAATAGGCCTTCGTGAGTGAATCCGCTGTGTTATCCTCTAAGTCTGCTCTCCTTGCCTCGATCACCCTGGAGATCAACCATCTCCATGATCAGGTGATATTACCTTAGAATAAGTCTGGATCACTGATGGGACCGGCGTTCCTCTGCATAAGCCACAACTCCATTGTCTCACAATGGTGGGAACGTAGTTCATCTCATGAACTAATATAAACCCAAACATCCTCTTTGGTATCATCTTAAGTAGCGATGTATCCAGCCTTTATCGTCTAGTATGTCACGGTATCTAGCTTGGAACTCTTCCAACATACCGTCCCTTTACTGGGGGTAAAGACAATGCCTGCGACTGACATTCAGTCGTCTTTATCACTCTGGAACACTTCCAGTGATTCTCCCCAGGATCGATTGATACCATCTCACTACTACTAGTGAGTATCCTAACATCCAATTAGATCTATCTCATAGATCCAAAAACCAGGATATAGGAGGTATCATATTGATCATATATGGAGAATCATTGTGATAAGCGGAGATTGACCGAGCGTAGCATAGGAAACTCCTTTCTTATCAAGAGTATGTTATCCACGTACTCTATGAGGATCACCACCATACTCCCTACTACCTTTTTGTTTATACAAGGTTCATCTACCATTTTGATGATGTCAAACTCTTTGACTAATCCATCAAAACAGATGTTCCAACTCCGCGATGCCTGCTTTAATCCTATAAAGCATCTTGCACACGTTTCCGCTACTCCCACTGTCTACGAGGCCCTCTGGCTGTGTACTTATAGACGCACTCTTCTAAAACATCATTTAGAAAAGCAGTCATGGCACCCAACCACCAGATATCGTAGTCATGGTATGTAGCCGTGGCAAGTAGGATCTGGATGGACTTAAGCATAGCTGCTTTGAAAAGGTTTCACCACTATCCACGCCTGGTTGATGATGAAAAACTTTAACAAGCCTAGCTTTGAAAGTCTCAACCTTTCCATGTACACCAAGTAATCTTCTCAAGATATACTTGTTGCGCCACGGCAGCGCCCCGGCCGTCTATCCGAGGCCAAAATGTGGAATCAAAAATTTTCCTTACTTGGAAACTGGCGCTACCGCGGACAATGAAAACCCGGATCGAAACCATTAACTAAATGCTAGCAAAAAAGAGATGGGAAGAGAAGTATACCGAGTGATCCGAGTCCTCCGGTCTTCTCGTCATCGTCCCAATCTCCCGCGGAAAGTCTAGTCTCTATATCGTCGCCTCCTCGCCGGAAGGGCACCACATCGTCTGTATCTTTTACGGGCTCCCACCTCAATGCCGAGGCAACTCGGGCACGAAGCTGGCAAGTCGACGTGCACAAGATTTGCTGTAGAAAGTCTAGTGCTTTGTCTCTTTGGGGTTATGTTGCCTTGATGGAGGAATGAGGTTGTCAAAGGAACTTTCAAGTGGAGCTAGAATTTGTGTAGTATGAAAAATTGAGATGAACAAAATTTTCCTTCATCAAAATGAAATGATCCCTCCCCCTCACCCTCAAGTGGCCGGCCATGTCTCTTGTGGAAAAATGGGGGGGGGAGCAAAACAAATACAAGAGGGAGGTAAGTGTAGGAAAAGAAAAAGGTGACCGCATCCAAACATTATCATTACAAACTTACATCCAAACCATACCCTCTCATATCACAATTAATGCAAGTGATGGTGCAAAAGAAAAGATGCCATCATAATTAATCATCTTACAAATAAAACCTCCACAATATGTTATTTGCAAACTTGCAAATAACACCCTCCATCCTAAAAGTCCGGCCGGGAAAGAACAAAGGAAAACCGGCCGGAACGGAATGCAAACTGGCAACTCCAGAAAACTAGTCCCGTAATAAATTACAGGAAAACCCCGATACTGTGCATACACACCCGCATCTGTATTCCTACTGGATACAAATGCAATGAGACAAAATCTACACTGTACTAAACTAGGACCGGCTTAAGCCAAAGCCGGCTAGTAAAATCCGTTCGATCCTGATCCGTGCAATACCGCACGTACCAGATCGAACCCTGCCATATTACTATACGGCCACTAGTACAAGACCGTCCGATCCTGATCCGTGCAATACCGGACGTATCTGATCAGACCCTGCCATATCTCCATACGGCCTCTACAGCGTTTCGCCCGAAAGCCAGAGTAACTGAAAGTGTGGTGGACTCTAAACACTCGTCAATACTATGGCTGTGGATTTAACCACTAGCACGTCAGAGGTATAAGCCAATACATAACGGGCCACCAGCAATTGACTAAAAGGGACGTCGATGAGCGAACTCATCCTGACACCCTACTGAGCCTGTCAGTGACAATATCCGTACAGTCCGGTCCGTTCGTCTATGAGCATCGCATGTCGGGCCTAGGGGGTTGGTAAAAGTCAGACCCCCAAAAGCGGTACAAGTCGTGTCGGAGTGTAGCCCAGAACACCCTGAGATACTTCTGGAATACCTACCAGTAAATCCCCTGCCTCGGCCGAGGGCTTTGTGTAATGGCTCTCCTAGACACACCGCGACCTCACCCCCAATACCGGGAGAGACGAACCCCTGAAGATCCGCTCACTGCCTCCATGTGGCTCGGGACTGTACCCAACTAAAACCTGTTTACACGACTCCTTTGAGCCGTGGTAGGGTAGTAATCAAAGTACAGTGGGAACTCACACGAGACAAATGACGATCCCCAGGTCAATGAACTAACCTGTACACATGTCACCAGGGAACTGCTATCTGACGTCAGGTATAAGACCAACTATCATGTTCCCGGCGAGTCCTGTCCGGTGTACTCATAACCCAATGAGCACCTGTATACATCTTAGGTGAACCAACTGACACCAGTGGCTTGTGAGACCGGCCACCGCCCCTCGTCGGGGTCTCTACTGTATACACTAGTCTACTCTGGAGAATCGATGCCCTGTCTCGAAACTCCCACGACTAGGGACCTTTTAAGGATGTGCTTATAGACCACCAGCTCTCACGTATATGATCGCCATCATACTGCCGGTAGTCAAGCAAGAATCCTATGGGCTCTATCAGCGTGTAATAGTGACCTGTAAGGTCACCTGAAGCAGTACACGATGATAAAGGTAAACCAGATAGCATACTATCATCTCGAGTAAGACTGTCCTACCGGGATAGGTCCTCCCTCAATCATTGGAATCACGTGCCTGTGATCCAATAATTGACTCTGAGGGCACTATCTCCAACATTCTCCCACTTGCACTCAAGGCTAATTATTGCGATGCCGCATACTCACAGCCCGTGTGATACCGAACACCCAACTCCTCTACTAGTCAGTCTCACAAAGCTCGTTTGCGAAACTATTGCGTTCGAGGAATAGCCTCAGTGAGTGGATCCGCTGTGATGTTTCTTTCTATGTCTCTCTATATCTCAAGTTCGCGGTGAAGTCCATCTTCCGAAATGAGCAATACTTGTCTTGGAATGTCTGGATGTCTGATGGGACCTAGCTCATAAATGAACTCTAAATCCAAACTTCTTAGACTGTATCGTCAACCGAACTTAATCAGTATCCTGCGCCATGCCATACTCAGTATTGCCTTGGACCACCTGTCCAAAATACTGCCCATCGTCAGAGGGAAAAACTATAACTCTGACAACCTCCTTGTCGTCCATGTCACCTTGGAAGCCTGGAATGATAACCGTCTCCTAAAGGAGGCAGCCGTTATCATATCCCTAGAACATTCACTTATGATCTAAAAACGCTTCCGACTGTTTCTCCAGGATTGGATCAATGTCAACTTATTGCATCTAGTGTAAGAACAACATCTGGTGTGGTACTTGACATTTCACGATTGACTCAATTGCCTGAGCAAGTGATCTGCCAATCATGCACATCCCTCTCCCCTTTAGTCTGTAAGACACCTTTAGAGAGGGTGACTCCATCACCTGGAGGTACACTACCGTGCCAGGAGTCGTCCATTCTAAATACTCTTAGAATGCCGTCAAGGTACCCTGATTGGAAAACCACCCAAATCTAGATCTAAAAACATAGATCTAGTAACCAGTATGTCTTATATAATGTCCAAGTCCCTTGTGGAGAAACCACTGTGTGACGACCAAAGTATAACCGATCGTAGTATAGGAGTTTCTTTTCCTACTCTGTGTATGTCATCCAAATACCAGGATATCACACCCTACTACCTTCTCAACAGATCCATCCCCTATTCTGATGACGTCAAACCTATGACTGTCACATCAGAAATAGATGATCTATCTCCGCTACATCGGCTTTAGTCTATAAATAGACATAAGCCTGATGTCCACCAATGCATCCGCTGCTCCCACTGACTACGACAACCTCTGCCAGAGTCATATAGACGCGCACTTCTAAAACTAGTTTATAACGATGCTATACTCATCCTCCTGCCGGGTCTCGCAGCCTGGAACAACAACAATGGCGAGTGTGGGTAAACAAGAACTTCCCTGTCACCGTCCTTGAGGCTACCGGAGTACCTCTCGGGTGCCTGAAGTTACCCACCTTATCTGCGGAGTGGCCAATGGAATGTCAAAACAGATTGAATCTTTAGGTTCCTTATCAAATCTTCAGTAATTGTTTGCGGTTCTGGAATCACTTCCAGTTCTACCATACTCCCACTACTGTTTTTGAAAAAATCCATTTTTAATAAAACTGTGGCGAGTCTAGAACAATATTTCTATTGATCTGCCAGATGGTAGAAAGTCAACCCTCATCATAGCCTGGGTCAACCCACAAACAGCCATTACAGAAACATGCCTTGAGTTGTCCAGTGTCTGGTTTTAAGCATAAGCCGGACAACTCCCCGTACCTTAATATCGTTACGATATGAACTGTTCTATATCCAATATAGAACCAGAGGCACTGATTTAATTGAACCAGATTCAAATCATGCAGCTATCTCCAGTGCATGTAAACTAAATGGAGAGAGGCCGATCAGCGTTACTCAACTTAGGAATGCTTCCAATTATGAGTAACCTGAAAGAGAAGCAATTTATCTTTATCATTACTATCAACTGAATACCATACACAAGTATCTACATCTTCGATCACTTTGAAGAATCCCGATACTTGCTACACCTGGTTCTCTACTCTATTCAAATACCTATAACTCCTCAAAACTTAGACCCTGTGTTTCTACGAAACACATGTCTAAGAACTAGAGAAGTTAAAAGTAAACAGATAATAGTAAGAGGACCAACCCCTCTGTCCTAATGGACACTGGACAACATACAATACTCTGTATAAGTCCGCTGAGTCTAACAACTCTTTCACTGTGCGTCGTAGGTTGAAAACTGTACTTATGGTTAAGAAGAATTACACCGCTGTTTAATGCTCCTTACCTAACCATCCACTGATATAGGTAAATGTCATCGACATAATATCAAAAGGTATATCTCACTCTATGAAAATAGACGTACAGATATATCAATTTGAAATTGGTGCACAACAGCGGATATTCAAAACCAAATATTTGCCGACCGGCAAACAGCCCAGATGATCTCCTCGAATATCACCGATTACAACGAATCCCGATATAATGAGGATGATCACCCTATTCCCAATAACTTACTCCCACTCATCATCTGTAAAACCATACAGATGTGAGAATCATACCTGGTAAATACATACCCTGGAGTAAGTGTCCAATCGGGAAATCAGTTTTCTTTTAACAGTACACAGCTGAACTGAAACATTGAAATGTTTCGATGGGGTATCCTGGTATTCCTAGTAATGCCTCTTCCATTATCCAGATTCACAACTGTAACCGTGTGTTTCTTTGCCACATCTCCAAATCCCTTTATATGTCTTTAGTTATTACCTTCTGCACACCCCTTTAGGCCAATTGGTTTTCTTCCTTCCCTACCGTTCGGCACCAGCCTATGGTTTGGAAGAAGACTATCCAATAAGCATAAAAGGTGTACTGTCCTAATCCTAGGAGCACTCGCAAAGCGAGAGAAGGTGAACATAAAAGACAACCGAATAAACCTTATTCCTATTTCTCCTGAACCAGAATCCATTCCCGAACTGGAACAAGTTCCTTTCGAGTTCGTATATAACCATACGATGGAGTATCCAAATAAACTGTGGATCTTCATAGTGATACGGAGTGTCCTGGAGAAATACAAAGGTGATTTAGGATTGGCGAAGAAATACTTGGTTCGGTCGTGAATAGCAGTCGCAATTTACTTTGCCCTCTTACTAATCCCTTGCTTTGTCTTAACTTAATACCTTCTGCACACCATCGTTATGCTAATTGGTTTTCTTCACTCCCTACCGTTCGGCACCAGCCTAAGGTTTGGAAGAAGACTATCTAATTTGCGTAATAGGTGTACTATCTCCTAAACCAAGGAGTATTCGCAATGAGAGAAGGTGAAAAGAAAAGACAACAGAATAATCCTATTCGTTTTCTCCAGAACCAGAAACCATCCTCGAAGTCCTTCGAGTTCGTATATAACCATACGATGGTTTTGTCCAATGGAAGTGGACGTTCGTAGTAATACGGGGTGTCCTGGAGAAAAGGGTAAAAATATGAGTGGCAATGAGGTCTGCAACTCTGACAATCCAAAAGCCAGTGTTAAGAAGGTTCGGTCAACTTGGTCACTGAGTCATAGTCCAGGGTCGGGTCATTGGTCGCTGCCAGAGAGAGAGAAAAGAAACACTCAGCGTGCACTCTATCCTAGATCAGAATGGTTACCAATTTATATAATCAGGAAACCTCCCACTGTACCTCAAATTCTCCTCCAAACCTGAAAGAAGAATTAGTTGGGGTCACCCGAGGAGTAAACTAACTCATCAGTGGGAATCGGGATCCAACTATCATCGCATGATAACTTGACGGAATCCACTCAAGTCACCACACTCCAGAAGGTATGCGCATGCCTGGCAAGTTTCAGTTCTTTTGAAACTCCCGATGTGATTTTTACCCCTAGGACCCAAGTGACCTTGACACAGTCAACAAATCAAAGAGTCCTAGTCAAGTTCAACCCGTCATTATCCTGGATTGCATTAAACCCACCCGTACGAGCCCTTGACACAGTCAACAAGGCCGCACGACTGTCCTAACCAATCCCATTAATATGCTACAAACAAACACTACTTAGCTACCGCACACTACGCCTTGACACAGTCAACAAACGCAGCACGAATACTAAGTAATACTTATAAGAAATGACGGAGGGCTACGTCTAGTTTTTGGCGAAAAAACCTTTAACGTAAAGAACTTGATATCGTTGAAGGAACTGCATAGCCTTTTATAAAAATATAGTGACGAAAAACTTTGCTAAAGAGGTCACTCCCGGTGAAGGGATCTCGGCTCTTTCCCCGTAGCATGAGGTGCAGGATATTCCAACTGAATACCACGATGCAAAGCAAAAGTAATCAGCTATAGTGAAGTTAATGCCCTGACGCAAACTTCTGTCCAAGGGGTCACTCTCGGTGAAGGGATCTCGGCCCTTGCCTCGTCGACTGAGGAGCAGGATATTCCAAATGAATACCACGATGCAAAACAAAAGTGAACGTCCTTGCAATAATAGCTTTTTGAAAAATGTCCCAACAACATCAGAATAGGTTTGTTTATCTTGCCTTGATCCGAATCAACGCAGTCCCATCAATTGATCACACCTCAAAGAACGAAAATATACTGATGTACGTATATGCCATCCGCATTCGCCACTGGGTCCCGTCATCACCCGTTAGGTTACTTAACTAACGACAGAGCGGGGACTGGACTAGCGCGGATGCAAAACATAAACAACATCTACTAATATATAATATTCGCTCAAGGCGTGATAAGAATGCAACATCACAGAAATGTACAGCATCACAGAACAATACAGATATCTAGAACCCCCGGGTTTCACAGAGCCGCTGCTGAAACCCGACGTTCCCCTGGTCGTGTGGATAGCCTGTGCAATGAAATCCTAGACCCCTACGGGCGCAGCAAGTCACCCGCCAAAACCTGAAGCGAGGCAGCCGCCTTCAGCACCGTGAATGGACCACCCAGCACTTCATGGAATCCGGTAACTTGGGCACCCCTCCTGGGTCAACCTCTACCCCCTACGAGTGCGGCGAACAGCCCACCAATCCTAGAGTGAAGCCCCCTCCGTCTCAATGCCATGAGATGCGGGCCCGTTGCCCTCTAGAACCCGGCTATCCGTGCACCCCTCCGCGGGGTAGTCCTAGTACAGAAAGTAAAATATACATACACCGGGTACATCGACCGCAACCAGGTCGTGCCCCAAAAGAATAATACAAACAGGCAGTGACGGCAGTCCATATGTCGGACGCTCGCCCCGCAATATCAAATGTACATAATACAACAAAACTGTACTAACATTGCATCCAGGCTATCCCCTACGACCGATCCGCAACAACACAGCATAAACATAGAACATCATCGTGAAACTCACGTTCGCAAATCCGTCTAACCGGGCTATAGCAGTTAGACAAGATTTACCGATCAAGTGACATTCACGGTCGCCGATATAATGTAAATACTGTGAAATAATGTGTTTAAAATATCCGATCGATCAAACAATTAACAAGTGGGCCCCCAAGCAATACTGTAGCAGTCACAGAAAATCTGGGCACAAATTTAATATCCCAAAACCCCCAAAATCAGCCCACAAGCCCACTGTAAAAATTGGACACAGTGAGGAAAGCAAAGTGCGGCGGAACCGCGGACCAAGGGGGGGTTTGGCCGCGGTTCCGCGCTTCATCCATCGACTGAGCGCGTCGAATTTTTACAGTAGTCTTATAATTTCCAGTACATTAGTTTTATACAACCTGAAATATTTTTAGACACCAAAAATTTTCAACAGAAAACTGATGTGAACGAAAATGTAGTTTTTGGGATTTTGGTCGATCGGATAAGTAAAACGCATTAGAACAAGCTAGGCAGGGTTAATGGCGTGGCTCTGATACCATGTTGCGCCACGGCAGCGCCACGGCCGTCTATCCGAGGCCAAAATGCGGAATAAAAATTTTCCTTACTTGGAAACTGGTGCTACCGCAGACAATGAAAACCCGGATCGAAACCATTAACTTAATGCTAGCAAACAAGAGATGGGAAGAGAAGTATACCGAGTGATCCGAGTCCTCCGGTCTTCTCGTCATCGTCCCAATCTCCCGCGGAAAGTCTAGTCTCCATATCGTCGCCTCCTCACCGGAAGGGCACCACATCGTCTGTATCTTTTACGGGCTCCCACCTCAATGCCGAGGCAACTCGGGCACGAAGCTGGCAAGTCGACGTGCCCAAGATTTGCTGTAGAAAGTCTAGTGCTTTGTCTCTTTGGGGTTATGTTGCCTTGATGGAGGAATGAGGTTGTCAAATGAACTTTCAAGTGGAGCTAGAATTTGTGTAGTATGAAAAATTGAGATGAACAAAATTTTCCTTCATCAAAATGAAATGATCCCTCCCCCTCACCCTCAAGTGGCCGGCCATGTCTCTTGTGGAAAAATGGGGGGGAGCAAAACAAATACAAGAGGGAGGTAAGTGTAGGAAAAGAAAAAGGTGACCACATCCAAACATTATCATTACAAACTTACATCCAAACCATACCCTCTCATATCACAATTAATGCAAGTGATGGTGTAAAAGAAAAGATGCCATCATAATTAATCATCTTACAAATAAAACCTCCACAATATGTTATTTGCAAACTTGCAAATAACACCCTTCATCCTAAAAGTCCGGCCGGGAAAGAACAAAGGAAAACCGGCCGGAACGGAATGCAAACTGGCAACTCCAGAAAACTGGTCCCGTAATAAATTACAGGAAAACCCCGATACTGTGCATACACACCCGCATCTGTATTCCTACCGGATACAAATGCAATGAGAAAAATCTACACTGTACTAAACTAGGACCGGCTTAAGCCAAAGCCGGCTAGTAAAATCCGTTTGATCCTGATCCGTGCAATACCGCACGTACCAGATCGAACCTTGCCATATTACTATACGGCCACTAGTACAAGACCGTCCGGTCCTGATCCGTGCAATACCGCACGTATCTGATCGGATGCCATATCTCCATACGGCCTCTACAGCGTTTCGCCCGAAAGCCTGAGTAACTGAAAGTGTGGTGGACTCTAAAGACTCGTCAATACTATGGCTATGGATTTAACCACTAGCACGTCAGAGGTATAAGCCAATACATAACGGGCCACCAGCAATTGACTAAAAGGGACGTCGATGAGCGAACTGATCCTGACACCCTACTGAGCCTGTCAGTGACAATATCCGTACAGTCCGGTCCGTTCGTCTATGAGCATCGCATGTCGGGCCTAGGGGGTTGGTTAAAGTCAGACCCCCAAAAGCGGTACAAGTCGTGTCGGAGTGTAGCCCAGAACACCATGAGATACTACTGGAATACCTACCAGTAAATCCCCTGCCTCGGACGAGGGCTTTGTGTAATGGCTCTCCTAGACACAGCGCGACCTCACCCCCAATACCGGGAGAGACGAACCCCTGAAGATCCGCTCACTGCCTCCATGTGGCTCGGGACGGTACCCAACTAAAACCTGTTTACACGACTCCTTTGAGCCGTGGTAGGGTAGTAATCAAAGTACAGTGGGAACTCACACGAGACAAATGACGATCCCCAGGTCGATGAACTAACCTGTACACATGTCACCAGGGAACTGCTATCTGACGTCAGGTATAAGACCAACTAGCATGTTCCCGGCGAGTCCTGTCCGGTGTACTCATAACCCAATGAGCACCTGTATACATCTTAGGTGAACCAACTGACACCAGTGGTTTGTGAGACCGGCCACCGCCTCTCGTCGGGGTCTCGACTGTATACACTAGTCTACTCTGGAGAATCGATGCCCTGTCTCGAAACTCCCACGACTAGGGACCTTTAAAGGATGTGCTTATAGACCACCAGCTCTCACGTATATGATCGCCATCATACTGCCGGTAGTCAAGCAAGAATCCTAGGGGCTCTATCAGTGTGTAATAGTGACCTGTAAGGTCACCTGAAGCAGTACACGATGATAAAGGTAAACCAGACAGCATACTATCATCTCGAGTAAGACTGTCCTACCGGGATAGGTCCTCCCTCAATCATTGCAATCACGTGCCTGTGATCCAATAATTGACTCTGAGGGCACTATCTCCAACAATACTTGCTCCTGATGGGGATTTAACCCTTCAGATATAGCAACCAAAGTCCATACTTTGTTGGTGTACAAGGATTCCATCTCAGATCGATAAACATCCAGCCATTCTTACAGAGTCTCACTCCTGATGGCCAGCTCGAAACTAGTTGGGTCATCATCTCATGATGTAATCCTCGCTCCCACTGTCATAGAGAAACCGAAGTATCTCTCAGGTGGGTGAGGAACCCTATTAGATCGGCGGAGAGGCTGAGGTTCGTTGGAATCTATTGAATCCTTTGGTTCTATCAAATCATCTGCTGTCATTTGTATAGCTGGAACCTTTCCAGTTGTACATAACAGACCTTGCCTCGAGCTTGTCCGGATTTTGCTTTTAGACATAGGCCGGACAACCCCAAATCTTAACTAGCTTAAGACATGGGCTCTTCCCTTTCCGTATCACATATGAAGTGGTAGGCAACTGATTTGATTCGAACCTATTCAATAGGTATGCAGCTTCATAAGTGCATAACCCCCAAAAAGGAAATAGGTAACTCAGAAGTACTCATCATAGAGCACACCTTATCATATAGGGTGTGATTGCTCCGCCCCGATATACTATCGTGCTATGGTGTATCCGGAGGAGTAATGCTGAGAGAGAATCTCATTCTCCTTTAGAATAGTCCAGGATTTCCGTGCTCAAGTATTCTCCTCATTGATCTCATCAAAGGACATAATACTTTTATCCGTATTTTGGTTCTCTACTTCTAACTTATATTCCGTGAATATCTCAAAAGGTTCGGACATGTGTTTCAACAGGAACATATGTCTGAATCTAAAGATATCATCAGAGAATGTAATGAAGTACAAAGAACTGGTCTTGGCATGTGTAGACTGGGGACCTACATACATCAACATGTATCATCCCAAGAGTTTACTAACTCTTTCTCTGTTTCCAATAAACAGAGCTGGTGTCATTATATCTTTGTGACATGACTCGCAAGTTTCACAAGATGTAAATTCAAACTAATTTAAATATGGATCTTTATGTAACTCAACTAGTCGGGTCGCATTGATATGACCTAGTCTACAATACCTTAAGAAGGATTCGTTCATTTCTGAACTCTTCCTCTTGTCTGTGTTCTGTATACTAAGAACTGTAGTTTGATTTAGAACATCAATGCTTTTAGATAACGTGCCTGAACCGATCAACTTTTGATATAGGAAATGTTCAAAACATTATCCAACAATACAAAATTTTATCATTTCTTTACTAATAAAGAGACTGATATGATTTTGTATATCAGGTTCGGTATCTAATAACATTCGTTCAGAATCAATGTATTACAATACAGGGTGACAGTGACCGACAGACTTGGCTGCAACTCTTGCCCCGTTTTCTGCCTCATGAAACTTATCACCCGTTCTTAGTTCTTTACCTGTCTGTAGCCCTATGTAACAGATTACATATATGGGATCCTGATCCGGTATTATATACCCAGGACGTAAAGGACATTGAGAAACAGTTCTGTATAATGAACACACCCTCAGATGATGCATCAGCATGCACTCTCTTTGTTTGGGAGGCATGGGAATCTTGGTATTCCCCTATTTCCTGCTCTGTCTTATAACTATTATAAGTTGGAGCGGGACCAACGTTCCCCAGCTCAGTATAACAAGCGGGTTCGGTCAAATATCCGTATTAATATCTTGATTAAGGCGTGATATGGTCGCTACCAGGAGAGAGAGAGAAGAAAACACTCAGCGTGCGCTCTATGCAAGAATAGATTGGTTATTATTTTATCTAATCAGGATGGCTCCCACTGCTTTTTATCAAATCTTCCTTCAAACCCTAAAAGGAAAGACTAGCCGGGATTAATTACACACTACAAGTTCGCCAATCTTTCTGCCAGGCCAGTGTCGGTACTTTGAGGGAGGTCCCCCGTGCTTTCGCACGAACCTAATTAATGTAAACCTCGTTTTCTCAGAGGCGTAACCCCGTTAACACCTTTCTAGACACCTACTTGATCGGCTAATTGTAATGTATAAAACTCTCCCAGGAGTAACTCTTACTCGCAGCGGGTATCGGGATCCAACTATCTCATAGAAGGTATGCAATCTCATCGCAAATTTCAACACTTGAAATTCCCGATAATATTTTGCCCCTAACGTGCTATGACCTTGACGAAAGCCAACAAACCATAGCCCGCTAGTAAAGTTCAACCCGTACATTTCTTGATTGAATTAAACCCACCCGCACGACCCTTGACGAAAGCCAACAAAGCCGCACGACTACCCTAATCGAATCACATCGTATGCTTGCAGATAAGCAGCATATAGCTACCGCACACTGCACCTTGACGAAAGCCAACAAATGCAGCACGAATACTATATACAACTTATCTGAAATGACGGAGGGCTACGACAGGTTTTTCTGAAAACCTATTGCGTAATGAACTTGATATCATTGTAGAATCAAACGATTTTAAAAATGGAGTGCTTTTGAGGCTTTTCTAGTTTTGCTAAAGGAGTCACTCCCGGTGAAGGGATCGTCGGTCCTTTCCTCGTCGAATGAGGTGCGGGATATATCATATATATCACTGTGCAAAGCAAAAACTATTAAAAGCAATCAAAAGACAAACCGAGGGTGTAGCATCTGCCAGTTATTGCTAAAGGAGTCACTCCCGGTGAAGGGATCTCGGTCCTTTCCTTATCGAATAAGGTGCAGGATATATCATATATACCACTATGCAAAGCTACCTGTTTTATTTTTGAAATTCGATTCTACAACATCTTAGGTTTCTTTTATTTCATTAATCTCATTAATGAAGTCCCATCATTAAGTACCTAATCATCACAGATAAATATGACGTACACTTATGCCATCCGCATTCGCCTCGATGTCCCCTCATGCACTGTTAGGTTAGGTAACTAACGGCAGAGCGGGGCAGGGCTAGCGCGGGTGTAAAACATAAGTAACGCCTATATAATATATCATATATACTATATACTGTATCTATCACAGAACATCACATGATCACATCACAGATATCGCAGCAGAAGAAACATATGAAATATTGGATATACTAGGACGTCCGTGTTTTCAATACGAGCCAGTATAAAACACGGATTCCACGGTCGTGATGAATAGCCAAACCCACACCCCTAGACCCTTACGAGAGCGGCAAGCAACCTTACCAATTCTAGAGTTAGGAGACCCGGACTCGACTCCTCGAGTTGGTCTCCCAGTGGACTCCAGAACCCGGTTACTTGTGCCCTCCTCCTTGGGTCTATCCTAGTGCGGAAAAGTAAATAATATACAAAGGGTGACAACTTCCGCAACCTGGAAGTGCCCCAATCAAAGAATATTACATACAATTTTTTACATGAATGAAAATGAAAAACACTCATCTCACATAAAAACCCCCGGCTATTCAAACACGACGATCTAATATAACATATCCAGCAACACATAACATCACATGTCATCAACGTAAGTAAACATGCCCATCCCAATTGTCGTTGACATATAGCAACGTAACCGGCGATATCACATATTACACTTCCGCAACCTCTTTAGACATCGCATGCCTAATCAAATGAATTACTTAGACATCGCATGCCTAACAATTATAAACCCCGCATTTTAGTCTCTTTATCGAAAACACTTTTCAATATCAAGTCGGGCAATTCAACAAGATTCCCGACACCCTGATCGAATGCTCGTCGCAAACTTCAGTAGACGGCCGCACCCCCGATACCGTCGACGAAGTGCACCAAGGCGGAACACCGCTACCGCGAGCACACGGACGGATGCTTTCGGCGACGGGGTTCTCCTACAGTCACTTGGTCGGGGCTAAGGAATGTAGCTGTCTAATAAGTTTATCCGGCGAGTATCCGCGTACGCTACGTGATTGCGACGGACTCTTGATCACATCAAAATTCCGTGGCAACCGATCAAGCGAGACTAAACTGCTATGTTTATAGCATTCATTCAGTTATCTCATAACTAATTGTGAATTCCAATTATTGTATCACATTCCGGATAAATAGAAAATGCTAAACTTTTCGATCGAACAATTGAACACCCAAGTTTTCCCGATACAGCTCAACACATGAAATAAGTCTAACAACATTCAGTTCGTGCCTCAGTACCAACGGTCCAGCCGTAGAAGGGTCAAGCCAACGCCTTACATGTGGCATGCCGTACTGCCCCAAACCCGAAGGTTCAAAGAGCATTTCAAGACGGTCACATAATCGAGTTAAGGTTTGTTGTCTTCTAGAGGGTCTATCGCGTTACTTGCACTACTTAGAATGTCGTTAAACTACGGAAAAATCCAACACTTGGAAATTTCCCGACAGGGGAAAAATTGGGTATTTATATCCGGTCGAACTTTTTAACATATTCTAATATTTACCAGGAAAGCCACACAGACAAAATTTGATAATCCGATCGAACATACGAATCCCCAAAACTACCTCAGAAAATTCAACTCTTGAATAAATATTAAAAATTCCCAGAAAATCCAACTTCAGAAAATAGGAATTACTGTGCAAACAAGGGAAGCTGACGTCATCAATGGGCCGCGGAACCGCCGCAGAAGCTAGGCTTCCGCCGCGGTTCCGCCGCAGTTATTACTGTTCATGAGAAACTTTTTGCGCCGTAATTCTTAGATTTCCCTGCTGAATTTTCTGCATATTTTTAATGTTGAAAAATCCCAGATTTTAGAAAAAGGACAGAGAGCATTTTGGAGTTGGGTTTCGGGTTCGTTCGGGTTTCAAATTCCGTCTAGACTTCGCCTACGGCTCTAGCTAGGCTCTGATACCACTGTAGGGTTCCTAGGCACACTAATGAGGTCTCACAAGGCATCAACCATGCCCGTTTCAAAAAATCTAGGTGCCGAGAAACCCGACTACGGATCGTTGGCTAGAAATCTAGGCGAAAAAGCTAACTAGTTAACACTTAACTAAAAGAATACGGAAATACAACCTTTGTAGATCCGGTTCTCCACCTCCATAGCTCCGCAACGAAGTCTCCTCGCTGTCCAAATGAATTCCCGGGCTCCAGCGTCGGCTTCGTCGGAGAAATGGCGAGCTAGGTCGTCGATGTCCAGGCCGAAGATGATCTACGTCGAAGCATCACAAGATCAAGCTCCACCTTCACCAAGCCATGAAAACTTGTGAAGGAAACACACTCTACTACTTGGCAAGAGGTAGAGGATGAAGAAATAGGAAGTGGGTAGACTTTAGAATTGGATTTCTCACTCTAATTCATCACTTGCCATTGATGGAGGCAAGCTTTCTTCACTTGAAGAAATGAAGAAGAAGAAGAATAATGTTATGATAAGTTATCTAGAAAATAGAAAATAAAAGAATACTTATCATAATCAACCATGGTCAAGTGTAGAGAATTAACTAAGGTTAGATTAATGGTTAGGGTTAAAGATAAAGACAAAGTGGTCACTTTGGTCAAAGCTTCATGAAGCTTCAAAAAGCTTCATGAAAGAAAATAAAATAAAGAAACCATTTTTCTTTTCTTTTATGCTTTTATTAATATCCAAAATAAATAAACAAATAATTAAATGAAAAAACAAAACCCTAATCATTAAGTTAACCATGGTTTAATTCTATACACTTAACCAAAAGGCATGTATCATCAAACATGATACAAGCAAGTGCACAAAATCATATCGCATATGCAATGCGTACATCCGAGTGAGAAAATCCATTTAAAGTCAACCGATACTAGTTAATGCAAAGTAATATATCCAATATATAATTATGCATTAAATCATTAAATCAACACTTGATTTAACGATCCGGTCATATCGCATATAACCGACTAATATCAACAGTAACAACTTATCGAATCAACACTTGATCCGATAACCCAGCTATATCACATATAACCGATCAATGTCACATATCGCGAGAATCGAATACAGTATCACATACTGGTATCATTCTCGGTCCCGCACATATCACATATGCGCTCCTATTTCGTTTCGCTTGAGCCAGGAAACCTCTGTGTAGGACTCTAAAGACTCGTCAATACGCCGGCAGCAGGTGATGGTCATATCAAACACCCACAAGCCGCAAGCGGTCTGCTAAACGTAACGGCCACCCGGGTATTGAGCGATCAGAAGATCGACGAGCAAGCCCGCTCACACTCCAGTGAATCCAACCAGTAACACTGCCGTACAATCCGGTCTCGTCGTCTGATATGTCGCATATCTTGCCTAGGGGTGGTAAACGTCAGACCCCAATAGCTCGATAAGTCGTGTCGATATGAGGTCTATAACAATTCGAGAAACTACTGGTAACACTTACCAGTAAATCTCAGCAACCCTGGCCAGGGATTTCCTGTTATAGCCAATCGAACACAGCGCAACATCAACTCCCTATACCGGGAGAGACGAATCCCCTCCTATCGCTCATTGCCACCATGTGACTCGGGACTGTACCCAAAAACCACCGTTTTGCAAGCCCTCTTGGACGTGGTAAGATGGAAATCAAAGCACAGTGGGAACCACACAAGACTCTATGACGATCTCGGGTCTACAGACTACTCTGTACCAGTGTCACCATAGAACTGCCATCAGACGTGAGGTATAATACCATCTGGGAGTTCTCGGCGAGTCCGTCCAGTGTACCCAGTCTTTACTGAGCACCCGTATATCTGCTCTGATGTCAAACACCAATGGATATGGGATCATCCATCGCCCATCTATATGGGTCGAGAAGGTACACGCTAGTCTACTCTGGTATATCGATGCCCCATCTCGATACACCCACGACTAGGGACTTTCAAGGATGTACTTATGGACTACCATGTCCCCACTAGTATGATCCGCATCATAGTCCAGGTAGTCAAGTATACATCCTAAGGGCTTTACCAACATGTAACAGAGAGACAATCAGTGTACACGTTAAGGTAAAGATCAACCAGATAGCATACTATCATGTCGAGCAAGAAAGTCCTCCCTATATATATCCAAGCATCCACTACAATATACATCCTATGTACAGTAATGGTCTCTAGGGCATACATATAACTAACACCGCGAGCTCCTCAATGAAGCCAATCATCTTAAGCACGTGTTCCGCTACCGATGATCCGATGGCCAACCTTGCCGAAAATAACTTCTTCGACACTTCGTATCTTGCGATACGAGATTGCTCTCTATACAGTTCTTTTGTATGGAGAAATATGGATTCGAGGTCCATATTCTCGTGCCTCCTTTGATGTTCGTTGTCCATAGAGGCAAGTACGAGGCACTTGGCCTTCGCGCTATCAATCTCCCAAGTCTTACGGATTTCCTTATCCGCGACGCTGGAGGTGGGACTTGGGACAGGGGGAGCTTTGGTGGTAAAGAGATACCCCAACTTGTCATAAGTGATTGCCATTTTGACATTCCTGAGCCAATCTTTGTAGTTTGGCCCTGTCAGTATGTTTTTATCTAGAAGTAACTTAAGTCCAGTCATGTTGATTGGTCGCTGAAATTAGGAGAGAGAGAAGAAACACTCAGCATGATGCTCTTGCAAGTTTAGAGTGGTTTTTAATTTGTCTAAACAGGATGGCTCCCACTGTCTCTCGAATCCCTCCTCAAACCAGAAAGGAAGAATTAGTCAGGATCAATCTCACCGTATAATACTTGCTTAACCGTTCGGCCAGGCTGGTGTTGGTACTTCGAGGGAGGTTTTCTAACACTTTCGCGAAGTTCCTTAATTTAAGAACCTCTTTTCCCTGGGGGCGTAGCCCTCTAACACCTTTCTAGACACCTACTTGGTTTATACCATTGATCGTTAAGTGAGAAATTTCCCAAGGAGTAGCATAAACTCACAGTAGGATCGGGATCCAAATATCATCGCGTAACGAAACTGAAGGAATCCTACCAGAATCATCACACTCCAAATAGTATGCAACACTAGCAAGTTTCAGTTCTTTTGAAACTCCCGATGTGGATTTTTGCCCCATGCTCTTATGACCTTGACTTTGGCCAAAATATCATAAGTCACATGTCAAGTTCTACCCGTCATTCTCCAGGTTAATTTGAGCCCATCCGCACATACCCTTGACTTTGGCCAAAATGGTAGTACGACTGCCCCAAACCAACACATCTATCTATGCTGCACATGAATACCCAATAGCTACCAATCACTATGCCTTGACTTTGGCCAACATACATAGCTTGAATACTATTGACCATCCATGTGAAACGACGGAGGGCTACGAATGGTTTTAGCGAAACCGTGAACGTAGTGAACTTGATATAATCGATGGAATGAGATAGCTTTTAAAAGGAGTGGCTTAAGCTCCGCGTTTAAAAGTTATTTTGAAAAGAAACCGAGTGGTTTTTGAAAGTGTTCCAACGACTTTTACTTGGTTTATTTTTCTTTGCATTAGTTCTTTTAATGCGTATTTTTCTTGCATTAGTTCTTTTAATACGTCCCATCATTTAATCCTACCATTGCAGAAAACAACCAAAATATGACGTATGCTTATGCCATTCGCATTCGCCACGGGCCCCGTCATTACCCGTTAGGTTACTTAACTAACGACAGAGCGGGGGCTGGGCTAGCGCGGCTGCAAAACATAAGCAACGCCTAAATAATATCATATATAGATATATTGCAATGATAGCCATTTCAGATCACAGATGAAAACATTGGATATACTAGGAACCCGCAATTCATACGAGACTGTAACGAAAAGCAGATTACACGGTCGCGGTGAATAGCCAATACCCCACCCAAGACCCCTACTGGTGCGGCAAACTACCCGCCATGTACCCGAAGCGAAGTAACCTCCCTCAACTCCATGAGTAGGCCACTCGGCACTTCAGGATACCCGGTAGTTTGTGCACCCCCTCCATGGGTCTATCCTAGGAGCAAAAACAGTAAAAAGAAATTATACAATGACGGCTACAACCCCGACCCGGTTGTGCGGCCATATAAATAATTATTACATCAATTTACAAATTTACAAGAATTGAAAGAAAAGAAAACTCTCGTCTCACAACCCCCGGCTATTCACCCGCGACAATCTAATGAGTTCATATACACATTCCAACAACATTACAGATCATAGATTTGTATAACCCCCACTAATCGACATATAGCGATTAGCAGTCGTTCAATACAAATATCACATCACAGATATAAACCCGTTAGCCTTAGTCTTTAGAAACTCGATCAAAATACGGTTTTTAAAGCCCCAAAAACAAAATTTTCTTTCTGGAAAATCTGGGCTGAAAAAACATATACCAAAATTCCCAAAATACCCTACTGAATATACTGTAGCAAAGAGGATCCAGAGAAGAGCCAATACTGCCGCGGAACCGCGGCAATAGCAAGCTATTGCCGCGTTTCCGCGGCGCTTTGATGAGATCACATGACCGTCTTTCTACAGTATACTCTAAAAACCCTGAGTCGATTTTTAAAGCATGATTTATTACTTTTACAGCACTTTGAAAATCGACAGCAAGTTTGTAAACAGGGTGTATTTCGCGACTTTTTCTCCGATCGAATTTCTAGTTACTATGCTAACATGTTAGGTAGTGTTTAACTAGGCTCTGATGCCACTGTAAGTCCATGCTACCCTTCCCCGGTACTTACGGGGTTGCGGAATTGTTGAAAAACGATTTTCAAGAGGGTGGTAACATGGACTACCAATACGGATCTTTGTTAAACTACTAGCTAACAACCTAACAAGAGTTTACCTACTCGGTTAGGGGGCTATACCTTTCTTGAACTCCTTCGTCTTCGACTCCTCCCGGTGTACGGATCGGCCTCACCTCGTCGTCTCCTTGCGCCGAAGATGGATCCACCCGAAAGCTTCTACCTTTGGCTTCTTCTTCGAACTTTGAAGAAACTAGATCACTTGGCTTGCTAGGCCTTGTGAACTAGAATGAGTAGAGGAATGTTTTGCTGTCTTTTTATCTCTAAGGCAATGAGTCTCAACACATGAGAATGGTTTTCCTTGAGGTAGAGATAGCAAGAGGAAGAGGGAGAGCTTGAGAATGAAAGAGCTCAAGAGAGAGAAAGCAAATGATAGAATGAACCATACTCTTCTCATTCTCACCTCTCATAATCCAAAAGCCATCATAACAAAAATAGTAATCAAGTATTGTGTAAATGGTTTAAGTCAAAACGGCTATATCATTTCAAGCACTCATTTTGCATAAATAAACAAGCAAGCAAATGTCTTTGCCATGGAATGATAGCCATTGTCATGATGATGGTCAACTAGTCCAACCTAGTCAACCGGTCAACAAAGTCAACAAGTCAACAATGTCAACCCCTCAACAACCATGTCACTATAATACTTAATTAATATTAATGTTAATCATATATCTTATTCTCATTAGGGTTAAGCAAAAGTCAATGGTCAACAGTCAACAGTCAACAACCCCAATGGGAATACTCTGCCTCTGTCTCTCTGTCAACTGTGCTTACACACCCGCATCCGCGTTCCGAGGAACACGAATACATAGGAGATAAAACTAACCCCAAAACGTACACTGGGATCTGGCTTAAACCAAAGCCCGCTAGTCTTAACTGTCCGGACACTGTACGTGCACAAGTGCACGGATGTGACCGAACCCTGTCGCAAAACCATGCGACCTGTCGCAAAACCATGCGACCTGTCGCAAAACCATGCGACCTCTACTCTTTTATCTAAAGGCGAATAGCTTTCTGTGTGGGACTCTAAAGACTCGACACTACGCTGGCAGTGGGTTTAACCACAGACCGCAAGCGGCACTAGCTGTGCGTAACGGTCCCAAGGTAGATGCCGACAAGAAGACTGACGAGGTGAAACCCATCTGAACTCCTACTGAGTCTGACTGTGACAATCTCCATACAGTCCGGTCTGTTCGTCTGATACATCGCATGGCGGGCCTAGGGGGCGGTAAACGTCAGTCCCCCAATAGCGGTACAACTCGTGTCGGAGTGAAGCCCAGAACACCCTGAGATAACACTGGAAACCTACCAGTATATCTCGCTTGCCCTGGCCAGGGACTACTCGTGTAATGGCTCTCCTAGACACAGCGCGATGTCAACCCCCAATACCGGGAGAGACGAATCCTGTCTAACCGTCACTGCCTCCAAGTGCTTCGGGACTGCACCCAAAAAGTACCTGTTTGCACGACTCCTTTGAGCCGTGGTAGGGTAGTAATCAAAGTGCAGTGGGAACACACTCGAGGCGAACTGTCAGTGTCAAGTCAGCGGACTAAGTTGTACTCATGTCACCTAGGAACTGATAACTGACGATAGGTATAGTACCAACCAACAGTTCCCGACGAGTCCTGTCCAGTGTACTCGTAACCCAACGAGCACCCGCATACTATCTCCAGTACGACGTCTGATGGCTGTGGGACAGACCATCTCCTACACTGGGATGAGAAGCGCATACGCTAGTCTACTCCGGAGTATCGATGCCCTGTCTCGATAGTCCTGCGACTAGGGACCTACATAAGGATGTGCTTATAGATTACCCAGCCCCCACTAGTGTGACTGCCATCACAACGCTGGTAATCAAGCAAAGATCCTAAGGGCTCCACTAATGTGTATAGGTGATATACTAAAATAAACACATGTACAAATTGAAGTAGAAACAAACCAAGTAGCATACTACTATATTGAGCAAGATTGTTTATACAACTGTGAATATCCCAAGCTTCCATTAAGTAATACACAAACTAGTATGATACAGAAATGGCCTCTAGGGCATATACACTAACATGTACCAGACCCGATGTGGCATACTCATTAAGTATAGTGAGCAGGTATCAAGCTGATCCTGGAGAGAGTCACTGGACAGCTGTGAAGAGCATTCTCAAGTACTTGCGAAGGACTAAAGAGATGCTCTTGGTGTATGGTAACGGAGAACTCCAAGTGGAGTCCTTTACCGATTCAAGCTTCCAGAGTGATAAGGACGACTCTAAGTCGCAGTCGGGATTTGTCTTTACCCTTTACGGAGGGGCGGTAAGATGGAAGAGTTCTAAGCAGGAAACCGTGGCAGACTCGACGATGGAGGCTGAATACATCGCTGCCAACGATGCCGCCAAAGAGGCTGTCTGGATCAAGAAGTTCATTACTGAACTTGGAGTGGTTCCATCCATTGAGCATCCAATACCTTTGTATTGCGATAAAAATAGAGCGGTGGCTTTGGCCAAGGAACCCAGGTCCCATCAGCGATCCAGGCATATTCTCAGGCGGTATCACTTGATCCGGGAGATAGTTGATCGCCGGGAGATCGAGGTCAGGAGGGGTGACACGAAGAATAACACAGCGGATCCACTCACGAAGGCCATTTCCCAGACACAGTTTGAGAGACTCTTCGGGATGCTCGGTATGCGATACTACAGCAGCTGGCCCTAGTGCAAGTGGGAGATTGTTAGTTGTATGTATGCCCTAGAGGCCAGTATTGTACAGATGATGTATATTATATTGGTTGCTTGGACATGTATAGAGATGACTTTCTTGCTCGATATGATAGTATGCTATCTGGTTACTCTTTATCTTAACATGTATACTAGTCTCTTTATACTGTCTTATAGTTACATGTTGGTAAAGCCCTTAGGATGTGTACTTGACTACCTGGACTATGATGCGGATCATACTAGTGGGGACATGGTAGTCCATAAGTACATCCTTCAAGGTCCCTAGTCGTGGGTGTATCGAGACGGGGCATCGATATACCAGTGTAGACTAGCGTATACGCTTCTCGACCTATGAGATGGGCGATGGATGATCCCATACCCATTGGTGTTTGACATCACAGATGGTATACGGGTGCTCAGTGGAGACTGGGTACACTTGACGGACTCGCCGAGAACCTCTAGATGGTATTATACCTCACGTCAGATTGCAGTTCTCAGGTGACACTTGTGCAGATTAGTCTGTAGACCCGAGATCGTCATAGAGTTTTGTGTGATTCCTACTGTGCTTTGATTTCCACCTTACCACGTTCATGAGGGCGTGCAAAACGGTGGTTTTTGGGTACATTCCCGAGTCACATGGAGGCAATGAGCGATAGGAGGGGTTTCGTCTCTCCCGGTATTGGGGGTTGATGTTGCACTGTGCTCGATTGGCCGTAACAGGGAAGTCCCTGGCCAGGGCTGATTAGAGATTTACTGGTAAGTGTTACCAGTAGTTTCTCGACCCGTTATGAGCCTTACATCGCCACGACTTATCAGTTATTGGGGTCTGACATTTACCACCCCTAGACTTGATATGCGACATATCAGTCGAGGAGACCGGACTGTACGGGAAGTGTTGCCGATTGGCTCGACGGGAGTTGTAGCAGGTTCGCTTGTTTTCTTCTGATCACTCAATACCCGGGTGGCCGTTACGTTTAGCTGACAGCTTGCGGCTTGGGGATGCTTGATGTGATCATCACCCACTGCCGGCGTATTGACGAGTCTTAGAGTCCCACAAAGGAGTTACCTAGTCCAGGCGAAACGTTGTGGTGTGCGTATGCGATATGCGCATGGACCCGATTAAAATGCGCGTATGGGATACCGTATATTGATCGGGCGGCTTGCTTTTGGTGGGGTCATATGTGATATGGCCGGATTGATAAATCAAGTGTTGATTTATCATTTAACCATTAGATTTCTGACTTGAAATCCTTTCTTGTACATGATGGATGTATGCATGCATGTATGCTTTCTTTCTTTTAGTTTCATGCACATATGGATGTACATACATACATACACACATCCTTCATGGTTGTACATACATGAAAATGGTGGCAATATAAGACTCACACCATGGTTTTATATATGGATTTTATTGCATTTCATTTAAAACAAAAAGGAAAAAGGAAAATGGTTATCATTGATTTGCTTCTACACTCTTCTTTTGACCTAACCATCCTCACCCACCTTTTAACCTTGGGTAAACTTTCCTTTTGTACTTTAACTCAAGTTCAATAAGATATTCATTGTTTAACCATGGTTTGAGATGAGAACAAGAAAATATATATACATATATTTTCGTTTTTCTTAACAAGGGTTGTTCTTTTCACTCTTGTTAAAGATATAGCCATCATCTTCTTCTTCCTCTCTCATTTTGCTCTCTAGAATTTTGTAGTGAGCAATATACTCATCAAGTTAGGATTTTGAAGCGAGAAAGAGAACCACAACACCATTCAACACAAGTGTAGCCCACTTGTTTGGAGTGTTAGCTTCATTTCATTCTCTTGATCGGGTGAAGTTGCAAGCTTGGACAAAGCGGACTCCGGGAGGATCATTGTTGACCTAGAGGAGTTCAAGCGGACCCGTTTCCAAACCCCAAGTAGCCGAGGAGTCTAGCGTAGGGAGCTACAAAGGTTGTACTTTCAAAACCCTAGCTTTTCTTGCTTATGTTGATGTGCAAAATTTTGAAACCCTAATTTTCTAGGAACGATTCAATGATCGTTAACTTAGCACCCTAAAAATTCCATCTTTGGTACATGTGATGCTTCCAATCCCTTCATGAGGTGCTAGGCTAACTCTACATTTGAAGCCAAAGGTAGAAGCTTTCAGGTGGATCCATCTTCGATACAAAGAGACGACGAGGAGAGAACCATCCGACCACCACAAGGAGTCCAAGAGAAGGAGTTCAAGTTAAGGTATAAACCCTAACCGAGTAGGTAAAACTCCTAGTTAGGTTGTTAGATAGTTGTTAAACAAAGGTCCGTATTTTGAGTCCATGTTACCACCAAAAGAAAAATCGTTTTTCATCATTTCCGCAAGCCCGTAAGAACCGGGAGAGGTAACGTGGACTTACATTTATGTAGCTGGAACTTCTTCCAGTTCTACCTCATTACCACTAATCTCTTTGACAAGAAATTCCTTTTCTTAAAAGGTGGCATGTCGAGAAACAAACACCTTTTGTTCCTCGGTGTGGTAGAAGATATACCCTCACGAATGTTTAAGATATCATACAAACCTGCACAGAACTGAGCTTGCCTCGAGCTTGTCCGGATTTTTCTTTTTATCATAGGCCGGACAACCCAATATCATAACACATTTAAGAGATGGTCTTTTTCCATTTCATATCTCATATGGAGTGGTAGGCAACGGATTTGGTCGGAACTCTATTCAATAGGTATGCAGCTATCTCAAGTGTATTACCCCAAAAGGAAATAGGCAACTTAGCATTACTCCTCATAGAGCGCATCATATCTAATATAGTGTGATTCCTCCGCTTCGAAACTCCATTATGTTGTGGTGTATATAGAGGAGTAAGCTGATAGAGAATCCTATTCTCTTTTAAATAATTCAGGAACTCCGTGTTTAAGTATTCTCCTCCTCGATCATATGGAAGAATTTTAATACTTTTACCCATATGGTTCTCAACTTCGTACTTATATTCCTTGAATGTCTAAAAAGATTCAGATTTGTGTTTCAACAGGAACACATGTTCGAATCTTGATAGATTATCGATGAATGTAATAAAGTACGAGGAACCATTCCTGGCATGTGTTGAAATAGGACCGCATACATCACTATGTATCTGTCCAAAGAGTTCAGTTGCTCTTTCTCTGTGTCCAGTAAACGGAGATTTGGACATCTTGCCTTTAAGACATAGCTGGCAAGTTTCATAAGATGTAAATTCGAATGGATTCAAATATGCATCCTTATGCAACTCAGCTAGTCTTGTCGCGTTGATATGACCAAGTCTACAATGCCACAAGAAGGCTTCGTTCATTTCTGAACTGTTCCTCTTGTGTGTGTTCTGTATACTTAGAACTGTGTTATGATTTAGAACGTATTTACCGTTATTTAACGTACCATACCTAATCAACACTTCATTTAGGAAAACATTTACAATATTTTTGGTACGAAATAATAGTCGCTCAGAATCATTGTGTTGCCACTTGGTAATACAAGGTGATATTCGCCAACTGCTTTGGCTGCAACAATTGCACCATTCCCTACTACTAGAGACTTATCACCCTTTCCCAGTTCTCTACCTATCTTTAGCCCATGTAACAAATTACATACTTAGGATCCTGATCCGGTATCTAATACCGAGGATATAGAGTTAACTGAGAAACAGTTCTTGGTAACGAACACACCAGAAGACGGTGGATCAACATGCCTATTCTTCGTTTGGGTGGCGTGGGAATCCGGATATTTCCATATTCCTTGCTCAGACCTATGACTATCATAAGATAGAGCGGAACCTAGTCCAGTATAATAAGTAGATTTGGTCAATACATCCGTATTATTATCTTGATTAAGGCAAGTCATTGGTCGCTACCAGGAGAGAGAGAGAAGGATAATCACTTTGCGTGCGCTCTTTGCAATATTAGATTGGTTATTATTTTATCTAATCATTATGGCTTCTACTAATTTTATCAATTCTTCCTTCAAACCCTAAAAGGTAAGATTAGCCGAGATTAATTACACCCTACAAGTTCGCCAATCGTTCGGTCAGGAAGGTATTGGTATTCCGAGGGAGTCTCCCCATACTTTCATATGGAACTAATTAAATAACCTCGTTTCCGCAGGGGCATCACCCCGTTAACACCTAATGGATCGGCTAATTATAAAGCGCAAAAAACTCACAGGAGTAACTCTTACTCGTAGTGGGTATCAGGATCCAACTATCATATAGAAGTTTGCAATCTCATTGCAAATTTCAACACATGAAATTCCCAATATCTTTTTTTACCCCTAGCTTCCTATGACCTTGACGGAGGTCAACAAACTATAGGCCGCTATTCAAGTTCTACGAGTTCATTTCTTGATTGAATTAAACCCACCCGCACGACCATTGACGGAGGTCAACAAGGCCGTACGACTACACTAATCCAATCGCATCACATGCGGCAGATAAGCACTAATCGGCTACCGCACACTACGCCTTGACGGAGGTCAACAAACGCAGCACGAATACTAAATAGTACTTATCTGAAATGACGGAGGGCTATGGTTGGTTTTTAAGAAAACCATTAACGTAATGAATTTGATATCGTTTTAGAATCTAGTGATTTGAAAAGGAGTGTTTTTGTAGCTTTTGCTAGTTTCGCTAAAGAGGTCACTCCCGGTGAAGGGATCTCGGCTCTTTCCTCATCGAATGAGGTGCTGGATATTCATCAAGGAATACCACTATGCAAAGAAAGAACTAAAGAAGCTATAAAAACCAAACCGAGCAGGTTATAGCATTTGCTAGTTTTGCTAAAGAGGTCACTCCCGGTGAAGGGATCTCGGCTCTTCCTCATCGAATGAGGTGCTAGATATTCATCAAAGAATACCACTATGCAAAGCAAGAACTAGAGCTACCATTTTAAAAACTTTTGATTCGACAACATCTTTAGGTTTCTTTTCTTTTCATTAATCTCATTAATGAAGTACCGTCATTTAATGTTTCCTAAACATCACAGAAAATGAAACGAAAATAGAACGTATGCTTATGCCATCCGCATTCGCCATGGGGTCCCGTCATGCACCGTTAGGTTACTTAACTGACGGCAGAGTGGGGGATGGACTAGCGCGGGTGCAGAACATAAGCAACGTTTATTATGTATCATATATATAAAGCATTCGTTTCACACAGTTATATGATCACTGTAGGGACTCTCTAGCACCATCTTAGGTTTAGGGTTGCATCACACATGCTATAACAAAAATTTAGAGGGTGCTAAACAATTCCAACCATGAATCGAACTAGAAAAATAGAGTAACAAACTATAGTATCGCATACTATATAGTGTCTAACACTAAGTGGGGAGAAATACAACCTTTGTAGACCTTCTCCTTGAGTCCTTGGATCGAGTAGTGTTTGAATCGGTTGGCTTGTGTCCTTCCATGTCCACGATGATCCACCACGAAGTCCCTTTGCTCAAGCTCCAAGCTTCACTTGATCATGGATGAAGATGAAGAAAACACTCCACACTTGTGGGCTAGACTAAAGTAGAATGGCGATGTGGGTTTGGATCTCACTTAAAAACCTTTTTTTTTTAATTTCTTCTCTTTCTTTTTAAACCCTAGGGGGCTTTGAGGAGAGAGAGGAAGAAGGAGATGGCTCATGCTTGACTCAAGTTAGAATGAGAATAATAAACATAATCCCAAACGAGAAAATAATTATACCATGCCTAACTATGGTTACAAAATATCTAGATATTTTGTAACTTGAGTTTAAGCAAAACCATGGGCTAAAACCATGGGCAATTAAACCATGGTATTAATCCCATTTTTGCTTTTCTCATATAATCAAAATATCTAAATATGTAACCATATAAGTCTTGTATTGCCACCATCAATGTATCACCAACCATGATACATGTGTGCTTGCATGTGTGCCTCCATATCAACATATACATACACTCATGCATGCATCATAAAGAAATGGGTTTTAATAAATGAGCTAATGGATTTAATATTAAATCAACACTTGATTTAATAACCCGGTCATATAACATAAGACCCGTCCAATAGTAAACGACCGATTAAATTAGAGTATCCTATACACGCATTTAATCGAGCTCCCACTCATATCACATATGCACCCCACATCTTTTCGCCTGAGCAAGGAGACCCCTTAGTGGGGCTCTAAGACTCGTCAATACGCTAGCATTAGGTAGTGATCACATCACATGCCCATAAACCATCAGTGGCACAAGCTGTACGTAACGACTACCAGATATTTGTAAGTCCATGTCACGCACCCCATGAACATGCGCGGAGGCGGAATATATGAAAAACGATCATCAAAGGTTCGTAACACGGACTTGAGCGCATGAATCGTATCTAAACCGTTACTAGCAAACTACGAAATGTTTAACTACTCTGATTCAAAGTTATACCTCACGTTTCTTGTCCTTCGGGACTTCATCACGATCCTCCACTCCTTGTAGGCTTTTTGGAATGTCGGCACCTCAACGGCCTCCTTGAGTCAAAGACGATCCACCCGAGAGCTCCTACTCCAAGCTTAACTTCTAACTTGAGGTAACTAGGTTACTCAAAGTGCTAATCTAAGCAACCTAGGTGATATAGAGTTGGATTATGGAAGTATTAGTCTAGCTAACCCTTGATCTCAACACATGAGAGGTTAGGGTTAGGGTTTGAAGATGGAGAGCTTGAGGAGAGAGAAGGTGAGAGTGAGAATCCTTTTGGATGAATAGATCATGTGTGTATATATGAAACATATCATATATATTAAATGAATAACAAATAATGATATATCATCATGTTTCATTAATACACTAAGTGATTCATCACATGAGTCATATAAATCATAATTGATTCATTAACTCCATGTATGAATCACACCATGACTCACTTATCCAATTAATGCAAATGCCACCTTATCCCCCAAGTCTGTCACGACCCAAAGTTTGGCCCGTAACCGGCAACTTAACCACGTAACGTCTACAGGCGTGACGCAGCTAAGTGAACCGAAAAACCCAGAAAATCAAACCAGTGAAAGTATAGAGTGATAGAAGTTTTAAATGGAAACACTTACGAACATGATAAGAAATCTAAGTAAACAAGCACCAGATAGTAATATACGACGCCGTAGCGAAGATCAAGATCCACAAGTGGGAACATCACAGGTAGAATAAACTGAAAGTACAGCCGGCTCACAACGAGCTCGACACCAGAATACAAAATAATACAACATCGTCCTCACACTGTTTCTAAGTCAAATATATACATGGTAGATGGAGAATACTAGATACAACAATGTACATACTGAAAGATAAACAGATACCGCACAAAACCCACCTATCAGCAAAAGAGCTAGCACACCAACTGTGGGGGTATCTGTGTCAAAAGATGCAAGGCAGCCTGCCGCGACTACTCCGAAGGGCAACCTGCAAACACTGTGGCACAACGGGGTGAGTTGCCAACTCGTGAATAGAAACATCTACAAGCAGAAATTGAATGCAAGACATAATCCTAAGTCAACGATCAGTAATATAATCCACAAGAGTATGTCTGAGTGTGATAAGGTGGCAAGGTAACATCTAAATATGTATGTAGTGCCAGGTACCCAGGTAATAACATGTCATCAGTGTAAGGTATGTCTGCATGAAGTAAATATGATGAAGTATCAACGATATCAATACACATATATTAGCGTCCCATACCACTAATATTGGTGTAAGGGTATATATAACAGCGCCCTCATACCCTGTTATATATACAATGAAGTATGATCAGTGTAAATGCATGTCTGTAATTATATGTGGAACCCGTCCACCCGTCACCCACTGACAATAAGCATCATGTATGCAATGCATATGCAATAAATAGGGGGTAGGGGAATATAATATACCATCTACCATAAGGGTCCCGAGCACATAGGCTCCTCTCTAATCGAGCTCATAGGCTCCGAGCACATAGGCTCCCGCTCCCCAATCGAGCTCATAGGCTCCGAGCACATAGGCTCCCATCACATCGAGCTCATAGGCTCCTCTCACATCGAGCTCATAGGCTCCTCTCACATCGAGCTCATAGGCTCCGAGCACATAGGCTCCCATCACATCGAGCACATAGGCTCCCATCACATCGAGCTCATAATAAAATATTAAGTATGCGATACAATGCGAGCTGTAAAGTGAATAGTAATTGAACAGTAACGCGGCTTGCCATTTGGAATGAGCATGACTCGGGAACAGTCAACACCACAGTGAAGAATCTACTATGCAAACTACATCTAAGTATCAGGTCAAATCAGGGAAGGTAGGTGTGGAAACTACCTAAACCTGAGTCAATGTATATGTATAGGTATATAGTCGGTGATCTCGCCTCAATGTCATATCGTAAAATATCCTCAAGTATGAGTGCGGATCTATCATCAATATCGGCTCGTACGGTAAATCATCGTACGACATCCCCAAAGCTGGGTACAGGTCAATACCTCACTATCTCGTCACATAACAGGTATCACTATCATCAGATCATACAGTCTGGGGGTACTACTCTATGTCTAGTACAAGTCGATACCATCAAAGAAATATACAAGTAATTGTGATGTGATATGTGTATCAAGTATGAATATCAAGTCATGTCACATATAGATGAGCTACAATGCAATGATCCAATGTGATATAGGTATCAAATATGAGTATCAAGTCATGTCACATATAAATGAGCTACAATGCAATGATCCAATGTGATATAGGTATCAAATATGAGTATCAAGTCATGTCACATATAAATGAGCTACAATGCAATGATCCAATGTGATATAGGTATCAAATATGAGTATCAAGTCATGTCACATATAAATGAGCTACAATGCAATGATCCAATGTGATATAGGTATCAAATATGAGTATCAAGTCATGTCACA
The DNA here is from genome assembly GCA_030015575.1 of Agapanthus africanus. NCBI lineage: Eukaryota > Viridiplantae > Streptophyta > Magnoliopsida > Asparagales > Amaryllidaceae > Agapanthus > Agapanthus africanus. Next base: position 445,379,352 of record JASDDO010000014.1, read on the forward strand.
TATAAATGAGCTACAATGCAATGATCCAATGTGATATAGGTATCAAATATGAGTATCAAGTCATGTCACATATATAAATGAGCTACAATGCAATGATCCAATGTGATATAGGTATCAAATATGAGTATCAAGTCATGTCACATATAAATGAGCTACAATGCAATGATCCAATGTGATATAGGTATCAAATATGAGTATCAAGTCATGTCACATATAAATGAGCTACAATGCAATGATCCAATGTGATATAGGTATCAAATATGAGTATCAAGTCATGTCACATATAAATGAGCTACAATGCAATGATCCAATGTGATATAGGTATCAAATATGAGTATCAAGTCATGTCACATATATAAATGAGCTACAATGCAATGATCCAATGTGATATAGGTATCAAATATGAGTATCAAGTCATGTCACATATAAATGAGCTACAATGCAATGATCCAATGTGATATAGGTATCAAATATGAGTATCAAGTCATGTCACATATAAATGAGCTACAATGCAATGATCCAATGTGATATAGGTATCAAATATGAGTATCAAGTCATGTCACATATAAATGAGCTACAATGCAATGATCCAATGTGATATAGGTATCAAATATGAGTATCAAGTCATGTCACATATAAATGAGCTACAATGCAATGATCCAATGTGATATAGGTATCAAATATGAGTATCAAGTCATGTCACATATAAATGAGCTACAATGCAATGATCCAATGTGATATAGGTATCAAATATGAGTATCAAGTCATGTCACATATAAATGAGCTACAATGCAATGATCCAATGTGATATAGGTATCAAATATGAGTATCAAGTCATGTCACATATATAAATGAGCTACAATGCAATGATCCAATGTGATATAGGTATCAAATATGAGTATCAAGTCATGTCACATATAAATGAGCTACAATGCAATGATCCAATGTGATATATGTAGTCGGTATGCAATGCACTAGCTAGTAACTATGAACATGCAATATATATATATATATAGAACACTATAAGGTCCTATCAGCCCTGACGTAGAACGCCATGCGGGCGATACCCCCGTAGATGTGAAATCTACTCACCGTAGCCTTCCACTAGGTATAGCCAACAACCTGTGTCCCCTCCTGCGCGGCGTCCGTTGTACCCGCCTGCGAACCTAGAATTACACAATATATCACACGTAAGCTTGAAATCACGAAAACGCGACATTTAAGCCGAACCAATAACTCGTGTCGCGAACCAAGCGCGCGTGTGCACGATACGCTAAAACGCGTGGTTACGCACCTAAACGCATCCTGACGCGTCGCGATACGCAGAAACCCAAAACCCCCACACACGTATCACGCGTGTCGCGAAAGGTTGAAAATACGGGAAAATAGGTATTCTATCCCAGATTTTGATACAGGAAAGATATTGCAAAACTATATATACCAAAACAACCCAAATAGCAGCAGACACCCACACCTCAAACCCCAACCCATGACTCCCCCATCTGGCCGCAATTTGCGGCCAGAATGCAATATTTGGCGGCCTCACTTGGGAATTGGGCTCCCAGGTTTGGTTGGTGCACTCAAGTTTCCCCATACATGCTGCAGTAACATCTAGATTTCTACTGAAAAGTCTCGGGTGACAGCAGATCCTACAGTGCCCAAATTCTAGTTAAAATCCACACTTTGCACTAAAAATGGAACTTTAGGGTATTTTTGTGCAACCTGAGGTATAACCTAGTTAAAATAGCTCTAATAACACTTAAAGGAGCTAACCAAACTATGAGAACACCAATCTAACATATACATCACAAATATCCTATAATTTCACTAAAAATGCACGAAAAGGGGATTTTTGCGAAACAATACAACAAGTTATGGAAAAAGAGGTTAAGACTAGAGTTTATACCTTCTAGAGACCTTGCTAAACACCAAAGTCTCAGCTTTTCCACTCGTGTATGCAGATTTGCCTCAAACACCCTAAAAAGCTCACTTTTCTTAAATTTTTGTGATGAAAAGGTGTGGTTTTTGTGTAGGATTTGCTTGGGAATTGAAGGGAATGAAAAGAGGAAGAAGAGGTGAAGAGAATGGAAGGGTTTTCCTCTGCTGGAGCTCCAGAATTTCTGAAGTGGGAAAAGGAGAGAGAGAGAAGGGAAGAAAAGGGTCTCAAGTCAACCTTTTACCTACTCCCCCATGCCTCATTGTTTAATAGTATTTTGAATTATGATAAAGGTTTAGAAAAGATCAAAATGGTGGGGAAAAGATAAGTTAACAACCATGCACAAGGAATGGTTAACAAGTCACAAGAAAAAGTCTAAGTGTGCAAGTGTGCTCAACAAGGGAAAATTTCTAATATGCTAACACCACCAATAATAACTATAAATCCTATGAACACACAAATATAAAAACATGCACGACTACTAATTATCACCAAAACAATCAACGAAAATTTCAAAGTGTTACAATCTACCCCCCTTAAAGAAATTCGGTCCCCGAATTTAAAAAAAAATCTAACTATACTCATCTTCAAAAAGGTGGGGATACCTCTTCCTCATCCCGCTCTCAGTCTCCCAAGTGACCTCCTCGGCGCTCTGGTCACGTCAAAGTACTTTGACGGACGGTATCTCTTTCGACCTCAATTCCTTCACTTGTCGGTCTAGGATCACCACCGGCTGCTTTGCATAGGAAAGGTCGCGCTCAAGCGGGATCGTCGGGTGCTGAGTCGCATGCGAAGGATCACCAACAGAAAACTCAAGCCTGCGCCGATGACGGTCCGCATAAGATCTCTGCCTACCTTGGGCTGCTCTTATCCTATCGCGAATCAACTGGATCTTGCTGTCGTCTTCTCTACTATCTGTGGCCTCAAGATATTGCTCTCACTGAGTTCCGCCCAACCGGTAGGCGACCTGCATCTCCTCCCATAAAGGGTCTCAAAACGGTGCCATCTGAATGGTCTCCGGTAGCTGTTGTTGTAGGAGAACTCTATTAAGGGCAAATGATGATCCCAGCTACCTCCGAAGTCTAAAACGCATGCTCTGAGCATGTCCTCGAGAGCCTGAATAGTCCGCTCTGACTGTCCGTCGGTCTGCGGATGGAATGCTGTGCTGAAACTCAAACAAGTGCTCAAAACCTCTTGAAGCCTCTGCCATAGCCGGCTGATAACTGGGTGCCTCTATCGGACACGATGCATGTCCGAACTCTGTGCAGGCGTACAATCTCATCAATGTAAATCTGGCATACTGGGCAAATCCGGATGGCGTCTTTGCCGGTAGGAAGTGAGCCGCTTCCGTCAAACGATCCACGATCACCCAGGTGGAGTTATACCCTTGACTAGTCCTGGGTAGACTTACAATGAAATCCATAGATATCTATTCTTATTTCCACTCCGGGATGGGTAACGGCTGTAGCTCTCCCGCTGGCCTCTGATACTCAGCCTCGACTTGTTGACAAGTCAGGCATCTCGATACAAAATCTGCAATATCCCTCTTCATACCGTCTCACCAGTAAACATCTCTCAAGTCATGGTACATCTTGGTGAAACCGGGATGAACACTATATACCGATCGATGTGCCTCCTCGACAATCTCGCGCCGCAATCCCTCAGCATCTGGTACGCACAGTCTAGCTCCAAATCGTAGTATCTCCTGATCATCGATCACGAACTCAGAAATTCTGCTATGTCCCATCTGTGTCCTGATCTCTGAACAGCGGTCAACACTGTACTGTGCCTCTTATATACGGTCAAGCGACTGTGGGCATGCACGAACATGCGCAATCTGTCCTCCGGTCGGCGTAAACTCGAACTGTACCCGGCTGTCGCATAAGATCTGTCAATCTGCCGACGGTTGCCTCTGTACTGCGCTCAAAAAAGATAGACTACCCCCGGGCCTCCTACTCAAGCATCCGCCACTACATTAGCCCTGCCCGGTTGATGCAAGATCTCACAATCGTAGTCCTTCACTAACTACATCCGTCGGTGCTGTATGAGGTTCGGGTCTCGCTGCTGACATATGTACTTTAAGCTCTTGTGGTCGGTGAATATCTGGCACGACTCCCCATACCGATAATGTCGCCAGATCTTGAATGCAAAGACCACTGCAGCCATCTCCAGATCATGAGTAGGGTAATTCTGCATATGTCTCTTTGCTTGCCGTGAAGCATACGCAATCCCCCTATCATGCTGCATCAAAACGCATCCCAACCCTACTCGTGAAGCATCGCAGTAGACCACAAATCCGACTGATCCCAAAGCCAATGATAACACTGGTGTCGTAGCCAGTAGAGCCCGTAGCTGCTGGAAACTGTGCTCACACTCCTCCGTCCAATCGAAGTGAACTCCCTTCCGGGTCAATCCGGTCAAAGGTGTAGCAAAGCGAGAGAAGTCCTGCATAAATTGCCGGTAATAGCCTGCCAGCCCTAGAAAGCTGCGAATCTCCGTCACTGACGTGGGTCTAGACCAACTCCGAACTGCCTCGACCTTCCTCAGTCAACACATAAACCATCTCGTGTAATCACGTGCCCCAAGAAGTCCACACTACCTAGCCCGAAGGCATACTTGGAGAATTTGGCGAAAAGCTGATGCTCCCTCAACTCTGCGGTGAAATCCGCAGGTGCTGCTCGTGCACCTCTCTACTCCGAGAATACACCAAGATATCGCCAATAACCACTATAATGAACAGATCAAGATACGGCCGGGGAAAAATACGGTTCATCATGTCCATAATCGCTGCTGGCGCGTTGGTGAGTCCAAACGACATCACCAAAAACTCATAATGGCCGTAACGAGTACTGAAAGCTGTCCTAAGAATGTTCTCCTGTCTAACCCGCAGCTGATGGTAGCCCGATCGCAAATCGATCCTCGAAAAGTATCCTGCCTCCCCGAAGCTGGTCGAACGAATCGTCGATGCGTGGCAAAGGATATTGATTCCGCACTGTCGCCTTATTCAGCTGGCGGTAGTCAACATACAAACACAAACTGCCGTCCTTTCTTCTTGACGAACAGGACTGGAGCACCCCAAGGAAAAATACTGGGTCAAATAAGTCCTTTATCCAGCAAATCCTGCAACTGACCCTTCAACTCTCTAAGTTCCGCCGGGGCCATCCAATAAAGCGGTACCGAAATAGGTCCCGTGCCAGGAACCAAATCAACGCAGAAGGAATTACCACGCTCGGGCGGCCGTCCAGGAAGCTTGTCAGGGAACGCATCAGGAGACTCGCTACCAACCGGAACCTGATCCAAAAGAACCTCTATAGCCCTAGTATCGCAAACATATGCAAAAAAATTCCTGACATCCCTTCCGCAAAAGCTGTCCAGCGCGAACCGAAGAAATCACTCTGGGAGGGGTGGCACTACGGTCCCCCAACGCAACAACAACCGACTTGCCGGGAAAACAAAATCGAACTGTCTCCTCACGGCCGACCACAGAAGCATAGCACGTGACTAACCAATCCATGCCCAAAAGAACGTCGAAGTCCAACATCTCATGATGGATCAAATTGATCGGCAACTCTCTCCCGCCGATACGGACGGTACAGGATCGGAACACGTGCCTAGCAACAAACGACTCTCCCACAGGAGTAGTCACAACTAGCGGTTGACCAAACAAACTGGACTCTCTACCCAAACTCAGCACAAAAGTGCGTGGATACATAAGAGCACAAGGATCCGGATCAAATAATACGTGTGCAACAAAGGACAAACTAAAAGAGTACCTGAAACCACAGCATCGGACACCCGCAAGTCCTGATGAGTCGAAGCAAAAACTTGTGCCTGTCCTTCATTTGCGACCGACTGAACTCCTCCTCTACTAGCCTGACCCCTCTGTGCAAACTCCCCGCGTCCACGACGTCTCCGAGCACGACCCTGACGTGCTGTGAAGAAGCACTGCCTGATGAGGTGTTGAAGGCTTCCGCATCGTAAACACCTACGCACTGAATGCTGTCCTGCCTGGGGATGAAAGCCAAACGACTGTCCTCGTCCTAAGCCTCTGCTCTGGGCTGGTATACCAGTGTGATTCCTCAACTGTTCCGGAATTCTCATGGCTGCTAGAAGACGTGTCTCGTACATGGGAGCTGCCTCCACCGGTGCTATGTAGGGAACGGAATACTGCATGATGATCGCAAGGAACAACTGGGTAACAGGGGTGGCAACCATCTGTCGCTGCGCTCGAACGACCTCTACCAATGAGCTCATCGCCTGGCATAGGCCCTGCATCTCTACCACTAGTCTAGCGACCTGAGCTGCCGTAGGGGAAACAATCTGTCCTGGTGCAACAGGAGTACCACTCGGATTAGTCCTTGTCTCAGATGAATCAACTCGAACCTCGGCCCTCGCGGCCGCTCTCTGTGCCCTCGTAGTCCTTGGCGGCATATTGGCTATCAGAAACAACAGGATTCGATAAGGATACTGAAAATCGAATCACAAGAATGTATATACTCAATGAGGAATTTAAATCAACAAGTCCTAAGGTCGCGTAGGCGAAGTACCGTGTCGTGAGTATGCCGCGGAACATACACACGCTACGCTACCCTGCCGCAGCTACCTACTCCATCATACCAGGGTCATCCTACACTCCGAAAGGTAAAACCTACGCTCTGATACCAACTTTGTCACGACCCAAAGTTTGGCCCGTAACCGGCAACTTAACCACGTAACGTCTACAGGCGTGACGCAGCTAAGTGAACCGAAAAACCCAGAAAATCAAACCAGTGAAAGTATAGAGTGATAGAAGTTTTAAATGGAAACACTTACGAACATGATAAGAAATCTAAGTAAACAAGCACCAGATAGTAATATACGACGCCGTAGCGAAGATCAAGATCCACAAGTGGGAACATCACAGGTAGAATAAACTGAAAGTACAGCCGGCTCACAACGAGCTCGACACCAGAATACAAAATAATACAACATCGTCCTCACACTGTTTCTAAGTCAAATATATACATGGTAGATGGAGAATACTAGATACAACAATGTACATACTGAAAGATAAACAGATACCGCACAAAACCCACCTATCAGCAAAAGAGCTAGCACACCAACTGTGGGGGTATCTGTGTCAAAAGATGCAAGGCAGCCTGCCGCGACTACTCCGAAGGGCAACCTGCAAACACTGTGGCACAACGGGGTGAGTTGCCAACTCGTGAATAGAAACATCTACAAGCAGAAATTGAATGCAAGACATAATCCTAAGTCAACGATCAGTAATATAATCCACAAGAGTATGTCTGAGTGTGATAAGGTGGCAAGGTAACATCTAAATATGTATGTAGTGCCAGGTACCCAGGTAATAACATGTCATCAGTGTAAGGTATGTCTGCATGAAGTAAATATGATGAAGTATCAACGATATCAATACACATATATTAGCGTCCCATACCACTAATATTGGTGTAAGGGTATATATAACAGCGCCCTCATACCCTGTTATATATACAATGAAGTATGATCAGTGTAAATGCATGTCTGTAATTATATGTGGAACCCGTCCACCCGTCACCCACTGACAATAAGCATCATGTATGCAATGCATATGCAATAAATAGGGGGTAGGGGAATATAATATACCATCTACCATAAGGGTCCCGAGCACATAGGCTCCTCTCTAATCGAGCTCATAGGCTCCGAGCACATAGGCTCCCGCTCCCCAATCGAGCTCATAGGCTCCGAGCACATAGGCTCCCATCACATCGAGCTCATAGGCTCCTCTCACATCGAGCTCATAGGCTCCTCTCACATCGAGCTCATAGGCTCCGAGCACATAGGCTCCCATCACATCGAGCACATAGGCTCCCATCACATCGAGCTCATAATAAAATATTAAGTATGCGATACAATGCGAGCTGTAAAGTGAATAGTAATTGAACAGTAACGCGGCTTGCCATTTGGAATGAGCATGACTCGGGAACAGTCAACACCACAGTGAAGAATCTACTATGCAAACTACATCTAAGTATCAGGTCAAATCAGGGAAGGTAGGTGTGGAAACTACCTAAACCTGAGTCAATGTATATGTATAGGTATATAGTCGGTGATCTCGCCTCAATGTCATATCGTAAAATATCCTCAAGTATGAGTGCGGATCTATCATCAATATCGGCTCGTACGGTAAATCATCGTACGACATCCCCAAAGCTGGGTACAGGTCAATACCTCACTATCTCGTCACATAACAGGTATCACTATCATCAGATCATACAGTCTGGGGGTACTACTCTATGTCTAGTACAAGTCGATACCATCAAAGAAATATACAAGTAATTGTGATGTGATATGTGTATCAAGTATGAATATCAAGTCATGTCACATATAGATGAGCTACAATGCAATGATCCAATGTGATATAGGTATCAAATATGAGTATCAAGTCATGTCACATATAAATGAGCTACAATGCAATGATCCAATGTGATATAGGTATCAAATATGAGTATCAAGTCATGTCACATATAAATGAGCTACAATGCAATGATCCAATGTGATATAGGTATCAAATATGAGTATCAAGTCATGTCACATATAAATGAGCTACAATGCAATGATCCAATGTGATATAGGTATCAAATATGAGTATCAAGTCATGTCACATATAAATGAGCTACAATGCAATGATCCAATGTGATATAGGTATCAAATATGAGTATCAAGTCATGTCACATATATAAATGAGCTACAATGCAATGATCCAATGTGATATAGGTATCAAATATGAGTATCAAGTCATGTCACATATAAATGAGCTACAATGCAATGATCCAATGTGATATAGGTATCAAATATGAGTATCAAGTCATGTCACATATAAATGAGCTACAATGCAATGATCCAATGTGATATAGGTATCAAATATGAGTATCAAGTCATGTCACATATAAATGAGCTACAATGCAATGATCCAATGTGATATAGGTATCAAATATGAGTATCAAGTCATGTCACATATATAAATGAGCTACAATGCAATGATCCAATGTGATATAGGTATCAAATATGAGTATCAAGTCATGTCACATATAAATGAGCTACAATGCAATGATCCAATGTGATATAGGTATCAAATATGAGTATCAAGTCATGTCACATATAAATGAGCTACAATGCAATGATCCAATGTGATATAGGTATCAAATATGAGTATCAAGTCATGTCACATATAAATGAGCTACAATGCAATGATCCAATGTGATATAGGTATCAAATATGAGTATCAAGTCATGTCACATATAAATGAGCTACAATGCAATGATCCAATGTGATATAGGTATCAAATATGAGTATCAAGTCATGTCACATATAAATGAGCTACAATGCAATGATCCAATGTGATATAGGTATCAAATATGAGTATCAAGTCTTGTCACATATAAATGAGCTACAATGCAATGATCCAATGTGATATAGGTATCAAATATGAGTATCAAGTCATGTCACATATATAAATGAGCTACAATGCAATGATCCAATGTGATATAGGTATCAAATATGAGTATCAAGTCATGTCACATATAAATGAGCTACAATGCAATGATCCAATGTGATATATGTAGTCGGTATGCAATGCACTAGCTAGTAACTATGAACATGCAATATATATATATATATAGAACACTATAAGGTCCTATCAGCCCTGACGTAGAACGCCATGCGGGCGATACCCCCGTAGATGTGAAATCTACTCACCGTAGCCTTCCACTAGGTATAGCCAACAACCTGTGTCCCCTCCTGCGCGGCGTCCGTTGTACCCGCCTGCGAACCTAGAATTACACAATATATCACACGTAAGCTTGAAATCACGAAAACGCGACATTTAAGCCGAACCAATAACTCGTGTCGCGAACCAAGCGCGCGTGTGCACGATACGCTAAAACGCGTGGTTACGCACCTAAACGCATCCTGACGCGTCGCGATACGCAGAAACCCAAAACCCCCACACACGTATCACGCGTGTCGCGAAAGGTTGAAAATACGGGAAAATAGGTATTCTATCCCAGATTTTGATACAGGAAAGATATTGCAAAACTATATATACCAAAACAACCCAAATAGCAGCAGACACCCACACCTCAAACCCCAACCCATGACTCCCCCATCTGGCCGCAATTTGCGGCCAGAATGCAATATTTGGCGGCCTCACTTGGGAATTGGGCTCCCAGGTTTGGTTGGTGCACTCAAGTTTCCCCATACATGCTGCAGTAACATCTAGATTTCTACTGAAAAGTCTCGGGTGACAGCAGATCCTACAGTGCCCAAATTCTAGTTAAAATCCACACTTTGCACTAAAAATGGAACTTTAGGGTATTTTTGTGCAACCTGAGGTATAACCTAGTTAAAATAGCTCTAATAACACTTAAAGGAGCTAACCAAACTATGAGAACACCAATCTAACATATACATCACAAATATCCTATAATTTCACTAAAAATGCACGAAAAGGGGATTTTTGCGAAACAATACAACAAGTTATGGAAAAAGAGGTTAAGACTAGAGTTTATACCTTCTAGAGACCTTGCTAAACACCAAAGTCTCAGCTTTTCCACTCGTGTATGCAGATTTGCCTCAAACACCCTAAAAAGCTCACTTTTCTTAAATTTTTGTGATGAAAAGGTGTGGTTTTTGTGTAGGATTTGCTTGGGAATTGAAGGGAATGAAAAGAGGAAGAAGAGGTGAAGAGAATGGAAGGGTTTTCCTCTGCTGGAGCTCCAGAATTTCTGAAGTGGGAAAAGGAGAGAGAGAGAAGGGAAGAAAAGGGTCTCAAGTCAACCTTTTACCTACTCCCCCATGCCTCACTGTTTAATAGTATTTTGAATTATGATAAAGGTTTAGAAAAGATCAAAATGGTGGGGAAAAGATAAGTTAACAACCATGCACAAGGAATGGTTAACAAGTCACAAGAAAAAGTCTAAGTGTGCAAGTGTGCTCAACAAGGGAAAATTTCTAATATGCTAACACCACCAATAATAACTATAAATCCTATGAACACACAAATATAAAAACATGCACGACTACTAATTATCACCAAAACAATCAACGAAAATTTCAAAGTGTTACAAAGTCACCATGCTTCAAGAAGCTTCCCGACAAATTACGGGAACGCCCCTCCTATCCGTAAAAACACGGAAAAACTTTATACTTTATAAATCCAATAATCCGATACTAGAATCTGGCTTAAACCTATTCCGACCAGTAAAAACTGTCCGAACAACGTACGTGCGTAAAAACACGTATGCGTCCGAACCTTGTCGTAAAACCATACGACCTCTATATCGTTTTGCCTGAAGCAGGGAAACTCTCTGTGTGGGAATCTAAAGACTCGACACTACGCTGGCAGTGGGTTTAACCACAGACCGCAAGCGGCACTAGCTGTACGTAACGTTCCCCAGGCAGATGTCGATAAGAAGGCCGATGAGGAAACCCATCCGAACTCCTACTGATTCTGCTGTGACAATCTCCGTACAGTCCGGTCTGTTCGTCTAAGACAATCACAAATCGGGCCTAGGGGGGAGGCAAGCGTCAGTCCCCTAATAGCAGTATAACTCGTGTCGGAGTGAAGCCCATTACACCCTGAGAAACTACTGGAACCTACCAGCAAATCTCGCTTGCCCTGGCCAGGGACTTTGCATAATGGCTCTCTGACACAGCGCGATATCAACTCCCAATACCGTGAGAGACGAATCCTGTCTAACCGCCACTGCCTCCAAGTGCTCGAGACTGCACCCAACTGCTATCTGTTTGCACGACTCCTTTGAGCCGTGGTAGGGTAGCAATCTAAGAACAGTGGGACACACTCGAGGAGAAGTTGCAGTGTCAAGTCAGCGGATTATGCTGTACTCATGTCACCTGGGAACTGTTAATTGACGACTGGTATAAAACCAACCAACAGATCCCTGTAAGTCCTGTCTGGTGTACCCGTAACCTAACGAGCACCTGTATACTATCTCCAGTACGACGTACTGACGGCTGTGGGACAGACCATCTCCCCAACTGGGATGAGAAGCATACACACTAGTCTACTCCGGAGTATCGATGCCCTGTCTCGATAATCCTACGACTAGGGACCTGAATAAGGATGTGATTGTAGACTACCCAGCCCCCACTAGTGTGACTGCCATCACAATGCTGGTAGTCAAGAAAGATCCTAAGAGCTCTATCAATACGTACTCATATATTAAGATAGATAAAACCAAGTAACATACTACCATGATTAGCATGACTGTTATATAACTGTGAAAATCCCAAGCTTCCATTAAGTAATATACAAACTAGTATGGTACAGTAATGGCCTTCTAGGGCACAAACACTAACAATCTCCCACTTGCACTAGGGCATGTACTGGCGTATCGTAGACCTATCATCTCGAATAGCCTCTCAAGCTGCGTCTGAGGAATGGCCTTTGTGAATGGATCAGAAGTGTTATTCTCTGTATCTACTCTCTTTACCTCGATCTCCAGGCGATCGACGATCTCCCTGATCAGGTGATACCGCCTTAAGATGTGTCTGGACTTCTGATGGGACCTCGGTTTCTTCTCTAAAGCTATAGCGCCGTTGTTGTCGCAATACAGAGGTATTGGACCAACACTGGTAGGACCACCTGAACTTCTGTGGGGAACTTCTTCATCCAGACAGCTTCTTTTGCGGCATCGCAAGCAGCTATGTACTCCGCTTCCATCGTTGAGTCAGCAACGGTGTCCTGCTTAGAACTCTTCCAACAGACCGCCCCTCCATTGAGGGTTAATACATAACCCGACATGGTCTTGGAGTCATCTTTGTAACTTTGGAAGCTGGAGTCAGCAAAGGCCTCGATCTGGAGGTCTTTTCCGCCATATACCAAGAACATCTCCTTAGTCCTTCTTGTTAGGTTTACCTAGCACCCTATGAGAGGTTTGGAAGCATCACATGTCACAAAGATCAAATTTTTGTGGTGCTAAGTAAGCATACAAAGGATCTATCCTAGAAAATTAGGGTTTCATAAACTTTAACCAACATCATATGTTACAAAGGCTAGGGTTTTGACAGTACAACCTTTGTAGCTCCCTTTAGTAGACTCCTTGGCCACTTGAGAGTTGGAAAACGATTAGCTTGAAGTCCTCTAAAGTCCACGACGATCCACCCGAAGCTCCTTTGTCCAAGCTAGCAACTTCACTTTAACAAAAAGATGAAATGAAGCTAACACTCTAAACAAGTGGGCTAGACTTGTGTAGAATGGTGTTGTGGTTCTCTTTCTCACTTCAAAATCCTATCTTTTTGAGTATTTTGCTCACTTGAAAAGTCTAGAGAGCAAGAGATCAAGGTTGAAGAAGATGATGGCTATTTTTAAGAAAAAGAGAAGATGAACTCATGAAAAGAAAAAGAAAATATATGTATATATATTTATTTCTTCTCATCTCAAACCATGGTTAAATCATGCAGATATTATTTAATTTGAGTTAAAACATGAAAGGAAAGTTTAATCCATGGTTAAGGGTAGGTGAGCAAGGTTTGGTCAAAGAAGAGACTAGAAACAAACCATGAATTATCCTTTCCTTTTTCATTTTGTTTTAAAACAAATATAAGTAATAATCCATATAAATAACCAAGGCGTGAGTCTTATATTGCCACCATTTTCTATGTATAAACAACAATGATAGAATGATATATGTATGCATGTGTGCATGCACATCCATATGTGCTTGAACAAGAATGAATGCATACATGCATGCATACATCCAAAAGAAACAAGATATGATTTCTAGTGAGAAGCTAATGGTTAAATGATAAATCAACACTTGATTTATCAACCCGGTCATATCACATACGACCCGACCAAAAGTGTAAGTCGATGTAGTACACCCCAGTACTTGTGGGGAGGCGGATTTTACAAAAACGATCAAGTTTAAGGAACGAACATCGACTAACCGCTTAAATCGAAGCTAAACTCTAAATAACCGTATCCTATGAGTTTCTTTTCACAAGTGATTAGGGATTATACCTAATGAAACCGGTCCTTCTTCTTTACGTCCTCCTTTGTTCTCCTCGACCTTCTCTAGGTAGTAGACGATCCACCCGAGAGCGAAACTCCAAGCTAAACCTCTAACTTGAGGTAACTAATCAACTTTGATTGCTAATCAAAGATGAAAGGATGATAAAGAGTGAAGGTTATGGATTGTTTAGTCTAACTAATCCTTTGATCTCAACACATGAGGATTAAGGATTAGGGTTTGAAGATGAGAGCTTGAGGAGAGAGAATGTGAGATAAGATAATGAGAGAAGAGAGAGAGTGTATCATAATATTATGAAGCATTCTTATTTTAGAATAATCAATAAAGGAAATGAATAAGCATGCTTCATAAAATATCTTGTGATGATTCATAAGCATGAGTCATTAAGCAATAAATGTGCATTAATGAAGTGAATGAATCACCACCATGACTCACTCTCTTATCCAAAAGAAACCTCCTTAGTCACATCTTCTAGAAACTTCTCGAGTAATTACGAGAACGCCCCTCCGATCCGTAAAAATACGGAAAAACTTTAGACTGTATAAATCCAATAACCGGATACCAGTAACTGGCTTAAACCAAAGCCGACTGGTAAAAACTGTCCGAAAGTCGTACGCGCGTAAACGCACGTATGCGTCCGAACCCTTTGTCGCAAAACCATGCAACCTCTATATCGTTTCGCCTGGAGTAGGAAACTCTCTGTGTGGGACTCTAGAGACTCGACTACTACGCTGGCAGTGGGTTTAACCACAGACCGCAAGCGGCACTAGCTGTACGTAACGGTCCCCAGGTAGTTGTCGATAAGAAGGCCGATGAGTAAACCCATCCGAACTCCTACTGAGTCTGATGTGACAATCTCCAAACAGTCCGGTCCGTTCGTCCAAGACTATCGCATATCGGGCCTAGGGGGGCGGCAAGCGTCAGTCCCCTAATAGCGGTATAAGTCGTGTCGGAGTGAAGCCCATTACACCATGAGAAACTGCTGGAACCTACCAGCAAATCTCGCTTGCCCTGGCCAGGGACTTTGCGTAATGGCTCTCTGACACAGCACGATATCTACTCCCAATACCGGGAGGGACGAATCCTGTCTAACTGCCACTGCCTCCAAGTGCTCGGGACTGCACCCAACTGCTACCTGTTTGCACGACTCTTATGAGCCGTGGTAGGGTAGCAATCTAAGAACAGTGGGACACACTCGAGGCGAAGTAGCAGTGTCAAGTCTGCGGACTACGCTGTACTCATGTCACCTGGGAACTGTTTACTGACGACTGGTATCAAACCAACCAACAGTTCCCTGTGAGTCCTGTCCGGTGTACCCGTAACCTAACGAGCACCTGTATACTATCTCCAGTACGACGTACTGACGGCTGTGGGACAGACCATCTCCCCAACTGGGATGAGAAGCGTACACACTAGTCTACTCCGGAGTATCGATGCTCTGTCTCGATAATCCAACGACCAGGGACCTGAATAAGGATGTGCTTGTAGACTACCCAGCCCCCACTAGTGTGACTGCCATCACAACGCTGGTAGACAAGCAAGATCCTAAGAGCTCTATCAATACGTATACTCACATATTAAGATAGAAAAACCAAGTAGCATACTACCATGTTTAGCAAGACTGTTATATACATGTGAATATCCCAAGCTTCCATTAAGTAATATACAAGCTAGTATGATACAGTAATGGCCTTCTAGGGCATAAACACTAACAATCTCCCACTTGCACTAGGGCCATGTACTGGCATATCGTAGACCAATGATCTCGAGTAGCCTCTCGAACTGAATCTGAGGAAGGGCCTTCGTGAATGGATCAGCAATGTTCTCTTCTGAAGCAACTCTCCGAACCTCGATCTCCTGACGATCAATGATCTCCCTGATCAGGTGATACCGCCTCAAGATGTGTCTGGACTTCTGATGGGACCTTGGTTCCTTCGCTAAAGCTATAGCTCCGTTGTTGTCGCAATACAGAGGTATTGGATCAACTATGGTAGGAACCACCTGAAGTTCTGTTAGGAACTTCTTCATCCAGACTGCTTCTTTTGCGGCATCGCAAGCAGCTATATACTCCGCTTCCATCGTCGAGTCAGCAACGGTGTCCTGCTTGGAGCTCTTCCAGCACACCGCCCCTCCATTGAGGGTAAAGACATATCCCGACATGGACTTGGAATCGTCCTTATCACTCTGGAAGCCGGAATCAGCAAAGGCCTCCAACCTGAGGTCTTTTCCGCCGTAAACCAAGAACATCTCCTTAGTCCTCCTCAGGTACTTGAGAATGTTCTTTACTGCTATCCAGTGTTTCTCCCCTGGGTCTGACTGATACCGGCTTACCACGCTCAGTGCGTAAGCTACATCTGGTCTGGTACACAACATCGCATACATTATAGAGCCTACCGCAGAAGCGTAGGGTATAATAGACATGTGTTCCCTTTCCAAATCAGTTTTGGGAGACATTTCTTTGGAGAGGGTGATTCCGTGACAAGCCGGTAGATTACCGCGCTTTGAATCTTCCATACTGAATCTTTTCAGTACAGTGTCGATATACCTGGACTGCGAAAGTCCCAACATCCTCTTGGATCTATCACGATAGATCCGGATCCCCAGAATGTAAGAGGCATCACCCAGGTCTTTCATGGAGAACCTGTGTGACAAGAATCCTTTGACAGATTGTAGCATAGGAATGTCATTTCCTATCAATAGAATGTCATCCACGTACAAGACGAGGAATACGACACTTCTGGCCACGACTTTACTATATATGCACGGTTCATCTGGATTTTTGATAAAGTCATATTCTTTGACTGTCTCATCAAAACAGATGTTCCAACTCCGCGATGCCTGCTTTAGTCCATAAATAGACTTAAGCAGCTTGCATACTTTCCCGCTGCTCCCACTCTGATTGAAACCCTCTGGCTGATCCATATAGACGCTCTCTTCTAAATTTCCATTCAGAAAAGCCGTCTTTACGTCCATCTGCCAGATTTCATAATCATGGAAGGCAGCAATAGCAAGAAGGACCCGAATGGATTTGAGCATAGCCACTGGAGAAAAAGTTTCGTCATAGTCCAAACCAGGTCTTTGACGAAAACCCTTTGCAACAAGTCTAGCCTTATAGGTTTCCACCTGTCCATCTACACCAATCTTTTTCTTGAAGATCCATTTGCATCCTATGGGTTTTACCCCATCTGGAGCAAAGTCCAAAGTCCATACTTTGTTGGTGTACATGGACTCCATTTCGGTCCGCATTGCATCTAGCCATCGTACCGAGTCGCCGCTCTGGATGGCCTGCTGGAAGTCAGTAGGTTCATCATCATCTATGATGCAATCCTCTCTATCCCCGTCTATGAGAAAACCGTAGTATCTCTCAGGCGGACGAGACGGCCTACTACTCCTGCGGAGGGGTGCGGGAATGTTCTGTTCTTCTTGAACCTCTGGTTCTACCAAACTTTCAGTAGCAGTTTGTGGTTCTGGAATTTCTTCCAGTTCTATTTCGCTCCCACTTGATTCCTTTTCTAAAAACTGATTTTCCAGAAAATGGGCATTACGAGAAACAAAAACCTTTTGTTCCTCTGCGTAATAGAAATAATATCCCTTGGAGTTCTTTGGATATCCCACAAACATACATTTTACTGATCGTGCCTCGAGCTTGTCCACATGCTGCTTTTTAACAAAAGCTGGACATCCCCAAATCTTCATATGCTGAAGATGGGGTTTCTTCCCAGTCCACATCTGATATGGAGTGGTAGGCACAGTCTTGGTAGGAGCTCTGTTCAGAAGATATGCCGCTGATTCTAGCGCATAACCCCAGAAAGATCGCGGTAACTCAGCATTACTCATCATGGATCGTACCATATCCAATAGGGTTCGATTCCGTCTCTCCGATACACCATTATGCTGTGGAGTGTACGGAGGAGTAAGCTGAGAGAGAATTCCTTTCTCTTTTAGGTAACCTAGGAACTCGGCACTCAAGTATTCTCCACCTCGATCAGATCTAAGTGTCTTTATACTTTTGCCGGTTTGGTTTTCTACTTCATTCTTATACTCTTGGAATTTCTCAAAAGCCTCGGATTTATGTTTCATCAGATAAATGAATCCGTATCTTGAGTAATCATCCGTGAAAGTAATGAAATAGGAAAAACCACCTCTCGCATGTGTAGACATTGGACCGCATACATCACTGTGTATGAGTCCTAAGAGCTCGCTCGCTCTTACTCCTTGTCCAGTGAATGGAGTCTTTGTCATCTTTCCTTTGAGACAAGATTGACAAGTGTCATAAGTTTGATATTCGAATGTGTCCAAATATCCTTCTCTATGCAACTTAGTCAACCTTCTCTCATTGATGTGACCCAGTCTACAATGCCATAAGAAAGCTTTATTTAAATCTGGAGACTTTCTTTTTAGTGTGTTCTGGACATTGAAAATTTGGAGTTGGTTTAACACATATATGCCGTTATTTAGAGTACCGGACCCAATCAAACCATGATTAAGGTGGATGTTTACAACATCTCTTACAAACGTGAAATCATAACCTTTATTTGATAACAAGGAAACTGATATGATATTACACGTTAAGCTGGGTACAAAATAACAGTTATGTAAAACCAAAATGTGTCCACTCGTCAATCCTAGGTGATAATCCCCGACGGACGCAGCTCCCACGCTAGCTCCGTTAGCAACCCTGAGGATCATATCACCTTCCTTCAGCACTCTACGGTTTCTCAGTGCCTGCAATGAATTGCAAATATGAGATCCTGATCCGGTATCCAATACCCAGGAAGTAGAGTTGATCGACAGACAATTCTCAATTACAAACACACCTGAAGTCGAAGCCACAGCTTGCTTCGGTTCCTGGTTCTTGGCGTTCCACGCCTTGCAATCCTTCTTCCAGTGCCCTTTCCTGTGACAATGGAAGCACTCATCCAGGCCAACTACCGGTGCTGTAAACTTTTTCTTTCCCTTCTTTCCCACCTTACTAACACCTCCTCTAGGTCTGGGTGCGGCCTTCTTCTTCCTTCCTTTGGCCCTAGCCTTGGACCCGGAAGAAGATGCACCGCCAACAAACATAGCGGGTGTTTCCCTTGCCTTCTGCAAGGTGCCCTCTGCACTCCTTAACATGTTCAGGAGTTCCGCAAGTTCAACTTCTTTTCCTTGAAGATTGAAGTTGAGGATAAACTGGGCGTAGGTGGGAGGAAGGGACTGGAGAACAAGGTCTGTATAGAGCTCATTATCCAAAGTCGTCCCAAGGTCTGCGAGCTCTTCTATATAGCCGATCATCTGTAGGACATGTTCACCTACCGATGACCCGACAGCCAACCTCGCTCGAAACAATTTCTTAGAGGTCTCGTATCTTGCTATACGAGATTGCTCTCCATAAAGTTCCTTAGTATGGAGAAATATGCCATCTAGGGACATATCCTCGTGCCTCCTCTGATGTTCATTGTTCATCGAGGCAAGCACGATGCACTTGGCTCTCGCGCAATCTAAATCCCAGGTTTTGCGGATTTCCTTATCCGCATTGCTGGATTTGGGACCAAGGACAGCAGGTGCTGTAGCGGTGAGGACGTACCCCAGTTTGTCATAGGTCAAAGCCATCTTGACATTCCGCAGCCAATCTTTATATTTTGGCCCTGTCAGTATATTTTTCTCTAAAAGTAACTTAAGTCCAGTCATTTTCAGGGTCGCTGCAATTAGGAGAGAGAGAAGAAAACTCTTTAGCATGATGCTCTTGCAAGTTTAGAATGGTTTTTAGTTTATCTAAACTGGATGGCTCCCACTGTTTCTCGAATCCTTCCTAAAACCATAAAAGAAGAATTAGCCAAGACTATTCTCACCGTACAATACTTGCTTAACCGTTCAGCCAGGCCGGTGTCGATACTTCGAGGGAGGTTTTCCAACGCTTTCGCGAAGTTCCTTAATTAAATAACCTCTTTTCTCTGGGGGCGTAACCCCGCTGACACTTTTCTGGACACCTACTAGGTTTATAGCATTGATCGTTAAGTGACGAATATCCTGATAAGTAGCATATACTCACAGTAGGATCGGGATCCAAATATCATCGTATGATAATGTTGAAGGAATCCTACCAACATTCATCAAACTCCAAATGGTATGCATCTCTTTGCAAATTTCAGTTTCTTTAGAAATTCCCGATATAAGTTTTTGCCCCATGCTCTTATGACCTTGGCTTTGGTCAAAATGTCATAAGTCACATGTCAAGTTCTACCCGTCATTATCTTGTCAATTTGAACCCATCCGTATATACCCCTGACTTTGGTCAAATGGTAATACGACTGTCCCAAACCAACTCATCTATCTTATGCAACAAATGAAAACCCAGTAGCTACCAAACACTATGCCTTGACTTTGGCCAAAATGCATAGCTTGAATACTACTGAATACCCAAATGAAATGACGGAGGGCTACGACTGGTTTTGGCGAAACCGTAAACGTAGTGAACTTGATATAACCGAAGGAACCTGATAGCTTTTAAAAGGAGTGGTTAAATCTCCGCATTTTAAAAATATCTGTTTTAAAAAATAACCGAGTGGTTTCTTTTAAATTGTTCCAACGATTTAAACTTTGGTTTGTTTTACTTTGCATTATAGATAATGCGTCCCATCATTAACCTATCATTGCTGAAAACAACGAAAATATAACGTCCTCTTATGCCATCCGCATTCGCCACGGGGTCCCGTCATCACCCGTTAGGTTACTTAACTAACGACAGAGCGGGGGCTGGGCTAGCGCGGGTGTAAAACATAAGTGACGTCTAAATAGCTATAATAAATATAGATATTTTACATTCGTCTGACGCAATGATATTCATTCCAGAACACAGATAAACAATATTGGATTTGCAAGCAATCTGTATTTCTTTTGAGCCTGCAAGAAAAGACAGATTACACAGTTGTGATGAATAGCCGTTTACCCCACCCTCGACCCCTACGGGTACGGAAAACTACCCACCCGGCAGTCTGTGTACCCCACCTTGGGTCAGTCCTAGGAGCAAAAACAATAAAATGAAATAATACAACGGTGGCTACGACCGCAACCTGGAAGTGCCCCGCAAAAATAATATTACAACAAATTACATTTACAACAAATGAATTATTCAATAACCCATTGCTAACCCCGGCTATACACCACAACAGTCCAATACAGTTTATATGCACAAACAGATATAACCATTTCAGAAATGTGCAACCCCTTGCCAACCGACATACTAGCAGTTGGGGGAGGTTTACGAACACATTAAACAATCACAGATATAATCCAATACGCAAATACTGTACAATTCGATCGAATAAACAACATCAATATTGCTCCAAAATCTGCTCTGTTAAACAGTAACCTGAGTAATTATTAAATATTCCAGAAAACACTAAATATCACAGGGGACCCACACAAAAAATTTGGGATCATGACTCGGCAACTCCGCGGCGGAACCGCGGCGGATCGGTGGGATCCGCCGCGCTTCCGCGGCGCTTTAGCCGAGTCATGGGCCCAATTTTCTTGGGTGTTCTCCTGGACCCATGTCAAGCTTTCTGAACATCCCTGAAAAATTTTAGGACATCATTTTGGATTCGACAGAAACTGATTTTTATTAGGGTTTTCCGGCTTCGTTTTTCCGTTCGAAATTCGTACAAATTTGCAACTAGGTTATTTATTGTTTAGCGAGGCTCTGATACCACTGTAAGTCGATGTAGTACACCCCAGTACTTGTGGGGAGGCGGATTTTACAAAAACGATCAAGTTTAAGGAACGAACATCGACTAACCGCTTAAATCGAAGCTAAACTCTAAATAACCGTATCCTATGAGTTTCTTTTCACAAGTGATTAGGGATTATACCTAATGAAACCGGTCCTTCTTCTTTACGTCCTCCTTTGTTCTCCTCGACCTTCTCTAGGTAGTAGACGATCCACCCGAGAGCGAAACTCCAAGCTAAACCTCTAACTTGAGGTAACTAATCAACTTTGATTGCTAATCAAAGATGAAAGGATGATAAAGAGTGAAGGTTATGGATTGTTTAGTCTAACTAATCCTTTGATCTCAACACATGAGGATTAAGGATTAGGGTTTGAAGATGAGAGCTTGAGGAGAGAGAATGTGAGATAAGATAATGAGAGAAGAGAGAGAGTGTATCATAATATTATGAAGCATTCTTATTTTAGAATAATCAATAAAGGAAATGAATAAGCATGCTTCATAAAATATCTTGTGATGATTCATAAGCATGAGTCATTAAGCAATAAATGTGCATTAATGAAGTGAATGAATCACCACCATGACTCACTCTCTTATCCAAAAGAAACCTCCTTAGTCACATCTTCTAGAAGCTTCTCGAGTAATTACGAGAACGCCCCTCCGATCCGTAAAAATACGGAAAAACTTTAGACTGTATAAATCCAATAACCGGATACCAGTAACTGGCTTAAACCAAAGCCGACTGGTAAAAACTGTCCGAAAGTCGTACGCGCGTAAACGCACGTATGCGTCCGAACCCTTTGTCGCAAAACCATGCAACCTCTATATCGTTTCGCCTGGAGTAGGAAACTCTCTGTGTGGGACTCTAGAGACTCGACTACTACGCTGGCAGTGGGTTTAACCACAGACCGCAAGCGGCACTAGCTGTACGTAACGGTCCCCAGGTAGTTGTCGATAAGAAGGCCGATGAGTAAACCCATCCGAACTCCTACTGAGTCTGATGTGACAATCTCCATACAGTCCGGTCCGTTCGTCCAAGACTATCGCATATCGGGCCTAGGGGGGCGGCAAGCGTCAGTCCCCTAATAGCGGTATAAGTCGTGTCGGAGTGAAGCCCATTACACCATGAGAAACTGCTGGAACCTACCAGCAAATCTCGCTTGCCCTGGCCAGGGACTTTGCGTAATGGCTCTCTGACACAGCACGATATCTACTCCCAATACCGGGAGGGACGAATCCTGTCTAACTGCCACTGCCTCCAAGTGCTCGGGACTGCACCCAACTGCTACCTGTTTGCACGACTCTTATGAGCCGTGGTAGGGTAGCAATCTAAGAACAGTGGGACACACTCGAGGCGAAGTAGCAGTGTCAAGTCTGCGGACTACGCTGTACTCATGTCACCTGGGAACTGTTTACTGACGACTGGTATCAAACCAACCAACAGTTCCCTGTGAGTCCTGTCCGGTGTACCCGTAACCTAACGAGCACCTGTATACTATCTCCAGTACGACGTACTGACGGCTGTGGGACAGACCATCTCCCCAACTGGGATAAGAAGCGTACACACTAGTCTACTCCGGAGTATCGATGCTCTGTCTCGATAATCCAACGACCAGGGACCTGAATAAGGATGTGCTTGTAGACTACCCAGCCCCCACTAGTGTGACTGCCATCACAACGCTGGTAGACAAGCAAGATCCTAAGAGATCTATCAATACGTATACTCACATATTAAGATAGAAAAACCAAGTAGCATACTACCATGTTTAGCAAGACTGTTATATACATGTGAATATCCCAAGCTTCCATTAAGTAATATACAAGCTAGTATGATACAGTAATGGCCTTCTAGGGCATAAACACTAACAAAAAGCAAGCCGCCCAATTAATATACGGTATCTCATACGCGCATTTTAACCGGGTCCATGTGCATATCGCATACACGCACCACAACGTTTCGCCTGGACTAGGTAACTCCTTTGTGGGACTCTAAGACTCGTCAATACGCCGGTAGTGGACGATGATCATATCAAGCACCCCCAAGCCCCAAGCGGTCAGCTAAACGTAACGGCCACCCGGGTATTGAGCGATCAGAAGAAAACAAGCGAACCTGCTACAACTCCCGTCGAGCCAAACTGCAACACTACAGTACAGTCCGGTCTCTTCATCAGATATGCTGCATATCGAGTGTAGGGATGGTAACATCAACCCCAATAACTCAATAAGTCGTGCCAGTGAATGGTCTATAACAGATCAAGAAACTACTGATAAAAATTATCAGTAAATCTCAGCAGCCCTGGCCAGGGACTTACTGATATAACCAGTCGAGCACAGCACAGCATCAACTCCCAATACCGGGAGAGACGAAACCCCTCCTATCGCTCATCGCCTTCGTGTGTCTCGGGACTTTACCCAATGGCCACCTGCTTGCACGACTCAGTAGAGCCATGGTAGGGTGGTAATCAAAGTACAGTGGGAGAGCTCACAAGACTCTATGACGATCTCCGGTCTACAGACTAACCTCTACCAGTGTCACCTGAGAACTGCTATCTGACGATAGATATAATTCCATATAGGAGTGCTCGGTGAGTCTGTCCATTGTACTCAGTCACCACTGAGCACCCGTATATGATCTTGATGTCAAACATCGATGAATGTGGGAACATCCATCGCCCATCACATGGGTCTAGTATCATACACGCTAATCTACTCTGGTATGTCGATGCCCCGTCACTAGGGACATTTCAGGATATGCTTATAAACTACAGATATCCCACTAGTTTGATCTCTATCATAATCACTGTAGTCAGGCCAATATCATCAGGGCTTTATCAGCATGTATGAATGAATAAAAGCATGTTCAAATCAACATGTCAGATAAATTCGAACCAGATAGCATACTATCATGTCGAGCAAGAATGTACACTGAATATATATATATATATATATATATACATGTACAGATACATCCACTATCATATAATGGCCTCTAGGGCATACATATATCCAACAATCTCCCACTTGCACTAAGGCCAGTTATTGGCGTATCTCATACCCAACATCTCAAAATGTCGCCTATGCTGCGACTGAAGGAGGGCCTTGGTGAGTGGTTCCGCTGCGTTATTCTTTGTGTCTACTCTCTTAATCTCGATCTCGCGGCGATCTACAATCTCCCGGATCAAATGAAAGCGCCTCTGGATGTGTCTAGACCGCTGATGGGACCTGGGTTCCTTGGCTAACGCCATATCCCCATTATTATCACAATACAAGGGTATTGGATCAATAATGGTAGGAACTACTCATAGCTCCGAGACGAACTTCTTCATCCAGACGGCTTCCTTGGCGGCATCATTTGCAGCAATATACTCAGCCTCCATCGTAGAGTCTGCAACGGTATCATGTTTGGAACTCTTCCAACTTACCGCCCCTCCATTGAGGGTAAACACAAACCCTGAGATAGATTTGATGTCGTCCTTATCGCTCTGGAAGCTCGAATCGTTAAAGGCCTCCATTTGGAGATCTCCATTACCACCACCAAGAACAATTCTTTAGTCCTTCGTAAGTACTTAAGAATGTTCTTCACAGCTGCCCAGTGGTTCTCCCCTGGGTTGGATTGATACCTGCTTACAACACTAAGTGCATAAGCTACATCTGGGCGTGTACATAACATCGCATACATTATAGATCCTTCTGCCGAAGCATAGGGTATAATGCTCATGCGAGATCTCTCTTCATCGGTCTTTGGACAAGAATCCTTGGAGAGAGTGACTCCATGGCAAGCGGGTAAGATACCCCGCTTGGAGTCTTCCATACTAAACCTTTTTAGGATGGTGTTGATGTACCTGGTTTGGGACAATCCCAATAACTTTTTGGATCTATCCCTATAGATCCTTATGCCCAGGATGTATGTGGCATCACCCGGGTCCTTCATGGAGAACCTCAGTGATAAGAAAGATTTGACCGACTGTAGCATAGGAATATCATTTCCTATCAGAAGAATGTCATCTACGTACAATACGAGGAATATGACAGCTCTTCCTACAACCTTCTTATAAACACAAGGTTCATCTGGATTTTTGATGAAATCAAACTCTTTGATAACATCATCGAAACAGATGTTCCAACTTCGAGATGCCCGCTTTAACCCACATATGGATTTAAGCAATCTACATGCTTTCCCGCTGCTCCCACTGTCAATGAAGCCCTCTGGCGGATCCATATAAACGCATTCTTCTAAATCTCCATTTAGAAATGTTGTTTTAACGTCCATCTACCAGATTTCATAGTCGTAGTGAGCAGCAATAGCAAGTTGGATCCGAATGGATTTAAGCATGGCTACGGGCGAAAAAGTTTCGTCATAGTCCAAACCTGGTCTTTGACGAAAACCCTTCGCCACAAGTCTTGCCTTATAGGTCTCTACCTGCCCATCTACAGCAATCTTTCTTTTAAAGATCCATTTGCATCCCACAGGTTTTACCCCAGGGGGTACAATGTCCAAAGTCCATACTTTGTTGGTGTACATAGACTCCATTTCGGATCTCATGGCATCCAGCCACTTCACAGAGTCTCCACTCGTGATAGCTTGCTGAAAACTAGTAGGATCATCATCATCCATGATGCAGTCTTCTCCGTCACCATCAATGAGGAAACCGTAGTACCTCTCCGGTGGGCGAGAAGTCCTACCAGACCTACGGAGTGGTTGAGGTTCTTCAGTTTCTATTGCAACAGCCGATTCAACCAAGTCGTCATTTGTAGTTTGTGTCTCTAGAACCTCTTCTAGATCCACCACATTGCCATCATCTTTATCTGTGAAAAACTCTTTTTCCAAGAATGAGGCATGCTGAGAAACAAACACCTTTTGTTCCTCCTTGTGGGAGAATAGATATCCATATGAGTTCTTTGGATATCCTACAAAGTTACACATGACCGACCGTGTCTCGAGTTTGTCCGGATTCTGCTTTTTAACATAGGCCGGGCAACCCCAAATCTTAATCCTCTTAAGGGATGGTCTTTTCCCATGCCATATCTCATATGATGTGGTAGACACGGTTTTGGTTAGAACCCTGTTCAAAAGAAACACTGCAGTCTCCAATGCATGCCCCCAAAATGAGACAGGTAACTCAGCATCACTCATCATCGATCGGACCATATCTAATAGGGTCCTATTCCGTCGTTCAGACACACCGTTGTGCTGTGGTGTGTAAGGAGGAGTGAGCTGAGAGAGAATCCCATTCTCTTTTAGGAAGTTTGCAAATTCTGTACTAAGGTATTCCCCACCTCGATCTGATCGAAGCATCTTGATACTCAAGCCGGTTTGTTTTTCTACTTCTTGTTTATATTCAATGAATTTCTCGAAAGCTTCGGACTTGTGCTTTAATAAAATTACATGACCGAATCTTGAGAAATCGTCAGTGATCGTAATGAAGTATGAAAAACCACCTCTAGCCTGTGTAGACATTGGACCACATACATCACTATGTATGAGTCCTAGGAGCTCGGTAGCTCTTTCTCCGTGTCCGGTAAACGGAGTTTTGGTCATTTTACCTTTGATACAAGACTGACAAGTCGAATAAGATTTATATTCAAAAGGATTTAAATATCCATCTTTGTGTAACTTGTTTAGTCTTGTTTTGTTAATATGACGAAGTCTACAGTGCCAAAGAAAAACTTCATTTAATTCTGAAAGTTTTCTTTTCTTAGTGTGCTGTATACTGAAAACTGTGTGTTGATTTAGGACGTATATCCCGTTATTAAGTGTACCATACCCAACCAACATTTGATTTAGGTTAATGTTCATAAAATTGTTCTGCAATACAAAATTATATCCTTCATTGTCTAACAAAGAAACAAATATTATATCACATAGCATACTTGGTACAAAATAACATGGGTTCAAAACCAATATACACCCAGATAGCAAACCCAAGTGATATTCTCCCACAGCGACTGTATGTACATTGGAACCATTTCCAACGCGGAGAGTATGGTCACCTGTCTTCAAAACTTTGCTATTTCTCAGTCCCTGCATAGAATTGCAAATGTGAGAACCTGAACCGGTATCTAATACCCAGGAAGCAGAGTTTATTGAAAAACAGTTTTCTGTCACAAACACACCTGAAGCGGAAGCATCCCCATGCTTCTTCTTGAGGTTCAAGTACTCTGTACAGTTGCGCTTCCAATGTCCTGCTTTGTGGCAATGAAAACATTCACCTTTCCCCGAGTCTCCAGTTTTGGACTTTTCCTTTCCCTTCACCTTTTTAACTCCACCCTTGGGATTGGTGGGCTTCTTCTTTTTCTTTCCTTTGGACTTAGCCTTAGGGCGAGAAGAAGAAGATTGCCCAATAGTCATAACGGGAGTTTTCATCGATTTCATAGTGCTCTCTGCACTCCTTAACATACTAAGGAGTTCAGGTAGCTCCTTCTCCATGCCGTGCATGTTGAAGTTAACTATGAACTGGGCAAAGGTGGAGGGGAGGGACTGCAGAATAATATCCGTATATTGTTCATTGTCCATTGTCCATCCTAGGTCCTCAAGCTCTTCTATAAGAGGTATCATCTTCAGAACATGGTCTCCTACCGGTGTGCCAGGGGCCATTCGCATCTGAAACAATTTCTTTGATACTTCGTATCGTAATACGCGGGATTGCTCTCCATACAACTCTTTTGTATGGAGGAATATGGTCTGAATGTCCATATTCTCATGCTGCTTTTGATGTGTATTGTTCATCGATGCAAGCGCGAGGCATTTGGCCGTGGCACAGTCAGCGTCCTATGTCTTGCGGACTTCAATGTCCGCAACTGAGGATTTTGGACCTGGGGTGGGCTGGGCTGAAGCCGTGAGGACCTATGATACTTTATTATAAGTCAAGGCTATTTTCAGATTCCTCAGCAAGTCTTTATAATTGGTCCCATTCAGTTTGTTTTTATCTAGTAGATGCTTGAGTCCAGTCATTGGTATCGGCCATTAAGAGAGAGAAAAGAATACACTCAGCGAAAGCTCTTGCATAGATCAGATTGGTTATTATCTTTTCTAATCGATGTCTCCCACTGCTTTAATCAAGTTTTTCTTTCAAACCTTAAAAAGAAAACTAGCCAGGATTAATTACAATCTACAACTTCGCTAACCGTTCAGCCAGGCCAGTGTCGCTACTTGAGGGAGGTTCCCGGTGCTTTCGCACGGACCTAATTAAAGTAAACCTCGTTTTCCCAGAGGCGTAGCCCCGTTAACACATTTCTATATACCTAATGAGTTAGCTAATTGTAAACTGCAAAACTCTCCTGGGAGCAACTATTGCCCACAGTGGGATCGGGATCCAACCATCATATGGAAGTTATGCAATCCATTGCAAATCTCAACACTTGAAATTCCCGATATGATTTTTACCCCTAGTACCTATGACCTTGGCTATGGTCAACAAATCACAAGTACTAGTCAAGTTCAGCCCCTCATTTCTTGATTAATCAGAACCGTCTACATGACCCTTGGCTAAGGTCAACAAAGTCATATACCCGTCCTAATTAATTTGCATCATATGCATTGTAGTAAGACATCACTTAGCTACCGTACACTACGCCTTGGCTAAGGTCAACAAACGAAACACAAATACTAAGTACTCTACTTCCTAAAATGATGGAGGGTTGCGAATGATTTTTAAGAAAATCTGTAACGCTTTGAACTTGATATCGTCGTAGAATCAAATGGTTTAGAAAGGGAGTGGCTTGTGCTCTGCAGTTTTTGAAATACAGCTTTTTCATAAAGAGCCGAGTAGTTTTCAAATCCGATTTTACAACATCTTTTTAGGTTTATTTTCTTTACATTAATCATATTAATGTAATCCCATCATTTAAGTCCTTAAGCCAATCACAGAAAAGAAACGAAAATAACACGCACGCTTATGTCTTCCGCATTCGCCGCAATGTTCCGTTATGCACCGTTAGGTTACTTAACTAACGGCATACCGGGACGGGACTAGCGCGGGTGCAAAACATAAGCAACGTCTATTATATAACTCATATATAATATATCATTCGTCTCAGATATCACAGAAGACATGCAGAAGAAACATATATATAATGTGGGATATACTAGGACGTCCGTATTTAGTATTTAGCCAATAATAGAAAATACGGATTCCACAGTCGCGATGAATAGCCAAGCCCACACCCCTAGACCCCTACGAGAGCGGCAAGCGACCCTACCGATCCTGGAGTTTAGGAGACCCGGTCTCGACTCCTTGAGATGGCCTCCCACTGAACCCCAGAACCCAGTCACTTGTGCTCCCCTCCTTGGGTCTATCCTAAAGCGGAAAAGTAAATAATATACAACACTGGTGACAGCAACCTCAACCTGGAAGTGCCCCAAATAAAAGAATATTACATTACATTTGAATTTACATGAATGAAAATATAAAACTCTCATCTCACATAAAAAAACCCGGCTATTCGATCGCGACAATCCTGCACATCATATCTCAGCAACACAAAATATCATATATCATCAACGTAAGTAAGTATGCGTACCCCGATTGTCGTTGATCTATAGCAACGAAACCGGCGATATCGAACATACTACACTTACGGTCACAGAAAAGAAAGTGTAAAACTACAATATTTGGAATCCACATTCTCTTTAGACATCATAAATGCGAAATATCACATATTTCGTATTTCATGCCTAAACTATATGAATTCCACATATTGTATCACATTCCAGATAAATAGACAGTATTAAAGTTTTCGACCGAATCTACAAATACCCAAAATTCCCTAAAGCTCAACACTTGAGCGGAGTTCAAAAGATCCGGAGTGTGTCACAGTAGTGGCGGTCCAGCCGTAGAAGGGTCAAGCCAACGCCTCACTTGTGGCACGCCGTACTGCCCCAAACCCTAAGGTTCAAAGGGCAATTCAAGACGGTCACATAATCGAGTTAAGGTTTGTTGTCTTCTGGAGGGTCCACCACAAAACTCGCACATATAACCGAAAGATTTAAACCTCGTGAAAAGTGAGCAAACGACACTCGTTCGAACAATTCAATACTTTCTAATTTACCTGGAAAAGACACGAAATAAAAATTCCGATCGAATCATTGAACTCAAAACCATCTCCAGAATATACAGCACTAAATTCAGAATAAAAATACTCCAAAAATATATTAGCAGATAACAAAGTTACTGTACCAATGCGACACCATGATGATTGAGTACGGCCGCGGAACCGCGGCCCAAGAAGGCTATTGCCGTGGATCCGCGGTGGATTACACTGTTCATGGTATCGTATTTTACAGTTGTCCTTATATTTCCCTGCTGAATTTTTTTGCATATTTTTAATTCTGAAAAATTTCAGTTTTCTAAAATTGTCCAGAGAGTGTCCCGTAATTCCGTATTTCGGTTCGATCGGAGTTTTTACTTCGCAAAAGTAACGCCTAATGTTCTAGGTCAGCTCTGATACTAATGTTAGGTTTACCTAGCGCCCTATGAGAGGTTTGGAAGCATCACATGTCACAAAGATCAAATTTTTGTGGTGCTAAGTAAGCATACAAATGATCTATCCTAGAAAATTAGGGTTTCATAAACTTTAACCAACATCTTATGTTACAAAGGCTAGGGTTTTGAGAGTACAACCTTTGTAGCTCCCTTTAGTTGACTCCTTGGCCACTTGAGAGTTAAAAAACGATTAGCTTGAAGTCCTCTAACGTCCACGACGATCCACCCGAAGCTCCTTTGTCCAAGCTAGCAACTTCACTTTAACAAGAAGATGAAATGAAGCTAACACTCTAAACAAGTGGGCTAGACTTGTGTAGAATGGTGTTGTGGTTCTCTTTCTCACATCAAAATCCTATCTTTTTGAGTATTTTGCTTACTTGAAAAGTCTAGAGAGCAAGAGATCAAGGTTGAAGAAGATGATGGCTATTTTTAAGAAGAAGAGAAGATAAACTCATGAAAAGAAAAAGAAAATATATGTATATATATTTATTTCTTCTCATCTCAAACCATGGTTAAATCATGAAGATATTATTTAATTTGAGTTAAAACATGAAAGGAAAGTTTAATCCATGGTTAAGGGTAGGTGAGCATGGTTAGGTCAAAGAAGAGACTAGAAACAAACCATGAATTATCCTTTCCTTTTTCATTTTGTTTTCAAACAAATATAAGTAATAATCCATATAAATAAAGAAGGTGTGAGTCTTATATTGCCACCATTTTCTATGTATAAACAACCATGGTAGAATGATGTATGTATGCATGTGTGCATGCACATCCATATGTGCATGAACAAGAATGAATGCATACAAGCATGCATACATCCAAAAGAAACAAGATATGATTTCTAGTGAGAAGCTAATGGTTAAATGATAAATCAACACTTGATTTGTCAACCCGGTCATATCACATACGACCCGACCAAAAGCAAGCCGCCCAATTAATATACGGTATCTCATACGCGCATTTTAACCGGGTCCATGCGCATATCGCATACACGCACCACAACGTTTCTCCTGGACTAGGTAACTCCATTGTGGGACTCTAAGACTCGTCAATACGCCGGTAGTGGGTGATGATCATATCAAGCACCCCCAAGCCCCAAGCGGTCAGCTAAACGTAACGGCCACCCGGGTATTGTGCGATCAGAAGTCGAACCAGCTACAAATCCCGTCGAGCCAACCTGCAACACTACCGTACAGTCCGGTCTCTTCGTCAGATATGCTGCATATCGAGTCTAGGGATGGTAACGTCGACCCCAATAACTCAATAAGTCATGCCAGTGAATGGTCTATAACAGATCGAGAAACTACTGATAACAATTATCAGTAAATGTCAGCAGCCCTGGCCAGGGACTTACTGTTATAACCAGTCGAGCACAGCACAGCATCAACTCCCAATACCGGGAGAGACGAAACCCCTCCTATCGCTCATCGCCTTCGTGTGTCTCGGGACTTTACCCAACGGCCACCTGCTTGCACGACTCAGTAGAGCCGTGGTAGGGTGGTAATCAAAGTACAGTGGGAGAGCTCACAAGACTCTATGACGATCTCCGGTCTACAGACTAACCTGTACCAGTGTCACCTGAGAACTGCTATCTGACGATAGATATAATTCCATATAGGAGTTCTCGGTGAGTCCGTCCAGTTTACCCAGTCACCACTGAGCACCCGTATATGATCTTGATGTCAAACATCGATGAATGTGGGAACATCCATCGCCCATCACATGGGTCTAGTATCATACACGCTAGTCTACTCTGGTATATCGATGCCCCGTCTCGATATACCTCTGACTAAGGACATTTCAGGATATGCTTATAAACTACAGATGTCCCACAAGTATGTTCTCTATCATAATCACTGTAGTCAAGCCGATATCCTCAGGGCTTTATCAGCATGTATGAATGAATAAAAGCATGATCAAATCAACATGTCAGATAAAGTCGAACCAGATAGCATACTATCATGTCGAGCAAGAATGTACACTGAATATATATATATATATACATGTACAGATACATCCACTATCATATAATAGCCTCTAGGGCATACATATATCCAACACTTCTCAGGTACTTGAGAATGTTCTTTACTGCTATCCAGTGCTTCTCCCCTGGGTTTGCCTGATACCGGCATTCAATGCTCAAAGCGTATGCTACATCTGGTCTGGTACATAATATCGCATACATTATAGAGCCTACTGCAGAAGCGTAGGGTATAATTGACATGGGATCCCTTTCTAAATCAGTCTTGGGAGACATCTCTTTGGAGAGGGTGATTCCGTGACAAGCCGGTAGGTTACCGTGCTTAGAATCATCCATACTGAATCTTTTCAAAATGGTGTCTATGTACCAGGACTGCGAAAGTCCCAACATCCTCTTTGATCTATCACGATAGATCTGGATCCCCAGAATGTAGGTGGCATCACCCAGGTCTTTCATGGAGAATTTCTGTGACAAGAATCTTTTGACTTACTGTAGCATATGAATATCATTTCCTATTAGGAGAATGACATCCACGTACAAGACGAGGAATACAACAACTCTCCCTACAATCTTACTGTATATGCATGGTTCATCTGGATTTTTGATAAAGTCGAATTCTTTGACAGTATCATCAAAACAGATGTTCTAACTCCGCGATACATGCTTTAGTCCATAAATGGATTTAAGCAGCTTGCATACTTTACCGCTGCTCCCACTCTGAATGAATCCCTCTGGCTGATCCATATAGACGCTCTCTTCCAAATTACCATTTAGAAAGGTCGTCTTTACGTCCATCTGCCAGATCTCATAATAGTGGAATGCAGCAATAGCAAGAAGGACCCGAATGGATTTGAGCATAGCCACTGGAGAAAAGGTTTCGTCATAGTCCAAATCAGATCTTTGACGAAAACCCTTTTCAACAAGTCTAGCCTTATAGGTTTCAACCTGTCCATCTACACTAATCTTCTTTCTGAAGATCCACTTGCATCCTACGGGTTTTACCCCATCTGGAGCAGTGTCCAAAGTCCATACTTTGTTAGTGTACATGGACTCCATTTCGGTCCGCGTTTCATCCATCCATTTTACCGAGTCGCCGCTCTGAATGGCTTGCTGGAAGCTAGTAGGGTCGTCATTATCAATGATGCAATCTTCTTGATCCCCGTCTATGAGAAAACCGTAGAATCTCTCGGGCGGATGAGATTGCCTACTACTTCTGCGGAAAGGGGCTGGTATGTCCCTTTCTTCTGAAACTTCTTGTTCTACCAAACTTTCAACAACAGCTTGTGGTTCTGGAATTTCTTCCAGTTCTACTGCGCTCCCACTCTTCTGATTTTCTAAAAATTCAGTTTCTAAGAAGCAGGCATTACGAGAAACAAAAACCTTTTGTTCCTCTGCGTAATAGAAGCAATATCCCATGGAGTTCTTTGGATATCCCACAAACTTACACTCTACTGAGCATGCCTCGAGCTTGTCCGGATGCTGCTTTTTTACAAAAGCTGGACACCCGCATGTCTTCAGGTACTGAAGATAGGGTTTCTTCCCACTCCACATCTGATATGGTGTGGTAAGCACAGTTTTGGTTGGAACTTTGTTCAAAAGATATGCCGCTGATTCTAATGCATAACCCCAGAATGATCGCGGTAACTCAGCCTTACTCATCATGGAACGAACCATATCCAATAGGGTTCGATTCCTCCTCTCCGATACACCGTTGTGTTATGGTGTGTATGGAGGAGTAAGCTGAGAGAGAATTCCATTCTCTTTTGAGTAACCCAGGAACTCGGCACTTAAGTATTCACCACCTCGATCAGATCTCAGTGTCTTAATACTTTTTCCTGTTTGGTTTTCCACTTCATTCTTGTATTCCTGGAATTTCTCAAAGGCCTCGGATTTATGCTTCATCAAGAAGATATGTCCATACCTAGAGAAATCATCCGTAAAAGTAATGAAGTACGAATAACCACCTCGCGCATGTGTAGACATTAGACCGCACACGTCACTGTGTACGAGTCCTAAGAACTCGTTCGCTCTTACTCCGTGTCCAGTAAACGAAGTCTTTGTCATCTTTCCCATGAGACAAGATTCACAAGTGGCATAAGATTGATATTTGAATGGATTCAAATATCCTTCTCTATGTAACTTCGTTAATTAATCGTGTTTCATTGATGTGACCTAGTCTACATTGCCATAAGAAAGCCTGATTCATTTCTGGAGACTTTCTTTTAAGTGTGTTCCGGACATTGAAAACCTGAGCTTGACTCAATACGTATATATCGTCATCTAATGTACCGGACCTAATCAGAACTTGATTTAGGTGGATGTGAACTACATCGCTTACGAATGTAAAGTCATATCCCTCTCTTGAAAGTGAGGACACTGATATGATTTTACAAGTCAAACTAGGTACATACAGACAGTTACGTAGAATCAACATATGCCTACTTGTCAAACCTAGGCGATATTCTCCCACGGATTCAGCGTCCACGCTCATTCCGTTTGCAACTCTGAGTGACAAATCACCTATCCTTATATCTCTACGGTTTCTCAAAGCATGTAATGAATTACAGATATGAGATCCTGCTCCGGTATCCAGTACCCAGGAAGTAGAGTTAATTGACAAACAGTTCTCAATTACAAACACACTAGAGGTTGAAGCCACAACATGCTTCGTATCCTGGCTACTGCCTTCCAAAGCCCTGCAATCCTTCTGCCATTGCCCGTTCCCATAACAATAGGAACATCCTTTTCCTTAGCTATACCAAGTCCCGAAACTTTTGCTCTTCCCTTTCCTCCTACTTTATTGACACCGTATATCGGCTTTGTAGAGGTCTTCTTCTTTTCACCCTTTGCTTTCGCCCTGGATGTAGAAGAAGAAGGTTCCCCTTTAAGAAGAGCTTGTGTCTCCCTGGTTTCTTTCAGTGTGTAAGTAGAGGGTAGGGACTGTGGAAATAAGTCAGCGTATGACCTGTTTCCCAACGTGGTCTCCAGGTCCGTGAGCTCATCAACAGAGCTAGTCATTGTAAGGACGTTGTCCTTTAGAGATGACCCGACAGCCAACCTCGCTTGAATTAAATCGTTCGAGGTCTCATATCTTGCGATATGAGATTGCTCTCCATATAAATCTCTGTTATGGAGAAAGATGGAAACTAAGTCCATCTTCTCGTGTTGCTTCTGGTATATACCATCAACTGAGGCCAACACGAGGCACTTAGCTTTCGCTTTATCCTTTTCCCTTGTCTGACGGATATCCATATCCGCGACGGTAGAAACTGGACCTGGGATGGCGGGATGTTGAGTAGTAATAGGTGGTCCAGCTTGTCATAGGCAATGGACATCTGGACAGACCTTTGCCAGTCAAATAAGTTAGATTCAGTCAACTTGTTATCTAGATGTAACCTAGTCATGGTCACAAGGTCGCTGCAATGAGAGAGAGAGAAGAAAACACTTTAGCATGATGCTCTTGCAAGTTTAGATTGGTTTTTAATTTATCTAAACTGGATGGCTCCCACTGTTTCTCGAATCCTTCCTCAAACCATAAAAGAAGAACTAGCCAGGACAATTCTCACTGTACAATACTTGCTTAACCGTTCAGCCAGGCTAGTGTCGGTACTTCGAGGGAGGTTTTCCAACGCTTTCGCGAAGTTCCTTAATTAAATAACCTCTTTTCTCTGGGGGCGTAGCCCCGCTGACACCTTTCTTGACACTTACTTGGTTTATAGCATTGATCGTTAAATGACGAATCTCCTGATAAGTAGCATATACTCACAGTAGGATTGTAACACCTTAGGATAAGGGTTAGTGTATAATTATAATTAAATAATGGTTTTTAATAAAAAGTTTACCAAATTGTGTTTTAAATATTTTTCCTAATTTAATAAATATTTTCCCAAAATTTTATTAGGCTTGCACAAACATGTGCATGTAAACTAGGGTTTTTTAAATCAAGTTAATACCATAATTATTAACCATGGTGGGTTAATCTTGAGGGTTAAAAGTCTTATGGGTTTTAAGTGGATTTAATTAGCTAATTAAAAGATTTCTTTTATTAGAATTTGTTTCTTTTGTGTGTTGACTTGTGAGAGAGAGAGAGAGGGCATCATGGCTTAGCCCATGCTTGCCATTAATAAAGAGAGAGAGAGAGGGGTTGACCCTTGAGTGTTGATTGTTTTCCTCTCTCATTTCTTATTCTCTCAAACACTCACACACACACACACTTACTTTTTCCCCAGCTCCAGAACCTGCACCAAGAAGAAGCAGCAGCAGCAGCAAGCACTCAGCAGCAAGCATTGGCAGCAGCAGCAGTGAGCAGTAGCAGCTCCAGCACCAAGTGCAGCCCCTTCTCTTCACTTCTTCACCTTCTTGCAGCTCCCTAGGGTTAACTATGAGGTATATTTCCTAAACTTATTCCCTAGTTAGCTTAGTTAGTGTAGTTTTGCATCGGTTAGTGGATTTTAGTGTATTTTAGGGTGATATGAGGTGTTTTGTGGGAACTTCGTGCTAGGGTGATGTGTTTGGGTTTCAGTAGCTTGTTAGTGAGTTAGTGAGACCATTGTAACCTAGTCCAACCCCGATTACACTAAAATACCACCAGTTTTCATATTCGATGCAAATGTCGTATTTGTGCTAAAATGAGTTTTTCTGGATCAACTTTTGACCCGGTGATTTCAGAATGAAATTGGGAAGACTGTAGCATTGTGGAGTAGAGCTGATACCACTGGTGAAACCCGACCCCCTGACTCCCCACTCCGGCCGCCGAAATCACCATTCTGGCCGCAAATTGCGGCCAGACAGGAAGTGTTTTGGGTGTTTTTGGGTTCTGTAGGTGTCTGCTAGTGTGTAGGGTCCTTTGATATATATATTTTTGTAAGATTAGTTCTGTGGCAAAATCTGGGACCAGTTACCCTTTTTGCCGTTTTTCTAAACCTTCGCGACACGCGTGGTACGTGATTAGGTTTGGGTTTCTGCGTATCGCGGCGCGTCGGGGTAGTTTCGTAGCGCGTGATTACACGTTTTAGCGTATCGCGCACACGCGCGATTGGTTGCGACACGAGAGTCTAGTTGGACCGTAATGTCGCGTTTTTGTGAAATGAGCTTATGTGTGATATATGTTATATGATTCTAGGTTCGCAGGCCAGTGAGACGGACGCTGCAAAGAAGGGCAAGCAAGTGGTTGGATACACTTAGCGCGAGACACGGTGAGTAGATTTCACATCTACGGGGATATGGCCCGCATGGCGTTATGCGTCAGGGCTGATAGGACCTTATTGTTATATACTGCATATACCATACCATGGATTGTCATCGCATATTTCATTCCCTGTTATATATATATGTTGCTTAGAACTGATAGAACTGCCAAGATCATACTGTCGTACATTGTTGTAGCTCATCTATACTTGACATGACTTGGAATTTTATACGTGATACCTATATCACAGTGGGTCATTGCATTGTAGTTCATTCTTATGTGACATGACTTGATATACATAATTGATGCACCTATCACATCACAGTTACTTGTATTATTGTTGGGATTTCATATGATTTCTGGATTTGGGAACCGTGGCCTTTTCAAAAAAGTAATCATTTAAAAAAACCTGGTTCCCTTGATATGATATTTTGGGGCGTCACCCCGTGTTTTCTCGGTGCTTGAGGCACGGATTGATAGAGGGCTGACCCGGTCTGACGGATGCCCGACGGATTGATAGAGGGCTGACCCGGACTGACGGATGCCCGATGGATTGATAGAGGGCTGACCCGGACTGACGGATGCCCGATGGATTGATAGAGGGCTGACCCGGACTGACGGATGCCCGATGGATTGATAGAGGGCTGACCCGGACGGACGGACGCCCGATATATTGAGAGAGGGATGACCCGGACTGACGGATTCCCGGTATATACTTTGAGAGAGGGCTGACCCGGATTGACGGAGGCCGATACAGGAGGTTTTGCGTGTCGATGCTAGACACGAGTATTTATGATATTTGGGTGCCGATGTTGGGCACTCGGGATTTTCAGGAATATACAGGATATGAGGGCCGATGGAGTACCGGCGTTTGAGATGTTGGGATTTGTGGTGCATACATACTTATGTAGTCCACCCCGATACTTCATGTAGATACTGTATCCCCATGCTCAGCATTCATTATCACATCTCATCCTGTAGCATATCACCTGATAGAGGACTTGCATTATTACCATGCATGCTGTTTACCTCGCATTGATATCATCTGCTGGCATTTGTTAGAGTAGCGCTGTACGTGAATGCTCGCGATTACCTTTATATGTTATCTCTATTCACGAGTTGGCAACTCACCCCCGTTGTGCCACAGTGTTTGCAGGTTGCCTTGGGGAGTAGTCACGGCTGGCTGTTACCGCATCTTTTGGCACAGATACCTCTTTTGAGCAGAGATAGCCCTTTTGCTGTTTAGGTGCGTTTTGTACGGTATCTGTTATCATTTCAGTTGTATATTGATGTATCTAGTACTCTCCATCTACCTTCTGTATTGACTTAGAGACAGTTGTGAGGACGATATGTATGATTTTACATTCTGGTGTCGAGCTCGCATGTGAGTCGACGTTACTTTATGCAGTCTCATCTTTTATGATATTGTCCTTGTTTTACTGTGTATTCTTCGCTACGGCGTCGTATATCATATTGTGATGCTTTATTCATGTCACTTGTTATTTCTGCTACACCTTGTTTTTATCCGACTTTCGGAACTAATGTTTTAAAAAGGAAATGTTACCAAAATTATAAAACTTATAACTATTGAATTTAAAAAGGATTTCTATTAAATAAATGGAAGTTTTTCGGACATGTACGATTCTTTTTTTTTTTAATGTTTTAAATCACTCTATATTTATTGGTTT
Organism: Agapanthus africanus; assembly: GCA_030015575.1. Taxonomy (NCBI): domain Eukaryota; kingdom Viridiplantae; phylum Streptophyta; class Magnoliopsida; order Asparagales; family Amaryllidaceae; genus Agapanthus; species Agapanthus africanus. The sequence continues at coordinate 445,419,371 of JASDDO010000014.1, forward strand.
TGATTTCTGGGTTCGGCTTACTTAGCCGCGTTGCCCTGTAGACGTTGCGTGGTTAAGTGCCGGTCACGAGTCGAATTCTCGGGTCGTGACAAAGTTGGTATCAGAGCCAGGTTTTACCTTCGTTGTGTAGGATGACCCTGGTATGATAGAGTAGGTAGCTGCAGCAGGGTAGCGTAGCGTGCGTATGTTCCGCGGCATACTCACGACACGGTACTCCGCTTACGCGACCTTAGGACTTATTGATTTGATCCCTCCTTATATTCTTGCGATTCGATTTCCGTGTTCTTATCGAATCCATATTTTCTTTCAGCCATTATGCCGCCTAAGACTACGAGGGCACAGAGAGCGGCCGCGAGGGCCGAGATTCGTGTTGACTCGTCCGAGACGAGGACTGATCCGGGCAGTGCACCCGTTGTACCCGAGCAGGCTGTTCCTGCCGTGACAGAGCAGATCGCCACGCTAGGGGCTGGTATGCAGGAGATGCGCCAGACGGTGGGATCTAGCTTGCAGGAGATGCATCAGATGATAGGATCGCTTGTTGAGACGCTTCGAGCACAGCGACCAGAGGTAGCTCCACCAGTTCCAGAGACCGCTATGGTACCTACCGCACAGCCAGTTGCCCCTGCAGCCACGGAGGTGATTACAGTATCGCTATCAGAGTTTATGAGGCTGAAGCCACCGGTTTTCACAGGCACCGATACAGCCGAGGACCCACAGTCCTTCATCGACAGGATGGCCAGGATATGCCGTTCCCTCAGATGCGCAGATGCGAGATGGGTCGAGTTCGCGAGCTTTCGCCTGGAAGGTCTTGCGCAGAAATGGTGTGATTCAGTGGAGAAGGGCAGAGCAGCAGGTCTTCCTCCTATGACCTGGACGGAGTTCGTGACCATATTTCTAGCCCGTTTCCTTCCCCGGAGTGTTAGAGATGCCCGAGCACGCAGGTTCGAGTCCTTGCGCCAGACGCCAGGGATGACAGTGGCAGAGTATGACGTACTGTTTACAGAGCTAGCAGTCTACGCCCCACATTTAGTGGCCACCGAGGAGTTGCGAGTCCGGAGATTTGTTCAAGGCTTGCTTTCACCAGTGTTCCTCGCGATCAGCGCGCAGCACTACGAGACCTACGCAGCAGCTGTAGACGCAGCCCTAGTGGTCGAGGAGCACCTTGTTGAGACTTCGGCACTTCCAGAGCCGAAGAGAGCTCGTGCGGATACTTCAGCACAGAGACAGCCTTTTCGGCGCCGTGATAGACGTATTGCAGGCAGCAGAGATTCAGGGCGGGGCCGGTTATTCAGTTCTTATTCCCAGGATGGTCAGCGGCTGTCGTCGGGATGTTTTCGCTGTGGGAGTTCTTACCACCGTGTACGGGATTATCCTGAGTTACCCCGGAGAGAGGCGACAGCACCGCATGTCACGTTACCACCTTCACCACCCCAGAGAGCGTTGCCATCGTACCTCCCGTTGCTCCGCGCCAGACTCATACACAGCGAGGTCGTGGGCGTGGAGGAGTTGCTCAGAGAGGGCGAGGTGACCGAGGCAGAGGGCAGCCAGTCACAGGTGGTGGACAGGCGAGGGTTTTTGCTTTGACACATCAGGACGCGCAGGCGTCCAATGCAGTGGTTTCAGGTATCCTCCCTGTATGTTCAGTTGATGCACATGTATTGTTCGATCCCGGATCCACACACTCATACATATCCACGCACTTTGTGCCGAGTTTGGGTAGAGAGTCCGGCTTGCTTGATCAGCCGCTTGTGGTGACTACTCCTGTGGGAGAGTCGTTTGTTGCCAGGCACGTGTTCCGATCCTGTATCGTCTGTATTGGCGAGAGAGAGTTGCCTGTCGACTTGATCCTTCTGGAGATGTTGGACTTCGACGTTCTTTTGGGCATGGATTGGTTAGCCACGTGCTATGCTTCTGTGGACTGCCGCGAGAAGACAGTTAGATTCTGTTTCCCCGGTGAGTCGGGTTTTGTTGTGTTGGGGGACCGTGGTGCCGCTCCTCACAGTGTGATTTCTTCTTTTCGCGCTGGACAGCTTTTGAGGAAGGGATGTCAGGGATTTCTCGCCTATGTTTGCGATGCTCGCGCTACAGAGGTTCCATTGGATCAGGTTCCGGTTGTTAGCGAGTTTCCTGATGTGTTCCCTGACGAGCTTCCTGGGTTGCCGCCCGAGCGTGACATTTCTTTCTGTATTGATTTGGTTCCTGGTTCGGGGCCTATTTCTGTACCGCCGTATCGGATGGCCCCGGCGGAACTTCGAGAGTTGAAGGAGCAGTTCCAAGATTTGCTGGACAAATGACTTATTCGACCCAGTGTTTCTCCTTGGGGTGCTACAGTCCTGTTCGTCAGGAAGAAGGACGGCAGTTTGCGCCTTTGTATCGACTACCGCCAGCTGAACAGGGTGACAGTGCGGAACAGGTATCCTTTGCCGCGTATCGACGATTTGTTCGACCAGCTCCAGGGGGCAGGGTACTTTTCGAGGATCGATTTACGATCGGGCTATCATCAGCTGCGGGTTCGACAGGAGGACATTCCCCGGACGGCTTTCCGTACGCGCTATTGCCATTACGAGTTTTTGGTGATGTCGTTCGGACTCACCAATGCGCCAGCAGCATTCATGGACTTGATGAACCGTATTTTCCGGCCTTATTTGGATCTGTTCATCATAGTCTTCATTGACGATATCTTGGTGGAATCCCGGAGTAGTGACGAGCACGAGCAGCACCTGCGGATTACCTTGCAGACATTGAGGGAGCACCAGCTTTATGCGAAATTCTCCAAGTGTGCTTTTTGGCTGGACAGCGTGGACTTCTTGGGTCACGTTATTTCACAAGACGGTATATGTGTAGACCCAAGGAAGATCGAGGCCGTTCAGCGTTGGCCCAGACCCACATCGGTGACGGAGATTCGCAGCTTTTTGGGATTGGCCGGTTACTACAGGCGTTTTGTGCAGGACTTCTCACGTATTGCTACACCGTTGACCGGGTTGACCCGAAAGGGAGTTCCCTTCGATTGGACGGAGGAGTGCGAGCACAGTTTTCAGCAGTTACGGACTCAGCTGACGACGGCACCGGTGTTATCTTTACCTTCTGGACCGGGAGGATTTGTGGTCTTTTGTGATGCTTCTCGAGTGGGGCTGGGATGCGTTCTGATGCAGCATGATAGGGTGATCACGTATGCTTCGCGACAATTGAAGAGACATGAAAAAAACTACCCCACTCATGATTTGGAGATGGCAGCAGTGGTCTTCGCACTTAAGATCTGGCGACATTACTTATACGGCGAGTCATGCCAGATATTTACGGATCACAAGAGTTTGAAATACATATTCCAGCAGCGGGACCTGAACCTTCGGCAACGTCGATGGATGGAGTTAGTGAAGGATTACGACTGCGAGATCTTATATCACCCGGGCAAGGCAAATGTGGTAGTGGATGCTTTGAGCAGGAGACCCGGGAGTAGTTTATCATGTTTGAGAGCAGTACAGGAGCAGTCATCCACAGATTGGCAGATATTATGCGACAGTCGAGTACAGTTTGAGTTCACGCCGATTGGAGGACAGATAGCGCATGTCCGTGCACGCCCACAGTTGATCGATCGTATACGTGAGGCACAGCTCAGTGACGACCGGTGCTCAGAGATCATGGCACAGATGGGACAGAACAGATTTTCCGAGTGCTTGGTCGATGATCAGGGGATACTACGGTTTGGAGTCAGACTGTGCGTACCTGATGCAGAGGGACTGAGGCGTGAGATTCTTGAGGAGGCACATCGATCGGTGTATAGCGTCCATCCCGGTTCCACCAAGATGTATCATGATATGAGAGATGTTTACTGGTGGGACGGAATGAAGAGGGACTTTTCAGATTTTGTTGCGAGATGCCTGACTTGTCAGCAAGTCAAGGCTGAGCACCAGAGGCCCGCGGGAGAGCTACAGCCGTTACCCATTCCGGAGTGGAAATGGGAACAGATTTCGATGGATTTCGTTGTGGGTCTACCCAGGACTAGTCGGGGGTATGACTCTATCTGGGTGATTGTGGATCGTTTGACGAAAGCGGCTCACTTCCTACCGGTGAAGACGACTTTCGGATTTACTCAGTATGCCCAGATCTATATTGGCGAGGTAGTGCGACTACACGGAGTACCGACGTGCATTGTGTCCGACAGAGGCACCCAGTTTACCAGTAGACTATGGCAGAGGCTTCAGGAGGCTTTGGGCACTCGCTTGAGTTTCAGCACGGCATTTCATCCGCAGACCGACGGACAGTCAGAGCGGACCATTCAGACTCTCGAGGACATGCTCAGAGCTTGTGTATTAGATTTCGGAGGTAGCTGGGACCACCATTTGCCCTTAGTAGAGTTCTCCTACAATAACAGCTACCAAGAGACTATTCAGATGGCACCATTTGAAGCTCTTTATGGGAGGAGATGCAGGTCGCCCTCTTGTTGGACGGAGCTCAGAGAGGGCAGTATCTTAGGGCCGCAGATCGTTGAGGAGACGACAGCGAAGATCCAGTTGATTCGCGATAGGATGAGAGCAGCCCAGAGTAGGCAGAGATCTTATGCGGACCGTCGGCGACGCAGACTTGAGTTTGCTGTTGGTGATCATGTTTTCTTGAGGGTCTCCCCAATGAAAGGTGTGATGAGGTTTAGGAAGAAGGGGAAGCTTAGCCCCAGGTATGTGGGCCCCTTCGAGATCCTTGAGCGTGTCGGTACAGTAGCTTACCGGTTAGCCCTTCCGCCCAGCTTTCCAGACATGCACCCCGTATTCCATGTCTCGATGCTCCGCAAATATCTTCATGATCCTTCGCATGCGATTCAGCATCCGACGATCCATCTTGAGCGCGATCTTTCCTATGCAGAGCAGCCGGTGATGATCTTGGATCGACAAGTGAAGAAATTGAGATCGAAAGACATTCCATCAGTTAAAGTACTTTGGCATGGTCAGAACCGCGAGGAGGTCACTTGGAAGACCGAAAGCGAGATGATGAAGACGTATCCCCAACTTTTTGAAGGTAACCTTAGTTAGATTTTTGAAATTCGGGGATGAATTTCTTTAAGGGGGAGAGATTGTAACACCTTAGGATAAGGGTTAGTGTATAATTATAATTAAATAATGGTTTTTAATAAAAAGTTTACCAAATTGTGTTTTAAATATTTTTCCTAATTTAATAAATATTTTTCCAAAATTTTATTAGGCTTGCACAAACATGTGCATGTAAACTAGGGTTTTTTAAATCAAGTTAATACCATAATTATTAACCATGGTGGGTTAATCTTGAGGGTTAAAAGTCTTATGGGTTTTAAGTGGATTTAATTAGCTAATTAAAAGATTTCTTTTATTAGAATTTGTTTCTTTTGTGTGTTGACTTGTGAGAGAGAGAGAGAGGGCATCATGGCTTAGCCCATGCTTGCCATTAATGAAGAGAGAGATAGAAGGGTTGACCCTTGAGTGTTGATTGTTTTCCTCTCTCATTTCTTATTCTCTCAAACACTCACACACACGCACACTTACTTTTTCCCCAGCTCCAGAACCTGCACCAAGAAGAAGCAGCAGCAGCAGCAAGCACTCAGCAGCAAGCATTGGCAGCAGCAGCAGTGAGCAGTAGCAGCTCCAGCACCAAGTGCAGCCCCTTCTCTTCACTTCTTCACCTTCTTGCAGCTCCCTAGGGTTAAGTATGAGGTATATTTCCTAAACTTATTCCCTAGTTAGCTTAGTTAGTGTAGTTTTGCATCGGTTATTGGATTTTAGTGTATTTTAGGGTGATATGAGGTGTTTTGTGGGAACTTCGTGCAAGGGTGATGTGTTTGGGTTTCAGTAGCTTGTTAGTGAGTTAGTGAGACCATTGTAACCTAGTCCAACCCCGATTACACTAAAATACCCCCAGTTTTCATATTCGATGCAAATGTCGTATTTGTGCTAAAATGAGTTTTTCTGGATCTGCTTTTGACCCGGTGATTTCAGAATGAAATTGGGAAGACTGTAGCATTGTGGAGTAGAGCTGATACCACTGGTGAAACCCGACCCCCTGACTCCCCACTCCGGCCGCCGAAATCACCATTCTGGCCGCAAATTGCGGTCAGACAGGAAGTGTTTTGGGTGATTTTGGGTTCTGTAGGTGTCTGCTAGTGTGTAGGGTCCTTTGATATATATATTTTTGTAAGATTAGTTCTGTGGCAAAATCTGGGACCAGTTACCCTTTTTGCCATTTTTCTAAACCTTCGCGACACGCGTGGTACGTGAGTAGGTTTGGGTTTCTGCGTATCGCGGCGCGTCGGGGTAGTTTCGTAGCGCGTGATTACACGTTTTAGTGTATCGCGCACACGCGCGATTGGTTGCGACATGAGAGTCTAGTTAGACCGTAATGTCGCGTTTTTGTGAAATGAGCTTATGTGTGATATATGTTATGTGATTCTAGGTTCGCAGGCCAGTGAGACGGACGCTGCAAAGAAGGGCAAGCAAGTGGTTGGATACACTTAGCGCGAGACACGGTGAGTAGATTTCACATCTACGGGGATATCGCCCGCATGGCGTTATGTGTCAGGGCTGATAGGACCTTATTGTTATATACTGCATATACCATACCATGGATTGTCATCGCATATTGCATTCCCTGTTATATATATATATATGTTGCTTAGAACTGATAGAACTGCCATGATCATACTGTCGTACATTGTTGTAGCTCATCTATACTTGACATGACTTGGAATTTTATACGTGATACCTATATCACAGTGGGTCATTGCATTGTAGTTCATTCTTATGTGACATGACTTGATATACATAATTGATGCACCTATCACATCACAGTTACTTGTATTATTGTTGGGATTTCATATGATTTCTGGATTTGGGAACCGTGGCCTTTTCAAATAAGTAATCATTTAAAAAAACCCGGTTCCCTTGATATGATATTTTGGGGCGTCATCCCGTGTTTTCTCGGTGCTTGAGGCACGGATTGATAGAGGGCTGACCCGGACTGACGGATGCCCGACGGATTGATAGAGGGCTGACCCGGACTGACGGATGCCCGATGGATTGATAGAGGGCTGACCCGGACTGACGGATGCCCGATGGATTGATAGAGGGCTGACCCGGACTGACGGATGCCCGATGGATTGATAGAGGGCTGACCCGGACGGACGGACGCCCGATATATTGAGAGAGGGATGACCCGGACTGACGGATTCCCGGTATATACTTTGAGAGAGGGCTGACCCGGATTGACGGAGGCCGATACAGGAGGTTTTGCGTGTCGATGCTAGACACGAGTATTTATGATATTTGGGTGCCGATGTTGGGCACTCGGGATTTTCAGGAATATACAGGATATGAGGGCCGATGGAGTACCGGCGTTTGAGATGTTGGGATTTGTGGTGCATACATACTTATGTAGTCCACCCTGATACTTCATGTAGATACTGTATCCCCATGCTCAGCATTCATTATCACATCTCATCCTGTAGCATATCACCTGATAGAGGACTTGCATTATTACCATGCATGCTGTTTACCTCGCATTGATATCATCTGCTGGCATTTGTTAGAGTAGCGCTGTACGTGCATGCTCGCGATTACCTTTATATGTTATCTCTATTCACGAGTTGGCAACTCACCCCCGTTGTGCCACAGTGTTTGCAGGTTGCCCTGGGGAGTAGTCACGGCTGGCTGTTACCGCATCTTTTGGCACAGATACCCCTTTTGAGCAGAGATAGCCCTTTTGCTGTTTAGGTGGGTTTGTACGGTATCTGTTATCATTTCAGTTGTATATTGATGTATCTAGTACTCTCCATCTACCTTCTGTATTGACTTAGAGACAGTTGTGAGGACGATATGTATGATTTTACATTCTGGTGTCGAGCTCGCATGTGAGTCGACGTTACTTTATGCAGTCTCATCTTTTATGATATTGTCCTTGTTTTACTGTGTATTCTTCGCTACGGCGTCGTATATCATATTGTGATGCTTTATTCATGTCACTTGTTATTTCTGCTACACCTTGTTTTTATCCGACTTTCGGAACTAATGTTTTAAAAAGGAAATGTTACCAAAATTATAAAACTTATAACTATTGAATTTAAAAAGGATTTCTACTAAATAAATGGAAGTTTTTCAGACATGTACGATTGTTTTTTTTTTTAATGTTTTAAATCACTCTATATTTATTGGTTTTGATTTCTGGGTTCGGCTTACTTAGCCGCGTTGCGCTTGTAGACGTTGCGTGGTTAAGTGCCGGTCACGAGTCGAATTCTCGGGTCGTGACAAGGATCGGGATCCAAATATCATCGTATGATAATGTTGAAGGTATCCTACCAACATTCATCAAACTCCAAATGGTATGCAACACTAGCAAGTTTCAGTTTCTTTAGAAACTCCCGATGTGGATTTTTGCCCCATGTTCTTATGACCTTGACGAAAGCCAACAAATCATAAAACACATGTCATGTTCTAACCATCATTATCTTGTTAATTTGAACCCATCCGTATATACCCTTGACGAAAGCCAATAAGGTTATACGACTGTCCCAAACCAACTCATCTATCTATGCAACAAATGAATACGCCGGCAGCTACCAAACACTATGCCTTGACGAAAGACAACAAACATAGCTTGAATACTACTGACCATCCATAAGAAATGACGGAGCGATACGACTGGTTTTGGCGAAGCCGTGAACGTAGTGAACTTGATATAATCGAAGGAACCTGATAGCTTTTAAAAGGAGTGGTTAAAGCTGCGCAATTAAAAAATCTGCTCTTTTAAAATAACCGAGTTGTTTCTTTTAAATTTGTTCCAACGATTCAACTTTGGTTTATTTTCTTTGCATTAAAATAATGCGTCCCATCATTTAACCTATCATTGCAGAAAACAACAAAAATACAACGTCCTCTCCATCTGCATTCGCCACAGGGTCCCGTCATCACCCGTTAGGTTACTTAACTAACGACAGAGCGGAGGCTGGGCTAGCGCGGGTGTAAAACATAAGTGATGTCTAAATAGCTATCATATATAGATATTGTACATTCGTCAGACGCAATAATAGGCATTCCAGATCTCGGATGAACATTATTGGATATACAAGAAATCCGCGTTTGCTTTGAGCCTGCAACAAAATACGGATTACACAGTTGTGATGAATAGCCTTTACCCCACCCTAGACCCCTACGGGTACGGCAAACTACCTGCCAAGTACCCGAAGTGAAGCGGTCTCCCTCAACAACGTGAGTAGGCCACTAAACACTTCGACGTACCCGGTAGTTTGTGTACCCCACCTTGGGTCTATCCTAGGAGCAAAAAACAGTAAATGAAATAATACAACGGTGGCTACAACCGCAACCTGGATGTGCCCCGCAAAAGAATTTTACATCATATTACAATTTACATCGAATGAATGAATATAAAACCCATCTCAAACCCCGGCTAATCATCACAACGATCCAATCAAGTTCATATACACAAACAGTAAACATTACAGAAATGTGCAACCCCCTGCCAACCGACATACTAGCAGTTAGGGGAGGTTTACGAACACATTAATCATTACTGATAAAATCCCGATTAGCAAATAATTTAGAATATCGATCGATAACCATTTTCCGTGTCTACCCCAATTGAAAACCTGCACTAAAGTAACCTGGGTAGAAACAGAATATACAGGAAAACAAAACACCAGAAATAAAGAATTACTTTGAAACTCCGAGTCAACTCGGCGTTGACTTGGCGGCGGATCCGCGGCCAAAAGCACCATTTGGCTGCGGTTCCGCGGCCGTCTTGCCGAGTTGGGACCTCGTATTTTCCCATAACTCTTATAATACCCTGCTGTGAATTTTAAGGCCTATCAAAAAAAGTTTCTGACACATTTCAAATTAACAGAAACTGTTAAGGGTATCGGGGTGTTGTTTTCGTGTTTTCCGTCGATCGAAGTTCTACTTAGTTGCTAACAAGCTAGTAATGGTTTAGTTGGCTCTGATACCACTGTAAGTCCATGTCACGCATCCTACGAACTTGCGGGGAGGCGGAATATATGAAAAACGATCATCAAAGGTTCGTAAAACGGACTTGAGCGCATGAATCGTATCTAAACCATTACTAGCAAACTACGAAAGGTTTAACTACTCTGATTCGAAGTTATACCTCATGTTTCTTATCCTTCGGGTCTTCATCACGATCCTCCACTCCTTGTAGGCTCTTTGGAATGTCGGCACCTCAACGGCCTCCTCGAGTGAAAGACGATCCACCCGAGAGCTCCTACTCCAAGCTTAACCTCTAACTTAAGGTAACTAGGTTACTCAAAGTGCTAATCTAAGCAACCTAGGTGATATAGAGTTGGATTATGGAAGTATTAGTCTAGCTAACCCTTAATCTCAACACATGAGAGGTTAGGGTTAGGGTTTGAAGATGGAGAGCTTGAGGAGAGAGAAGGTGAGAGTGAGAATCCTTTTGGATGAATAGATCATGTGTGTATATATGAAACATATCATATATATTAAATGAATAACAAATAATGATATATCATCATGTTTCATTAATACACTAAGTGATTCATCACATGAGTCATATAAATCATAATTGATTCATTAACTCCATGTATGAATCACACCATGACTCACTTATCCAATTAACGCAAATGCCACCTTAACCCCCAAGTCACCATGCTTCAAGAAGCTTCCCGACAAATTACGGGAACGCCCCTCCTATCCATAAAAACACGGAAAAACTTTAGACTGTATAAATCCAATAATCCGATACTAGAATCTGGCTTAAACCAAAGCCGACTAGTAAAAACTGTCCGAACATCGTACGTGTGTAAAAACACGTATGCGTCCGAACCCTGTCGTAAAACCGTACAACCTCTATATCGTTTCGCCCGAAGCAGGGAAACTCTCTGTGTGGGACTCTAAAGACTCGACACTACGCTGGCAGTGGGTTTAACCATAGACCGCAAGCGGCACTAGCTGTACGTAACGGTCCCCAGGTAGATGTCGATAAGAAGGCTGATGAGGAAACCTATCCGAACTCCTACTGAGTCTGCTGTGACAATCTCCATACAGTCCGGTCTGTTCGTCTAAGACTATCGCATAACGAGCCTAGGGGGGCGGCAAGCGTCAGTCCCCTAATAGCGGTATAAGTCGAGTTGGAGTGAAGCTCATTACACCCTGAGAAACTACTGGAACCTACTAGCAAATCTCGCTTTCCCTGGCCAGGGACTTTGCATAATGGCTCTCTGACACAGCGCGATATCAACTCCCAATACCGGGAGAGACGAATCCTGTCTAACCGCCACTGCCTCCATGTGCTCGGGACTGCACCCAACTGCTACTTGTTTGCACGACTCCTTTGAGCCGTGGTAGGGTAGCAATCTATGAACAGTGGGACACACTCGAGGCGAAGTAGCAGTGTGAAGTCTGCGGACTATGCTGTACTCATGTCACCTGGGAACTGTTAATTGACGACTGGTATAAAACCAACCAACAATTCCCTATGAGTCCTGTCTGGTGTACCCGAAACCTAACGAGCACCTATATACTATCTCCAGTACGACGTACTGACGGCTGTAGGACGGACCATCTCCCTAACTGGGATGAGAAGCGTACAGACTAGTCTACTCCGGAGTATCGATGCCCTGTCTCGATAATCCTACGACTAGGGACCTGAATAAGGATGTGCTTGTAGACTACCAAGCCCCCACTAGTGTGACTGCCATAACAACGCTGGTAGTCAAGCAAGATCCTAAGAGCTCTATCAATACTTATACTCATATATTAAGATAGATAAAACCAAGTAGCATACTACCATGTTTAGCAAGACTGTTATATAACTGTGAAAATCCCAAGCTTCCATTAAGTAATATACAAACTAGTATGATACAGTAATGGCCTTCTAGGGCATAAACACTAACAGTATTGAGCGATCAGAAGAAACACAAGCAAACCTACTAAAACTCCCGTCGAGCCAACAGGCAACACATACCGTACAGTCCGGTCTTTTCGTCAATAGTGCTGCATATCAAGTCTAAGGATGGTATCGTCGACCCCATTAACCCAATAAGTTATGATGATATATGGCTAATAACAGATCGAGAAACTACTGATAACACTTATTAGTAAATCTTGGCAGCCCTGTCTAGGAACTTACAGTTATAGCCAATCGTACATAGCGCGACATCAACCCCCAATACCGAGAGAGACGAAACCCCTCCTATCACTCATTGCCTCCTTGTGCCTCGGGACTGTACCAAAAATCCACCTGTTTGCATGACTCAGTAGAGCCGTGGTAGGGTGGAGATCAAAGTATAGTGGGAGGACACACAAGACTCTATGACGATCTCAGGTCTACAGAATAACCTGTACCAGTGTCACATGAACTGCTATCCGACTATAGATATTATACCACATAAGAGTTCTCGACGAGTCCGTTCAGTGTACCCAGTCTCACTGAGCACCCATACACGATCTTTGGTGTCACCACACCAATAGATATGGGATCATCCATCGCCCATCATATGGGACAAGTAACGTATACGCTAGTCTACTCTGGTGATATCGATGCCCTATCTCGATACACCCACGACTAGGAACATTTCAAGGATATGCTCATAAACTAAGCATGTCCCACTAGTATGATCCGCATCATAATATCAGCAGTCAAGCATATCATAAGGGCTATATCAACATGTACCAAATGAGTAAGAGCATGATCAAATGAACATGTCAAGATAAAGTTCAACCAGATAGCATACTGTCATGTCGAGCAAGAATGTCCCCTGAATACACACACATACACACATACCGGTACATTCACTATCATATAATGGCCTTTAGGGCATACATATATCCAACAATCTCCCACTTGCACTAAGGCCAATTATTGGCGTATCTCATACCCAACATCTCAAAAAGTCGCTCATGCTGCGGCAGAGGGAGGGCCTTGGTGAGTGGATCCACGGTGTTATCTTTTGTATCTACACTCTGAATCTCGATCTCGCGGCGATCAACTATCTCCCGGATCAGATGATATCGCCTGAGGATGTGTCTGGATCGCTGATGGGTCCTGGGCTCTTTGGCCAACTCCATAGCCCCATTATTATCACAATACAATGGTATTGGATCAATAATGGTCGGAACTACTCCTTGCTCCGAGATGAACTTCATCATCCAGACGGCTTCCTCGGCAGCATCATTTGCAACAATATACTCAACTTCCATCGTGGATTCTGCACCGGTGTCCTGTTTGGAACTCTTCTAACACACCGCCCTTCCATTGAGGGTAAAGACAAACCTTGAGATAGATTTGTTGTCATCTTTATCACTTTGGAAGCTCGAATCAGTAAAGACCTCCATTTGAAGATCTCCGTTACCATACACCAAAAACATTTCTTTAGTCCTTCGCATATACTTAAGAATGTTCTTTACAGCTGTCCAGTGATTCTCCCCGGGGTTGGATTGATACCTGCTTACAACACCAAGTGCATAAGCTACATCAGGACGTATACATAACATCACATACATTATAGATCGTACAGCAAAAGCGTAGGGTATAATGCTCAAGCGAGCTCTCTCTTGATCAGTCTTTGGGCAAAAGTCCTTGGAGAGTGACTCCATGACTAGCTGGTAAGGCACCCCGCTTGTAGTCTTCCATACTAAAGCTCTTTAGGATGGTGTTGATGTACCTGGTTTTGGACAATCCCAACAACCTTCTAGATCTATCCCTATAGATCTTCATGCCCAATATGTATGAGGCATCACCCAGGTCCTTCATGGAGAACCATTGTGATAAGAACAGTTTGACCGATTGTAGCATAGGAACATCGTTTTCTATAAGAAGAATGTCATCCACATACAATACGAAGAATGTGACAGTACTTCCTACAATCTTCTTATAAACACAAAGTTCATCTGAATTTTTGGCGAAATCAAACTCTTTGATAACATCATCAAAACCGATGTTCCAAAACCGTGATGCCTGCATTAATCCATAAATGGATTTAAGCAACCTACAGGCTTTCCCACTGCTCCAACTATCAATGAAGCCCTCTGGCTGATCCATATAAACACATTCTTCTAAATCACCATTTAGAAAAGCAGTTTTAACGTCCATCTTCCAGATTTCATAGTCGTAGTGAGCAGCAATAGCAAGTTGGATCTGAATGGATTTAAACATGGTTACAGGAGAAAAAGTTTCGTCCTAGTCCAGTCCTGGACTTTGCTGAAAACCTTTCGCCAGAAGCCTTGCATTATAGGTCTCCACCTGCCCATCTACACCGATCTTTCTCTTAAAGATCAATTTGCACCCAATGGGTTTTACTCCAGAGGGTACAGCATCCAAAGTCCATACTTTGTTGGTGTACATAGACTCCATTTCGGATCTCATAGCATCCATCCACTTCACAGAGTCACCACTCGTGATAGCTTGCTGAAAACTGGTAGGGTCATCATCATCCATGATGCAATCTTCTTCATCACCATCAACGAGAAAACCGTAGTATCTTTCTGGTGGGCGACAAGTCCTACCAGATCTACGGAGTGGCCGAGGTTCATTAGGTTCTGTTGCAACATCAGGTTCAACCAAGTCGTCATTTGTAACTTGTGTCTCTAGAACCTCTTCTACATCCACCACATTGTCATCTACATCATTTGGAAAAATATCATTTTCTAAAAATGTGGCATTCCGAGAAACAAACACCCTTTGTTCTACTTTGCGGTAGAAAAGATATACATATGAATCTTTTGGATATCCTATAAATACACACTTGACTGATCGTGTCTCGAGTTTTTCCGGATTCTGCTTTTTGACAAAAGCCGGACAACCCCAAATCTTAACTCTCTTAAGAGATGATCTCTTCCCATACCATATCTCATATGGAGTTATAGACACGGTCTTGGTCGGAACCCTGTTCAACAGAAAAGCTGCAGTCTGCAATGCATGCCCCCAAAAGGAGAGAGGTAACTCAGCATCACCCATCATGGATCGTAGCATATCTAATAGAGTTCGATTCCGCCGCTCTGACACACCGTTGTGCTGTGTTGTTTAAGGGGGAGTGAGCTGAGAGAGAATCCCAATCTCTTTTAGGAAGTTCGAAAAATTTGTACTAAGATACTCTCCACCCCGATCTGATCGAAGTATTTTGATGCTCATTCCAGTTTGTTTTTCTACTTCAAGTTTGTACTCTTTGAATTTCTCGAAAGCTTCAGACTTATGCTTTATTAAAAACACATGACCGAATATTGGGAAATCATCAGTAAAAGTTTTGAAGTAAGAAATGTTAGTTATATGTATGCCCTAGAGGCCATTACTGTACATACGATTTATATTTTAGTGGATGCTTGGACATATATAGGGAGGACTTTCTTGCTCAACATGATAGTATGCTATCTGGTTGCACTTTATCTTAACATGTACTCTGATTGTCTTTATGTTACATGTTGATAAAGCCCTTAGGATGAGTACTTGACTACCAGGACTATGATGCAGATCATACTAATAGGGACAGCGTAGTCGCTAAGTACATCGTTCAAATGTTCCTAGTCGTAGGTGTATCGAGATAGGGCATCGATATACCAGAGTAGACTAGCGTATCGCTTCTCGATCCATGTAGATGTGCGATGGATGATCCTATATCCATTGGTGTTTGACATCAGAGACAATATACGGGTGCTCAGTGGAGACTGGGTACACTGAACGGACTCGCCGAGAACTCCAAGATGGTATTATACGTCACGTCAGATGGC
The DNA here is from genome assembly GCA_030015575.1 of Agapanthus africanus. Taxonomy (NCBI): domain Eukaryota; kingdom Viridiplantae; phylum Streptophyta; class Magnoliopsida; order Asparagales; family Amaryllidaceae; genus Agapanthus; species Agapanthus africanus. The sequence continues at coordinate 445,435,099 of JASDDO010000014.1, forward strand.
AGTTCTCTGGTGACACTGGTACAGGTTAGTCGGTAGACCCGAGATCGTCAAAGAGTCTTGTGTGATTGCCCCTGTGCTTTGATTTCCACCTTACCATGTTCAAGAGAACGTGCAAAATGGTGGCTTTTGGGTACAGTCCGGAGTCACATGGAGGCAATGAGCGATAGGTGGGGTTTCGTCTCTCCCGGTATAGGGAGTTGATGTTGCGCTGTGCTCGATTGGCTATAACAGGAAGTCCATGGCCAAGGATGCTTCAGAGATATACTGGTAAGTGTTATCAGTAGTTTCTCGACCCGTTATGAGCCTCATATCGGCACGACTTATCGAGTTACTGGGGTCTGACGTTTACCACCCCTAGACGAGATATGCGACATATCAGACGAAGAGACCGAACTGTACGGTAGTGTTACTGATTGGATTCACCGGAGTGTGAGCAGGCTTGCTTGTTGATCTTCTGATAGCTCAATACCCGGGTGGTCGTTACGTTTAGCAGACCTCTTGCGACTTGTGGGTGTTTGATATGATCATCACCTACTGCCGGCATATTGACGAGTGTTTAGAGTCCTACACGGGTTTTTCCTGGCTCAAGCGAAATGGAGTAGGAGCACATAAGTGATATGTGCGGGACCTAGATTGATATGATATGAGATACCGTTTTCTATTCTCACGAATTATGACATTGGTCGTGTATATGCGATATAGCCGGGTTATCAGATCAAGTGTTGATTCGATAAGTTGTTACACATGATATTAGTCGGTTATATGTGATATAGCTAGATTATTAAATCAAGAATTGTTTTAATAATTTAATGTATAATTATATATTTGATATATTACATTACATTAACTAGTATTAGCTCATTTAAGATTTCTTTTCTCACTAGATTGTGCATAAGTGTATATGCGATATATGCAAGTGTACATGCATTGTGTCATGGTTGATGATACATACAAGATGGGTGTATGAGACTTATACCATTTTAGGGTTAAATTAGGGTTTTATATACTGCTTAAAGAATAACAAAAGAGAGAAGACTAGGTCAATGTTGTCAAGCTATCATGAAGCTTGTAGAAACATTGACAATGTCTACTCTTTTGTCATTCCTTAAGATATTACTTAACCCAACCCTTAACCTTATAGCTTGGTTAATTCTCTACATGAGTTAAGCATGGGGACTTAAATCACCCATGATTACATAATTCATTTGGATGAATTATTGACTTGAGTTCATCTTCTTCTTCTTCCTCCTCAAAAGCTTTCTAGCTCTAATGGTGGTATGAGATAAAATGTGAGAAAATAAATTCTAAAGTGAGCCCACTTCCTAATTCATCATCCTCTACTACTTGCCATTTAGTATAGGGTGTTTTCTTCACAAGGTTCTTGACCTAGTGAAGAAATAGCTTGGGTTAGTGTCTCCTCGACGTAAATCATCTTCGGCCTCGAAGATATCGAAGCAAGCACGTTCGTTTCTTCTAGGGAACCTCTCTAGAGTCCGGAGTTCACGATCGCAGCGAAGGGGACTACTTCACGGAGCTATTTGAAGTGAAGGAACGGTCTCCAAAGGTTGTATTCCTTGCTCAATATGACTTGCAAAATGTTTGCATATGTTTTCCGTATTATTTCTAGTAAACGATCTATGTTTAGGATTAGCTAGAACGGAAAAATATTATTTTGGCATGGACGATGCCTCCCGAAACCTTGCTGCCGTTGTAGACAACCCAACAGTGGTATCAGTGCCATGATAGAAATTTATACGGATTTTGTTAAGATTACGAAACCGAAATACTCCGAAACATGAAACACGAAAATTATGTTTCTGTCGATTTTAAATATTTGTCAAAAATTTTTTTAAACAAGTACAGAGTGATGTATAGGATATATCATGAACACACACAAAATATCAGTTCATTCCATGAAAATTGGGCCGAGCACCACCTACCCCATATCGGCCAAATCCGAGCTGTTTCCCCTGAAATTTTTCCTGTGTTCCAGTGACTTGGTTTTGATGTTTCAGGTGTTGTTAGTTTTTGCTAATTTTGCATGTGACGTAATCTTACACTATAAACAATTCGGAGTGTTTCTTATTCGTATTTTTAACATTGTTTCGGGTTAATCGCATGTTATCAAGGCGAAGTTAAAAAGTTCGATCAAATGTCAAAAACCCATTTTCCTAAGTTTAACGTATTCGGAAAAACATGCAAGTAAGTCTATGAACCCTCTAGAAGAATGAAACCCTAACTCGACTTTTGGATCATGGAACCGCGGTCAAACCCTAGAGTTTGTCGTAGTTCCGTGGTAACATGAGTGAGGCTTGGGTTTTCCCTTCTACGGCTGGTGCATAGGTACTGTGGCATATTCTAGGTATTACTAAAACTGTGCTCAAGTGTTGAGCTGTCGGGAAATTGTGGGACTTTGATGAATCGATCGAAAAGTTTAACGTCGTCCGGAAATTTTGAGATAGGATACAATATTTGGAATCCACAAGTAGTTATGAGATAACTAATTTGAATATTATAAATCTAGTAGTTTAGTCTCATTTGATCGGTTGCCACTGGATTTTGATGTGATCAAAAGTCCGTCGCAATCACTTAACGTACGTGGATACTCTCCGGGTAAACTTAATAGATAGCCATGCCCCATATCCCCGACCAAGTGACTGTAGGAGAACCCCGTCGCCAAAAGCATCCGTTCGGGTGCTCGCGGCAGCGGTGCTCCGCTTTAGTACACTTCGTCGACGGTATCGGGGGGTGCGGCCGTCTACTAAAGTTTCCAATGAGCATTCGATCAGGATGTCTGGAATCTTGTTGAATTGCCCGACAGGATATTCAAAAGTGTTTTCGAAATCGAGACTAAAATGCGCGGTTTATAATTGTTAGGCATGCGATGTCTAAGGAATTCATTTGGTTAGGCATGAAATCCAAAGTATGTGATACGTTGGGTTTATGATGTCTAAGGTGGTTGCGGATTCCAACTGTTGTAGTTTTCACTTTCTTTTCTGCGACCGTAAGAGTAATATGTGGAGTATCGCCGGTTTCGGTGCTATATGTCAACGACAATTGGGATACGCATATTTACTTACGTTGATGACATGTGATGTTATGTGTTGCTGTGATATGTTATATTGGATCGTCGTGTTTGAATAGCCGGGGTTTTTATGTGAGATGAGAGTTTTTCATTTTCATTCGTGTAAAATTCATTGTATGTAATATTCTTTTATTGGGGCACTTCCGGGTTGAGGATGATGTCACCGTTGTATATTATTTACTTTTCTGCATTAGGATAGACCCAAGGCGGGGAACACAAGTAACTGGGTTCTAGGGTCCAGTGGGAGACCATCTCGAGGAGTCGAGACCGGGTCTCCTAACTCTAGAATTGGTATGGTTGCTTGCCGCTCTCGTAGGGGTCTAGGGGTGTGTGATTGGCTATTCATCACGACCGTGGAATCCGTGTTTTATACAGGCTTAATTTAAAACACGGAAATCCTAGTATATCCAATATTTCATATGTTTTATTCTGATGCGATATCTATGATGTGATCTTTTGATATATGTTGACATGAATACAGAATATAGTATATGTGATATATTATATAGACGTTGCTTATGTTTTACACCCGCGCTAGCACTACCCCGCTCTGCCGTTAGTTACCTAACCTAACGGTGCACGAGGGGACTTCGAGGCGAATGTGGATGGCATACGTGTACGTTGTATTTATCTATGATGTTTAGGTAACTTAAAATGATGGTACTTCATTAATGAGATTAATGAAATAAAAAAAACCTAAAGATGTTGTGGAATCGAATTTTCAAAAACTGGTAGCTCTAGTTGTTGCTTTGCATAGCGGTGTTCCTTGTAGAACATCCAGCACCTTATTCGATAAGGAAAGAGCCGAGATCCCTTCATCGGGAGTGACCTCTTTAGGCAAACTAGAAGATGCTACAACCCTCGGTTTGTCTTTTGATTGCTTCTATAGTTTTTTGTTTGCATAGTGGTATTTTTGAAATATCCTGCACCTTATTTGATAAGGAAAGAGCCAACGATCCCTTCACCGGGAGTGACCTCTTTAGCAAAACTAGTAAAAGCCAAAAAAACACTCCTTTTTCAAAATCACTCTATTCTATAACGATATCAAGTTCATTACGCAAAAGGTTTTCTTAAAAACTTGTCGTAGCCCTCCGCCATTTCAGATAAGTACTGATTAGTATTCGTGCTACGTTTGTTGACTATGTTAAGGCGTAGTGTGCGGTAGCTGATTTGTGCTTATCTGTATACGCATATGATGCGATTGGATTAGGGTAGTCGTGCGACTTTGTTGACTATATAAAGGGTCATGCGGGTGGGTTTAATTCAAACGGGAAATGACGGGTTGAACTTGACTAGAACTTATGATTTGTTGACTATGTTAAGGTAATATAGTTGCTAGGGGTAAAATATTATCGGGAATTTCAAGTGTTGAAATTTGCAATGAGGTTTCATACCTCCTATGAGATAGTTGGATCCCGATACCCACTGCGAGTAAGAGTTACTCCTGGGAGAGTTTTACACATTACAATTAGCCGATCAAGTAGGTGTCTAGAAAGGTGCCAACGGGGTTACGCCCCTGGCAAAACGAGGTTTATTTTGAATTAGTTCTGTGCAAAAGCACGGGGAACCTCCCTCAATGTACCGACACTAGCCTGGCTGAAAGATTAGCGAAATTGTAGGGTGTAATTAATCCCGGCTAGTCTTTCCTTTTAGGGTTTGAAGGAAGATTTGACTACAACAGTGGGATCCATCTTGATTAGATAAATTAATAACCAATCTAATCTTGCAAGAGCATACACTGAGTGTTTTCTTCTCTCTCTCTCTCCAGGAAGTGACCATGTCACGCCTTAATCAAGATAATAATACAGATGTATTGACTGAACCCGCTTGTTATACTGCGCTAAAGAACGTTGGTCCCGCTCCTACTTATAATTGTTATAAGACCGAGCAGGAAATAGGGGATTACCAGAATTCCCATACCGCCCAAACGAAGAAAGTGCATGATGATGCATCATCTTCGGGTATGTTCATTACAGAGAACTGTTTCTCAGTATCATTTACGTCATGGGTATGAGATACCGGATCAGGATCCCGCATATGTAATCAGTTACATGGGCTACAGATGTAGGATTCCTTGGCACACTAATGATGTTCCACAAGGCATCTACCATGCCAAATTCAAAAATTTTATGTGCCGAGAAACCCTAATCAAGATCGTTTACTAGAGGTAAGGCGAAAAACATACAAGCAAACAACTTTGATAATAAGTGAAAGGGATTAGAACCTTTGTAGATCCGGTCCTTCACTTCTAAAGCTCCGTGTTGACGTCCCTTCGCTGCGATCATCGGAATCCCGGACCCTAGCGTTGGTTTCATCGGAGAAATGAGCGGGCTAGATCGTTGACTTCGAGGCCGAAGATGATCTACGTCGGGGAGACTCAAACTCAAGCTATTCCTTCACTTGGTCAAAAATTTTATGAAAAGAACACCCTATACAACTGGCAAGTGGTAGAGGATGAAGATATAGGAAGTGGGTTCACTTTAGATTTTGATTTCTCACACTTGATCTTCACTTATAAATTTCAAGCAAGCTTTCTTCTTCGTGAAGAAGAAGAAGAAGAAAGAAAAGAATGAATAAAATGAATAAAATGAATAATAGAAAATCAATAATCAAGGGAAGTCTATCATCTTGCAACCATGGGTGAGTTAACTTTTGTAGAGATTAAACTAGAGTTTAGGTTGATGGTTAGGTCAAAGAACAAAACAAAATGGTTAGACTTTTGAAAGATGCTAAGAAGCTTCATGAAGCTTGAAGCCAAAACAAGAAAAGCCACCATTTAATATTTGCCAAAATAAATAAAATGAATAAAACCCTAACCATTAACCTAAACATGGTGTAAGTCATACACACACCCAAGTTTGCATATATCATCAAACATGATACAAACTAGTGCACGAAAATATATCACATATACAACTTGTGCACATCAAGTGAGAAAATCAATCTTAAGTGAACAAATACATGTTAATGTAAAGTAATATATCAAATATATATTTATACATTAAATCATTAAATCAACACTTGATTTAACGATCCGGTCATAATGCATATAACCGACTAATATCAAGTGTATCAATGTATCGAATCAACACATGATTCGGTAACCCGGCTATATCACATATAACCGACCGATGATACAAATCGCGAGAATAGAACACAGTATCACATACAGGTATTATTCTCGGTCCCGCACATATCTCATATGCGCTCCTATTTCGTTTCGCTTGAGCCAGGAAACCCCTGTGTAGGATTCTAAAGACTCGTCAATACGCCGGCAGTAGGTGATGATCATATCAATCATCCACAAGCCGCAAGCGATCTTCTAAACGTAACGGCCACCCGGGTATTGAGCGATCAGAAGATCAACGAGCAAGCCTGCTCATACTCCTGTGAATCCAACCAGTAACACTTACCGCACAGTCCGGTCTGTTCGTCTGATATGTCGCATATCTCGCCGAGGGGTGGTAAACGTCAGACCCCAGTAGCTTGATAAGTCATGCCGATGTAAGGTCCATAACAAGCATGAAACTACTGATAACACTTACCAGTAAATCAGTTCAACCCTGGCCAGGGATTTCCAGTTATGGCCAGTCGAGCATAGCGCAACATCAACCCCCAATACCGGGAGAGACGAATCCCCTCCTATCGCTAATTGCCTCCATGTGAATCGGGACTGTACCCAAAAACCACCTGTTTGCACGACTCAGTAGAGCCGTGGTAGGGTGGAAATCAAAGCACAGTGGGAGACACACAAGACTCTATGACAATCTCGGGTCAACAGACTAAGCTGTACCAGTGTCACCAGAGAACTGCCATCTGACGTAAGGTATAATACCATCTGGGTGTTCTCGGCGAGTCCGTTCAGTGTACCCAGTCACCACTGAGCACCCGCATACCATCTCTGATGTCAAACACCAATGGATTTGGGATCATCCATCGCCTATCACATGGGTCGAGAAGATATACGCTAGTCTACTCTAGAATATCGATGCCCCGTCTCGATATTCCCATGACTAGGAACATTGAAGGATGTACTCATGGACTACCCAGGGCCCACTAGTATGATCTACATCATAATCCTGGAAGTCGAGCACACATCCTAAGGGCTTTATCAACATGTAATAGAGAGACTGCAAGTATACATGTTAAGATAAAGAGCAACCAGATAGCGTACTATCATGTCGAGCAAAAAAGTCTTACCTATATATGTCCCAGCATCCACTACAATATACATCTCATGTACAGCAATGGCCTCTAGGGCATACATATAACTAACAATCTCCCACATGCACTAGGACCATCTGTAGCAGTGGTTGCAGTATCTCATACTCAACCATCCCATATAAGTCTCTCTCTAGGAAAAGGCCTTTGTGAGTGGATCCGCCGTGTTGTCCTCCGAGTCTACTCTCCTAACCTCGATCACCCTGGAGATCAACTATCTCCATGATCAGGTGATGCTGCCTCAGAATATGTCTGGGTCACTGATGGGATCGGGGTTCCTGATCCAAAGCCACACTTCCATTGTCACACAATGGTAGGAACCTAGTTCATCTCATGAACTAATATACACCCAAACTTCCTCTTTGGTAGTATCTTTGATAGCGATATCACCAGCCTTTATCGTCTAGTTTGCCACGGTATCTCAGCTTGGAACTCTTCCAACATACCGTCCCTCTACTGAGGGTAAAAACAATGCCTGCGACTGACATTCAGTCGTCCTTATCACCCTGGAACCTTTCCAGTGATGCTCCCAAGGATCGATTGATACCATCTCACTTCAACTAGTGAGAATCCTAACATCCATTTAGATCTATCTCATAGATCCAAAACCCCGGATTTAGGAGGTATCACTTTTATCCTATTTGGAGACTCTTTGTGATAAGAGGAGATTGACCGATCGTAGCATAGGAAACTCTTTTCCTATCAAGAGTATGTTGTCCACGTACAATACGAGGACGACCACCTTACTCTCTACTACCCTTTTGTATATACAAGGTTCATCTACCATTTTGATGAAGTCAAACTCTTTGACTACCACATCAAAATAGATGTTCCAACTCCGCGATGCCTGCTTTATTCTGTAAAGCAACATGCACACGTTTCCGCTGCTCCCACTGTTTACGAAGCCCTCTGGCTGTGTACTTATAAACGCTCTCTTCTAAATCAATATTTAGAAAAGCAGTCATGACACCCAACCACCAGATATCGTAGTCATGGTATGTAGCCATGGCAAGTAGGATCCGGATGGACTTAAGCATAGCCACTGGAAAAGGTTTCATCATTATCCACGCCTGGTCGATGACGAAAACCTTTAATAAGTCTATCTTTGAAAATCTCAACTTTTCCATCTACACTAACTAATCTTCGGAAGATATACTTGCTCCTGATGGGGATTTAACCCTTCAGATATAGCATCCAAAGTCCATACTTTGTTGGTGTACATGGATTCCATCTCAGATCGCTAAGCATCCATCCATTCTTACAGAGCCCCTACTCATGATGGCCTGCTCGAAACTAGTTGGGTCATCATCTCATGATGAAATCCTCGCTCCCACTGTCATCGAGAAACCAAAGTATCTCTCAGGAGGATGAGGAACCCTGCTAGATCGGCGGAGAGGCTGAGGTTCGTCGGAGACTATTGAATCCTTTGGTTCTATCAAATCATCAGCTGCAGTTTGTATAGCTGGAAATCCTTCCAGTTCTACAGAACTGACCTTGCCTCGATCTTGTCCGGATTTTGCTTTTAACATAGGCCAGACAATCCCAAATCTTAATTTACTTAACAGATAGGCTCTTCCCATACCATATCTCATATGGAGTGGTAGGCAATGATCTGATTCGAACCTAATTCAATAGGTATGCAGCTTCCAAAGTGCATAACACCCAAATAGAAATAGGTAACTCAGTAGTACTCATCATAGAGCGCACCATATCAAATATGGTGCCATTGCTCCGCCCCGATACACCTACATGCTGTGGTGTATACAGAGGATTAATGCTGAGAGAGAATCTCATTCTCCTTTAGAATAGTCCAAGAATTCCATGCACAAGTATTCTCCTCCCTGATCTTATCATAGGACATAATAATTATACCTGTATTTGGTTCTCTACTTCTAACTTATATTTATCGAATTTCTCAAAAGCTTCAGACATGTGTTTCTACAGGAACATGTGTCCGAATCTTAAGAGATCATCAGTGAATATAAGGAAGTACAAAGAACCAGTCCAGGCATATGTAGACTGGGGACCATTATACATCACAATGTATCAGTCCCAAGAGTTCACTAACTCTTTCTCTGTTTCGAGTAAACAGAGTTATGGTCATCTTATCTTTGTGACATGACGGGCAAGTTTCATAAGATATAAATTCAAACTGATTTAAATATGCATCTAAATGTAACTTAGCTAGTCGGGTCGCATTGATATGACCTAGTCTACAATGCCTCAAGAAGAATTCATTCATTTCTGAACTCTTCCTCTTGTGTGTGTTCTATACAAGTTCGCCAATTTTTCAGCCAGGCTAGTGCCGGTACTTTGAGGGAGGTTCCCCGTGCTTTCGCACGGACCTAATTAAAGTAAACCTCGTTTTCCCAAGGGCGTAACCCCGTTGACACCTTTCTAGACACCTGCTTGATCGGCTAATTGTAAAGTGCAAAACTCTCCGAGGAGTAACAATTACTCGCAGTAGGTATCAGGATCCAACTATCATATAGAAGGTATGCAATCTCATTGCAAATTTCAATACTTGAAACTCCCGATAAAGGTTTTACCCCTAGCACTTATGACCTTAACTATGGTCAACAAATCATAAGCACTAGTCAAGTTCTACCCGTCATTTCGTGATTAATTAGACCCACCCACATGAACCTTAACTAAGGTTAACAAAGTCACGCGACTGTCCTAACTAATCGCATCATATGCGGTATAGGAAGACATCAGTTGGCTACCATACACTGTGCCTTGACTATGGTCAACAAACACAGCACGGATACTAAGTACTCTACTTCTTAAAATGACGGAGGGTTGCGGATGGTTTTTAATAAAACCTTTACCGCTTTGAACTTGATCTCGCTGCAGAATCAAATGGTTTTTAAATGGAGTGTTTTTTAGGCTTTTCTAGTTTTGCTAAAGGGGTCACTCCCGGTGAAGGGATCGTCGGCCCTTTCCTCTTCGAATAAGGTGCAGGATATATCATATATACCGCTGTGCAAAGCAAAAACTATAGAAGCAATCAAAAGACAAACCGAGGGTTGTAGCATCTGCCAGTTATTGCTAAAGCGGTCACTCCCGGTGAAGGGATCTCGGCCCTTTCCTTATCGAATAAGGTGCAGGATGTTCTACAAAGAACACCGGGATGCAAAGCAAGAACTGTAGCTACCTGATTTTTGAAATTCGATTCCACAACATCTTTTAGGTTTAATTTCTTTCATTAATTACATTAATGAATGTCCCATCATTTAATTCCACCTAAACATCACAGATAAATACAACGTACACTTATGCCATCCGCATTCGCCTCGATGTCCCGTCTGCACCGTTGGGTTAGGTAACTAACGGCAGAGCGGGGCAGGGCTAGCGCGGGTGTAAAACATAAGCAACGTCTATATAATATATCATATATACTATATAGAGTATCAATTTGAACATATCACATGATCACATCACAGATAACGCAGCAGAAAATATCATATGAAATATTGGATATACTAGGTCGTCCGTGTTTTATTTGGAGCCTGTATAAAACACGGATTCCACGGTCGTGATGAATAGCCAATCCCACACCCCTAGACCCCTACGAGAGCGGCAAGCAACCCTACCAATTCTAGAGTTAGGAGACCCGGACTCGACTCCTCGAGACGGTCTCCCACTGGACCCTAGAACCCGGTTACTTGTGCTCCCCTCCTTGGGTCTATCCTAATGCGGAAAAGTAAATAATATACAATGGTGACATCAACCTCAACCCGGAAGTGCCCCAATAAAATAATATTACATATAAGTTTTTTACATGAATGAAAATGAAAAACACTCATCTCACATAAAAAAAACCCGGCTATTCGAACACGATGATCCAATATAACATATCCAGCAACACATAACATCACATGTCATCAACGTAAGTAAATATGCGTATCCCAATTGTGGTTGACATATAGCAACGAAACCGGCGATATCACATATTACACTTACGGTCGCAGAAAAGAAAGTGTAAAACTACAACAGTTGGAATCCGCAACCTGCATAGACATCGCATGCCTAACCAAATGAATTTCTTAGACATCGCATGCCTAACAATTATATACCCCGCATTTTAGTCTCATTATCGAAAACTCTTTTCAATATCTAGTCGGGCAATTCAACTAGATTCCCGACATCCTGAACGAATGCTTGTCGCAAACTTTAGTAAATGGCCGCACCCCCGATACCGTCGACGAAGTGCACTAAGGCGGAACAACGCTGCCGCGAGCACCCGAACGGATGCTTTCGGCGACGGGGTTCTCCTACAGTAACTTGGTCGGGGCTATAGGGCGTGGCTATCTATTAAGTTTACCCGGTGAGTATCCGTGTAAGCAACGTGATTGCGACGGACTTTTGATCACATCAAAATTCCGTGGCAACCGATCAAGTGAGACTAAACTGCTAGATTTATAACATTCAAATTAGTTATCTCATAACTATTTGTGGATTCCAAATATTGTATCACATTCCAGATAAATAGACAATGTTAAACTTTCCGATTGAACAATCAAACGCCCAAGTTTTCCCGAAAAGCCCAATACATGAAATAAGTTTAAAAACATCCACTTCATGCCACAGTACCAATGGTCCAGCCGTAGAAGGGTCAAGCCAACGCCTCACATGTGTCACGCCGTACTACCACAAAACCTAAAGTTCAAAAGGCAGTTCAAGACGGTCACATAATCGAGTTAAGGTTTGTTGTCTTCTAGAGGGTCCATCGCGTTACATGCACTACTTAGAACGTTCTTAAACTACGGAAAAATCCAACAATGGGAAATTTCCCGTCAGGGGAGAAAGTGGGATATATATATTCGGTCGAACATTTTAACACGTTCTAAAATTACCCGTACAAAACAAAATAAACAAAGTTAAATAATCCGATCGAATCATCGAGTCCCCAATACAACTGTTTTGATGAGACGGTCAAGGAACATCTGTTTTGATGAGACGGTCAAGGAATTTGGCTTTATCAAAAATCCAGATGAACCATGCATCTATTGTAGATTTGTAGCGAGAACTGTAGTATTCCTCATTTTATACGTGGATGACATTCTCTTAATAGGAAATGACATTCCTATGCTACAATCTGTCAAGGGGTTCTTGTCACACAGGTTCTCCATGAAAGACCTGGGTGATGCCTCATACATTCTGGGGATCCGGATCTACCGTGACAGATCCAAGAGGATTTTAGGACTATCACAGTCCAGGTACATCGACACCATACTGAAAAGATTCAGTATGGAAGATTACAAGCGCGGTAATCTACCGGCTTGTCACGGGATCACCCTCTCCAAAGAGATGTCTCCCAAGACTGATTTGGAGAGGGATCGCATGTCTATTATACCCTACGCTTCTGCGGTAGGCTCTATAATGTATGCGATGTTGTGTACCAGACCAGATGTGGCTTATGCACTGAGTGTGGTAAACAGGTATCAGTCAAACCCTGGAGAGAAACATTGGATAGCGGTAAAGAACATTCTCAAGTACCTGAGAAGGACTAAGGAGATGTTCTTGGTGTATGGCGGAAAAGACCTCCAGATTGAGGCCTTTGCTGACTCCAGCTTCCAGAGTGACAAGGATGATTCCAAGTCCATGTCGGGTTTTGCCTTTACCCTCAATGGAGCGGCGGTGTGTTGGAAGAGCTCCAAACAGGAAACCGTTGCTGACTCGACTATGGAAGCGGAATACATCGCTGCATCTGATGCCGCAAAAGAAGCTGTCTGGATGAGGAAGTTCTTGAAAGAACTTCAGGTGGTTCCGTCCATTGTTGACCCAATACCTCTGTATTGCGACAACAACAGGGCTATAGCTTTAGCGAAGGAACCCAGGTCCCATCAGAAATCCAGACACATCTTGAGGCGGTATCACCTGATCAGGGAGATCGTGGATCGCCAGGAGATCGAGGTTCGGAGGGTTGCTTCAGAAGATAACACTGCAGATCCATTCACGAAGGCCTTACCTCAGACTCAGTTCGAGCGGCTGATCGAGATGATAGGTCTTCGATACGCCAGTACATGGCCTTAGTGCAAGTGGGAGATTGTTAGTGTATATGCCCTAGAGGCCATTACTGTATCATACTAGTATGTATATTACCTGATGGAAGCTTGGGATATTCACAGTTGTATATACAATCTTGCTCGAAATGGTAGTATGCTACTTGGCTTGTCTCTACTTCAATATGTGCATGTGTTTCTTTTAGCATATCGCTTATATACATATTAGTAGAGCCCTTAAGATCTTTGCTTGATTACCAGCGTTGTGATGGCGCTCACACTCGTGGGGGCTGGGTAATCCATAAGCACATCCTTATACAGGTCTCTAGTCGATGGACTATCGAGACAGGGCATCGATACTCTGGAGTAGACTAGCGTATGCGCTTCTCATCCCAGCGTGGGAGACGGTCTGTCCCACAGCCGTCAGTACGTCGTACTTGAGATAGTATGCGGGTGCTCGTTAGGTTACGAGTACACAGGACAGGACTCATCGGGAACTGTTGGTTGATATTATACCTATCGTCAGTTATCAGTTTCCAGGTGACATGAGTACAGCTTAGTCCGCTGACTTGACACTGTCACTTCGCCTCGAGTGTGTTCCCACTGCACTTTATTACTACCCTACCACGACTCAAAGGAGTCGTGCAAACAGGTAGTTTTTGGGTGCAGTCCCGAAGCACTTGGAGGCAGTGACGGTTAGACAAGATTCGTCTTTCCCGGTATTGGGGGTTGACATCGCGCTGTGTCCAGGAGAGCCATTACACAAGTAGTCCCTGGCCAGGGCAAGCGAGATATACTGGTAGGTTTCCAATGTTATCTCAGGGTGTTCTGGGCTACACTCCAACACGACTTGTACCGCTATTAGGGGACTAACGTTCACCGCCCCCCTAGGCCCGCCATGCGATGTATCAGACGAACAGACCGGACTGTACGGAGACTGTCACATACAGGCTCAGTAGGAGTTCAGATGGGGTCACCGCGTTAGTCTTCTTATCGGCATCTACCTGGGGACCGTTACGTACAGCTAGTGCCGCTTGCGGTCTGTGGTTAAACCCACTGCCAGCGTAGTGTCGAGTCTTTAGAGTCCCACACAGAGAGCTATTCGCCTTTAGGCAAAATGAGTAGAGGTCGCATGGTTTTGCGACAGGGTTCGTTCACATCCGCGCACTTGTGCACGTTTGCTGTCCGGACAACTTATACTAGCGGGCTTTGGTTTAAACCAGATCCTAGTATATGATTTGGGAATGGTTTTATCTCTTTGTATTCGTGTTCCTCGGATCATGAATACGGGTGCGTATGCACAGTTGATTAAGACAGAGGGAGAGGACTTTGATTAGGGTTAATGACCATTGTCATTTTGCTAACCCTAATGCTTATGTGTGTATTATGGTTAATTGATATTAGTTACATATAATTGTGCATGGTTAGGGTTGATGACTATTTGACCACTCTTGACTTGTTGACCTAGGTTGACACTTTGACCATCATCATTCCATATAAAAGATGCTCTTTGATCCTTGCAATTAGCATTAAATATGAAATGATAATGGTCATGTCTTGATTAAGCCATGACAATTATCTTTCTAATTATCAATTTACTTAATTCACACATATATGTGAGAATGGTTCTATTATTCTCTTATTCTATCATATTCATTATCTCTCCTCCTCTTCCTCTCTCTCAAGCTCTCCCCTCTCATGTGTTGAGAAACACTTGAGCTTGAGAAAACCTCATCTAGATAATCTCTACTCTCATCTAGGGTTCTAGGATTAGCACTTCTAGCACCTTAGTTACTTCTAGCTTGAAGTTGAAGCCAACGGTTGAGGCTCTCGGGTGGATCCTTCTTCGACTAAAGAAGGCGACAAGGTGATCCCTTTCCACCACTCCAAGGAGCAAGGAGAGAAGGACATAAAGCCCAAGGTATAATCTTTCTACCCTATAGCTAACTCTCTTTAGCTTTTAGCTAGTTTTGTTTAGAAAAGATCCCGACTTTGTCTAGTCCATGTTGCCTAGAGTAGTAAAAATCCGATTTTTATTCCGTTTTCCGCCTCCCCGCAAGCACCGGGGTGGGTGTTCACACCATAATATTGCATTATTATATTCCTCATTCTTATTCTTTTTATAAATAAACAGGTGCTTTTGACGCATGTCTGCTACATGTTACAGGTTACCGGTTCTTAGACAGAAAACAGTGAAAATGATGTAAAGACGATGAAAAAGTGGACTTTGACCAACAAATAGAAGACTCTTCATCAAGCCTACATCAAAGATAAAATTCACAAAGTACAAGGCAATGCAAGGTCCAAGATTACAAAGCGAACGGTTAAAAGTCCACCGCAATTATTCACTGGAGATCTGGAAGAAACATAGAAGCTATTTTAATAAAGAACGAAATAATAAGGAAGCCCAAAGATCCAAGCCCCAATACTTTCTTTAAAGAGACAGAGACATAAAATTTTACCAAAGCTTGAAGTCTACTTTGACTAGGTCTTCCTAAGGATATTTTGGTAAATGTAGACATGCAAATCAATTGTAACCTAGGGTTTCCTATTCTCTATAAATAGGAACTTTATTCATTGTAATTTCTTATGCCTCCCTTTAATGAATAAAATTTAGAAATCTTTTGGAGAGCATCGGTGTTTCTTCTCCATTCAGAAATTCAGATCTGACAACCCTGCATGGATGATTGGAGGGATGCATCTGTAAGTAATTTAATTTCTTGCCTTAGTGTAGATTTAAATTCCTTGCCCTAGGTAGATTTAATTTCATGCCCTAGGAACTTGTTTAGAGTTAGCTTTGGGGAAGGATTTTGAGAGATGAGATCTCCCATCCCTTTCTTACCCACCAAATATTTACAATAGGACTCCATGCATACATGCACATACCGCTCCCTACGGCACTCTATCCCTCGAGATAGCGGTGATACCGTAGTATAAAGGACCGGGTGTGATGTTTTCGATGGAGGTTAGGGTAAGGATCTCTAAAGGAAGGACAAGAACCTAGAAGAAGGATCACCTTCCCGAACGGATCTAATCCACTTTATTGATAATTACCATAACTCCTCACAGATCTTCATTCGGGTATAAAAAGCGTTGAGATTTAATTACATTTCCAAACCATCCCTAAACCTAGCCCTAGCAAGAGTAGATCTAGATAATTGCCCTAGGTTAATTAGATTTTTAGATTTAATAATCAACCGAACACCCTTCGGAATTAACTCCTAAGAACGAATCGGAAATTCACAAAATCCCTGTCGACCGACCCGTACTCACCGGCTAGCTACATGCGACGCCGTTCTTGATTGCGGTTACAAATATTTTTTATCTATCTTTTAGAAAGCGCAAGCACGCTAAATCACTCAAATCAAATGGCGCCGTTGCCGGGGATGGCGTAGAACTTTCCTTTTTGCAATTTCGGGTTAATCAAAATTAAAAAATCATAAAAATCTGAAAAATCCAAAAAATATATAAATATATTATCTGTTATTTTGGAAAGGATACTTTGTTGTTTGAATTTTGCAGGATCTATATACAAATTCGGATCTCATTTGATTATTCCAAAATATATAAGTTTACCGTAATCAGAAACGGCGTCGCTTTGCAGCTAGCCGGTGAGTACGGGTCGATCCACAGAGATGGGTAGATTTCTAAATGTGTCTTAACGAGTTAATTCTAAATGATGTTTTGGTTGGTTTCTAAAATCTAGATCTATTATTAAACTAAATTAATCTAATTTAAAGTCTCGCTAGGGTTAGGTTTAGGGGAATTTTGGAGATTTAAGGTTTCCTCACCTCTTTCAATGCCTTATTATTGATCTATTAGATGTTACAGTAATTATCCATAAAGTGGATAAGAATCTTTTGGGAAGATGTTTCTTCCTCTAGATTCGTATCCTTCCTTTATCGATAATTACCCTAACCTCCATGGAAGACGCGCGCAACCGGCCCTTTATACTACGGTTCATCGTTACCTCAAGGGGTAGGATGCCGCAGGGAGCGGTTGTGCGTGCATGCATGGAGTTCTAACTCTTAGATGTGGATGGCATGAAAGGGATGAGAGATCTCATCTCTCAAACCTTTCCCTAAGGCTAACCCTAACGAGCGAGGAGATTACTCTCTCATTAGGGGATGGTAAAACATACTAATTAAAAGAGAATAAAAACAAAGTATTAAAATTAACTTACTAGTTCGATGGCTCCCTCCAAACAATATAGAACAGATCTGAAAAACTCCCAGCAATTCTGAATTTTATTGATTAAAAAGAGGCATAGGATTTTACAATTTTTGATTACAATTTATAAGCAAACAAGGAAACTAGGGTTACAGATTCTCGCACACGTGATTTTACAGATATGCCCACGGAAAATCTAAACCCCCGCACCGACGCACCGACTCTAAAAATCTGCACCGACACGGGCTTGAACAGGCCGCGGAACCGCGGCAATAAGGCGCTTGGGCCGCGGTTCCGCGGCCCGTTGGTGGCCTTGGCTCACCAAACTTCTGTGACTCCTTCCTATATTCTTGGGCTTCCTATTTCCATATGTATTTTCTCTGTTGGGCTTCTGGGTCTTCTCCAGATCTTCAGTGAAAACTTGTTCGTATCTTTTGACCGTTCACTTGACATTTTGGACCTTGTACTGTTCTTCGACTAGGCTTGACTAAGATCCGTCTATTTGTTTGTCAAAAGTCCCTTTTCTGTATCAGCTTTCGTCTTTTTCACTGTATCTGCATCCAAGCCCTGTATCCTTTAACATGCAACAAACGTGCGTCAAGAGTACCTGTTTACTTATAAAACGGATAAGAATAGTGGAATGAAAAATGCAATATTATGGTCTGAACAAATACCCCCAAACTTACCTTTTGCTCGTCCTCGAGCAAACTTATTTTTTATTCACTAAAATCCTAACCACACTTTCGCAGGGAAACGCGATTGCACTGAGCATGTGCAACAAGCCGTTAAACCTCTAGGTGTCCCTAGTAGGAGGAGTGTTGTCTCCTGAGGGTTTTCAGCGGATTACACCCACAAAATCCTATCAATTTGGCTTTTCGACTTTTGTTCTCCAATTAGGTTTTCTAACAAGGAATTCTATTATCGTTGACCCGCAAATTATCCACCCATATTCTTCACGCTTCCTCATTATTTAACTTAAGATTATATATATCCTATAGACTTACTTAGCTTTCGGCATCTCCTAAGTTTTCCTTCTAGGGTTACATCTTTACTCAGAAATTTCTATCAACTCTATTAAAGATACAAGTTCTATTCTTCATTCCTTTTTCTCATTTAGACTCCAATCACATACCCCTACGTGTGTGTATAAGTCACCCCTACACTTGGAAATTCAAATCAAGCAATCAACCCCTTGTCCGTTGTCCAAAGTACTAATTAGTTGGTGAATTTAAATGAAATTTGCTTATACATCCTTCATGCGACCGTTAATACTTCTTGAGGTACCAACGACCGATTACAAAATGCGTTTGCACTTTAAAGCGTACTTCCTAGTCTTTGCAACACCCAAGGCTTTAGCAGTGACTCCCAAACCAGTTGGTCTAAGGCACTAGGTGATGAAGCACCCTCGCTAAATATTTTTCTATTTTTTGCAGCCTTAAGTAATCACAAAAACCAGTGTTCATTTTTTTTTTATTCTTCATTCACACATTTTTTTTTATTTTCATTGTACTAAGGACTTTAGACAAGAGCAATTCAAGGTCTCCTCTACTATTCCAAGTTTCAAGGTGCGTGATTGTGCAATTTGTAGGGTATACGTTTTCAGAATCTAGACTTAAGCTAGGAACTATTTTTCAAACTTATACTTTAATAAGAACATCAATACTCTTCCTTTGTTTCGAGTTAGCCTAAGAAGTGAACCCAAAATTTGCCTATTTCTAAATAAACTACAAGGCATATACTTTCTACCGTTAAATTTTAAGGAATGTTATTTTTAGGGTTTTTAATTCACTAAGTCTAAGATCTAGTTGTTCCTAGCCAGTTAACCTATTTGTCAAACTCAAGTCAATTAGCCAAAATTGAATACATTAATTTTTATAATTTTGAAATTTTTCAATTTTTTATGGGTTTTCAAATTGGTATGCAAATGCAAAAATATGTACAAATGAAATGAATGCGAAGCAAGAAGACGTACCGAGCATAAGTCTAGATTCAAGTTCAAGTTTGGGGGTATGCTCGGTAAGTCTTCTTCCTTCGCATTGATTTGTACATATTTTTGCATTTGCATACTTATTTGAAAAATCCATAAAAATTGAAAAATTTCAAAAATTATAAAAATTATTGTATTCAATTTTGGCCATATTTGATTTGAGTTTGACAAATAGGTTAACTGGCTAGGAACAACTAGATCTTAGACTTAGTGAATTAAAAACCATAAAAATAACATTCCTTAAAGTTTAACGCTAGAAAGTATATGCCTTGTAGTTTATTTAGAAATAGACAAATTTTGGGTTCACATCTTGGGCTAAGTCTAAACAAGGGAAGAGTATTGATGTTCTTATTAGAGTATAAGTTTGAAAAATAGTTCCTAGCTTAAGTCTAGATTCTGAAAACGTATACCCTACAATTTGCACAATCACGCACCTTGAAACTTAGAATAGTAGAAGAGACCTTGAAATGCTCTTGTCTAAAGTCCTTAGTACGAGGAAAATAAAAGAAAAAAAAGTGAATAAAGAAAAAAAAATGGACACTGGTTTTTGTGATGATTTAAGGCTGTAAAAAATCGAAAAATATTTAGCGAGGGTGCTTCATCACCTAGTGTCTTAGACCAACTGGTTTGGGAGTCACTGCTAAAAGCCTTGGGTGTTGCAAAACTAGGAAGTACGCTTTAAAGTGCAAACACATCTTGTAATCGGTTGTTGGTACCTCAAGAAGTATTAACAGTCGCATGAAGGATGTGTAAGCAAAATTTAATTAAAAATTCACCTACTAATAAGTGTTTTGGACAACGGACGAGAGTATGATTGCTTGATTTGAATTTCCAAGTGTAGGGGTGATATATACACACACGTGGGGATATGTGATTGGAGTTTAGATGAGAGAAAGGAGTGAAGAATAAAACTTATATCTTTAGTAGGGTTGATAGAAATTCCTAAGTGGAGATGGAACCCTAGAAGGAGAACTTAGGAAATGCCGAAAGCTAAGTAGGTCTACATAACATATATAATCTTAAGTTAAATAATGAGGAAGTGTTAAGAATGTGGGTGGATAATTTGCGAGTCAAAAGATAATAGAATTCCTTGTTAGAAAACCTAATTGGAGAACAAAAGTCAATGGGCTGAGTTGATAGGATTTTGTGGGTGTAATCCGCTGAAAACCCTCAGGAGACAACACTCCTCCTACTAGGGACACCTAGAGGTTTAACGGCTTGTTGCACGTGCTCAGTGCAATCGCGTTTCCCTGCGAGAGTGTGGTTAGGATTTTAGTGAATAAAAATAAGTTTGCTCGAGGACGAGCAAAAGATAAGTTTGGGGGTATTTGTTCACACCATAATATTGAATATTATATTCCTCATTCTTATTCTTTTTATAAATAAACAGGTGCTTTTGACGCATGTCTGCTACATGTTACAGGTTACCGGTTCTTAGACAGAAAACAGTGAAAATGATGTAAAGACGATGAAAAAGTGGACTTTGACCAACAAATAGAAGACTCTTCATCAAGCCTACATCAAAGATAAAATTCACAAAGTACAAGGCAATGCAAGGTCCAAGATTACAAAGCGAACGGTTAAAAGTCCACCGCAATTATTCACTGGAGATCTGGAAGAAACATAGAAGCTATTTTAATAAAGAACCAAATAATAAGGAAGCCCAAAGATCCAAGCCCCAATACTTTCTTTAAAGAGACAGAGACATAAAATTTTACCAAAGCTTGAAGTCTACTTTGACTAGGTCTTCCTAAGGATATTTTGGTAAATGTAGACATGCAATCAATTGTAACCTAGGGTTTCCTATTCTCTATAAATAGGAACTTTACTCATTGTAATTTCTTATGCCTCCCTTTAATGAATAAAATTTAGAAATCTTTTGGAGAGCATCGGTGTTTCTTCTCCATTTAGAAATTCAGATCTGACAACCCTGCATGGATGATTGGAGGGATGCATCTGTAAGTAATTTAATTTCTTGCCTTAGTGTAGATTTAAATTCCTTGCCCTAGGTAGATTTAATTTCATGCCCTAGGAACTTGTTTAGAGTTAGCTTTGGGGAAGGATTTTGAGAGATGAGATCTCCCATCCCTTTCTTACCCACCAAATATTTACAATAGGACTCCATGCATACATGCACATACCGCTCCCTACGGCACTCTATCCCTCGAGGTAGCGGTGATACCGTACTATAAAGGCCCGGGTGTGATGTTTTCCATGGAGGTTAGGGTAAGGATCTCTAAAGGAAGGACAAGAACCTAGAAGAAGGATCACCTTCCCGAACGGATCTAATCCACTTTATTGATAATTACCATAACTCCTTACAGATCTTCATTCGGGTATAGAAAGCGTTGAGATTTAATTACATTTCCAAACCATCCCTAAACCTAGCCCTAGCAAGAGTAGATCTAGATAATTGCCCTAGGTTAATTAGATTTTTAGATTTAATAATCAACCGAACACCCTTCGGAATTAACTCGTAAGAACGAATCGGAAATTCACAAAATCCCTGTGGACCGACCCGTACTCACCGGCTAGCTACATGCGACGCCGTTCTTGATTGCGGTTACAAATATTTTTGATCTATCTTTTAGAAAGCGCAAGCACGCTAAATCACTCAAATCAGTGGGTAACGTGGACTTATAGATTTAACCCTTCAGATATAGCATCCAGAGTCCATACTTTGTTGGTGTACATGGATTCTATCTCAGATCGCTAAGCATCCAGCCATTCTTACAGAGCCCCCACTCATGATGGCCTGCTCGAAACTAGTTGGGTCATCATCTCATGATGCAATCCTCGCTCCCACTGTCATCGAGAAACCAAAGTATCTCTCAGGAGGATGAGGAACACTGCTAGATCGGCGGTGAGGCTGAGGTTCGTCGGAGACTATTGAATCCTTTGATTCTATCAAATCATCAGCTGCAGTTTGTATAGCAAGAATTCCTTCCAGTTCTACAGAACTGACCTTGCCTCGATCTGGTCCGGATTTTGCTTTTGACATAGGCCGGACAATCCCAAATCTTAATTTACTTAAGAGATAGGCTCTTCCCATACCATATCTCATATGGAGTGGTAGGCAATGATCTGATTCGAAACTAATTCAATAGGTATGCAACTTCCTAAGTGCATAACTCCGAAAACAAAATAGGTAACTCAGTAGTACTCATCATAGAGCGCACCATATCAAATACGGTGCCATTGCTCCGCCCCGATACACCTACGTGTTGTGGTGTATACAGAGGAGTAATGCTGAGAGAGAATCTCATTCTCCTTTAGAATAGTCCAAAAATTCCATGCACAAGTATTCTCCTCCCTGATCTTATCATAGGACATAATACTTATACCTGTATTTCGTTCTCTACTTCTAACTTATATTTATCGAATTTCTCAAAAGCTTCAGACATGTGTTTCAACAGGAACATGTATCTGAATCTTAAGAGATCATCAGCGAATGTAAGGAAGTACAAAGAACCAGTCCTGGCATATGTAGACTGGGACCTTTATACATCACTATGTATCAGTTCCAATAGTTCACTAACTCTTTCTCTGTTTCGAGTAAACAGAGATATGGTCATCTTATCTTTGTGACATGACGGGCAAATTTCACAAGATGTAAATTCAAACTGATTTAAATATGCATCTAAATGTAACTTAGCTTGTCGGGTCGCATTGATATGACCTAGTCTACAATGCCTCAAGAAGAATTCATTCATTTCTGAACTCTTACTCTTGTGTGTGTTCTATACGTTAAGAACTGTGGTCTGATTTAGAATGTATATGCTTTTAGATAACGGCCTGAACCGATCAACTCTTGATATAGGAAATGTGCAAAACATTATCCAACAATACAAAATTATATCCTTTCTTTAGTAAATAAAGAGACTGATATGATGTTGTATATCAGGTTCGGTATCTAATAATATTCGTTCAGAATCAGTGTATTCTGGTAATACTGGGTGATAGTGACCAACAGACTTGGCTGCAACACTTGCACCGTTTTCTGTCTCATGAAACTTATCACTCGTTCTCAGTTCTCTACCTTTCTGTAGCCCATGTAACAGATTACATATCTGGGATCCTGATTCGGTATCAAATACCTAGGACGCAGAGGATACTGAGAAACAGTTCTTTGTAATGAACGCACCCGAAGGAGATGCATCATAATACCCTTTTTTCGTTTGGGCGGTACGGGAATTCTGGTATTCCCCTAATTCCTGCTCGGTCTTATAACAATAATAAGTTGGAGCGGGACCAACGTTCCCCAGCTCAGTATAACAAGCGGGTTCGGTTAATACATCCATATTATTATCTTGGTTAAGGCGTGACATGGTAGCTACCTGGAGAGAGAGAGAAGAAAACACTCTGTGTGCGCTCTTGCATGATTAGATTGGTTTTTTTATTTTATCAAATCAGGATGGCTCCCACTATTTTTATCAAATCTTCCTTCAAACCCTAAAAGGAAAGACTAGCCGGGATTAATTACACTCTACCAGTTCGCCAATCTTTCAGCCATGCCAGTGTCGGTACTTTGAGAGAGGTTCCCCGTGCTTTCGCACGGACCTAATTAAAGTAAACCACGTTTTTCCAGGGGCGTAACCACGTTGACACCTTTCTAGACACCTACTTGATCGGCTAATTGTAACAAAACTCTCCCAGGAGTAACAATTACTCACAGTGGGTATCAGGATCCAACTATCATATAGAAGGTATGCAATCTCATTGCAAATTTCAACACTTGAAACACCCAATAAAGGTTTTTACCCCTAGCACTTATGACCTTAACTATGGTCAACAAATCATAAGCACTAGTCAAGTTCTACCCGTCATTTCGTGATTAATTAGACCCACCCACATGACCCGTAACTAAGGTCAACAAAGTCACGCGACTGTCCTAACTAATCGCATCATATGCGGTATAGGAAGACATCACTTAGCTAAAGTACACTGTGCCTTTACTATGGTCAACAAACACAGCACGAATACTAAGTACACTACTTCCTAAAATGACGGAGGGTTGCGAATGGTTTTTAATAAAACCTTTAACGCTTTGAACTTGATCTCGCTGCAGAATCAAATGGTTTTTAAATAGAGTGTTTTTTAGGCTTTTCTAGTTTTGCTAAAGGGGTCACTCCCGGTGAAGGGATCGTCGGCCCTTTCCTCATCGAATAAGGTGCAGGATATATCATATATACCGCTGTGCAAAGCAAAAACTATAGAAGCAATCAAAAGACAAATCGAGGGTTGTAGCATCCGCCAGTTATTGCTAAAGGGGTCACTCCCGGTGAAGGGATCTCGGCCCTTTCCTTATCGAATAAGGTGCAGGATGTTCTACAAGAAACAACGCGATGCAAAGCAAGAACTGTAGCTACCTGATTTTCGAAATTCGTTTCCACAACATCTTTTAGGTTTATTTTCTTTCATTAATCTCATTAATGAATGTCCCATCATTTATTTCCACCTAAACATCACAGATAAATACAACGTACACTTATGCCATCCGCATTCGCCTCGATGTCCCGTCTGCACCGTTAGGTTAGGTAACTAACGGCAGAGCGGGG
Organism: Agapanthus africanus; assembly: GCA_030015575.1. Lineage (NCBI taxonomy): Eukaryota > Viridiplantae > Streptophyta > Magnoliopsida > Asparagales > Amaryllidaceae > Agapanthus > Agapanthus africanus. The sequence continues at coordinate 445,460,128 of JASDDO010000014.1, forward strand.
CAGGGCTAGCGCGGGTGTAAAACATAAGCAACGTCTATATAATATATCATATATACTATATAGAGTATCAATCTGAACATATCACATGATCACATCACAGATAACGCAGCAGAAAATATCATATGAAATATTGGATATACTAGGACGTCCGTGTTTTATTTTGAGCCTGTATAAAACACGGATTCCACGGTCGTGATGAATAGCCAATCCCACACCCCTAGACCCTTACGAGAGCGGCAAGCAACCCTACCAATTCTAGAGTTAGGAGACCCGGACTCGACTCCTCGAGATAGTCTCCCACTGGACCCCAGAACCCGGTTACTTGTGCTCCCCTCCTTGGGTCTATCCTAATGCGGAAAAGTAAATAATATACAATGGTGACATCAACCACAACCCGGAAGTGCCCCAATAAAAGAATATTACGTACAAGTTTTTTACATGAATGAAAATGAAAAACACTCATCTCACATAAAAAAAACCCGGCTATTCGAACACGATGATCCAATATAACATATCCAGCAACACCTAACATCACATGTCATCAACGTAAGTAAATATGCGTATCCCAATTGTGGTTGACATATAGCAACGAAACCGGCGATATCACATATTACACTTACGGTCGCAGAAAAGAAAGTGTAAAACTACAACAGTTGGAATCCGCAACCTGCATAGACATCGCATGCCTAACCAAATGAATTCCTTAGACATCGCATACCTAACAATTATAAACCCCGCAATTAAGTCTCATTATCGAAAACTCTTTTCAATATCTAGTCGGGCAATTCAACTAGATTCCCGACATCTTGAACGAATGCTCGTCGCAAACTTTAGTAGACGGCCGCACCCCCGATACCGTCGACGAAGTGTACTAAGGCAGAATACCGCTGCCGCGAGCACCCGAACGGATGCTTTCGGCGACGGGGTTCTCCTACAGTCACTTGGTCGGGGCTATGGGGCGTGGCTATCTATTAAGTTTACCCGGCGAGTATCCGTGTACGCAACGTGATTGCGACGGACTTTTGATCACATCGAAATTTCGTGGCAACCGATCAAGTGAAACTAAACTGCTAGATTTATAACATTCAAATTAGTTATCTCATAACTATTTGTGGATTCCAAATATTGTATCACATTCCAGATAAATAGACAATGTTAAACTTTCCGATCGAACAATCAAACACCCAAGTTTTCCCGAAAAGCTCAACACATGAAAAAAGTTTTAAAACATCCACTTCATGCCACAGTACCAACGGTCCAGCCGTAGAAGGATCAAGTCAACGCCTCACATGTGGCACGCCGTACTGCGCCAAACTCTAAGGTTCAAAAGGCAGTTCAAGACGGACATATAATCGAGTTAAGGTTTGTTGTCTTCTAGAGGGTCCATCACGTTACTTGCACTAGTTAGAACGTTCTTAAACTACGGAAAAATCCAACAATTGGAAATTTCCCGTCAGGGGAGAAAGTGGATTATTTATATTCGGTCGAACTTTTTAACACGTTCTAAAATTACCCGGACAAAACAAAATAAACAAAGTTAAATAATCCGATCGAATAATCGAGTACCCAATACAACCCTAGAAAACTCAACACTTGAGAGGAATTAAAAAATTCCCAGAAAAAATAAACAAGAAAGGACCTAAGAATAATTACATGAAATTTCAGGGACTAAGTCACAATTTTGGCCACGGAACCGCCTCCAAACCCTTGGTTTGGCCGCGGTTCCGCGGTCAAATAATTGACTTAGTGGACCGTACTTCACAGTAATTCTTAGTTTTTCCTGCTTGTTTTTCTGAGCATTTTTAATTCAAAAAAAACACATTTTTAGAAAATGTACAGAGAGGGGTGTAGTTTAGGGTTTCGGGGTTCGATCGGGTTTCTAACTTCGTCTACACTTCGCCTAAAGCTCTAGCTAGGCTCTGATACACTGTAGGGTTCCTTGGCACACTAATGAGGTTCCACAAGGCATCTACCATGCCAAATTCAAAAATTTTATGTGCCGAGAAACCCTAATCAAGATCGTTTATTAGAGGTCAGGCGAAAAACATAGAAGCAAACAACTTTGATAATAAGTGAAAGGGATTACAACCTTTGTAGATCAGGTCCTTCACTTCTAAAGCTCCGTGTTGACGTCCCTTCGCTGCGATCATCGGAATCCCGGACCCTAGCGTTGGTTTCATCGGAGAAATGAGCGGGCTAGGTCGTTGACTTCAAGGTCGAAGATGATCTACGTCGGGGAGACTCAAACTCAAGCTATTCCTTCACTTGGTCAAAAAGTTTATGAAGAGAACACCCTATACAACATGGAAAGTGGTAGAGGATGAAGAAATAGGAAGTGGGTTTACTTTAGATTTTGAATTCTCACTCTTGATCTTCACTTACAAATTTCAAGCAAGCTTTCTTCTTCTTGAAGAAGAAGAAGAAGAAAGAAAAGAATGAATAAAATGAATAATAGAAAATCAATAATCAAGTGAAGTCTATCATCTTGCAACCATGGGTGAGTTAACTTCTGTAGAGATTAAACTAGAGTTTAGGTTGATGGTTAGGTCAAAGAACAAAACAAAATGGTTAGACTTTTGAAAGATGCTAAGAAGCTTCATGAAGCTTGAAGCCAAAACAAGAAAAGCCACCATTTAGTCTTTGCCAAAATAAATAAAATGAATAAAACCCTAACCAATAACCTAAACATGGTGTAAGTCATACACACACCCAAGTTTGCATGTATCATCAAACATGATACAAACTAGTGCACAAAAATATATCACATATACAACTTGTGCACATCAAGTGAGAAAATCAATCTTAAGTGAACAAATACTAGTTAATGTAAAGTAATATATCAAATATATATTTATACATTAAATCATTAAATCAACACTTGATTTAACGATCCGGTCATAATGCATATAACCGACTAATATCAAGTGTATCAATGTATCGAATCAACACTTGATTCGGCAATCCGGCTATATCACATATAACCGACCGATGATACAAATCGCGAGAATAGAACACAGTATCACATACTGGTATTATTCTCGGTCCAGCACATATCTCATATGCGCTACTATTTCGTTTCGCTTGAGCCAGGAAACCCCTGTGTAGGACTCTAAAGACTCGTCAATACGCCGGCAGTAAGTGATGATCATATCAATCACCCACAAGCCGCAAGCGGTCTGCTAAACGTAACGGCCACCCGGGTATTGAGCGATCAGAAGATCAATGAGAAAGCCTGCTCATACTCCTGTGAATCCAACCAGTAACACTTACCGCACAGTCTGATATGTCTCATATCTCGCCTAGGGGTGGTAAACGTCAGACCCCAGTAGCTTGATAAGTCATGCCAATGTAAGGTCCATAACAAGCATGAAACTACTGATAACACTTACCAGTAAATCAGTGCAACCCTGGCGAGGGATTTCCAGTTATGGCCAGTCGAGCATAGCGCAACATCAACCCCCAATACCGGGAGAGACGAATCCCCTCCTATCGCTCATTGCCTCCATGTGAATCGGGACTGTACCCAAAAACCACCTGTTTGCATGACTCAGTAGAGCCGTGGTAGGGTGGAAATCAAAACACAGTGGGAGACACACAAGACTCTATGACGATCTCGGTTCAACAGACTAAGCTGTACCAGTGTCACCAGAGAACTGCCATCTGACGTAAGGTATAATACCATCTGGGAGTTCTCGGCGAGTCCGTTCAGTGTACCCAGTCACCACTGAGCACCCGCATACCATCTCTGATCTCAAACACCAATGGATATAGGATCATCCATCACCCATCACCTGTGTCGAGAAGATATACGCTAGTCTACTCTGGAATATCGATGCCCCGTCTCGATATTCCCATGACTAGGAACATTGAAGGATGTAATCATGGACTACCCAGGGCCCACTAGTATGATCTACATCATAGTCCTGGAAGTCGAGCACATATCCTAATGGCTTTATCAACATGTAATAGAGAGACTGCAAGTATACATGTTAAGATATAGAGCAACCAGATAGCGTACTATCATGTCGAGCAAGAAAGTCCTACCTATATATGTCCCAGCATCCACTACAATATACATCTCATGTACAGTAATGGCCTCTGGGCATACATATAACTAACAACAGATCGGTAAAGAACTGAGAATGGATGATAAGTTTTAAAAGTTGGAAACGGTGCAAGTGTTGCAGCCAAGTTTGTTGGCAGTTATCACCCTGTATTACTAAATACATTGAATCTGAACGAATGTCATAAGATACCGAACCTGATATACAACATCATATCAATCTCTTTATTTAGTAAAGAAGGATATAATTTTGTATTGTCGGATAATGTTTTGAACATTTCCTATATCAAGAGTTGATCGGTTCAGGCACGTTATCTAAAAGCATATACGTTCTAAATCAAACCTCAGTTCTTAACGTACAAAACACACACAAGTGGAAGAGTTCAGAAATGAACGAATCCTTTTTGAGGCATTGTAGACTAGGTCATATCCATGCGACCCGACTAGCTAAGTTACATTAAGATGCATATTTAAATCAGTTTGAACTTACATCTTGTGAAACTTGCCAGTCATGTCACAAAGATAAGATGACCATAGCTCCGTTTATTGAAAACAGAGAAAGAGTTGGTGAACTCTTGGGATTGATACATGACGATATATATGGGTCCCCTGTCTACACATGCCAGGACTGGTTCTTTGTACTTCATTACATTCACTGATGATCTCTCAAGACTCGCACATGTGTTCCTGTTGAAACACAAGTCTGAAGCTTTTGAGAAATTCAAAGAATCTAAGTCAGAAGTAGAGAACCAAAAACAGGTATAACTATTATGTCCTATGATGTGATCAGGGAGGAGAATACTTGAGCACAGAGATCCTGGACTATTCTAAAGGAGAATAAGATTCTCTCTCAGCCTTACTCCTCCGTAAACACCACAGCACGTTGGTATATTGGGGCGGAGCAATCGGACACTATGTGATAAGGTGTGCTCTATGATGAGTACTACTGAGTTGCATATTTCCTTTTGGGGGTTATGCACTTGTGATGATGCATACATATTGAATAGGGTTCCAACCAAATCAGGTGCCTACCACTCCATATGTGATATGGTATGGGAATAGCCCATCTCTTAAGAATGTTAAGATTTGAGATTGTCCGGCCTATGTAGAAAAGCAAAATCCGGACAAACTCGAGGAAAGGTCAGTTCTGTGGAAGTTTGTTTGATATCCCAAGCATTCGAAATGGAATATCTTCTACCATACTGGAGAGAAAAAGGTGTTTTGTTTCTCAGCATGCCACCTTTTAGAAAGGGAATTTCTTGTGAAGAAATTAGTGGTCATGAGGTAGAACTGGAAGGAGCTCAAGCTATACAAACTACAGCTGATGATTTGGTAGAACCGGCGGATTCAATTGCTCCCGACGAACCTCAGCCTCTCCGCCGATCTGGTAGGGTTCCTCATCCACCTGAGAGATACTTCGGTTTCTCTATGACAATGGGAGCGAGGATTGCATCATGAGATGATGACCTAACTAGTTTCGAGCAGGCCATAAAGAGTGGGGACTCTGTAAGAATGGCTGGATGCTAAGCGATCTGAGATGGAATCCATATACACCAACAAAGTTTGGACTTTGGTTGCTTTATCTGAAGGGTTAAATCCCCATCCGGCGCAAGTATATCAGAAGATTACTTGGTGTACATGGAAAAGTTGAGACATTCAAAGCTAAGACTAGTTGTAAAAGGTTCTCGTCATCGACCAGATTTGGATAATGATGAAACCTTTTCTAGTGGCTATGCTTAAGTCCATCCGGATCCTACTTGCCAATGCTACATTCCATGACTACGATATCTGGTGGTTGGGTGTCATGACTGCTTTTCTAAATAGTGATTTAGAAGAGAACGTCTATAAGTACATAGCCAGAGGGCTTCATAGACAGTGGGAGCAGCGGAAACGTGTGCAAGTTGCTTTATGAGTTAAAGCAGGCATCGCGGAGTTGGAACATCTGTTTTGATGTGGTAGTCAAAGTGTTTGACTTCATCAAAATGGTAGATGAACCTTGTATATACAAAAAGGTAGTAGGGAGTATGGTGGTGATCCTCATATTGTACGTGGATGACATACTCTTGATAGGGAAGGAGTTTCCTATGCTACGCTCGGTCAATCTCCTGTTATCACAAGGATTCTCCATATAGGATCAAGGTTATACCTCCTATATCCTGGGTTTTGGATCAATGAGATAGATCTAAGTGAATGTTAGGATTCTCACTAAGTGTATTGAGATGGTATCAATACATCCTGGGGAGAACCACTGGATAGCTTCCAGGGTGGTAAAGACGACTGAATGTCAGTCACAGGCATTGTCTTTACCCTCAGCGTAGGGATGGTATGTTGGAAGAGTTCCAAGCTAGATACCGTGACATACTAGACGATAAAGGCTGGATACATTGCTACCAAGGATGTACCAAAGAGGTAGCCTGTATGTATATTAGTTCATGAGATGAACTTTGTTCCTACCATTGTGTGACAATGGAGTTGTGGCTTTGGCCTAGGAACCCCCATCCCATCAGAGATCTAGACATACTCTTAGGCAGTATCACCTGATCATGGAGATGGTTGATCTTCAGGGAGATCGAGGATAGGAGAGTAGACACAGAGGACAACAGCGCAGATCCACTCACAAAGGCCTATTCCCTATAGAGACTTTTATGGGATGGCTGAGTATTGTAGAGTGTTTTTCGTCACCCCATTGAGATGGGAATAGCGCGCGCTTGTCAGGCGCATTATAGATTCCCCCTACCTAGGGTAGGACGGGGTTTATTGATTGTGGGGATCCGAATCTCCGGCAGCCGCGGACTAAGCTGCCGTTAATTACCCCTAGCATTTAGAGCGAGAGAACCTCCGATTGACGGGTTAAACTTGTCATGCGAACTCAATGTGCAGTGTTGTGTTTATGTATATATACATGTATATATATAAATGGGGATGGGTATCCAAAGGATGCATGGGGCCAGTGCCCCATGTGCCTAGCACGCGAGCGCTGTGCGCTTGAGCGCTGTGCGCTTCAGCGAGAGCGCACCACGTGTCCGACACGTTGGCGCTGGGCGCTTGAGCGCTGTGCGCTTAAGTTCCAGCGTACTGTTAGTTATATGTATGCCCCAGAGGCCATTACTGTACATACGATGTATCATGTAATGGATGCTTGGACATATATAGGGAGGACTTTCTTGCTCGACATGATAGTATGCTATTTGGTTGTACTTTATCTTAACAAGTACTTTGATTGTCTATATGTTACATGTCGATAAAGCCCTTAGGATATGTACTCGACTACTGGGACTATGATGAGATCATACTAGTGGGGCCACGGTAGTCGACGAGTACATCCTATAACTGTTCCTAGTCGAGGGTGTATCGAGACAGGGCATCGATGCACCAGAGCAGACTAGCGTATACGCATCTTGACCCATATGATGAACGATGGATGATCCCATATCCATATGTGTTTGACATCAAGGATGGTGTACGGATGCTCAGTAGAGACTGGGTACACTGGACGGACTCGCCCAGAACTCCCAGATGGTATTATACCTCACGTCAGATGGCAGTTCTCCGGTGACACTGGTACAGAGTTGTCTGTTGGCCCGAGATCGTCATAGAGTCTTGTGTGATTCCCACTGTGCTTTGATTTCCATCATACCACGTCCAAGAGGGCGTGCAAAAAGGTGGCTTTTGGGTACAGTCCCGAATCACATGGAGGCAATGAGCGATAGGAGGGGATTCGTCTCTCCCGGTATAGGGAGTTGATGTTGTGTTGTGTTCGATTGGCTATAACAGGAAATCCCTGGCCTGGGTTGCTGAGATTTACTGGTAATTGTTATCAGTAGTTTCTCGAACTGTTATAGACCTCAAATCGACACGACTTATCGAGCTACTGGGGTCTGACGTTTATCACCCCTAGGCGAGATATGCGGCATATCAGACGACGAGACCGGACTATACGGGAGTGTTACTAATTGGATTCACAGGAGAATGAACAGGCTTGCTTGTTGATCTTCTGAGCGCTCAATACCTGGGTGGCTGTCACGTTTAGCTGACCGCTTGCTGCTTGTGGGTGTTTGATATGATCATCACCTACTGCCGGCGTATTAACGATTCTTTAGAGTCCTACACAGAGGTTTTTTGGCTCAGGAAAAACGGAGTAGGAGCACATATGTGATGTGCGGGACCGAGGATCATGCGGTATGTGATACCGTATTGGATTATCGCGATATGAGATATCGGCCGGGTATATGTGATATAGCCGGGTCATCGTATAAGTCGGTTATATGCGATATAGCCGGATTGTCGGATCAAGTGTTGATTCGATAATTTAATGTATAATAATATATATGATATATTAAATTACATTAACTAATATTAGCTCACTAAAAGATTCATTTTATCACGGGATAATACATTGATATATATGCGATATATGTTAATTGTATTATTTTCTATTGTTACAAAATATATTGTATATGTCATATATAATATTGTATCATGTTAGGGTTACAAATTTAACAATGGTTTAGTGTTTAAACTTGGTTAGGGTTTGGATTAGGGTTAGCTTTTCCATGAAGCTTCATGAAGCTTTGACTTTGTGTTTTGCTTGATATTTTGTGAAGATATTATGTTAACCCAATCCAAACCATTAACTCTAGTTAATTCTCTACAAGGGTTAACTCCTTCATGCTTAACCCTTGGTTAGATTTGTAACCACTACAATAGTTCATTATTCATCACAAAAGGATTGAGCTCTTCTTCTTCTTGCTTCTTCCTCTTTGATGAAAAGCTTCACTAGTTTTTCATAAGTGATGTTTATATGTGAGAATATGAAAATAAAAAAGAGAAAAAATCCTACTTCATCATCCTCATCTATCCTTGCCATTTAGATGAGGGTGTTCACTTCTTTTAGAGATTGAGAGCTTGTGTTAACGAAACTTCAAGGTAGATCATCTTTGTTATCGAAGATCGGAAGCAAGCTTGCACTTTTCTCTTCGCGGAGCCTCTCGAGAGTTTGGAACACGATGATCGCAGCGAAGGGACTTCAACACGGAGCTTAAGAAGTGAAGGACCGGATCTACAAAGGTTGTAATCCCTCTCACTTAGTGTTAAAGTGTTTAACATGCTTGTTTTCGCCTAAACTCTAGTTTAAAGATCTGGCTTTGGGTTGTTCGGCACGGTTAAATTTTTAATCGGGCATGGTTGATGCCTCGTAGAACCTTGTGAGCGTGTTTAGCAAGCCTACAGTGGTATCAGAGACAAGCTAGAGCTTTAGACGGAGTTTAAAGTCCGATCGAACCCCGAAACCTTAATTTGAACTCTTCTCTGGACATTTTCTGAAAATGTGATTTTTTCCACATTAAAAATACTCAAAAAAATCAGCACCGAATTCTATAGACATATGTGAAAAACGAGCCACTAACTCACTTGAACGGCCGCGGAACCGTGTCAATGACATGGCATTAGCGGCGGTTCCGCGGCGCAATAGTAGAGTTAGGGTTTCATTTTTATACAGTTTTATCCGTACGTGTTTCCTGATGTTTCTGGGTACTTTTAATTATACTCAAGTGTTGAGTTATCTAGGTTGTATTAGGGACTCGTTGATTCGATCGGATAATATAACATTGTTTATTTTGTCCGGGTGATTTTTAGAACGTGTTAAAAAGTTCGAACGGATATCAATAACTCACTTTTTCCCCTGCCGGAAAATTTCCAAGTGTTGGATTTTTCCGTAGTTTAAGAACGTTCTAGGTCGTGCAAGTGACACGGTGGACCCTCTAGAAGACAACAAACCTTAACTCGATTATGTGACCGTCTTGAACTGCCTCTAAACCTTAGGGTTTGTGGCAGTACGGCGTGCCACATGTGAGGCGTTGGCTTGACCCTTCTATGGCTGGACCATCGGTACTGTGGCATGTGATGAATATTTTTGAACTCTGCTCAAGTGTTGAGGTATTTGGGAAATCTTGGGTGTTTGATTATTCGATCGGAAAGTTTAACGCTGTCTTTTTATGTTGAATGTGATACAATATTTGGAATCCACATGTAGTTATGAGATAACTAATTTGAATATTATAAACATAGCAGTTTAGTCTCAGATGATCGGTTGCCACGGAATTTTGATGTGATCAAAAGTCCGTCGCAATCACGTAGCGTACGCGGATACTCGCCGGGTAAACTTAATAGACAGCCAAGCCCCATAGCCCCGACCAAGTGACTGTAGGAGAACCCCGTCGCCAAAAGCATCCGTTCGGGTGCTCGCGGCAGCGGTGTTCCGCCTTAGTGCACTTCGTCGACGGCATCCGGGGGTGCGATCGTCTACTAAAGTTTGTGACGAGCATTCGATCAGGTTGTCGGGAATCTTGTTGAATTGCCCGACTAGATATTGAAAAGTGTGTTTGATAATGAGACTAAAATGCGAGGTTTATAATTGTTAGGCATGCGATGTCTAAGGAATTCATTTGGTTAGGCATGCGATGTCTAAAGAGGTTGCGGATTCCAACTGTTGTAGTTTTACACTTTCTTTTCTGTGACCGTAAGCGTAGTATGTGGTGTATCGCCGGCTTCGTTGCTATACATCAACAACAATCGTGATACGCATACTTTCTTACGTTGATGACATGAGATATTATGTGTTGTTGTGATATGTTATATTGGATCGTCGTGTTCTGAATAGCCGAGAGTTTTTATGTGAGATGAGAGTTTTTCTTTTTCATTCATGTAAAATTCATTTGTATGTAATATTCATTTATTGGGGCACTTCCGGGCTGAGGATGATGTCACCATTGTATATTATTTACTTTTCCGCATTAGGTAGACCCAAGGCAGGGAGCACAAGTAACCGCGTTCTAGGGTCCAGTGGGAGACCATCTCGTTGAGTCGAGACCGGGTCTCCTAACCCTAGAATTGGCAGTGCTGCTTGCTGCTCTCGTATGGGTCTAGGGATGTGGGTTTGGCTATTCACCGCGAACGTGGAATCCGTGTTTTATACAGTCTCGTATTGAAAACACGGGCATCCTAGTATATCCAATATTTCATATGTGTTCTTCTGCTGCAATATTCTGTGATGAGATCATATTACTGCCTGAGACATATGTTTATATTATATATATGAGATATATGTTATATTGCAGATTTCGTTTCAAAAGAGATGCTTGTGAAGCATAATAAAATGGGACTTAATTAATGAGATTAATGAAATAAAAGAAATCTAAGATGTTATATAAAATTGTTTAAAAACTGGTAGCTCTATTTCTTACTTTACATAGCGGTGTTCCTTGTAGAACATCCAGCACCTTATTCGATAAGGAAAGAGCCGAGATACCTTCACCGGGAGTGACCTCTTTAGTGAAACTAGCAGATGCTACAAACTCGGTTTGTCTTTTGATTTCTTCTATAGTTCTTGCTTTGCACAGCGATATTTGTGAAATATCCTGCACCTTATTCGATGAGGAAAGGGCCGACTATCCCTTCACCGGGAGTGACCCCTTTAGCAAAACTAGAAAAGCCTAAAAAACACTCCATTTAAAATCACTCGATTCTACAACGATATCAAGTTCATTAAGCAAATGGTTTTCTTAAAAACCTGTCGTAGCCCTCCGTCATTTCAGATAAGTAGTATTTAGTATTCGTGCTAATTTTGTTGACCTCTGTCAAGGCGTAGTGTGCGGTAGCTGATTAGTGCTTATCTGTATAAACATATGATCTGATAGATTTAGGGTAGTCGTGCTACTTTGTTGACCTCTGTCAAGGGTCGTGCTGGTGGGTTTTCTTCAATCAGGAAATGACGAGTTGAACTTGAATATCAGCCTATGGTTTGTTGACCTCTGTCAAGGTCATAGGACGCTAGGGGTAAAATATTATTGGGAATTTCAAGTGTTGAAATTTGCAATGAGATTGCATACCTTCTATGAGATAGTTAGATCCCGATACCCGCTGTGAGTAAGAGTTACTCCATGGAGAGTTTTACACATTACAATTAGCCGATCAAGTAGGTGTCTAGAAAGGTATTAACGGGGTTACTCCCCTGGGAAAATGAGGTTTACTTTAATTAGGTCCGTGCGAAAGCACGGGGAACCTCCCTCAAAGTACCGACACTGGCCTGGCTGAATGATTGGCGAACTTGTAGCGTATAATTAATCTCGGCTAGTCTTTCCTTTTAGTGTTTGAAGGAAGATTTGATTAAAACAGTGGGAGACATCCTGATTAGATATATTAGATAACCAATCTAATCTTGCAAGAGCATACACTGAGTGTTTTCTTCTATCTCTCTCCAGGTAGCGACCATATCACGCCTTAATCAAGATAATAAAATGGATGAATTGACCGAACCCGCTTGTTATACTGAGCTGGGGAACGTTGGTCCCGCTCCAACTTATAATTGTTATAAGACAGAGCAGGAAATTAGGGATTACCAAAATTCCCGTGCCGCCCAAACGAAGAAAGTGCATGTTGATGCATCATCTTCGGGTGTGTTCATTACATAGAACTGTTTCTCAGTATCCTTTACATCCTGGGTATGAGATACAGGATCAGGATCCCGCATATGTAATCTTTTACATAGGCTACAGAAAGGTAGAGAACTGAGAACGGGTGATAAGTTTCATGAGATAGAAAACGGTGCAAGTGTTGCAGCCAAGTCTGTTGGTCACTATCACCCTGTATTACCAGAATACATTGATTCTAAATGAATGTTATTAGATACCGAACCTGATGTACAACATCATATCAGTCTCTTTATTAGTAAAGAAATGATATAATTTTGTATTATTGGATAATGTTTTGAACATTTCCTATATCAAGAGTTGATCGGTTCAGGCACGTTATCTAAAAGCATTGACGTTCTAAATCAAACTACAGTTCTTAGTATACAGAATACACACGAGGGGAAGAGTTCAAAAATGAACGAATCCTTCTTGAGGCATTGTAGACTAGGCATATCAATGCGACCCGACTAGCTGAAGATACATTAAGAAGCATATTTAAATTTGTTTGAATTTACATATTGTGAAACTTGCCGGTCATGCCACAAAGATAAGATGACCATAGCTCTGTTTATTGGAAACAGAGAAAGAGTTATTGAACTCTTGGGATTGATACATGCTGATGTATGAAAGTCTCCTGTCTACCAATGCCAAGACCGGTTCTTTGTACTTCATTACATTCTCTGATGATCTCTCAAGATTCAGACATATGTTCCTGTTGAAACACAAGTCCGAAGCTTTTGAGATATTCACGGAATATAAGTTAGAAGTAGAGAACCAACAACGGTATAAGTATTATGTCCTTTGATGAGATCATGGAGGAGAATACTTGAGCACGAAATTCCTGGACTATTCTAAAGGAGAATGAGATTCTCTCTCGGCATTACTCCTCCGAATACAGCATAGCATGATGGTATATCGGGCCGGAGCAATAGCACCGTATGTGATATGGTGTGCTCTATGATGAGTACTACTGAGTTTCCTATTTCCTTTTGGGAGTATATGCACTTGAGAAGCTGCATACCTATTGAATAGGGTTCAAATCAAATCAGTTGCCTACCACTTCATATGTGATATGGAAAGGGAAGATCCCATATCTTAAGTTTGTTAAGATTTGGGGTTGTCCGGTCTATGTATAAAAAGCAAAATCCGGACAAGCTCGAGGCAAAGTTAGATCTGTGGAAGTTTATTGGATATCCCAAGCATTTGCAAGGGAATATCTTCTACCAAACCGAGAAACAAAAGTGTTTTATTTCTCAACATGTCACCTTTGTGAAAGTGTAACATTTCAAAAAAATAAAATATTATTTTGTTTTTTGGGAATTTTTATAATTTAATATTAAATTTTAATTAATATTTTAATATGCAAATGGGAGTTTTTAATTTGCATGGAATATTTTAATGGGGAGCATGGGAAATTTTCGATGTCCATGATTTGGCAGTGAACAATTCAAGTGTGCTTGGTTTAATTTTGAAACTTGGAAATTTCGTGAGCAATTTTGTGGAGGTGTGGTTTTTTTGTGACTCATCACTTTAGCATTTATTGGGCATGGCCATTTTTCAAAGTCATTGGCAGCATGGGCTAGGTAATGAGGGAATGGTGTTTGTTTTAATTTATTATTATGTGTGTGTTGTATTTGCTAAGGCTCACCACTTGGATAAGCTAAGGCTCACCTCCTCATTTTATAATAACCTGTGAACGAGTTCCCCAGAGGAGATTTTGAGCATGGCCGAGCCCATTTTGTGCATGCTCATTTTTCTTCATTGCAATTTCCCAAGCTCACTTCATCTCTACTAAAATGGCATTAACTTTCACCCGATGCATTGGGTGCCTTGAGACAATGTATTCCATACTCTCTCTACTTCATTCTTGGACATGTCGGCTGGCAAACTTCTTATCCGAGTTGCCTCGGTTTTGAGGCAGGAGCCCGTATAAAGATTCATCGATGTGGTGCTATTTTCGACGAGGAGACCGGAGATCGAGCGAAATCAGAGATGCCGCGAGAAGCTAATTTGGAGGACTAAGTTGGCTTGTGCAATCTACAAATTGTTGGGTATAAATTCTAACCTTATGGTAAATCGGTTAGTTAATTACTTCAATCCAAGCTAATTAAGTGTTTAATTGTGGGTTTAATTGAAAGTTAGAAATCTAAAGAGAAGGTTTTGATTTAAAATTAGGGTCTTGATTATTGGATTATGGTTGTGATGTTTAGTTAAACATCTTGAGTTTTGCAAAACACAACCTAGTTGGTAGTTTGCTATTTGAAACATTTAATTTTCCCTAATTAAGCCATTTTGCAAACTAGATTTTTATAAATAATATAAATAGGAGAGATAAAATTATGGTAATGGTTCATATGACCTTGTTATGATATTTAGTGAATATTATGGCCATTAGTTTCGTTTAAACATCAAGTTTTAAAGTGAAACAGCAAATTGATGCTTACTAGGTTTCTTGTAATAAATCGATTTAATCAATTTATTGGTTTTGATGAATTGCATCGTATTTCATATAATTTTTAGTGAGTTGTAAAAGCATGAATGGTACGTTTGGTGTTTTTCTCGATGGTTGACGTTTGTACATCGACATCGAGAGTTGGTTTGGCTGTTCTTGCAGGCGTAGACGATAGGTTTTGACCTATGCGTGATACGCGGGCCGAATTGGTTTCCGTATACCGTTTCGATTTCGGATTTGGTTTTTTATGCGTTACGATATGTGGTGACATGTAGGTACCCCAGGTGAACTTCGAGACAAGAAGCAAGCGCGTGGCGATGTCGGCACCGGGGAGCAAGGACCAGGTGAGTAGATTTATATCTACGGGGAGAAGTCGGGTGGATGGCGTATAGCACCCCCACAGTTCGTGGTGATGTATACGAATACGTATACACACACCGATTTAGATTATATATATTATGTTTATATGAGGCTTGATGATAAGGTAGATTCTAGGTGTTCATAGATTAGTTTAGTGTTAGTTGCGAAACCCTAGAGTAGTTGTTACACCCATACACGCACGCACACACATGCATACATCTATGTTATTACCTGCGCGTATGTGGGGAGATGTGTTTATGTGTTCACCTGGGTATGGGACGAGGTGTTCACATACTGGATTTGCGGATGATACTTGGGATCGAGATGAGTCGATGAGATTTGAGTTGAGGCCGTGAGATCGGTGATATGGTAGGATTCGTACTTGAGATACGTCCTGATGTTATAGTGGATTTTTGGATGACAATGCCATGTGAATAGTGATATTTGTAGTGTACTAGACGTAGGTCAGTACCCCAGATGATGATCTTGATATGATATTATTGAGGCGGGATCACCGACTAATTTATATACAGGTATGTATACGTATCGACTCAGATATTAGGCGGTTTCCTTACCTGTATATAGGGAGGACTTTCTTGCTCGACATGATAGTATGCTATCTAGTTGTACTTTATCTTAACATGTATTTTGATTGTCTCTATGTTACATGTTGATAATGCCCTTAGGATATGTACTCGACTACTGGGACTATGATGAGATCATACTAGTGGGGCCACGATAGTCTACGAGTACATCCTATAACTGTTCCTAGTCGAGGGTGTATCGAGACAGGGCATCGATGCACCAGAGCAGACTAGCGTATACGCATCTTGACCCATATGATGGGCGATGGATGATCCCATATCCATAGGTGTTTGACATCAAGGATGGTGTACGGATGCTCAGTAGAGACAGGGTACACTGGACGGACTCGCCCAGAACTCCCAGATGGTATTATACCTCACGTCAGATGGCAGTTATCCGGTGACACTGGTACAGAGTAGTCTGTTGACCCGAGATCGTCATAGAGTCTTGTGTGATTCCCACTGTGCTTTGATTTCCATCATACCACGTCCAAGAAGGCGTGCAAAAAGGTGGCTTTTGGGTACAGTCCCGAATCACATGGAGGCAATGAGCGATAGGAGGGGATTCGTCTCTCCCGGTATAGGGAGTTGATGTTGTGCTGTGTTCGATTGGCTATAACCGGAAATCCCTGGCCAGGGTTGCTGAGATTTACTGGTAAGTGTTATCAGTAGTTTCTCGAACTGTTATAGACCTCAAATCGACACGACTTATCGAGCTACTGGGGTCTGACGTTTACCACTCTTAGGCGAGATATGCGACATATCAGACGACGAGACCGGACTGTACGGGAGTTTTACTGATTGGATTCATAGGAGAATGTACAGGCTTGCTTGTTGATCTTCTGAGCGCTAAATACCTGGGTGGCTGTTACGTTTAGCTGACCGCTTGCAGCTTGTGGGTGTTTGATATATCATCACCTACTGCCGGCGTATTGATGATTCTTTAGAGTCCTACACAGAGGTTTCTTGGCTCAGGCAAAACGGAGTAGGAGCACATATGTGATATGTGCGGGACCGAGGATAATGCGGTATATGATACCGTATTGGATTCTCGCGAAATGAGATATCGACCGGGTATATGTGATATAGCCGGGTCATCGTATTAGTCGGTTATATGCGATATAGCCGGATTGTCGGATCAAGTGTTGATTCGATAATTTAATGTATAATAATATATAAGATATATTAAATTACATTAACTAATATTAGCTCACTAAAAGATTCATTTTCTCACGGAAAAATACATTGATATATATGCGATATATGTTAATTGTATTATTTTCTATTGTTACAAAATATATTTTATATGTGATATATAATATTGTAACATGTTAGGGTTACAAATTTAACAATGGTTTAGGGTTTAAACTTGGTTAGGGTTTGGATTAGGGTTAGCTTTTGCATGAAGCTTCCATGAAGCTTCATGAAGTTTTGACTTTGTGTTTTGCTTGATATTTTTTGAAGATATTATGTTAACCCAATACAAACCATTAACTCTAGTTAATTCTCTACAAGGGTTAACTCCTTCATGCTTAACCCTTGGTTAGATTTCTAACCACTACAATAATTCATTATTCATCACAAAAGGACTGTGCTCTTCTTCTTCTTGCTTCCTCCTCCTTGATGAAAAGCTTCACTAGTTTTTCATAACTGATGTTTATATGTGAGAATATGAAAACAAAAGAGAGCAAAAATCCTATTTCATCATCCTCATATATCCTTGCCATTTAGATGAGGGTGTTCACTTCTTTTAGAGAGTGAGAGCTTGTGTTAACGAAACTTCAAGGTAGATCATCTTTGTTATCGAAGATCGTAAGCAAGCTTGCACCTTTCTCTTCGCGGAGCCTCTCGAGAGTTCGGAACACGATGATCGCATCGAAGATACTTTAACACGGATCTACAAAGGTTGTAATCCCTCTCACTTAGTGTTAAAGTGTTTAACATGCTTGTTTTCGCCTAAACTCTAGTTTAAAGATACGGCTTTGGGTTGTTTGGCATGGCTAAATTTTTAATCGAGCATGGTTGATGCCTTGTAGAACCTTGTGAGCGTGCCTAGCAACCCTACACGTACCACGTGTCCGACACGTGGGCGATGTGCGCTTGAGCGTTATGCGCTGGAGCGCCAGCGCACCACGTGTCCGGCACGTGGGCGCTGCGCTTGAGCACAGTGCGCTTAGGCGTTGTGCGCTTAAGCGCTAGTGCACCACGTGTCCGACACGTGGGCGCTAGGCGCTGGAGCTCTAGGCGCTCGAGCGCTTGGGTGCCGGCGAGGAAAAAGGGGCTTTTAGCCCCAATAATAGGATTTAAAATCCTAAAAGATGATTTAGAGTGGAGCGAAACTCCTAATATATTTTGGAGTTGATGAAAGGGGTTCTTCTTTTGAGTCCTGGGTCTTCCCAAAAATGGGGTTTTCGGAGATGGGCCTCTTTCCTCTCCTCTGTTGGCAGGATCTTGAAGATCAAGAGATATGAGATTTTAAAAATCTCTTCCTTTTGAGATTTGATGGGCGATCTAAGCTCCCCTTTGTGGGTTTTGTGGTGAAAACTATTTAGTTTTTGAAAAGGAAGAGTAAAACTCTTGATTTAATTCAAAAGAAAGGAGAAGATTTTAGAACCATGAGGAAGGAGAAGGAGTCACAAAACCATAACCTTTTTTAGAGGAATGAAAAGTATATTAGATATTTTCATCATGTTGCCTTATATTGGCTTACATATTTACATAGAGCCCCTCGTGCTTTACAAAATGGCATTTTGCCCATCCCATGGCTCATGTGCCATTTCTTTTTGGACATAAGCCATGGGCTTTACAAAAATTTGGCTTGATGCCCATTTTGCTTACATTCATGCACAAAAAATTACATCAAAATTATTTGTTACATGATTTCTATGTTGGCATGGATAGGCTGGCCGCAGGCTCGACTTGGGCATGGGCCCGCTTGACCTGGGCTTGGACCCACCTGGCTTGGGGTTGACCTTGACTTTGACTTTGTCAACTGGAGTGCAAATTTTGACCCCTACAAAGTGCCCCCATCAATGAATGCACACCGCATGTATGAGTTGTGTGCACGAAATTGATGGATCTTGAAGTTGGAATTCGAGGTGGAACATCATTCAAGGGGCGGAGCATTATCCCGGGGAGCATGATTCTCGGGGATCGGAGCATCAATCCGATTTGCGGAGCATAATTCCAAGATCGGAGCATCATTCCTAAGAGTCGGAGCATAATTCCGAAGAGTAGAGGCATGATTCAAAGGATCTGAGCAGCATTCCGAAGAGCGGGGTAAGATTCAAGGGACCGGAGCATCATTCCGAAAAGCGGGGCATGATTCCACGGACCGGAGCATCATTCCGAAGAGCAGAGCATGATTCCAGGGACCGGAGCATCATTCCGAAGAGCGGAGCATGATTCTACGGATCGGAGCATCATTCCGAAGCGCGGAGCATGATTCCATAGATCGGAGCATCATTCCGAAGGGCGGAGCATCATTCCAGGGATCAGAGAATGATTCCGATGAGCATAATTTCGGGGATCAGAGTATAATTCCGAGTATCGGAGCATCATTCCGAAGAGCGGAGCATGATTCCAGGGATCGGAGCATCATTCCGAAGGGCGGAACATGATTCCAGGGAACGGAGCATCATTCCGAAGAGAGGAGCATGATTCCAAAGGGTCAGAGAATAATTCCGAGGATCGGAGCATCATTCCGAAGAGCGGAGCATGATTCCAGGGATCGAAGCATAATTCCGATGAGCGGAGCATTATTCCAAAGATCGGAGCATCATTCCGAAGAGCGGAGCATGATTCCAAAGATCGGAGCATCATTCCAAAGAGCGGAGCATCATTCCAAGGATCGGAGCATCATTCCTAAGCGGAGAATGATTCCAAGGATCGGAGCAGCATTCCGATGAGCTGAGCATCATTTCGATGAGCGGAGCATGATTCCAGGTATCGGAGCATCATTCCGATGAGCGGAGCATGATTCCAGGTATCGGAGCATCATTCCGATGAGCGGAGCATGATTCCAGGGATCGGAGCACCATTCCGATGAGCGGAGAATGATTCCAAAGATTGGAGCATCATTCCGATGAGCGGCAGACATTCTGACCGAAGCATAGTTTCGATGCAGAGGTTGATTCCCAGGCGAATCATAATTCCGATGGGGAAAGCAGATAATCTGAGGCGAAGCTTGATTTCGACACGGGGTGCACATTCTTAGACGAAGCATGATTCCGACGCAGAGCTTGCTGGTTGACTTGATTCCGAGGAAGAGCATAATTCCGACAGGGAAGGCCGATACGCCGAGGCGAAGCATGATTTCGACACGGTGTACACTCTGAGACGAAGCATGATTCCGGCGCATAGCTTGTTAGCAGAATTGATTCCGAGACGAAGCATAATTTTGACAGGGAAGGAAAATACACTGAGGCGAAGCTTGAATTCGACGCGGGGGACACTCTGAGATGAAGCATGATTCCGACGCAGAGCTTGTTGGTTGATTTGATTCCGAGGCGGAGCATAATTACGGCAGGGAAGGTAAATATCCCGAGGCGAAGCATGATTTCGACACGGGGTAAATTCTGGGACGGAGCATGATTCCGCCGCAGAGTTTGTTGGTTTGATTTGATTTAGGTTGACATCAACATCGCTACACTGGAATATGGTACCAGGAGTGAATCATCATTTGCCATTAGTGGATTTGAGGATTTCGGTTTTTGTTTGGCATCTGCATTGCTGCACTGGATTAATGCCACGAGCAACTCATCATTTGCCCCGAGAAGATTTGGGAATTGATGGCTTAGGAGGCAGGTTTAGATCCCTATCACCTAAGGCTTTTCAATTTTATGGGCCGTAAGGGTCCCATAAAAGCATCTTCTCCCTACGAGTCGAAAGGATCCCGTAGGTGTATTTTCTCCTCAGGAGTCGTGGGGACTCCTAAGTATGTTGCTCCTTTGTGAGTCGTAAGGATCTCACGCGGGAAATTTCTCCTCATAAAGTCGAGAGGATTTTGCGAGTGCATTTCATCTCTTTTTTACGAGTTTGCGCCCTTTTGGGTTTTCACAAACTCGCCGGCAGTCCTGCTGTTTTTACTCACGGAGCCCTTTCGGGTTTTCATCTGTGCCCATTTTGCTTGTGGACATACCATTTATTTCTTTATTTCTTTATTTATTTATTGGTGGGACTTTGAATGTGGTCTCACCGGTAGGACTTGGGAGAGATTAGGATTATTTTACGCCCTTGGATTGTATACGTTTTTGCAGGATGTATGATCCAGTCCTTAGGGCCGAAAACATTTCGGGACTTTGTTGGCATCTGCATCGCTGCACTGGAATATGGTACCAGGAGCGACTCATCATTCGCCGTTGGGATTTGGAATTTGGCTGGCGTCTGCATCGCTGCACTGGAATATGGTACCAGGAGCGACTCATCATTCGCCGTTGGGATTTGATATTTGGCTGGCATCTGCATCGCTGCACTGGAATATGGTACCAGGAGCGACTCATCATTCGCTTTTGGGATTTGGAATTTTGCTGGCGTCTGCATCGCTGCACTGGAATATGGTACCAGGAGTGACTCATCATTCTCCATTTGGGGATTGGGGAGCGATGGCTTAGGAGACAGGTTTAGATCCCGATAAAGCATTTTATGGGCTTTTCAATTTTACGGGTCGTAAGGATCCCATAAAAGCATTTTCTCCTTACGGGTCGTAAGGATCCCGTAGGTGTATTTTCTCCTTAGGAGTCGTGAGGGCTCCTAAGTGTGTTTTTTCTTTACGAGTCGTAAAGATCCCACGAAGGTTTGTTCTCCTCATGCATCTTGAGGACACATGAGTGGGTCTTCCCAATGGAGCATAAGTCCAAGGGCGGAGACCGGCCGCTGGATTGGTGACTGCGGTGGGGCATGGGTGTGCTGAGAATTATTTGAGCCCGTGGATTGTATACGGTAGTCAATTTGGGGACTGGCTGTAGGGCCGGGAAAATTTTGGGCAATTGGATTTTGGTTGGCGTCTGCATCACTGCACTAGAATATGGTACCAGGAGCGACTCATCATTCGCCGTTATTTTTTTTGTCTTGTTTTTGTTGTTTTTTTTTGTTTTACCGTGATTGTTCTATAATTTCATCTTTTCTTATCGCGAAGATCGCGATTGCCCTATCATTTCGGCTTTTATTCACGGTTGCCCCATCATTTCGGCTTTATTTTCATCTTTATTTTACTCGCTGATTTTTAATGCGAGTTGCCCCATCATTTCGGCTTTTCTTTTTTTTCTTTTATTTACACATTTTTTTTTTCTTATTTACATTTATTTTTACATTCCCAGTTTAACGACTTAGAGGTCGATTGTTCCCAGTTTAATGACGTGGTGGTCGATTGTTCTCAGAGAAAAGCAGATGTCTGAGAGAATCCGTTTCACGAAGAACTTCGGTCTCTGTTTGTTTGAAATTGGCGGTCACAGCTGGACTGTTTGTTAACATGCCTTTAGACAGTTCTATCTCTCCTTCCTTGTATTGCTTTTCAACCTAATCATTAAAGACGAAGCAGTCTTCAATAGCATGACCTATCACTCTGTGATAGGGGCCGTATTTGGGGTCGTCGGTCATATTCGCTTCCTGCGGTCTTTTTGACTCTGGCAGTTGTAGACCGTTCCTCAGGGCGTCTTTGAATATTTTACGGATTTTGTCCTTTCTGAAGGAATAGACCTTATCCAGCTTCTCTTTGAGTGGAGATTCTCCTCCCTCTCCGAACACTGGCTTCCGAGGCTGGTTGGCACTAAGACCACTCATCCCTTGCTTATTTCGGTAAGCCGAAGTGTTAAAAGATTCAGAATCGTGGGAATTCCCGCCTTTGCGATTATCATCCTTTCGGTTTCTCCAGGACCTATTGTTATTTTAGGAATCCGAGGAGGACTCCTGCTTTGAGCGCTCCAGCATCTGAACTTTCTTGGTCAGCTCTTAGAATGTTTTGAGACCCGCGGTGCATAGAAACGGGGACATCCAATTGTTGATATTTTCGACGAGGAGACTGACAGATTGGTCCTGCTCTATCGGCGGTTCGCATTTGATGGAAAGATTGCGCCATCGGGTTATAAAATCCGTGCCACTTTCGTTGTTCTTTGGCATAGACCTTACGAGGGCGGCGATGGTGATCTTATCGCTAACTCTCATGAACCTCTGCCGAAACAGAGACTCTATTTGGACGAAAGTTGTGACGGAGCCATCCGGTATGCTCGCGTACCAGTCAAAAGCAATATCGGCCAAGCTATGAAAGAACTGTCGGAGAATAAGCGCATCATTGCCCCCAGTATTCCCCCATGAGGCTTTAAAGTGGGAGATGTGCGGATTCGCATTTCCCGTCCCATCGAATCTTCCGAATTTGGGGATGACATAGCCGCAATGAAATACTACCATATCATACTGAGCAGGATATGGTCTCCCACAACTGCTGATATCCTTTTGCACTTCGGCCACCAATGTTTTGACTTTGCTGGCAACCAAATTCATGATTTGATCTTGAGTTAGCGGGCTACTGTCATCGGTAGCCAAGACATTTCTCGAGATAGGATGCGACTGATTTTCATGCGGTTCGCCCACTTTTGGATTTGAGGGAATAGGCGTCGGCTGTTTTGGGACACCGTTTCCCGGTTCACGAGCAGAGCCCTGCGCTTGATTGGGTGGCTGAGAGGCAAGTCGGCCAGTGAGCTGCATCACGACATTCGTCAAGTCGTCAATTTTGGAGTAGAGTTTGTCCATTTCCTTGTCTTTGTTCCTGAGCTGCTTTCGGAGATCTTGAAGAAGCTCTTGCTCCGTGGTCATGGGGCGGAAAGTCGGCTCCTCCTCGCTGTCTGAGCTTGACTCTACATGGACTGAGGGGTCTTTCTGCCTATCATCCTCGTCGAGATGGTTTACATCATCCAGCGGAGGTGGCTGTTCTTGGGAAGCGGCAACCGCATTCAAGCCAGATTGGATTTGAGATGTGGTGGCCCCGTCCTTGCTCTTGCTGCGCGTGCCCACCGTGTAGACAGTGTGGATCACATATCCAGTCATTTCCTCATCTTCGGCGGGGTAACCCTGTTCTTCGAACCTCATGAGGTTCGCCCTAGCAGGAGCCCTAGCCTTTTGGTAGGCTCTATATCTGAGCCTTTTCTGCCTTAACTTCTCAATTTTAAGGGCTTGGCGGGCATCTGTTTCCTGGGAAGCCACCGTGACTCGATTAGCGGAGAGCATAGAGAAGGCACCCGATCGAGCAGTTGTCAGGGGCACCGCCGGAGCTTGCTCGAGATGCCTTGTTGCTTTGTTGGTGTTGATGGCCTTGCCCCCAGCTGGGGCCAAGGAGAGCAGTTCAAACATCGACATGCGTTTGAGTTGGGGTGCCTTCGAGACCACCACATTTGGCCTCTTGCCTTTCGAGACCGGTTTGTCTGCCACCGGGGCTTGAGGAGCTGGAATGGCGTTAGCTGACACGAACAAAATTGATCCAAACGGTAGCGGAGGCTCCTCCCATTGTCGCCCGAGACTGGCCAGAAGGACCGTCTTAGAGTCTATATTCATCGTGTAGGAGACGGGAGCAGAGTTCATCTTTGGAGACATTGTTGAAAATTGGTTGCTTGGAAAACTGCATGAAAGAGCATTATTTTAATATAAACATCGATATGTATATTGATTGAGTTCGTATGAATGCTTAACCCGAAATATGGGAGGAGAGATACGTCCCACCGGGCGTGCCAGAATCTGTAGGGTGTTTTTCATCACCCCATTGAGATGGGAATACGCACGCGCTTGTCAGGCGCATTACAGATTCCCCCTGCCTAGGGTTGGCTGGGGTTTATTGATTGTGGGGATCCCAATCTCCGGCAGCCGCGGACTAAGCTGCCGTCAATTACCCCTCGCATTTGGAGCGAGAGAACCTCCAATTGACGGGTTAAACTGGTCATGCGAACTCAATATGCAGTGTTGTGTTTATGTATATACACATGTATATATATATAAGGGGGGAAGGGCATCCAAAGGATGCGTGGGGCCAGCGCCTCACGTACCTAGCGCGCGAACGCTGTGCGCTTGAGCGATGTGTGCACCGCGTGTTCAATACATGGGCGCTGGGCGCTTGAGCGCTGTGTGCTTAGGAGCTGTGCGCTTAGGCGTTGTGCGCTTCAACGCGAGCGCACCACGTGTCTGACACGTGGGTGCTGGGCGCTTAGGCGATGTGCGCTTAGGCGATGTGCGCTTAAGCGCTAGCGCACCACGTCTCCGACACGTGGGCGCTGCGCTTGAGCGCAGTGCGCTTAGGCGCTGTGCGCCTAAGCTCTAGTGCACCATGTGTTCGAGACGTAGGCGCTAGGCTCTTGAGCGTTAGGCGCTCGGGCGCCGGCGAGGAAAGGGGAGCTTTTAGTCCCAGTAATAGGATTTAAAATCCCAAAAGAGGATTTAGAGTGGAGTTAATCTCCTAAGATGTTTTAGAGTTGATGAAAGGGATTCTTTTTTTGAGTTCTAGGTCTTCCCAAAAATGGGGTTTTCGGAGATGGGCCTCCTTCTTCCTCCTCTGTTGGCAGGATCTTGAAGATCAAGAGATGTGAGATTTTAAAAATCTCATCCTTTTGAGATATGATGGGAGATCTAAGCTCCCTTTTGTCGGTTTTGTGGTGAAAAAATATTTAGTTTTTGTAAAGGAAGAGTAAAACTCTTGATTTAATTCAAAAGAAAAGAGAAGGTTTTAGAACCTTGAGGAAGGAGAAGGAGGCACAAAAAACCTAACCGTTTTGAAAGGAATGAAAAGTATATTAGATATTTTCATTATGTTGCCTTATATAGGCTTTCATATTTACATAGATTCTCTTGGGCATTACAAAATGGCATTTTGCCCATCCCATGGCTCATGTGCCATTTCTTTTTGCACATAAGCCAAGGGCTTTAAAAAATTTGGCTTGATACCCATTTTGCTTACATTCATGCATTAAAAATTACATCAAAATTATTTGTTACATGATTTCTATGTTGGTATGGATAGGCTGGCCGCGGGCTCGACTTGGGCATGGGCCCGCTTGACCTGGGCTTGGACCCACCTGGCTTGGGGTTGACCTTGACTTTGAATTGGTCAACCGGGGTGCAAATTTTGACCCCAACAAGTATGTGATTCTTCAACCACTGCTGATTGTTGGGTATGAGATACTGCGACAGATGGACCTAGTGCAAGTGGGAGATTGTTAGTTATATGTATGCCCTAGAGGCCATTACTGTACATACGATGTATATTGTAGTGGATGCTTGGACATATATAGGGAGGACTTTCTTGCTCAACATGATCGTATGCTATCTGGTTGCATTTTATCTTAACATGTACTCTGATTGTCTTTATGTTACATGTTGATAAAGCCCATAGGATGAGTACTTGACTACCATGACTATGATGCAGATCATACTAATGGGGACAACGTAGTCGCTAAGTACATCCTTCAAATGTTCCTAGTCGTAAGTGTATCGAGATAGGGCATCGATATACCAGTGTAGACCAGCGTATAGCTTCTGGACCCATGTAGTTGGGCGATGGATGATCCCATATCTATTGGTGTTTGACATCAAAGACAGTATAAGGGTGCTCAGTGGAGACTGGGTACACTGAACGGACTCGACGAGAACTCCCAGATGGTATTTTACCTCACGTCAGATGGCAGATCTCTGGTGACACTGGTACAGGTTAGTCTGTAGACCAGAGATTGTCATAGAGTCTTGTGTGATTCCCACTGTGCTTTGATTTCCACCTTAGCACGTTCATGAGAACGTGCAAAACAGTGGCTTTTGGGTACAGTCCCGAGTCACATGGAGGCAATGAGCGATAGGAGGGGTTTCGTCTCTCCCGGTATAGGGAGTTGATATTGCGCCGTGCTCGATTGGCTATAATAGGAAGTCCTTGGCCAAGGCTACTTCAGAGATATACTGGTAAGTGTTATCTTTAGTTTCTCGACCCGTTATGAGACTCATATCGGCACGACCTATCGAGTTACTGGGGTCTGACGTTTACCACCCCTAGACGAGATATGCGACATATCAGACGAAGAGACCGGACTGTACGGTAGTGTTACTAATTGGATTCATAGGAGTGTGAGCTTGCTTGCTTGTTGATCTTCTCATCGCTCAATACCCGAGTGGCCGTTACGTTTAGCAGACCGCTTGCGGCTTGTGGGAGTTTGATATGATCATCACCTACTGCCGGCGTATTAACGAGTCTTTAGAGTTCTACACATGGGTTTCCTGGCTGAAGAGAAACGGAGTAGGAGCACATGTGTGATATGTGTGGGACCGAGATTGATACGATATGAGATACCGTATTCTATTCTCGCGAATTGTTGCATTGGTCGGGTATATGCGATATAGCCGGGTTATCGGATCAAGTGTTGATTCGATAAGTTGTTACACATGATATTAGTCGGTTATATGTGATATAGCCGGATTATTAAATCAAGAGTTGATTTAATAATTTAATGTGTAATTATATATTTGATATGTTACATTACATTAACTAGTATTAGCTCATTTAAGATTTCTTTTCTCACTAGATTGTGCATAAGTGTATATGTGATATATGCAAGTGTACATGCATTGTGTCATGGTTGATGATACATACAAGATGGGTGTATGAGACTTATACCATTTTAGGGTTAAATTAAGGTTTTATATATTGCTTAAAGAATAACAAAAGAGAGAAGACTTGGTCAATGTTGTCAAGCTTTCATGAAGCTAATAGAAACATTGACAAAGTCTACACTTTTGTCAATCCTTAATATATTACTTAACCCAACCCTTAATCTTTTAGCTTGGTTAATTCTCTACATGAGTTAAGCATGAGAACTTAACTCACCCATGGTTACATAATTCATTTGGATGAATTATTGACTTGAGTTCTTCTTCTTCTTCTTCCTCCTCAAAGGCTTTCTAGCTCTAATGGAGGTATGAGATAAAATGTGAGAAAATAAATTCTAAAGTAGGCCCACTTCCTACTTCATCATCCTGTACTACTTGCCATTTAGTATAGGGTGTTTTCTTCACAAGGTTCTTGACCTAGTGAAGAAATAGCTTGGGTTAGTTTCCCCTCGACGTAAATCATCTTCGGCTCGAAGACATCGAGGCAAGTACGTTCGTTTCTTTACAGTCCGGAGTTCACGATCGCAGTGAAGGGGACTACTACACGGAGCTATTTGAAGTGAAGGACCGGTCTACTATGGTTTTATTCTTTGCTCACTATGACTTGAAAAGTGTTTGGATATGTTTTCCGTATTATTTCTAGTAAACGATTTATGTTTAGGGTTAGCTAGAACGGCAAAATTTTAATTTGGCATGGACAATGCCTCCCGAAACCTTGCTGCCATTGTAGACAACCCAACAAGAAAAACCGCCTCTCGCATGTGTAGACATTGGCCCACAAACATCACTATGTATGAGGCCCAAGAGCTCAGTAACTCTTTCTCCGTGTCCAGTAAACGGAGTTTTGGTCATTTTCCCTTTGTTACAAGACTGACAAGTCGCATAAGATTTATACTCAAAAGAATTTAAATATCCATCTTTATGAAGCTTGTTTTGTCTTGTTTCATTAATATGACCAAGTCTACAATGACAAAGAAAAGCTTCATTTATATCTGAAAATTTTCTTTTATTTGTATGTACTATGTTGAAAAGTGTTGATTAAGGACATATATCCCGTTATTGAGTGTACCAATACCAACCAACTCTTGATTCAGTCTAATATTCAAAACATTGTGCTGCAATACAAAATTGTAACGTTTTAGAAATCGTTATGTTATTTTTTCCGTTTTAGGGTAAAATAGTCGGTATTTTCCGTTTTAACCCGATTGTGATAAAACATCCGTAGAAACTTGCCGTCACCTAGTTTAGCTAAAATAAAGCTAGTGCGCAAGCTTTGGGGGTATATGGGATGTTTTGGTTCTGATAGAATTTTTCGCAAAAAAAATATTATTTTAAGTGGTAAATTATACTCGTAAATTACGGAAATTACTTCTTACGAGAATCATTGCTAATCTAATTATAAGAATTAGTTAGAAACTTCTATTCATATATTTAGATATTTTTGTGATGACTAATGGTTTAATTTAAAAAGAAAAGAAAAGAAGAAAAGGTGGCAAAAATTGCATTAA
This sequence comes from Agapanthus africanus, assembly GCA_030015575.1. Taxonomy (NCBI): domain Eukaryota; kingdom Viridiplantae; phylum Streptophyta; class Magnoliopsida; order Asparagales; family Amaryllidaceae; genus Agapanthus; species Agapanthus africanus. The sequence goes on from JASDDO010000014.1 coordinate 445,489,191, forward strand.
TTAGCATTTATTGTAATTTGCTAGAACTTTCACCATTTTTCTTCATGACAGCCCACCTTTACCTTTGGCCGAGCCTACCTCTTTGTTGCCCTCTTCTTTTCCCAAGCCTATTTTTTTCCAAGATCAAAAACTCATAAAAAATTTCAAAAATAAATCCATAAAATCCTAAACAAAAATAAAACCATCACTTTCCTTCACTGACTAACTTGGATCTTCTTGAAAAACATCATTTTTGGAGGAAAAGTTTGATGGAGCTAGTTGATCTTTTGTGTTCATAAGAGGTATAATTTCTGAATCAAGTCTTTAATTTTTATTGTATTAAAGCTTTAAGTTAGCTAATTATATGATTAATTTAGCTTTAATCTCATGATAATTTCATTAGTAATAATTTTTAAGATATTCAAGATTTGGGTTTAAGCTTGATGAAGTGTTTAATGTTAATTGAAGTTTATGAAAACTTATTGTAGTGGTAGAAAATGATAATTATTGTTAAAAACTACTTTGTCAAATTTAGGGTTTTGCATACTAGGTTTTTGCTAAAACTTGATTATGCAAGTTTAAAAATATGGAAGTGGTTTGTATAGCTTAGTTAAGCTATTGTAAGATGTTTGAAATATCTAGATTTGTGTTAGCTTGAAACAAGTGTGAAATATTGCGATAAGTTGCTTGCTAGGTTTCGGTGTATTTTCGATGTGGGTACATTTGGTTGTTGCAAGGTTATATCTATTATATTCCTCGTATTTGTTTGTGTTGGGTTTGCGCGATCGGGACGATCGGAGTCTAGACTTGGTGTTTCGTAGTTTAGCGACTCTAGTTAGGGTTTTTGGACGATGTTGTGCGCGTTTAGTGTGCTAGTTGCGCAGTGTAATTTTCTGGGCGTTATCCTTGCGTTTCGTTGTCTTTACGTCGATGTAGGATATTTAGCTTATGTGATGTGCTTGTGAAATTTTAGGATCGCAAGCGGGTACTTCGGGCGCTGTGAACAAGTGGAAGCAGGTGGTCGGATTTTCATAGCTCGAGACCATCGGTGAGTAGATTTAACATCTACGGGGAAATCGCCCGTATGGCGTTATGCGTCGGGGCTGATATGATATGATAGCTGCATGTTATTGCATATTAGTTGATTTCATATGAACGTCATTGCATAGTGGTACCTCTTGTACTTTGACTTGTACTTTTTGGACATAACACATTACTGACGATTCATGTTGCACGAGCACTGAATTGTATGCTAAACCCACACCGTCAGTAATTGACATGATACGCACAACCCACATACATACGGGATATTGTAGTGGATAGGGATAATTGAGATAATAACTATTATTCCATTTCACGTATACCTTGCTATAGCTACTTGTACATCATGTATACACATTGACATGTACACCCACGTACTCGGTTACAGCTACATGTACATCATGCACACATATTGACATGTACACCCTCATATTTTGCTATAGTTTCATATACCCTAAGTGGTATAGTTTTGACATATGATATTGAGACGTTGACTATTGCGCTTATGAAATTCATCATACATACTTGCTTACATGTAGATACTTAAACCTTGCTACAATTACATGTACACCTCATATGATGCTGCACTTGTTTTCGGAGGATTTAGGAACCACATGATATACTTTAAAGCTGGATTCATTTAAAAGAGCTGCTTTTCCTTAATATGCTCATATTGTTGTTTTATATTGCATATATCAGTTTTCATGGATTACGCATTGAGATATGGATTTCATTTGATTTATGGATTTGAGAACCGTGGGGGTATTTTAAGAAAACTATGTATTGTTTGAAAACTCGGTTTCTCTTGATATGATATTTCTGTGCGACCACCATGTGATTTCTCGGTTATGAGATTTGGCTTGTGATACCCGATTCGAGGAGCGGGAGGCACCGTCTGCGGGTACATGGTGGACCGGGTATGGTACCCCGGGACGAGTGGTGATTTCGTGTTGTAGACGATAAGCCTGACGGAGGGACCACTACTTACCGGTGATTGTATTTGGACTCAGCGGTTATAGTCTGGATACCGACTGGAGTGATGTACGACATATCGTCTGGGCCAATCGTTGTGACAGCTCCTGAGTTATGAGGATTTACGTGTCGATGCTAGACACGGGTTTCATGACGTTTCGAGTGTCGGTGTTTGACACTCAGGTTTCCATGATTTTACGTATCGTCGATGGACATTTGTGGTTGATATCCTCATACATATATATATATATATATATATATAGAGAGATACATACATGTATATGTTTTCATGATGTTTTGGGTGTCGATGTTTGAATCTTAGGTTCCATGATACTTACAGGATGTGAGGGCCAATCTGAGGATGCGGTGCTTGAGGATTTGGGATTTGATGTGTCACTGAGGGACACTGGTGTTTTTCCATGCTGATGATTTTGCATGAGGTTTTATATTATATCATCCCACACTCAGGATTATGTTGATATGCATTGCTTCATGTAGTTGTAGTACCCTGATGATATACCTTTACATGATTGTTGCATATTCACAGTGTCATACTTATGCTATCGGATTACATGTGATATATATTAATCGTTGTTCGTGCATACTTGCTATTACAGTATGATGTTAATTACTATTCACGAGTTGGAAACTCACCCCCGTTGTGCCATAGTGTTTTGCAGGGCTTACCCTCAGAGTAGTCGCGGCAGGGCGTCTTATCATCTCTACTTTTGCGGATACCGCTACGGTTGGCTGTGAGGACTTTGCTTTTAGGTGGGTTTGCGGTTATCCGTTTGTACATTGTATATCTTTTTGTTGGATCTAGTATTCTCCATCTACCACTTCTTGTATTTGACTTAGAGACGAGCTGTGAGGATTCAATGTTGTTTATATTTTGGTGATTTTGGATGCCGTGCTCGTGGGAGTCGGTCTTGTTGAAAAGTTTTACTTCTTTATGCAGTTTTCCTTTATATTCTTCGCTTCGGCATCGTATATTTTCTTGTGGTGGTTGTCTCCGCCGTTGGGCGTGATTTGCTCCCGTTTGGGATGCTTTATATATTATCTATGTTGTACCCGTTTTCGGGGCTAGTTTTTATAAAGGAGGTGCTGCCGAAATTTTCAAGAACAAAAACTAAACTTAAAGATTTTTACTTGAGAATTTCTGAATGATTTAAACACTGTTTTTCTCCGTTTATCCAGTTTTGGGTGGTTTAGATTTCTGGGTTTCGGCATACTTAACCTGTGTACTCCTGTAGACGTTACGTAGTTTAAGTGCCGGTTACGGGCCAAATTTTTGGGTTGTGACAAAGTTGGTATCAGAGCGCTAGGTTTTACCTTTCGGAGTGTAGGTTGACCTTGGTATGATGGAGTAGGTAGCTTGAGCAGAGTGACGTAGCGTTGTTATGTTCTGCGGCATACTTACGACACGGTACTCCGCCTAAGTGACCTTAGGACTTATTGATTGAAATTCCTTCCATGATTATATAAATTCTTGTGATTCAATTTCTATATCCTTATCGAATCTTGTTTCAAATTCCATCCTAAATGCCGCCGAAGACTGTGAGGGCACAGCGAGCGGCCGCGAGGGCCGAGGTCAGAGTGGACTCGTCTGAGACGAGGACTGACCAGGGCGGTACGCCTGTTGTACCGGAGCACATTGCTATGTTTGGGGTTGGTATGCAGGACCTGCGCCAGATGATGTGGACTTTAGTGGAGGCCATTCGAGCACAGGGGTAGGTAGTTGTTCCACCCGTTGCGGGGGCCACGATGGTACCTACTGTTCCGGTAGTCGCAGCTACAGCTCCGGAGGTTATTACCGTGTCATTGACCGAGTTCATGAGGCTGAGGCCTCCGGTGTTCACTGGCACAGATGCTACTGAGGATCCGCAGTTGTTTATCGACCTGATGGCCAGGATTTTTTGTTCGCTCCGATGCTCCAACGAGAGATGGTGGTGTTCGCGAGCTTCCGTTTGGAGGGTCTGGCCCAGAAGTTGTGTGAGTCCTTGGAGAGGGGCAGAGCCTCAGGTCTTGCTCCTATGACTTGGGCTGAGTTTGTGATGGTGTTTCTCGCCCGTTTTCTTCCACCGACAGTCAGGGATGCACGAGCGTGCTGATTTAAGTCGTTACACCAGACTCCCGGGATGACAGTGTCTGAGTATGATGTACTGTTTACCGAGCTGTCTGTGTATGCTCCGTACTTTGTGGCGACTGAGGAGATGAGGGTGAAGAGGTTTGTTTGAGGCCTGCTTACCCAGTTGTTCCTAGCGATCAGCATTCAGCATTGCGACATGTATGCGGTAGCTGTGGATGCAGCCCTTTTGGTGGAGGAGCGTCATTCTGAGTCGTCGGTTGTTCCGGAACCGAAGAGGAATCGTACGGATGTACCAGCACGAAGACAGAGGTTTGCACGCCGAGGTAGAGTTCCTTCAGACTCGGGGAGTAGCAGAGACATTGGACGGGGACAGTTATTCAGCTCTTTTTCCTAGGAGGGTCAGCGGCCGTCTTATGGGTGCTTTGGGTGTGGCAGTCTACATCACCTTGTTCGGGATTGTACCGTGGTGCTTCAGAGTGGGCCAGCCGTACCCCAGGTTACTTTACCACCTTCTCCGCCTCAGAGAGCGTTGCCTCTTATTCTTGTTGTTGCGCCGTGTCAGACTCCTACACAGAGAGGTCATGGTCGCGGTGGTTTTATACCGAAAGGACGAGGTGGCGGAGGAAGAGGACAGCCAGTTGCCGGTAGAGGGCAGCCTCGGGTTTTTTCCTTGACTCACCAGGACGCGCAGGCATCCAATGCCGTGGTTTCAGGTACCCTTTCTGTATGTTCTTATGATGCACATGTTCTTTTTGGTCCGAGATCTATGCATTCGTATGTTTCTACGCACTTCGTGCCGAGGTTAGGCAGAGAGTCTTGTTTGCTAGATTAGCCGCTTTTCGTGACTACTCCTGTGGGAGAGTCGTTTGTTGCACGACAGGTGTTTCGGTCATGTGTTGTCCGTATTGGTGACAGAGATCTGTCCGTCGACTTGAACCTTCTTGAGATGTCAGACTTTGACGTTCTGCTGGGCATGGACTGGTTAGCTACTTGCTATGCGTCCGTGGACTGCCACGAGAAGACTGTTAGTTTTTTTTTCCCCGACGATTCAGTGTTTGTTGTGCAGGGGGACCGTGGTGCCGCCCCTCACAGTTTGTTTTCTGTGCTTTGCGTTAGTCTCCTTTTGAGGAGGGGATGTCGGGGATTCTTGGCTTTCATTTATGATACTGGAGACACAGTGGAGTCGTTGGACCTGGTTCCTACCGTGCGAGAGTTTCCCGACGTTTTTCCAGATGAGTTACCTAGGATGCCGCCAGAGCAAGATATTGAGTTTTGCATTGATCTGATTCTTGGCACGGAGCCTATTTCTATACCGCTTTATCGGATGGCTCCGGCAGAGCTTAGAGAGCTTAAAGATCAATTGCAAGAATTGCTTGATAGGGGACTTGTACATCCGAGTGTTTCGTCCTGGGGAGCTCCTGTTCTGATCGTCAAGAAGAAGGACGGAATTTTGAGGTTGTGTATGGATTATCATCAGTTGAACCGAGTTACGGTGTAGAAAAGGTATCCTTTACCTTGCATTGACGATTTATTTGATCAGCTGTCACAACCCGAAAGAGCACGTGACTAGCCCTTGAACCATATGAAGTCTATAGGACTCCATCTGATCCAAGTAAGCCAAAAGCCCAGAAATCTAAAACCATTTTAAGGATAAATAAAGAAAACTGGTTTTTAATAGGTAAAGAAAACATGTTTTGAAGTCAAGGTTTTTAAATAACTAAGCCGAATATGCATTTTAAAAATGTACGGTCTTTTCTAAAAATTTCGGCAGAGTCTCTTTTGTAAATACTGGCCCCGAACGGGGTACAACAAGAAAAATATATATACGCAATGATAAAAGGCATCCCCAAGCGGGAGCTAACTCTTCGTCAATCGATGGTCACAACCACGCAAGCAATATAATATACAACGCCGAATGGCGAGGATCAAACTCAACAGAAACCCAATAAGCATGAAAACCGCAATACTACTAAGCGTGACTCTATGGTCGAATAATACATCACTAATGTCTAAGTCTGAAACAATATACAAGTTTTGGTGGATGGAATTCTAGATACAATGAATAATACAAGTACAATGGTGGTTCTTGATGCAAAAGAACCTACCTACCAAATGCAATTCACCCGCAAGAAAGCAGTGTGCCAAAAATGCCGCAATGGAACCTGTACGGCAGAACCTGCAAGAAACTGTGGCACAACGGGGGTGAGTTGCCAACTCGTGAATAGAAAACATCTATGAACAGAAATCGCATGTATGACGCAATCCTAGGTCATACGATCAATATACATCCTCAAAAATAACCAGCAGCCTATAGCAATGGCTAGGGTATACTTCTAAACGACAGTAATACCAATTTCTCGTCTCAGTGCCTCAGATAACAATATATCATATGGATGATGTATGAATGCATGAAAACTGAATACATATACTGAAGGAACTGCTTTCATAATTTAGTGAGATTTCTGCATTTTTAAAATGAGGTAACATAAATGAAATCAGCAAAAACAGTGTCTAGCATCGACACAAAACATAAATCCCAATATCTCAATATCTCAGGCTCCCGCTATCCGGACTGGCCTGGATCATCAAATATCAGTACCTCAATATCTCGAAATCTCAATGTCTCAGTCTCAATATCCAGGGCGCCGTCAGTCCAGACCGGCCCCTACCATCAATCTCAAGACCACGGCGGTATCCTCCGGATATCCGACACGTCGGGTAAAATCACCGGTAGGTAGTGCTCCCCTGCCAGGCTCACATCGCCATCATCACACGCTTCTTGCCCCGGGGTACCTTATCGGGTCCACCATGTACCCGAAACGGTTCATCCGTCTCCTCGAATCGGGTCTCGAAATCCATCAGCAAACTCATGGTGGACGACTCATACATCATGGGAAAACCGTATTTTTATTTAAAAGAGAGAAAGCAGTTTATATATGTTTTGCGGTTTTCGTCCAAATCCAGAAAATCTCATGGAAATCCGAATCATCAATAGGATGTAAAACCATGAATATAAGCATGAGAATCCATGAATACGGCATAACAATGAATAACAGTATGCATGAAGCGACAAGTAATAACTACAATATCTAAGCTGGCATATACACTAATATTATGTCAAACTACTAGCTATCAATCTAAGTTAAGCAATAATATTTTCTAAGGTGTACGTGACATGGAAATTACCGATGGAGATGTGTGTGAGCCGGCAAGTAAGTGTATGTGGTACATACGCATCATCGGTAACGGTGCTGGTGTCCTAACAGCATAATGCCAACAATGTAATATGAAATAACAATGTAAGTATGCGATGTGGAGCAAGCAACCAAAATGAGCGGGAGCTAAATATTAAACAATGGTGCCATTTGAAATAACACGAATCGCCGGGTTTTGAAAATAGGGGCTACGGTGGTTTTTAAGAAAGGATACGTTTTTTGAAATATCCGTAGATCCCTTGACCTGTCTTTTAAAATACCCACGACCCCGCTAGTTTTGAAATAGGTAGGAGTCTAATCTAATCTAACAACTACACTAAACTATACTGCTGAACTAACAAGCTGAACTACAGGTAAGGAAACCGCCTAACATCTGAGTCGATACATATATATACCTGTATATGTATAGTCGGTGATCCCGCCTCAATAATATCATATCCGATACCATATCTATAATCAGACATCCTAAGTCAAGTGTGCGGACCAATCATCAATATATAGCTCGTACGTAAATCCGTCGTACGGCATCCCAAATCTGGGTACGGGTCAACATCACATTCATTATACTATTTATCTGGTATCCTCTTTATCAAATATCATGATCGGGGTACTGATCTACGTCTAGTACAATACTGATACCGCCTAAGTATGCATGCAGTTGTAAGAATCACTACGTCAAAAGACCCGCGAAAACATCATGTCGTATCTCAATACGAACCAAATCACATCACCGATCTCCTGGCCTCAAGCCCAATCTCATCGACTCATCTCAAATCCTAAATACTATCCTCAAATCCAGTATACGAACACATAGTCCCATACCCATGTGAACACATAAATATATATATTCCTATATACGCACATACAAAAGAAGGAATGTATGCAAGTATGTGTGTGCGTGCGTGTGTGAGTGCGACCACTACTCTAGGGTTTCGCAACTACACTAAACCAATCCAAAAATACCAAATATCCATCTTTATCATCAATAATCTCAACAACATACAATCAATATATGTGTGTATACCTATTCGTATACATCACCACGAACTGCGGGGGTGTTATACGCCATCCACCCGACTTCTCCCCGTAGATATAAATCTACTAACCTGTATCCTGCGTGTCGGTGTCGATAACGCCATGCTCCGTCACCTCGGAATCCACGTGAAGGTACCTACAATGATCAACCATAGCAATGCATATGAAAATCAAGGCAGAAAACCGATACAGCGCACAGTGTGCTCATAGGTTGGAACCTATGGCCCAAACATGCAAATCCAACAAACAACCCCTGTTGTCGATGTACGAACACCCGACAACCAAATACAAATCCAAATATCAAGAAAGTGCATTTAAAAATACGGAAAACATTGCCTAAAACACACCAAAATGCTCCTAGATTTTCCCCCGATGACAATTTGCCAAAACTGCATATAGGAGGGGTCTAATTTAGTGCAAAATGAGCCCTGGAACAAAAATGGACCCATTCCCTTCTACTCTGGCCGCAAATTGCGGCCAGAATAATTAAATTTGCGGCCGTAGGTTTGAGTTATGGGCTCGGGTCTTGGTGGTAGCTTCCTAGGTGCCTGCACGACTCACTGTCAGCTCAATTTTATTTTTGGTGCCCCAGGATTGCTCCAGATTCCAGAACACCTTCACAGATCACACAAACCGACATGAAAAGTTCCGTAATTCCGTATTTTTGGGTTTCAGGTTGTGCTAGGCCAGTGTTTTGGTCAATATAGGGTCTAAGGTCACCATTTAAGTCTAATTGCAAAGCAACATCTCAACTTTACCCTAACCCTCTCTAAGTTGGTCCAAAATACACCAAATTACACGATATCGATATGAAACTTGAATTGAAGCTTAAGCACAAGCAATAACACTCTAATTGTGAAGAAATTATCTCATAAGACCCTCATGAATCCTCAACAGCGCCAAAATGAAGACTTTCTTGGTCCAATGTGTAGCTAGTGAGCTTGGTAACAATTTTTCTGAAGTGGGGATAAGGTTTTGAGGTGTTTTTGGATGTGTTTTGAGGAGTTGAAGAGGGTAAGGAGGTGAAGAGCAGGAGCAGCAGCAGCAAATGAAGGAAGAGGGAGAGAAATGAGTGAAGGAATGAAGGGAAATGGCCAAGTCAACACCCTCACCTACTCTTTCTCACCCATACCTCAATATAATATCCTTTTTCCTTTTCTTTTCTTTTCATTTCCAATTTCATTAACCCAAATCCTTCTCACACCAATAGTAAACCAAAAGTAACATTGTAGAAATGCACAAGTGTAAAACAAAAAAAATGATATGTGCATGTTTACACAAAAATGCTAAAAAACCGATTAGCGATTTTTAATCGCGATTAGCACTAAATTAGTATATAATTAATCATAAAAACTTTAAAATGGCATAATTCCATAAAATACCATATTTTAGAATTTTTCATATTTTTTCCCCATTTATCTGTATTTAATTATACCGAAATATTAAAATATTCATTAAAATAATATTAAATTATAAAAATTCCCAAAAATAAAATTTTATTTTTTTGAAATGTTACAATCTTCCCTCCTTAAAGAAATTCGGTCCCCGAATTTAAATTTAAACCCCCAATTTCTAAAACATTTCAATAAGAAATCCAAGTCGTCGGGGCTCCGATATCATCAATACGTAAACGCATCATAAAACAATGCATGCTCATGAGTAATGAGCAGATAACTCAAAAACAAAACTCCGTCAAGCATCCCGCAATCATCGTAGTTATGGAAAGGACACGAATGCCAAATCCAAAGCAAACCAATATGATATAAATCAGAACTATACATGTAAATATCAAATCTATACATGTAAATATCTGAAGGAAATGCACGCCAAATCTTTTAAAGTCACTGTGCAATGCGCATAACACTGCACAGTGGCGGACGTCTCTTATAAGAAAATAGCCATATACGTATATATCCTTTGTTTTAATATGTACGTTCCGCCGTTTTAGAAACAATTTAGAAGGGTTTCCTTGTTTTAAAACGTTCCGTGTCATATCAGACACGTAGGTAAATACTGAGACTATAGCTCGCTTTTGGAAATCTCTTCAAAATCTATCAATGCATGCAAAATATACTCAGGTACTGTCATCTGACTAGTCCTGCTCAGTATGAAAACACATAGCAAATATCATAAAAACATACTTCTGTATAAGAAATCAATCCCAAAATACGCATATGAATACTACGTGCGTCTGGTGCGCACGGAAATCAAAATCCATATATGTTCCATACATGCACACAGAAACAACATCTAAGTGCATCGGGTGTGCACGAAACATCTGTCATGGGCAACGTGGGTGCCTAACAGCAAAATCAGGTGCATCTGACATGCACGAAGAATCTCGATTTAGTGCATCTGTGTGCACCGAAATCGCTTCTCAAACATGCGCTCAACATGCATGAAAATCAAAACCAGGTGCATTCATTATGCACGAAATCATGAAATCCAATATCAAGCGCCGAACATGCGCAAAATCCAATCAGGTGCACAAGGTACACAAAACAATATCGAGTATCACAATCGAAATCGAAGTCCAGTGCATCTAAGTGCACAAAAGGCGTATCACTGTACTGCAAGCATATATAAACTATACAGAGTGCAGGAACCAAATCGTGTGCGTGCATACGCACAAAATCAACTCAATGTCTAAATCCCATAAAATCACAAACATGTGAAACCAAAGCACGAAAACGATATGAAGTGCAACAACTGTGCAAAAATCGTAAATACTCAGTAAGTACAACCATGGTGCATGAAAACACATATCACGAAACCCAATCATCAAAACCAAATCATGCGAATAAATCGCCCAAGATACCGAAACAAGTATGGCAGAATAGTCCCGCTCAAGCGCATGCTCCAAGAATCTCTGGCCAACTGTCGTGGTTACTCGTAGCATATCTCGTTGACGATCCTGAACTCTGGCCTGCTGGTGTGCGTAGTAAGACCACTCCTGGGTCCAAGTCTTCTCTGTGGATTACCAATCTCACGATCCATCGGCTCATCAGCCCTGTCAAATGTGCTAACGGGGACGATTCCGTTCTGGCACTTCTCTGGTCATCTCTCGGTCAATCATCGCGACCACTCGTAAGGCAGCATATCACTGGCGTCAGCCTCTGGTTCTCTGAACGCACGGGACATATCTAATCCTGGGTGCAAATATCATTGCATCAGTATCCTGGAAGGAATCCTGCTCAAGGTCTCTTCCAAGTCTCGTCTCTGCCTAACTGTCCGAAAGTCATCGTCCTTTACTATATATGTTTCTTGCTCCGGAACGGCTGCATACTCATCACGACTGCTTCTGGAAGGTATATCCAAGTACAGTGCCTCGGCATGCGCATATCATCTCTGATGTCGGCGGAGTGGAACGTCATCTTATCCAGACCTGGTATGAACCTCTTAGTCCACTTTTCTCTAATGTCGACTGCTTCGGACTCGTCATGTCGTGGCTGCATGGACTGAGCTCCAACGGCTATCCTCGTATCTGGAGTCTCCCAAGAAATGCATCTCACCGATTAGCATCCGAATTAAGTCGAGCCATCAGATCGATTCGTCGAATCCTCATAGTCCCCCAAGAGCTCAACATCTTGGGTGCAGTATAATAGTATCGAGTACATACCACAGCATCGGTGGTCCAGCCGTAGAAGGGCAAACCCAAGCCTCACTAATGGCGCCGCAGAACTGCCGCAAACCCTAAGGTTCAAAGGCTTTCATACGGTCATTAAGTCGAGTTAGGGTTTCATTCTTCTAGAGGGACCATAGAATTGCTTGCATGTCTTTGCGAATACTTTAAACTTGGAATAATAGGTTTCTGACATTCGATCGTCTCTGTCGACTCTCAACATCTCTGCGTGAAGTCGTCTCAGCTGGAATCAATCTATCTGATGACCTCGCGTCGGGGTAGCGAACGATCCACATGTCCTAGTCTCTCATCCTCGGATGACTAGCGACCTCTATCATCTCTTAATACAATCTCATACTGCAATAGTTCCAACATCTGGGACGATATCTCATCGTTCGCAGCAATAACTGGCTCACTCGTCTGCACGCTGAACCGTGCATCAATCATTATGAACAAGCAATACACCAACGGTCATCAAAATCTGGCTGGCCTCTGTCAGCGTCTCAGTCCTCTGGTGCAGATTTGCACGTCCGAGTAATCTCATACAGCGATCCATCCAATGCTCGTGGTGCAAAACACAATCAAAAGACACATCTCTATAATCGTGTGTCGCCGGAATCACGCCCTGGTCAGTCCTCATTCGTAACGAGCTCGTGCTGACCGCAACTCTAGCAATAGCTTTCCCTTCTCGTAATCGTGGCAGCAAAACCAAACTGGCACCGATGAAGCTAGATCAAAGGAAGGAATATGATACTGGACAATGAAATGTACATCCTAAGGCTTCTTAAGTGGAGTTGCGTGTCATAAATATGCCGTGGAACATACCCACGGTACGTCACTCTACCTTAGTCACCTATTCCATCAACCAAGGGTCATCCTACGCTCCGAAGGTAAAACCTAACGCTTTGATACCAACTTTGTCACGACCCGAAAGAGCACGTGACTGGCCCTTGAACCATATGAAGTCTATAGGACTCCATCTGATCCAAGTAAGCCAAAAGCCCAGAAATCTAAAACCATTTTAAGGATAAATAAAGAAAACTGGTTTTTAATAGGTAAAGAAAACATGTTTTGAAGTCAAGGTTTTTAAATAACTAAGCCGAATATGCATTTTAAAAATGTACGGTATTTTCTAAAAATTTCAGCAGAGTCTCTTTTGTAAATACTGGCCCCGAACGGGGTACAACAAGAAAAATATATATATGCAATGATAAAAGGCATCCCCAAGCGGGAGCTAGCTCTTCGTCAATCAACGGTCACAACCACGCAAGCAATATAATATACAACGCCGAATGGCGAGGATCAAACTCAACAGAAACCCAATAAGCATGAAAATCGCAATACAACTAAGCGCGACTCTAAGGTCGAATAAAACATCACTAATGTCTAAGTCTGAAACAATATACAAGTTTTGGTTGATGGAATTCTAGATACAATGAATAATATAAGTACAATGGTGGTTCTTGATGCAAAAGAACCCACATACCAAATGCAATTCACCCGCAAGGAAGCAGTGTGACAAAAATGCCGCAATGGAACCTGTACGGCAGAACCTGCAAGAAACTGTGGCACAACGGGGGTGAGTTGCCAACTCGTGAATAGAAAACATCTATGAACAGAAATCGCATGTATGACGCAATCCTAGGTCATACGATCAATATACATCCTCAAAAATAACCAGCAGCCTATAGCAATGGCTAGGGTATACTTCTAAACGACAGTAATACCAATTTCTCGTCTCAGTGCCTCAGATAACAATATATCATATGGATGATGTATGAATGCATGAAAACAGAATACATATACTGAAGGAACTGCTTTAATAACTTAGTGAGATTTCTGCATTTTTAAAATGAGGTAACATAAATGAAATCAGCAAAAACAGTGTCTAGCATCGACACAAAACATAAATCCCAATATCTCAATATCTCAGGCTCCGGCTATCCGGACTGGCCTGTATCATCAAATATCAGTACCTCAATATCTCGAAATCTCAATGTCTCAGTCTCAATATCCAGGGCGCCGTCTGTTAGTTGTATGTATGCCCTAGAGGCCAGTATTGTACAGATTATGTATATTATATTGGATGCTTGGACATATATAGAGATGACTTTCTTGCTCGACATGATAGTATGCAATCTGGTTTCTCTTTATCTTAATATGTACACTAGTCTCTTTATACTGTCTTATAGTTACATGTTGGTAAAGCCCTTAGGATGTGTACTTGACTACCTGGACTATGATGCAGATCATACTAGTGGGGACATGGTAGTCCATAAGTACATCCTTCAAGGTCCCTAGTCGTGGGTGTATCGAGATGGGGCATCGATATACCAGAGTAGACTAGCGTATACGCTTCTCGACCCATGAGATGGGCGATGGATGATCCCATATCCATTGGTGTTTGACATCAGAGATGGTATACGGGTGCTCAGTGGAGACTGGGTACACTGGACGGACTCGCCGAGAACTCCCAGATGGTATTATACCTCACGTCAGATGGCAGTTCTCTGGTGACGCTTGTGCAGGTTAGTCTGTAGACCCGAGATCGTCATAGAGTCTTGTGTGATTCCCACTGTGCTTTGATCTCCACCTTACCACGTCCATGAGGGCGTGCAAAACGGTGGTCTTTGGGTACAGTCCCGAGTCACATGGAGGCAATGAGCGATAGGAGGGGTTTCGTCTCTCCCGGTATTGGGGGTTGATGTTGCGCTGTGCTCGATTGGCCGTAAGAGGGAAGTCCCTGGCCAGGGCTGATCAGAAATTTGCTGGTAAGTGTTACCAGTAGTTTCTCGACCCGTTATGAGCCTCACATCGGCACGACTTATCGATTATTGGGGTCTGACGTTTACCACCCCTAGACTTGATATGCGACGTATCAGACGAACAGACCGGACTGTACGGTAAGTGTTACTGGTTGGATTCACAGGAGTGTGATCGGGCTAGCTCATCGATCTTCTGATCGCTCAATACCCGGGTGGCCGTTACGTTTAGCAGACCGCTTGCGGCTTGTGGCTGCTTGATATGATCATCATCTGCTACCGGCGTATTGACGAGTCTTTAGAGTCCTACACAGAGGTTTCCTGGTTCAAGCGAAACGAAATAGGAGCGCATATGAGATATGTGCGGGACCGAGAATAATTCGTGTATGTGATACCGCATTTCATTCTCGCGATAAATGTTTCGATTGGTTATATTCGATATGACCTAGTTATCGAATCATTGATTCGATAAATCGATACATTGAATACTAGTCGGTTGTGTGCGACATGACCGGATCATTGAATCAAATGTTGATTTAATGATTTAATGTATAATTATATATTTGATATATTACTTTGCATTAGCTAGTATTGGTTCACTTTATATGGATTTTCTCACTTGATGTGCAAGAAGTATATGTCATATACTTTTGTGCACACATTTGTATCATGTTTGATGATACTTGATTGTTTAGTTAAGTATATAGAATTAAACCATGGTTGATTTGATAATTAGGGTTTTGCATATTCATTTATTTATTTATTTATTCATTTATTTATTTGGAAAAGATTTAAAGAGAATGGTGGCTTTCTTTTGACATTAGTTGAAGCTTCTTGAAGCCTTGACTTTTTCAACCATTCTTATCCTCATGCTTAACCCTAACTCTCCAAATGAATATTGGTTTATTCTCTACACTTAACCCTTGTTAGATTATGATAAGTATGCTTTTTCTTTTCATTTTAAAAGACTTATCATAATTCTAGCATCATCTTCTTCTTCATCTCCAAAAAGAAAAGATTGATGCCATCAATGGCATCTTGACTTCCAAAGTGAGAAATCCAAATCTAAAGTCTACCCACCTCCTATTTCTTCACCCTCTACCTCTTGCCAAGTTGTTTTGGGTGTTTTCTTCACAAGTTTCACAACTTGGTGAAGTCGGAGCTTGAACTTATGATGCCTCGACGTAGATCGTCTTTGACACGAAGCCGACGACCTATTCCGCTCGCTTTCCCGATGAAGCCGATGAACGAGTCTAGGATTGGAAAAGGACAGCGAGAAGACCACTACGTGGAGCTAGGGAAGTGGATATCCGGATCTACAAAGGTTGTAGCATCTAACTTTTAGTTAAGTAGTTAACTAGATTATCTTTTCGCCTAAACATCTAGTCTAAGATCCGTAGTCTAGGGTTTCTCGGCACCATTTTTTTTTAAATTGGCATGTTCGATGCCTTGTGAGACTTCACTAGAGTGCCTAGGAACCTTTCACTGGTATCAGAGCCTAGCTAGAGCCTTAGGCGAAGTCTAGACGCGATTTGAAGCCCGAACGAACCCGAAACCCTAAACGAAACATGCTCTCTGTACATTTTCTAAAATCTGGGATTTTTCAATATTAAAAATGCTTAAAAAATTCAGCAGGGAATTCTAAGAATTACGATGCAAATTTCATCCAATGAACAGTAATATGCGCGGCGGAAACGCGGCCTAAGCCAGCTTAGGCGGCGGTTCCGCGGCGGTTTGATGACGTCATCCCTCCTTCAATGCACAGTAATTCATAGTTTCTGCTGCTGAGCTTTATGAGTATTTTTTTATAATTATTCCAGAGTTTAATTTTCTGGGCTGTTTTAGAGCTTCGGTGTTTCGACCGGATTATCAAATTTCGTCTTTTGTGTAATTCCGGATAATTTTTAGAATATGTTAAAAAGTTCGACCGGATATAAATACCCAATTTTTCCCCTGTCGGGAAATTTCCAAGTGTTAGATTTTTCCGTAGTTTAACGACGTTCTAAGTAATGCAAGTAACGCGATGGACCCTCTAGAAGACAACAAACCTTAACTCGATTATGTGACCGTCTTGAACTGCCCTTTGAACCTTCGGGTTTGGGGCAGTATGGTGTGCCACATGTGAGACGTTGGCTTGACCCTTCTACGGCTGGACCGTTGGTACTGAGGCACGAACTGAATGTTGCTAGACTTATTTCATGTGTTGGACTGTATCGGGAAAACTTGGGTATTCGACTGTTCGATCGGAAAGTTTAACATTTTCTGTTTATCTGGAATGTGATACAATAATTGGAATTCACAAACAGTTATAAGATAACTGAATGAATGTTATAAATCTAGCAGTTTAGTCCCACATGATATTGAAAAGAGTTTTCGATAATGAGACTAAAATGCGGGATTTATATCTGTTAGGCATGTGATGTCTAAGTATTTCATTTGATTAGGCATGCGATGTCTAAAGAAGTTGCGGATTCCAATTGTTGTAGTTTTACACTTTCTTTTCTGTGACCGTAAGTGTAATATGTGATATCGCCGGTTTCGTTGCTATATGTCAACGACAATTGGGATACGCATATTTACTTACGTTGATGACATGTGATGTTATGTGTTGCTGGATATGTTATATTGGATCGTCGTGTTTGAATAGCCGGGGGTTTTTATGTGAGATGAGTTTTTTTCATTTTCATTCATGTAAAAACTTGTATGTAATATTCTTTTATTTGGGGCACTTCCAGGTAGCGGAAGTTGTCACCCTTTGTATATTATTTACTTTTCCGCATTAGGATAGACCCAAGGAGGGGAGCACAAGTAACCGGGTTCTGGGGTTCAGTGGGAGACCAACTCGAGGAGTCGAGTCCGGGTCTCCTAACCCTAGAATTGGCAGGGTTGCTTGCCGCTCTCGTAGGGGTCTAGGGGTGTGGGATTGGCTATTCATCACGACCGTGGAATCCGTGTTTTATACTGGCTCGTATTGAAAACACGGACGTCCTAGTATATCCAATATTTCATATGTTTCTTCTGCTGCGATATCTGTGATGTGATTCTGTGATGGATATAGTATACAGTATATATGATATATTATATAGACGTTACTTATGTTTTACACCCGCGCTAGCCCTGCCCTGCTCTGTCGTTAGTTACCTAACCTAACGGTGCACGAGGGGACATCAAGGCGAATGCGGATGGCATAAGTGTACGTCATATCTATCTGTGATGTTTAGGTATTTAAATGATGGGACTTCATTAATGTGATTAATGAAAAACAAGAAACCTAAGATGTTGTGGAATCGAATTTTAAAATAAAACAGGTAGCTACAGTTCTTCCTTTGCACAGCAGTATATGTGATATACCCTGCACCTTATTCGATGAGGAAAGGACCGAGATCTCTTCACCGGGAGTGACTCCTTTAGCAATAACTGGCAGATGCTACACACTCGGTTTTCTTTTGACAGCTTTTAAGAGTTTTTGCTTTGCACAGCGATATATATGATATATCCCGCACCTCATTCGACGAGGAAAGGACCGAGATCCCTTCACCGGGAGTGACTCCTTTAGCAAAACTAGAAAAGCCTCAAAATCACTCCATTTCAAAACTTCATTTGATTCTACAACGATATCAAGTTCATTACGCTCAGGGTTTTTATGAAAAACCAGCGTAGCCCTCCGTCATTTCAGATAAGTACTAGTTAGTATTCGTGCTGCGGTAGTTTGGCCTCCGTCAAGGCGCAGTGTACGGTAGCTAACTAATGCTTATCTGCTAGCATATGATGCGATTGGATTAGGGTATTCGTACGGCGTTGTTTGGCCTCCGTCAAGGGTCGTGCGGGTGGGTTTAATTCAATCAGGAAATGACGGGTTGAACTTGACTAGCGGACTATGGGTTGTTTGGCCTCCGTCAAGGTCATAGGACGCTAGGGGCAAAAGTATTATCGGGAATTTCAAGTGTTGAAATTTGCAATGAGATTGCATACCTTCTATGAGATAGTTGGATCCCGATACCCACTGCGAGTAAGAGTTACTCCTGGGAGAGTTTTACACATTGCAATTAGCTGATCAAGTAGGTGTCTAGAAAGGTGTTAACGAGGTTACGCCTCTGGGAAAACGAGGTTTACATTAATTAGGTTCGTGCGAAAGCACGGGGGACCTCCCTCAAAGTACCGACGCTGGCCTGGCTGAAAGATTGGCGAACTTGTAGTGTGTAATTAATCCCGGCTAGTCTTTCCTTTTAGTGTTTGGAGGAAGATTTGATATAAAGCAGTGGGAGCCATCCTGATTAGATAAGATAATAACCAATCAGATCTTGCACGAGCATACGCTAAAGTGTTTTCTTCTCTCTCTCTCCAGGTAACGACCATTTCATGCCCTAATAAAGATAATAATATGGATGTATTGACCGAACCCGCATGTTATACTGTGCTGGGGAACGTTGGTTCCGTTCTTTCTTATAAGAGTTATAGAAATGAACAGGATATAGGGGAATACCAGGATTCCCATGCCACCCGAATGAAGAAAGTACATGTTGATGCATTTTCTTCGGGTGTGTTCGTTACTGAGAACTGTTTCTCCATTTGCTCTACGTCCTGGGTATTAGATACCGGGTCAGGATCCCATATATGTAATCAGTTACATGGGCTCAGGAAAGGTAGAGAACTTGGAGAAGGTGATAAAGACATTAGAGTTGGAAATGGTGCAATTGTTGCAGCTAAGACTGTCGGGGAATATCACCTTGTATTACCAACTGGTAATACATTGGTTCTGAACGAATGCTATTACATGCCGAACCTGATATGCAACATTATATCGGTTTCTTTATTAAGTAAAGAGGGATATAATTTTGTATTACAGGACAATGTTATGAACATTTTCCGTAACCAAAAGTTGGTTGGATCAGGCACGTTATGCAATGGCATTTATGTTCTAAATCAATCAACAGTTCTGAGCATAACAAACACACACAAGAGGAAGAGTTCTGAACTCAACGAATCCTACTTGTGGCATTGTAGACTGGGTCACATCAATGTGACACGGCTGGCTAAGTTGCATAAGGATGGATATTTGAAACCTTTCGAATTTTCATCTTATGACACTTGCCAGTCATGTCTCAAAGGCAAGATGACCAAAACTCCGTTTACGGGAAACGAAAAAAGAGTTACCGAACTCTTGGGACTGATACATAGTGATGTATGCGGTACCATGTCTACACATGCCAGGGATGGTTCTTCGTACTTCATTACATTCACTGACGATCTCTCTAGATTCGGATATGTGTTCCTGATGAAACACAAATCAGAAGCTTTTGAGAAATTTAGAGAATATAAACAAGAAGTTGAGAACCAAACCGGAAAAAGTATTAAAATCCTACGATCTGATCGAGGAGGTGAATACTTGAGCAATGAATTCCTGGACTTCCTAAAAGAGAATGGGATTCTCTCTCAGCTAACTCCTCCATATACACCACAGCACAACGGTGTATCGGAGCGGAGAAATCGCACCCTATTAGATATGGTGCGCTCTATGATGAGTCCAGCTGAGTTACCTATTTCCTTCTGGGGATATGCACTGGAGACTGCTGCATACCTACTGAATAGAGTTCCGACCAAATCAGTGCCTACCACTCCATATGAGATATGGAATGGCAAGAGACCATGTCTCAATTTTATTCAGATATGGGGTTGTCCGGCCTATGTTAAAACACAAAATCCGGAAAAGATCGAGGCAAGGTCTGTTCTATGTAAGTTTGTTGGATATCCCAAACATTCACGAGGGTATATCTTCTACCACTTTGAGGAACAAAAAGTGTTTGTTTCTCGACATGCCACTTTCTTAGAAAAAGGTTTTCCTATGAAACAGATAAGTGGCATTGAGGTAGAACTGGAAGAGGTTCCAGCAATACAGACTACAACAGAAGATTTGGTTGAACCAGAGAATTCCGTAGTTCCCGATGAACCCCAGCCTCTCCGCCGATCTAGTAGGGTTCCTCGCCCACCTGAGAGATACTACGGTTTTCTCATGGATAGTGGGAGCGAGGATTGCATCATGGAAGATGATGACCCAACTAGCTTCGAGCAGGCCATCACAAGTGGGGACTCAGTGAAATGGCTGGATGCTATGCGGTCTGAGATGGATTCCATGTACACCAACAAAGTATGGACTTTGGAAGTTGCTCCTAAAGGGGTAAAACCCATTGGGAGCAAATGGATCTTCAAGAAGAAACTTGGTGTAGATGGGAAAGTGGAGACTTTCAAAGCTAGACTTATAGCAAAGGGTTTTCGTCAAAGACCAGGTGTGGACTATGACGAGACCTTTTCTCCAGTGGCTATGCTTAAATCCATCCGGATCATGCTTGCCATCGCTGCATATCACGATTACGAAATCTGGCAAATGGATGTTAAGACCGCCTTTCTAAATGGTGATTTAGAAGAGTGCGTGTACATGACTCAGCCAGAGGGCTTCGTAGATAGTGGGAGCAGCGGGAAGGTGTGCAAGCTGCTTAAATCCATTTATGGATTAAAGCAAGCATCGCGGAGTTGGAACATCTGCTTTGACGTAGTTATCAAAGAGTTTGATTTCGTCAAAAATCCAGATGAACCTTGTATCTACAAGAAGGTGGCAGAGAGTAAGGTTGTCTTTCTCGTATTGTACGTGGACGACATACTCTTGATAGGAAATGATATTCCTATGCTGCAATCGGTCAAGCTCTTCTTATCACAAAGATTCTCAATGAAAGATCTTGGTGATGCCTCCTACATATTGGGAATCAGGATCTATAGAGATAGATCCAAACGGATTTTGGGATTGTCCCAATCCAGGTACATTGACACCATACTAAAGAGGTTTAGTATGGAAGAGTCCAAGCGTGGGAACTTGCCCACGATCTCTGGAGTCACTCTCTCCAAAGAGATGTCTCCCAAGACTGATTTGGAGAGAGCTCGCATGCAAGGGATACCCTATGCTTCGGCAGTAGGCTCTATCATGTATGCGATGCTATGTACCAGACCCGATGTAGCATACTCACTAAGTATAGTGAGCAGGTATCAAGCTGATCCTGGAGAGAGTCACTGGACAGCTGTGAAGAGCATTCTCAAGTACTTACGAAGGACTAGAGATATGTTCTTGGTGTATGGTAACGGAGAGCTCCAAGTGGAGTCCTTTACCGATTCGAGCTTCCAGAGTGATAAGGACGAGTCTAAGTCGCAGTCGGGTTTTGTCTTTACCCTTTACGGAGGGGCGGTTAGCTGGAAGAGTTCCAAGCAGGAAACCGTGGAAGACTCGATGATGGAGGCTGAATACATCGCAGCCAACGATGCTGCCAAAGAGGCTGTCTGGATCAAGAAGTTCATTACTGAACTTGGTGTGGTTCCATCCATTGAGCATCCAATACCTTTGTATTGCGATAACAATGGAGCGGTGGCTTTGGCCAAGGAACCCAGGTCCCATCAGCGATCCAGGCATATTCTGAAGCGGTATCACCTGATCCGGGAGATAGTTGATCGCCGGGAGATCGAGGTCAGGAGAGTTGACACGAAGAACAACACGGCGGATCCACTCACGAAGGCCATTCCCCAGATACAGTTTGAGAGACTCTTCGGGATGCTCGGTATGCGATACTACAGCAGCTGGCCCTAGTGCAAGTGGGAGATTGTTAGTTGTATGTATGCCCTAGAGGCCAGTATTGTACAGATTATGTATATTATATTGGATGCTTGGACATATATAGAGATGACTTTCTTGCTCGACATGATAGTATGCTATCTGGTTTCTCTTTATCATAATATGTACACTAGTCTCTTTATACTGTCTTATAGTTACATGTTGGTAAAGCCCTTAGGATGTGTACTTGACTACCTGGACTATGATGCAGATCATACTAGTGGGGACATGGTAGTCCATAAGTACATCCTTCAAGGTCCCTAGTCGTGGGTGTATCGAGACGGGGCATCGATATACCAGAGTAGACTAGCGTATACGCTTCTCGACCCATGAGATGGGCGATAGATGATCCCATATCCATTGGTGTTTGACATCAGAGATGGTATACGGGTGCTCAGTGGAGACAGGGTACACTGGACGGACTCGCCGAGAACTCCCAGATGGTATTATACCTCACGTCAGATGGCAGTTCTCTGGTGACACTTGTGCAGGTTAGTCTGTAGACCCGAGATCGTCATAGAGTCTTGTGTGATTCCCACTGTGCTTTGATCTCCACCTTACCACGTCCATGAGGGAGTGCAAAATAGTGGTCTTTGGGTACAGTCCCGAGTCACATGGAGGCAATGAGCGATAGGAGGGGTTTCGTCTCTCCCGGTATTGGGGGTTGATGTTGCGCTGTGCTCGATTGGCCGTAACAGGGAAGTCCCTGGCCAGGGCTGATCAGAGATTTGCTGGTAAGTGTTACCAGTACTTTCTCGACCCGTTATGAGCCTCACATCGGCACGACTTATCGAGTATTGGGGTCTGACGTTTACCACCCCTAGACTTGATATGCGACGTATCAGACGAACAGACCGGACTGTACGCTAAGTGTTACTGGTTGGATTCACAAGAGTGTGAGCGGGCTAGTTCGTCGATCTTCTGATCGCTCAATACCCGGATGGCCGTTACGTTTAGCAGACCGCTTGCGGCTTGTGGGTGCTTGATATGATCATCATCTGCTACCGGCGTATTGACGAGTCTTTAGAGTCCTACACAGAGGTTTCCTGGTTCAAGCGAAACGAAATAGGAGCGCATAGAAGATATGTGCGGGACCGAGAATAATGCGTGTATGTGATACCGCATTTTATTCTCGCGATAAATGTTTCGATTGGTTATATTCGATATGACCTAGTTATCGAATCATTGATTCGATAAATCGATACATTGAATACTAGTCGGTTGTGTTCGACATGACCGGATCATTGAATCAAATGTTGATTTAATGATTTAATGTATAATTATATATTTGATATATTACTTTGCATTAGCTAGTATTGGTTCACTTTATATGGATTTTCTCACTTGATGTGCAAGTAGTATATGTGATATACTTTTGTGCACACATTTGTATCATGTTTGATGATACTTGATTGTTTAGTTAAGTATATAGAATTAAACCATGGTTGATTTGATAATTAGGGTTTTGCATATTCATTTATTTATTTGAAAAATATTTAAAGTGAATGGTGGCTTTCTTTTGTCTTTAGTTGAAGCTTCTTGAAGCCTTGACTTTTTCAACCATTCTTATCCTCATGCTTAACCCTAACTCTCCAAATGACCATGGTTTATTCTCTACACTTAACCCTTGTTAGATTATGATAAGTATGCTTTTTATTTTCATTTTAAAAGACTTATCATAATTCTAGCATCATCTTCTTCTTCATCTCCAAAAAGAAAAGCTTGATGCCATCAATGGCAACTTGACTTCCAAAGTGAGAAATCCAAATCTAAAGTCTACCCACCTCCTATTTCTTCACCCTCTACCTCTTCCCAAGTTGTTTTGGGTGTTTTCTTCACAAGTTTCACAACTTGGTGAAGTCGGAGCTTGAACTTGTGATGCCTCGACGTAGATCGTCTTTGACACGAAGCCGACGACCTATTCCGCTCGCTTTCCCGATGAAGCCGATGAACGAGTCTAGGATTGGAAAAGGACAGCGAGAGGACCACTACGTGGAGATAGGGAAGTGGATATCCGGATCTACAAAGGTTGTTGCATCTAACTTTTAGTTAAGTAGTTAACTAGATTATCTTTTCGCCTAAACATCTAGTCTATGATCCGTAGTCTAGGGTTTCTCGGCACCATTTTTTTTAAATTGGCATGTTCGATGCCTTGTGAGACATCACTAGAGTGCCTACGAACCTTTCACCGTCAGTCCATACCAGCCCCTACCATCAATCTCAAGACCACGGCAGTATCCTCCGGATATCCGACGCATCGGGTAAACTCGCCGGTAGGTAGTGCTCCCCTGCCAGGCTCACATCGTCATCATCACGCGCGTCTTGCCCCGTGGTACCTTACCGGGTCCACCATGTACCCGAAACGGTTCATCCGTCTCCTCGAATCGGGTCTCGAAAATCCATCAGCAAACTCATGGTGGACGACTCATATATCATGGGAAAACCACATTTTTATTTAAAAGAGAGAAAGCAGTTTATATATGTTTTGCGGTTTTCCTCCAAATCCAGAAAATCTCATGGAAATCCGAATCATCAATAGGATGTAAAACCATGAATATAAGCATGAGAATCCATGAATACGGCATAACAAAGAATAACAGTATGTATGAAGCGACAAGTAATAACTACAATATCTAAGCTGTCATATAAGGTATGTACACTAATATTATGTCAAACTACTAGCTATCAATCTAAGTTAAGCAATAATATTTTCTAAGGTGTACGTGACATGGCAATTACCGATGGAGATGTGTGTGAGCCGGCAAGTAAGTGTATGTGGTACATACGCATCATCGGTAACGGTGCTGGTGTCCTAACAGCATAATGTCAACAATGCAATATGAAATAACAATGTAAGTATGCGATGCGGAGCAAGCAACCAAAATGAGCGGGAGCTAAATATTAAACAATGGTGCCATTTGAAATAACACGAATCGCGGGGTTTTGAAAATAGGGGCTACGGTGGTTTTTAAGAAAGGATACGTTTTTTGAAATATTCGTAGATCCCTTGACCTGTCTTTTAAAATACCCACGACCCGCTAGTTTTGAAATAGGTAGGAGTCTAATCTAATCTAACAACTACACTAAACTATACGGCTGAACTAACAAGCTGAACTACAGGTAAGGAAACCGCCTAACATCTGAGTCGATACATATATATACCTGTATATGTATAGTCGGTGATCCCGTCTCAATAATAACATATCCGATACCATATCTATAATCAGACATCCCAAGTCAAGAGTGCAGACCAATCATCAATATATAGCTCGTACGTAAATCCGTCGTACGGCATCCCAAATCTAGGTACGGGTCAATATCACATTCATTATAGTATTCATCTGGTATCCTCTTTATCAAATATCATGATCGGGGTACTGATCTACGTCTAGTACAATACTGATACCGCCTAAGTATGCATGCAGGTGTAAGAATCACTACGTCAAAAGACCCGCGAAAACATCATGCCGTATCTCAATATGAACCAAATCACATCACCGATCTCCTGGCCTCAAGCCCAATCTCATCGACTCATCTCAAATCCCAAATACTATCCTCAAATCCAGTATATGAACACATAGTCCCATACCTATGTGAACACATAAATATATTTATTCCCATATACGCACATATGAAAGAAGGAATGTATGCAAGTATGTGCGTGCGTGCGTGTGTGAGTGCGACCACTACTCTAGGGTTTCGCAACTACACTAAACCAATCCAAAAATACCAAATATCCATCTTTATCATCAATAATATCAACAACATACAATCATTATATGTGTGTATACGTATTCGTATACATCACCACGAACTGTGGGGGTGCTATACGCCATCCACCCGACTTCTCCCCGTAGATATAAATCTACTCACCTGTATCCTGCATGTCGGTGTCGATAACGCCATGCTCCGTCGCCTCGGAATCCACGTGAAGGTACCTACAATGATCAACCATAGCAATGCATATGAAAATCAAGGCAGAAAACCGATACAGCGCACAGTGTGCTCATAGGTTGGAACCTATGGCCCAAACATGCAAATCCAACAAACAACCCCTGTTGTCGATGTAGGAATACCCGACAACCATATACAAATCCAAATATCAAGAAAGTGCATTTAAAAATACGGAAAACATTGCCTAAAACACACCAAAATGCTCCCAGATTTTCCCTAGATGACAATTAGCCAAAACTGCATATAGGAGGGGTCTAATTTAGTGCAAAATGAGCCCTGGAACAAAAATGGACCCATTCCCTTCTACTCTGGCCGCAAATTGCGGCCAGAATGATTAAATTTGCGGTCGTAGGTTTGAGTTAGGGGCTCGGGTCTTGGTGGTAGCTTCCTAGGTGCCTGCACGACTCACTGTCAGCTCAATTTTATTTTTGGTGCCCCCGGGTTGCTCCAGATTGCAGAACATCTTCACAGATCACACAAACCGACATGAAAAGTTCCGTAATTCTGTATTTTTGGGCTTCAGGTTGTGCTAGGCCAGTGTTTTGGTCAATATAGGGTCTAAGGTCACCATTTAAGTCCAATTGCAAAGCAACATCTCAACTTTACCCTAACCCTCTCTAAGTTGGTCCAAAATACACCAAATTACACGATATCGATACGAAACTTGAATTGAAGCTTAAGCACAAGCAATAACACTCTAATTGTGATGAAATTACCTCATAAGACCCTCATGAATCCTCAACAGCGCCAAAATGAAGACTTTCTTGGTCCAATGTGTAGCTAGTGAGCTTGGGAACAATTTTTGTGAAGTGGGGATTGGGTTTTGAGGTGTTTTTGGATGTGTTTTGAGGAGTTGAAGAGGGGAAGGAGGTGAAGAGCAGGAGCAGCAGCAGCAAATGAAGGAAGAGGGAGAGAAATGAGTGAAGGAATGAAGGGAAATGGCCAAGTCAACACCCTCACCTACTCTTTCTCACCCATACCTCAATATAATATCCTTTTTCCCTTTCTTTTCTTTTCTTTTCCAATTTCATTAACCCAAATCGTTCTCACACCAATAGTAAACCAAAAGTAACATGGTAGAAATGCACAAGTGTAAAAGAAAAAAATGATATGTGCATGTTTGCACAAAAATGCTAAAAAACCGATTAGCGATTTTTAATCGCGATTAGCACTAAATTAGTATATAATTAATCATAAAAACTTAAAAATGGCATAATTCCATTAAATACCATATTTTAGAATTTTCCATATTTTTTTCCCATTTATCTGTATTTAATTATACCGAAATATTAAAATATTCATTAAAATAATATTATATTATAAAAATTCCCAAAAATAATATTTTATTTTTTTGAAATGTTACATCTGCTCTAGGGTGCGAAATGTTTTTCTAAGATTGATTTGCTTTCGGGTTATCGTCAGTTGCGGGTTCGGAAGGATGACTTTCCGAAGATTGCTTTTCGTACGCGCTATGAGCATTATGAATTTTTGGTGATGTCATTCGGAACATCTGCTTTGACGTCGTTATCAAAGAGTTTGATTTCGTCAAAAACGTAGATGAACCTTGTATCTACAAGAAGGTGGCAGAGACTAAGGTTGTCTTCCTCGTATTGTACGTGGACGACATACACTTGATAGGAAATGACATTCCTATGCTGCAATCGGTCAAGCTCTTCTTGTCACAAAGATTCTCAATGAAAGATCTTGGTGATGCCTCCTGCATATTGGGGATTAGGATCTATAGAGATATATCCAAACGGATAGTGGGATTGTCCCAATCCAGGTACATTGACACCATACTAAAAAGGTTTAGTATGGAAGAATCCAAGAGTGGGAACTTACCCACGATCTCTGGAGTCACTCTCTCCAAAGAGATGTCTCCCAAGACTGATTTGGAGAGAGCTCGAATGCAAGGGATACCCTATGATTCGGCTGTAGGCTCTATCATGTACACGATGCTATGTACTGTAAGTCCATGCTACCCTTCCCCGGTACTTACGGGGTTGCGGAATTGGTGAAAAACGATTTTCAAGAGGGTGGTAACATGGACTACCAATACAGATCTTTGTTAAACTATTAGCTAACAACCTAACAAGAGTTTACCTACTCGGTTAGGGGGCTATACCTTTCTTGAACTCCTTCATCTTCGACTCCTCCCGGTGTACGGATCGGCCTCACCTCGTCATCTTCTTGCGCCGAAGATGGATCCACCCGAAAGCTTCTACCTTTGGATTCTTCTTCGAACTTTGAAGAAACTAGATCACTTGGCTTGCTAGGCCTTGTGAACTAGAATGAGTAGAGGAATGTTTTGGTGTCTTTTTATCTCTAAGGCAATGATTCTCAACACATGAGAATGGTTTGCCTTGAGGTAGAGAGAGCAAGAGGAAGAGGGAGAGCTTGAGAATGAGAGAGCTCAAGAGAGAGAAAGCAAATGATAGAATGAACCATACTCTTCTCATTCTCACCTCTCATAATCCAAAAGCCATCATAACAAAAATAGTAATCAAGTATTGTGTAAATGGTTTAAGTCAAAATGGCTATATCATTTCATGCACTCATTTTGCATAAATAAACAAGCAAGCAAAAGTCTTTGCCATGGAATGATAGCCATTGTCATGATGATGGTCAACTAGTCCAACCTAGTCAACCGGTCAACAAAGTCAACAAGTCAACAATGTCAACCCCTCAACAACCATGTCACTATAATACTTAATTAATATTAATGTTAATCATATATCTTATTCTCATTAGGGTTAAGCAAAAGTCAATGGTCATCAGTCAACAGTCAACAGTCAACAACCCCAATGAGAATACTCTGCCTCTTTCTCTCTGTCAACTGTGCATACACACCCGCATCCGCGTTCCGAGGAACACGAATACATACGAGATAAAACCAACCCCAAAACGTACACTAGGATCTGGCTTAAACCAAAGCCCGCTAGTGTTAACTTGCCGGACACTGTACGTGCACAAGTGCACGGATATGACCGAACACTGTCGCAAAACCATGCGACCTGTCGCAAAACCATGCGACCTCTACTCTTTTATCTAAAGGCGAATAGCTTTCTGTGTGGGACTCTAAAGACTCGACACTATGCTGGCAGTGGGTTTAACCACAAACCGCAAGTGACACTAGCTGTGCGTAACGGTCCCCAGGTAGATGCCGACAAGAAGACTGACGAGGTGAAACCCATCTGAACTCCTACTGAGTCTGACTGTGACAATCTCCATACAGTCCGGTCTGTTCGTCTGATATATCGCATGGCGGGCCTAGGGGCGGTAAACGTCAGTCCCCCAATAGCGGTACAAGTCGTGTTGGAGTGAAGCCCAGAACACCCTGAGATAACACTGGAAACCTACCAGTATATCTCGCTTGCCCTGGCCAAGGACTACTCGTGTAATGGCTCTCCTAGACACAGCGCGATGTCAACCCCCAATACCGGGAGAGATGAATCTTGTCTAACCGTCACTGCCTCCAAGTGCTTCGGGACTGCACCCAAAAACTACCTGTTTGCACGACTCCTTTGAGCCGTGTTAGGGTAGTAATCAAAGTGCAGTGGGAACACACTCGAGGCGAAGTGACAGTGTCAAGTCAGCGGACTAAGCTCTACTCATGTCACCTGGGAACGGATAACTGACGATAGGTATAGTACCAACCAACAGTTCCCGACGAGTCCTGTCCAGTGTACTCGTAACCCAACGAGCACCCGCATACTATCTCCAGTACGACGTACTGATGGCTGTGGGACAGACCATCTCCCACACTGGGATGAGAAGTGCATACGCTAGTCTACTCCGGAGTATCGATGCCCTGTCTCAATAGTCCTGCGACTAGGGACCTGCAAAAGGATGTGCTTATAGATTACCCAGCCCCCACTAGTGTGACTGCCATCACAACGCTGGTAATCAAGCAAAGATCCTAAGGGCTCCACTAATGTGTATAGGTGATATACTAAAATAAACACATGTACACATTGAAGTAGAAACAAACCAAGTAGCATACGACTATATTGAGCAAGATTGTTTATACAACTGTGAATATCCAAAGCTTCCATTAAGTAATATACAAACTAGTATGATACAGTAATGGCCTCTAGAGAATATACACTAACAATCTCCCACTTGCACTAAGGCCATGTACTGGCGTATCGAAGACCTATCATCTCGATCAGCCGCTCGAACTGAGTCTGGGGCAGGGCCTTTGTGAGTGGTGTAGGGTTGCTAGGCACGCGTACAAGGGTCTACGAGGCATCAACCATGCCCGATTAAAAATTTAGCCGTGCCGAACAACCCGAATACGGAACTTTAAACTAGAGATTAGGCGAAAACAACATGTTAAACACTTTACCACTAAGTGAGAGGGATTACAACCTTTGTAGATCCGGTCCTTCACTTCATATGCTCCGTGTTGTGGTCCCTTCGCTGCGATCATCGGGATCCGGACTCTCGAGAGGTTCCACGAAGAGAAAGACGCAACCTTTGCTTCCGATCTTCGATACTAAGATGATCTACCTTGAAGTTTCTTTAACACAAGCTAACACTCATGAAATGATGTGAACACCCTCATCTAAATGGCAAGGGAAGATGAAGATGATGAAGTAGGATTTTTGCTCTCTTTATTTATCTTTTTCTCATAATTATTCATCACTTTTGAAAAATCAAGCAAGCTTTTTCATGAAAGAAATCAAGGAAGAAGAAGATGAATAATGTTAATCCTTTTGTGATGAATAGGAAATGAAATGATATGATAGAAAAAGTGTTCCAACAACATCAGATTAGGTTTGTTTTTAACTTGCATTGATCCGAATCAACGCAGTCCCATCAATTGATCACACCAAAAAGAACGAAAATATACTGATGTACGTATATGCCATCCGCATTCGCCACTGGGTCCCGTCATTACCCGTTAGGTTAGCTAACTAACGACAGAGCGGGGCCTGGACTAGCGCGGATGCAAAACATATACAACATCTACTAATATATATACCAATATATTATATTTCGCTCAAGGCGTGAAAGA
Source organism: Agapanthus africanus (assembly GCA_030015575.1). Lineage (NCBI taxonomy): Eukaryota > Viridiplantae > Streptophyta > Magnoliopsida > Asparagales > Amaryllidaceae > Agapanthus > Agapanthus africanus. The sequence goes on from JASDDO010000014.1 coordinate 445,520,531, forward strand.
AATGCAACATCACAGAAAATGTACAGCATCACAGAAACAATACAAATATCTGGGACCCCGGGTTTCACAGAGCCACTACTGAAACCCGACGTTCCCCTGGTCGTGTGGATAGCCTGCGCAATGAAATCCTAGACCCCTACGGGCGCGGCAAGTTACCCGCCAAAACCTGAAGCGAGGCAGCCCCCTTCAGCAACGTGAATGGACCACCCAGCACTTCACGGAATCCGGTAACTTGGGCACCCCTCCTGGGTCAACCTGTACCCCCTACGAGTGCGGCAAATATCCCGCCAATCCTAGAGTGAAGCCCCCTCCGTCTCAATGCCATGAGATGCGGGCCCATTGCCCTCTAGAACCCGGCTATCCGTGCACTCCTCCGCGGGGTAATCCTAGTACAGAAAGTAAAATATACATACACCGGGTACAACGACCGCAACCTGGCCGTGCCCCAAAATAATAATACAAACAGGCAGTGACGGCAGTCCACATGTCGGACGCTCGCCCCGCAATATCAAATGTACATAATACAACCACAACTGTACTAGCATTGCATCCAGGCTATCCCCCACGACCGATCCGCAACATCACAGCAAAAACAGAACATCAACGTGAAAATCACGTTCGCAAATCCGTCTAACCGGGCGATAGCAGTTAGACTGGATTTACCGATCGAGTGACATTCACGGTCGCAGATATAATGTAAATACTGTGAAATAATGTGTTTAAAATATCCGATCAATCTAATTTTAACAAGTGGGCCCCCAAGCAAAACCTGTAGCACTCACAGAAAATATGGGCCTAAATTTAACATTCCAAAACCCCAATTCTAAGCCCACAAAGACACTGTAGAAATTTGGCGCAGAGATCTCAACAGTGCGCGGCGGAAACGCGGCCCAAAGGGGGTATAGGCCGCGGTTCCGCGCCTGCACTGTCGACTGAACCTATCGAATTTTTACAGTATCCTTTTAATCTCCAGTACATCAATTTTATACAACCTGAAAAATTTTTCGACACTAAAAATTTCCAACAGAAAACTGATGTGATCAAAATACGGGTTTTGGAACTTTTCGATCGATCGGAAATGCAAACACATTACACAAAGCTAGACTAAGTTAATGGCGAGGCTCTGATACCACTGTAAGTGCACGGCGGCGCCCCGGCCGTCAATCCTACGCCGGAATGCGGAAGCGGTGAAAAACTTTAATTTTGCGGACTTAGCAAACCGGCACCCCCACGCACTAAATATCCGGATCGTAACCATTAACAAGTCTAAGCTACTAACAAGATGGGGAAGAGAGATATACCGACAGATCCGAGTCCTCCGGTCTTCTCGTCGTCGTCCCGATCTCCCGCGGAATGTCCTGTCTCCACCTCGCCGCCGGAAGTGCACCACATCGCCTACTTCTTTTACGGGCTCCCACCTCAATGCCGAGGCAACTCGGGCACGAAGATGGCTAGTCGACGTGCCCAAGATTTGCTGTAGAATATGTAGTACTCAAGTCTCACTTGGGGTTTATGGAGGTGCCATTTTTGGTGGAGGGATGATACAAGAATTATGTGGAGGAACTAGGGGATTTTGGAGCATGAAATGAACCAAAAATACCCTCTCTCAAAATTGGGACAGCCCCCTCTCCTCTATGAGGCCGGCCACTTCTCTTGAATGGGGGGAGTGAGTGAGAGAGTGGAGGGAATGGCAAAGCATGAGAGAGATATGCAATAATCCAAGGGAGAGAACAAGAAAGCTATCATGCAAAGAATCATCATTCCAATAACACCAACACTCAACCAACAACCATGATAGCAAACAAATCAACACTCCAACACCACCATCATCACCTCACAAAGTCAAGCAAGAAAGGTCAAGGGATGGGCTCCATCATGAAACCATCATGATACAAATATAAGCAAAGACCCCCTCCACAAACACTTATTTGCAACAATTAAAATAAGCCCTCCTCCACCAAACTTCGGCCAATGAACGATACAAAGGAAATTGGCCGAAACGAAAAGCAAAATGGCAACTCCAGAAAACTGGTCCCGTAATAAATTACAGGAAAACCCCGATACTGTGCATACACACCCGTATTTGTATTCCGACCGAAATACAAATGCAATGAGACAAAATCTACACTGTACTATACAAGGATCCGGCTTAAACCAAAGCCGGCTAGTAATATCCGTCCGATCCTGATCCGTGCAATACCGCACGTATCTGATCGAACCCTGCCATATAACCATACGGACTGTAGTACAAACTGTCCGATCCTGATCCGTGCAATACCGCACGTATCTGATCGGACCTTGCCATATCTCCATACGGTCTCTACAACTTTTCGCCCGAAAGCTGAGTAACAGAATGTGGGTGACTCTAAAGACCCATCAACACCTTGGTTATGGATTTAACCACTAGCACGTCAGAGGTATAAGCCAATACGTAACGGGCTACCAGGTATTGACTAAAAGGGACGTCTGTGAGTGAACTCAGCCAGACAACCCTACTGAGCCTGTCAGTGACAATATCCGTACAGTCCGGTCCGTTCGTCTATGAGCATCGCATGGCGGGCCTAGGGGGTTGGTAAAAGTCAGACCCCCAAAAGCGGTACAAGTCGTGTCGGAGTGTAGCCCAGAACACCCTGAGATACTACTGGAATACCTACCAGTAAATCTCCTTGCCTCGGCCGAGGGCTTCGTGTAATGGCTCTCCTAGACACAGCACGACCTCACCCCCAATACCGGGAGAGACGAACCCCTGAAGATACGCTCACTGCCTCCATGTGGCTCGGGACTGTACCCAACTAAAACCTGTTTGCACGACTCCTTTGAGCAGTGGTAGGGTAGCAATCAAAGTACAGTGGGAACTCACACGAGACAAATGACGATCCCCAGGTCGATGAACTAACCTGCACACATGTCACCAAGGAACTGCCATCTGACGTCTGGTATATGACCAACTAGCATGTTCCCGGCGAGTCCTGTCCGGTGTACTCATAACCCAATGAGCACCTGTATACATCTTAGGTGATCCAACTGACACCAGTGGCTTGTGAGACCGGCCACCGCCCCTCGTCGGGGTCTCGACTGTATACACTAGTCTACTCTGGAGTATCGATGCCCTGTCTCGAAACTCACACGACTAGGGACCATTTAAGGATATGCTTATAGACCCCCAGCTCCCACTTATATGATCGCCCTCATACTGCTGGTGGTCAAGCAAGAATCCTAGGGGCTCTATCAACATGTAACAGCGACTTGTCAGGTCACCTAAAGCAGTACACGATGATAAAGGTAAACCAGATAGCATACTATCATCTCGAGTAAGACTGTCCTACCGGGATAGGTCCTCCATCAATCATTGCAATCACGTACCTGTGATCCAATAATTGACTCTGAGGGCATTATCTCCAACAATCTCCCACTTGCACTCAAGGCCAATTATTGCGATGTCGCATACTCACAGCCCGTGTGATACCGAACACCCAACTCCTCTACTAGTCAGTCTCACAAAGCTCGTTTGCGAAACTATTGCGTTCGAGGAATAGCCTCAGTGAGTGGATCCGCCTTGATGTCTCTTTCTATGTCTCTCTATATCTCAAGTTCGCGGAGAAACCCATCTCCCGAAATGAGAAATACCTGTCTTAGAATGTGTCTGGATGTCTGAGGGAACATAGCTCATAAATGAACTCCAAATCCAAACTTCTTAGACTGTATCGTCAACTGAACTTAATCAGTATCCTGCGCAATGCCTCCCTCAGTATTGCCTTGGACCACCTGTCCAAAATACTGCCCCTCGTCAGAGGGAAAACTATAACTCTGACAACCTCCTTGTCGTCCATGTCACCTTGGAAGCCTGGAATGATAACTGTCTCACGAATGAGGCTGTCGTTATCATATCCCTAGAACATTTACTTATGTTCTAAAACTGCTTCCGACTGTTTCTCCAGGATTGGATTAATGTCAACTTATTGCATCTAGTGCAAAAAAAACATCTGGTGTGGTACTTGACATCTCATGATTGACTCAATTGCCTGAGCAAGTGATCTGCCAATCATGCACATCCCTCTCCCCTTCAGTCTGTAAGACACCTTTGGAGAGGGTGACTCCATTACCTGCAGGTGCACTACCGTGCCAGGAGTCGTCCATTCTAAATACTCTTAGAATGCTGTCTAAGTACCCTGATTGGGAAACCACCCAAATCTAGATCTAAAACCATAGATCTAGTAACCAGTATGTCTGACATAAAATCCATTTCTTTTGTGGAGAAAACACTGTGTGATGACCAAAGTATAACCGATTGTAGTGTAGGAATATCACTTCCTACTCTGTGTATGTCATCCAAATACCATGACATCACACCCTAGTACCTCCTCAACAGATCCATCCCCTATTCTGATGAAGTCAAACCCATGACTGTCATGTCAGAAATAGATGATCTATCTCCGCTACATCTGCTTTAGTCTATAAATAGACATAAGCTACATGTCCACCAATGCTTCCGCTGCTCCCACTGTCTACCACAACCCTCTGGCAGAGTCATATACACGTACACTTCTGAAGCGAGTTCAAAACGACGCTATACTCATCCTCCCGCCGGGTCTCGCAGCCTGGAACAACAGTAATGGTAATTGTGGGTAAACAAGAACTTCCCTGTCACCGTCCTTAAGGCTACCGTAGTACCTCTCGGGTGCCTGAAGTTACCCACCTCATCTGCGGAGTGGTCAATGGAATGTCAATCCAGATTGAATCTTTAGGTTCCTTATCAAATCTTTTGTAATCGTTTGTGGTTCTGGAATCACTTCCAGTTCTACCATACTCCCACTACTGTTTTCTGAAAAAATCCATTTTTAATAAAACTGTGGCGAGTCTAGAACAATATCGCTATTGTTCATCCAGATGGTAGAAAGTCAACCCTCGTCATAGCCTGGGTCAACCCACAAACAGCCATTACAGAAACGTGCCTTGAGTTATCCAGAGTCTGGTTTTAATCATAAGCTGGACAACTCCCCGTACCTTAACAACGTCAAGATACGAACTGTTCTATATCCCATATAGGACCAGAGGCACTGATTTAACTGAACCAGATCCAAATCATGCAACTGTCTCCAGTGCATGTCAACTAAATGGAAGGAGGCCGATCAGCGTTACTCAACTTAGGAATGCTTCCAATTATGAGTAACCTGAAAGAGAAGAAAGTTCTCTTAGTCACTACTACCAACCGAATACCATACACAAGTATCTACATCTTCGATCTCTTTGAAGAATCCCGATACTTACTACACCTGGTTCTCTACTCTATTCAAATACCTATAACTTCTCAAAATTCGGACCATGTGTTTCCACGAAACACCTGTCTAAAAACTAGAGAAGTCATAAGTAAACCGAATATAGTACGAGGACCAACCCCTCTGTCCTGATGGACCCTGGACAACATACAATACTCTGTATAAGTCCCTTGAGTTTGATAACTCATTCACTGTGTGTCGTAGGTTGAAAACTGTACTTATGGTTAAGAAGAATTACACCGCTGTTTAATGCTCCTTACCTAACCATCCACTGGTATAGGTAAATGTCATCGACATAATTTCAAAAAGTATATCTCACTCTATGAAAATAGACGTACAGATATATCGATTTGAAATTGGTGCATAACAGCGGATATTCAAAACCAAATATTTGCCGACCGGCAAACAACCCAGGTGATTTCCTCAAATATCACCGATTGCAACGAATCCCGATATAATGAGGATAGTCACCCAATTCCCAACAACTTACTCCCACTCATCATCTGTAAAACCATACAGATGTGAGAATCATACCTGGTAAATACATACCCTGGAGTAAGTATCTAGTCGGGAAATCAGCTTTCCTTTAACAGTACACAGTGAGACTGAAACATTGAAATGTTTCGATGGGGTATCCCGGTATTCCTAGTAATGCCTCTTCCAGATTCACGACTGTAACCGTATAGTTCCTTGCCACCTCTCCAAATCCCTTCATATGTCTTTAGTCTTTACCTTCTGCACACCCCTTAGGCCAAATGGTTTTCTTCCTTCCCTACCGTTCGGCACCAGCCTATGGTTTGGAAGAAGACTATCCAATAAGCATAATGGGTGTACTGTCCCAATCCTAGGAACACTCGCAATGAGAGAGGGTGAAGATAAAAGACAACCAAATAAATCTTATTCCTATTTCTCCTGAACCAGAATCCATCCCCGAACTGGAACATGTTCCTTTCGAGTTCGTATATAACCATACGATGGAGTATCCAATAAACTGTGGATCTTCGTAGTGATACGGAGTGTTCTGGAGAAATACAAAGGTGATTTAGGATTGGCGAAGGAATACTTGGTTTGGTCGTGAATATCTGTTGCAATTTACTTTGCCCTCTTACTAATCCCTTGCTTTGTCTGAACTTAATACCTTCTGTACACCATCGTTAGGCTAATTGGTTTTCTTCATTCCCTACCGGTCGGCACCAGCCTAAGGTTTGGAAGAAGACTATCCAATTTGCGTAATAGGTGTACTACTCCTAAACCAAGGAGTACTCGCAACCTGAGAGAAGGTAAAAGGAAAAGACAACTGAATAGTCCTATCCGTTTTCTCCAGAACCGGAACCATCCTCGAATAATTCCTTCGAGTTCGTATCTAACCATACGATGGTTTTGTCCAATGGAAGTGGACGTTCGTAGTAATACGGGGTTTCCTGGAGAAAAGGGTAAAAGTAGGAGTGGCAATGAGGTCTGCAACTCTGACAATCCAAAAACCAGTGTTAAGAAGGTTCGGTCAACTTGGTCACTGAGTCAAAGTCATAGGGTCGGGTCAATGGTTGCTGCCAAAGAGAGAGAGAAAAGAAACACTCAGCGTGCACTCTAACCTAGATCAGAAAGGTTACCAATTTATCTAATCTGGAATCCTCCCACTGTACCGTCAAATTCTCCTCCAAACCTGAAAGAAGAACTAGTCGGGGTCACCCGAGGAGTAAACTAACTCATCAGTGGGAATCGGGATCCAACTATCATCGCATGATAACGTGACGGAATCCGCTCACGGTATCACATTCCAGAAGGTATGCGCATATCTGGCAAGTTTCAGTTCTTTTGAAACTCCCGATGTGATTTCTGCCCCATGCTCTTATGACCTTGACTTTGGCCAACATATCATAAGTCACATGTCAAGTTCTACCCGTCATTCTCCAGGTTAATTTGAATCCACCCGTACATACCCTTGACTTTGGCCAAAATGGCAGTACGACTGTCCCAAACCAACGCATCTATCTATGCTGCATATGAATACCCCAATAGCTACCAATCACTGTGCCTTGACTTTGGCCAACATACGCAGCTTGAATACTATTGACCACCCATATGAAACGACGGAGGGCTACGAATGGTTTCTGGCGAAAACCTTTAACGTAAAGAACTTGATATCGTCGAAGGAACGGATAGCTTTTAAAAATATAGTGACGAAAACCTTCGCTAAAGAGGTCACTCCCGGTGAAGGGATCTCGGCTCTTTCCCCGTAGAATGGGGTGCAGGATATTCCAACTGAATACCGCGATGCAAAGCAAAAGTAATCGGCTATAGTGAAGTTAATGCCCTGACGCAAACTTCTGTCCAAGGGGTCACTCCCGGTGAAGGGATCTCGGCCCTTGCCTCGTCGACTGAGGAGCAGGATATTCCAACTGAATATCACGATGCAAAACAAAAGTGAACGTCTTTGCAATAACAGCCTTTTGAAAAAGTGTTCCTACAACATCAGATTAGGTTTGTTTTTAACTTGCATTGATCCGAATCAACGCAGTCCCATCAATTGATCACACCAAAAAGAACGAAAATATACTGATGTACGTATATGCCATCCGCATTCGCCACTGGGTCCCGTCATTACCCGTTAGGTTAGCTAACTAACGACAGAGCGGGGACTGGACTAGCGCGGATGCAAAACATATACAACATCTACTAATATATATACCAATATATTATATTTCGCTCAAGGCGTGAAAGAAATGCAACATCACAGAAAATGTACAGCATCACAGAAACAATACAAATATCTGGGACCCCGGGTTTCACAGAGCCACTACTGAAACCCGACGTTCCCCTGGTCGTGTGGATAGCCTGCGCAATGAAATCCTAGACCCCTACGGGCGCGGCAAGTTACCCGCCAAAACCTGAAGCGAGGCAGCCCCCTTCAGCAACGTGAATGGACCACCCAGCACTTCACGGAATCCGGTAACTTGGGCACCCCTCTTGGGTCAACCTGTACCCCCTACGAGTGCGGCAAATATCCCGCCAATCCTAGAGTGAAGCCCCCTCCGTCTCAATGCCATGAGATGCGGGCCCGTTGCCCTCTAGAACCCGGCTATCCGTGCACTCCTCCGCGGGGTAATCCTAGTACAGAAAGTAAAATATACATACACCGGGTACAACGACCGCAACCTGGCCGTGCCCCAAAATAATAATACAAACAGGCAGTGACGGCAGTCCACATGTCGGACGCTCGCCCCGCAATATCAAATGTACATAATACAACCACAACTGTACTAGCATTGCATCCAGGCTATCCCCCACGACCGATCCGCAACATCACAGCAAAAACAGAACATCAACGTGAAAATCACGTTCGCAAATCCGTCTAACCGGGCGATAGCAGTTAGACTTGATTTACCGATCGAGTGACATTCACGGTCGCAGATATAATGTAAATACTGTGAAATAATGTGTTTAAAATATCCGATCAATCAAATTTTAACAAGTGGGCCCCCAAGCAAAACCTGTAGCACTCACAGAAAATATGGGCCCAAATTTAACATTCCAAAACCCCAATTCTAAGCCCACAAAGACACTGTAGAAATTTGGCGCAGAGATCTCAACAGTGCGCGGCGGAAACGCGGCCCAAAGGGGGTATAGGCCGCGGTTCCGCGCCTGCACTGTCGACTGAACCTATCGAATTTTTACAGTATCCTTTTAATCTCCAGTACATCAATTTTATACAACCTGAAAAATTTTTCGACACTAAAAATTTCCAACAGAAAACTGATGTGATCAAAATACGGGTTTTGGAACTTTTCGATCGATCGGAAATGCAAACACATTACACAAAGCTAGACTAAGTTAATGGCGAGGCTCTGATACCACTGTAAGTGCACGGCGGCGCCCCGGCCGTCAATCCTACGCCGGAATGCGGAAGCGGTGAAAAACTTTAATTTTGCGGACTTAGCAAACCGGCACCCCCACGCACTAAACATCCGGATCGTAACCATTAACAAGTCTAAGCTACTAACAAGATGGGGAAGAGAGATATACCGACAGATCCGAGTCCTCCGGTCTTCTCGTCGTCGTCCCGATCTCCCGCGGAATGTCCTGTCTCCACCTCGCCGCCGGAAGTGCACCACATCGCCTACTTCTTTTACGGGCTCCCACCTCAATGCCGAGGCAACTCGGGCACGAAGATGGCTAGTCGACGTGCCCAAGATTTGCTGTAGAATATGTAGTACTCAAGTCTCACTTGGGGTTTATGGAGGTGCCATTTTTGGTGGAGGGATGATACAAGAATTATGTGGAGGAACTAGGGGATTTTGGAGCATGAAATGAACCAAAAATACCCTCTCTCAAAATTGGGACAGCCCCCTCTCCTCTATGAGGCCGGCCACTTCTCTTGAATGGGGGGAGTGAGTGAGAGAGTGGAGGGAATGGCAAAGCATGAGAGAGATATGCAATAATCCAAGGGAGAGAAAAAGAAAGCTATCATGCAAAGAATCATCATTCCAATAACACCAACACTCAACCAACAACCATGATAGCAAACAAATCAACACTCCAACACCACCATCATCACCTCACAAAGTCAAGCAAGAAAGGTCAAGGGATGGGCTCCATCATGAAACCATCATGATACAAATATAAGCAAAGACCCCCTCCACAAACACTTATTTGCAACAATGCAAATAAGCCCTCCTCCACCAAACTTCGGCCAATGAACGATACAAAGGAAATTGGCCGAAACGAAAAGCAAACTGGCAACTCCAGAAAACTGGTCCCGTAATAAATTACAGGAAAACCCCGATACTGTGCATACACACCCGTATTTGTATTCCGACCGAAATACAAATGCAATGAGACAAAATCTACACTGTACTATACTAGGATCCGGCTTAAACCAAAGCCGGCTAGTAATATCCGTCCGATCCTGATCCGTGCAATACCGCACGTATCTGATCGAACCCTGCCATATAACCATACGGCCTGTAGTACAAACTGTCCGATCCTGATCCGTGCAATACCGCACGTATCTGATCGGACCTTGCCATATCTCCATACGGTCTCTACAACTTTTCGCCCGAAAGCTGAGTAACAGAATGTGGGGGACTCTAAAGACCCATCAACACCTTGGTTGTGGATTTAACCACTAGCACGTCAGAGGTATAAGCCAATACGTAACGGGCTACCAGGTATTGACTAAAAGGGACGTCTGTGAGTGAACTCAGCCAGACAACCCTACTGAGCCTGTCAGTGACAATATCCGTACAGTCCGGTCCGTTCGTCTATGAGCATCGCATGGCGGGCCTAGGGGGTTGGTAAAAGTCAGACCCCCAAAAGCGGTACAAGTCGTGTCGGAGTGTAGCCCAGAACACCCTGAGATACTACTGGAATACCTACCAGTAAATCTCCTTGCCTCGGCCGAGGGCTTCGTGTAATGGCTCTCCTAGACACAGCACGACCTCACCCCCAATACCGGGAGAGACGAACCCCTGAAGATACGCTCACTGCCTCCATGTGGCTCGGGACTGTACCCAACTAAAACCTGTTTGCACGACTCCTTTGAGCAGTGGTAGGGTAGTAATCAAAGTACAGTGGGAACTCACACGAGACAAATGACGATCCCCAGGTCGATGAACTAACCTGCACACATGTCACCAGGGAACTGCCATCTGACGTCTGGTATATGACCAACTAGCATGTAACCGGCGAGTCATGTCCGGTGTACTCATAACCCAATGAGCACCTGTATACATCTTAGGTGATCCAACTGACACCAGTGGCTTGTGAGACCGGCCACCGCCCCTCGTCGGGGTCTCGACTGTATACACTAGTCTACTCTGGAGTATCGATGCCCTGTCTCGAAACTCACACGACTAGGGACCATTTAAGGATATGCTTATAGACCCCCAGCTCCCACTTATATGATCGCCCTCATACTGCTGGTGGTCGAGCAAGAATCCTAGGGGCTCTATCAACATGTAATAGCGACTTGTCAGGTCACCTAAAGCAGTACACGATGAAAAAGGTAAACCAGATAGCATACTATCATCTCGAGTAAGACTGTCCTACCGGGATATGTCCTCCATCAATCATTGCAATCACGTACCTGTGATCCAATAATTGACTCTGAGGGCATTATCTCCAACAATAACCGACTAATATTAATCCGTACCGATTCATCGAATCAACACTTGATCCGATGACCCGACTGATATCAAATATCGCGAAAATAGAATACGGTATCTCATATAGTATTATCCTCGGTCCCGCACATATCACATATGTGCTTCTACTTCGTTTTGCCTGAGTCAAGAAACCTCTGTGTAGGACTCTAAAGAATCATCAATACGCCGGCAGTAGGTGATGATCATATCAAACACCCACAAGCTGCAAGCGGTCAGCTAAACGTAATAGCTACCCAGGTATTGAGCGCTCAGAAGATCAACAAGCAAGCCTGTAACTTCTCCTGTGAATCCAAACAGTAACACTCCCGTACAGTCCGGTCTCGTCGTCTGATATGTTGCATATCTCGCCTAGGGGTGGTAAACGTCAGACCCCAGTAGCTCGATAAGTAGTGTCGATATGAGGTCTATAACAGTTCGAGAAACTACTGATAACACTTACCAGTAAATCTCAGCAACCCTGGCCAGGGATTTCCAGTTATAGCCATTCAAACACAGCACAACATCAACTCCCTATACCGGGAGAGACGAATCCCCTTCTATCGCTCATTGCCTCAATGTGATTCGGGACTGTACCCAAAAGCCACCTTTTTGCACGCCCTCTTGGACGTGGTATGATGGAAATCAAAGCACAGTGGGAACCACACAAGACTCTATGACGATCTCGGGTCAACAGACTACTTTGTACCAGTGTCACCGGAGAACTGCCATCTGACGTATGGTATAATACCATCTGGGAGTTCTCGGCGAGTCCGTCCAGTGTACCCAGTCTCCACTGAGCACCCGTACACCATCCTTGATGTCAAACACCGATGGATATGGGATCATCCATCGCCCATCATATGGGTCAAGATGCGTATACGCTAGTCTACTCTGGTGTATCGATGCCCTGTCTCGATACACCCTCGACTAGGAACAGTTATAGGATGTACTCGTCGACTACCGTGGCCCCACTAGTATGATCTCATCATAGTCCCAGTAGTCGAGTACATATCCTAAGGGCTTTATCAACATGTAATATAGAGACAATCAGAGTACATGTTAAGATAAAGTACAACCAGATAGCATACTATCATGTCGAGCAAGAAAGTCCTCCCTATATATGTCCTAGCATCGACTACAATATACATCGTATGTACAGTAATGGCCTCTAGGGCATACATATAACTAACAATCTCCCACTTGCACTAGGGCCATCTGTTATGGTATCGCATACCCAACAATTAGCTGCGGTTGAAGTATCTCATACTCAACCATCCCATAAAAGTCTCTACTGGGAAAAAGGCCTTTGTGAGTGGATTCGCGCTGTTGTCCTCTGTGTCTACTCTCCTAACCTCGATCTCCCTGGAGATCAACCATCTCCATGATCAGGTGATACTGCCTAAGAATTATATCTGGATTTCTGATGGGACGGTAGTTCCTTGGCTAAAGCCACAACTCCATTGTCATACAATGGTAGGAACGAAGTTCATCTCATGAACTTATATATATCCAGACTGCCTCTTTGGTAGCATCCTTGGTAACGATGCATCTTGCCTTTAATCATCTAGTATGTCACGGTATCTAGCTTGGAACTCTTCCATCATATCGTCCCTCCACTGAGGGCATAGACAAGCCTGCGACTGACATTCAGTCGTCCTTATCACCCTGGAACCCTTCCAGTGATTCTCCCCAGGATCGATTGATACCATCTCACTACAACTAGTGAGTATCCTAACATCCAATTAGATCTATCTCATAGATCCAAAACCCAGGATTTAGGAGGTATCACTTTGATCCTATATGGAGAATCCTTGTGATAAGCGGAGATTGACCGAGCGTAGCATAGGAAACTCATTCCCTATCAAGAGTATGTCATCCACGTACTCTATGAGGAACACCACCATACTCTCTACTACATTTTCGTATATACAAGGTTCATCTACCATTTTGATGAAGTCAAACTCTTTGACTACCACATCAAAACAGATGTTCCAACTCCGCGATGCCTGTTTTATCATATAAAACATCTTGCACACGTTTACGCTGCTCCCACTGTCTACGAAGCCCTCTGGCTGTGTACTTATAGACGTTCTCTTCTAAAACATCACTTAGAAAAGCAGTCATGACACCCAACCACAAGATATCGTAGTCATGGTATGTAGCCGTGGCAAGTAGGATCTGGATGGACTTAAGCATAGCTCTTTAGAAAAGGTTTCATCATAATCCATACCTGGTCAATGATGCAAACCTTTAACAAGTCTAGCTTTGAAAGTCTCAACTTTTCCATGTACACCAAGTAATCTTCTCAAGATATACCTGCTCCTGATGGGGATTTAACCCTTCAGATAAAGCAACTAAAGTCCATACTTTGTCGGTGTATAAGGATTCCATCTCAGATCGATAAGCACCCAGCCATTCTTGCAGAGTCCCACTCCTGATGGCCAGCTCGAAACTAGTTGGGTCATCCTCTCATGATGCAATCCTCGCTCCCACTGTCATAGAGAAACCGAAGTATCTCTCAGGTGGGTGAGGAACCCTACTAGATTGGCAGAGAGGCTGAGGTTCGTTGGAAATTATTGAATCCTTTGGTTCTACCAAATCATCAGCTGCTGTTTGTATAGATGGAACCTTTCCAGTTCTACATAACAGACCTTACCTCGAGCTTGTCCGGATTTTGCTTTTAGACATAAGCCGGACAACCCCAAATCTTAAAAAGCTTAAGATATGGGCTCTTCCCTTTCCATATCCATATGAAGTGGTAGGCAACTGATTTGATTTGAACCCTATTCAATAGGTATGCAACTTCACAAGTGCATAACTCCCAAAACGAAATAGGAAACTCAGTAGTACTCATCATAGAGCACACCATATCACATAGGGTGCTATTGCTCCGCCCCGATACACCGAGGTGCTGTGGTGTATACGGTGGAGTAATTCTGAGAGAGAATCTCATTCTCCTTTAGAATAGTCTAGGAATCCCGTGCTCAAGTATTCTCCTCCTTGATCACATCATAGGACATAATACTTTTACCCGTATTGTGGTTTTCTACTTCTAACTTATATTCTGTGAATATCTCAAAAGGTTCGGACATGTGTTTCAACTGGAACACATGTCTGAATCTTGAGAGATTATCAGAGAACGTAATGAAGTAAAAAGAACCAGTCTTGGCATGTGTAGACAGGGGACCTTCATACATCAGCATGTATCAATCCCAAGAGTTCACTAACTCTTTCTCTGTTTCCAACAAACAGAGTTGTGGTCATCTTATCTTTGTGACATGACCGGCAAGTTTCACAAGATGTAAATTCAAACTAATTTAAATATGCATCTATATGTAACTTCAGCCAGTCTGATCGCATTGATATGACCTAGTCTACAATACCTCAAGTAGGATTCGTTCATTTCTGAACTCTTCCTCTTGTGTGTGTTCTATATACTAAGAACTGTAGTTTGATTTAGAACGTCAATCCTTTTAGATAACGTGCCTGAACCGATCAACTCTTGATATAGGAAATGTTCAAAACATTATCCAACAATACAAAATTATATCCTTTCTTTACTAATAAAGAGACTGATATGATTTTGTATATCAGGTTCGGTATTTAATAACATTTGTTCAGAATCAATGTATTCTAGTAATACAGGATGATAGTGACCAACAGACTTGGCTGCAACACTTGCACCGTTTTCTGTCTCATGAAACTTTTCACCCGTTCTCAGTTCTCTACCTTTCTGTAGCCCATGTAACAGATTACATATGCGGGATCCTGATCCGGTATCACATACCCAGGACATAAAGGATACTGAGAAACAGTTCTGTGTAATAAACACACCCGAAGATGATGCATCAACATGCACTTTCTTCGTTTGGGCGGCACGAGAAATCTTGTATTCCCCAATTTCCTGCTCTGTCTTATAACAATTATAAGTTGGAGCGGGACCAATGTTCCCCAGCTCAGTATAACAAGCGGGTTCGGTCAATATATCCGTTTTATTATCTTCGCTACCTGGAGAGAGAGAGAAGAAAACACTCAGCGTATGCTCTTGCAAGATTAGATTGGTTATATAATATATCTAATCAGGATGTCTCCCACTGTTTTAATCAAATCTTCCTTCAAACCCTAAAAAGAAAGACTAGCCGGGATTAATTACACGCTACAAGTTCGCCAAGCTTTCAGCCAGGCCAGTGTCGGTACTTTGAGGGAGGTCCCCCGTGCTTTCGCACGAACCTAATTAAAGTAAACCTCGTTTTCCCAGAGGCGTAACCCCGTTAACACCTTTCTAGACACCTACTTGATCGGCTAATTATAATGTGTAAAACTCTCCCAGGAGTAACTCTTACTCGCTGCGGGTATCGGGATCCAACTATCTCATAGAAGGTATGCAATCTCATTGCAAATTTCAAAACTTGAAATTCCCAATAATATTTTGCCCCTAGCGTCCTATGACCTTGACGAATGCCAAACCACCCATAGTCCGCTAGCCAAGTTCAACCCGTACATTTCTTGATTGAATTAAACCCACCCGCACGACCCTTGACGAATGCCAAACAACGCTGTACGAATACCCTAATCCAATCGCATCGTATGCTAGTAGATAAGCACTAGTTAGCTACCGTACACTACGCCTTGACGCATGCCAAACTACCGCAGCACGAATACTAACTAGTACTTATCTGAAATGACGGAGGGCTACGACAGGTTTTTAAGAAAACCCTTTGCGTAATGAACTTGATATCGTTGTAGAATCGAGTGTTTTTAAATGGAGTGTTTTTGAGGCTTTTCTAGTTTTGCTAAAGGGGTCACTCCCGGTGAAGGGATCGTCGGCCCTTTCCTCATCGAATAAGGTGCAGGATATATCATATATACCGCTGTGCAAAGCAGAAACTATAGAAGCAATCAAAAAACAAACCGAGTTTGTAGCATCTGCCAGTTATTGCTAAAGGAGTCACTCCCGGCGAAGGGATCTCGGTCCTTTCCTTATCGAATAAGGTGCTGGATGTTCTACAAAGAACACCGCTATGCAAAGCAAGAACTGTAGCTACCAGTTTTTATAAACAAGTTTCTACAACATCTTAGGTTTCTTTTAATTCATTAATCTCATTAATGAAGTCCCATTTTATTATTCTTCACAAGCATCTCTTTTGAAACGAAATCTGCAAGATAACATATATCTCATATATATATAATATAAACATTCGTCTCAGGCAGTAATATGATCTCAACACAGAACATTGCAGCAGAAGAAACATATATGAAATATTGGATATACTAGGATGTCCGTGTTTTCAATACGAGCCTGTATAAAACACGGATTCCACGGTCGCGATGAATAGCCAAACCCACATCCCTAGACCCCTACGAGAGCGGCAAGTAACACTGCCAATTCTAGGGTTACGAGACCCGGTCTCGACTCCTCGAGATGGTCTCCCACTGGACCCTAGAACCCGGTTACTTGTGCTCCCCGCCTTGGGTCTACCTAATGCGGAAAAGTAATTAATATACAACGGTGACATCTTCCGCTACCTGGAAGTGCCCCAATAAAAGAATATTACATACAAATGAATTTTACATGAATGAAAAAGAAAAAACTCTCATCGCACATAAAACCCCCGGTTATTCAAAACGCGACGATCCAATAGAACATATCACAGCAACACATAATATCTCATATCATCAACGTAAGCAAGTTTGCGTATCCCGATTATCGTTGATGTATAGCAACGAAGCCGGCGATACACCACATTCTACGCATACGGTCACAGAAAAGAAAGTGTAAAACTACAACAGTTGGAATCCGCAACCTCTTTAGACATCGCATGCCTAACCAAATGAATTCCTTAGACATCGCATGCCTAACAATTATATACCCCGCATTTTAGTCTCATTATCGAAAACTCTTTTCAATATCAAGTCGGGCAATTCAACAAGATTCCCGACGTCCTGGTCGAATGCTCGTCGCAAAATTTAGTAGACGGCCGCACCCCCGATACCGTCGACGAAGTGCACCAAGGCGGAACACCGCTACCGGGAGCACCCGAACGGATGCTTTCGGCGACGGGGTTCTCCTACAGTCACTTGGTCGGGGCTATGGAGTGAGGCTGTTTATTAAGTTTACCCGGCGAGTATTCGCGTACGCTACGTGATTGCGACAGACTTTTGATCGCATCAAAATTCCGTGGCAACCGATCATCTGAGACTAAACTGCTTTGTTTATAATATTCAAATTAGTTATCTCATAACTACCTGTGGATTCCAATTATTGTATCACATTCGAGATAAATAGAAAAAGTTAAACTTTCCGATCGAATCATCAAGCACCCAAGATTTCCCCAATATATCTCAACACTTGAAATCAGTTTAAAAACATCCATTACATGCCACAGTACCAATGGTCCAGCCGTAGAAGGGTCAAGCCAACGCCTCACATGTGGCACGCCGTACTGCCCCAAACCCTAAGGTTCAAAGGGCAGTTCAAGACGGTCACATAATCGAGTTAAGGTTTGTTGTCTTCTAGAGGGTCCATCGAGTTACTTGCACGACTTAGAACATTCTTAAACACGAGGAAAAATCCAACTTTTGAAAAATTTTCCGACAGGGGAAAAAGTGAGTTATTGATATCCGTTCGAACTTTTTAACAGTTTCTAAAATTTATCCGAACAAAACTAAACAAAGTTAAAATATCCGATCGAAACTTTAAGTCCCCAATACAACCCAGATAATTCAACAGTTGAATAAATAATAAAAATTTCCAGAAAATACAACATTAAAAAATAGGAGTTACTGTGAAAAGCACGTGCCCAGAATCGACTATGTGGCCGCGGAACCGCCGCACATGCTGGCGTGGGGCCGCGGTTCCGCGGCGCTTTAGTCGAATTGCGCTCACGTGCTTCACAGTAATTCTTATAATTACCTGCTGTAATTTTTGGATATTTTTAATTCTCAAAAATCCACAAATTCAGAAAATGTCCAGAGAGCATGAAAATATTGGGGTTTCGGTTCGATCGGACTTCAAACTCCGTCTAGACTTCGCATAAAGCTCTAGCTTGGCTCTGATACCACTGTAGTGTTGCTAGGCACGCGCACAAGGGTCTACGAGGCATCAACCATGCCCGATTAAAAATTTAGCCGTGCCGAACAACCCGAATACGGAACTTTAAACTAGAGATTAGGCGAAAACAACATGCTAAACACTTTAACACTAAGTGAGAGGGATTACAACCTTTGTAGATCCGGTCCTTCATTTCATATGCTCCGTGTTGTGGTCCCTTCGCTGCGATCATCGGGATCCGGACTCTCGAGAGGTTCCACGAAGAGAAAGACGCAACCTTTGCTTCCGATCTTCGATACTAAGATGATCTACCTTGAAGTTTCTTTAACACAAGCTAACACTCATGAAATGATGTGAACACCCTCATCTAAATAGCAAGGGAAGATGAGGATGATGAAGTAGGATTTTTGCTCTCTTTATTTATCTTTTTCTCATAATTATTCATCACTTTTGAAAAATCAAGCAAGCTTTTTCATGAAAGAAATCAAGGAAGAAGAAGATGAATAATGTTAATCCTTTTGTGATGAATAGGAAATGAAATGATATGATAGAATTATGCAACCATGGTTCACTTAACCATTGTAGAGAATAGACTAGGGTTAGGGTTTGGGTTGGGTTAAAGCATGAGTCACTAACAAGTATCTTTCACAAAACAAAACAAAACCTTCTAGAAACATCTAGAAAGTTTAACCCTAATCCAAACCCTAATCATGTTTAAACTCCACTAAATAAGTTGCATTATTTATCATATCATGTTACAATATTATATATCACATATATAATATTTATTGTAACCAAATAAAATAATACATTTAACATATATCGCATATATATCAATGTAATACCCGAGTGAGAAAAAGAATCTTTTAGAGAGAAAATATTAGTTAATGTCTTTTAATATATCATATATATTATTATACATTAAATTATCGAATCAACACTTGATCCGACAATCCGGCTATATCGCATATAACCGACTAATATTAATCCGTACCGATTCATCGAATCAGCACTTGATCCGATGACCCGGCTGATATCAAATATCGCGAGAATAGAATACGGTATCTCATATCGTATTATTCTCGGTCCCGCACATATCACATATGTGCTCCTACTTCGTTTTGCCTGAGTCAAGAAACCTCTGTGTAGGACTCTAAAGAATCGTCAATACGCCGGCAGTAGGGGATGATCATATCAAACACCCACAAGCTGCAAGCGGTCAGCTAAACGTAACAGCTACCCAGGTATTGAGCGCTCAGAAGATCAACAAGCAAGCCTGTAACTTCTCCTGTGAATCCAAACAGTAACACTCCCGTACAGTCCGGACTCGTCGTCTGATATGTTGCATATCTCGCCTAGGGGTGGTAAACGTCAGACGCCAGTAGCTCGATAAGTCTTGTCGATATGAGGTCTATAACAGTTCGAGAAACTACTGATAACACTTACCAGTAAATCTCAGCAACCCTGGCCAGGGATTTCCAGTTATAGCCAATCAAACACAACACAACATCAACTCCCTATACCGGGAGAGACGAATCCCCTCCTATCGCTCATTGCCTCCATGTAATTCGGGACTGTACCCAAAAGCCACCTTTTTGCACGCCCTCTTGGACGTGGTATGATGGAAATCAAAGCACAGTGGGAACCACACAAGACTCTATGACGATCTCGGGTCAACAGACTACTCTGTATCAGTGTCACCGGAGAACTGCCATCTGACGTATGGTATAATACCATCTGGGAGTTCTCGGCGAGTCCGTCCAGTGTACCCAGTCTCCACTGAGCACCCGTACACCATCCTTGATGTCAAACACCGATGGATATGGGATCATCCATCGCCCATCATCTGGGTCAAGATGCGTATACGCTAGTCTACTCTGGTGTATCGATGCCCTGTCTCGATACACCCTCGACTAGGAACAGTTATAGGATGTACTCGTCGACTACCGTGGCCCCACTAGTATGATCTCATCATAGTCCCAGTAGTCGAGTACATATCCTAAGGGCTGTATCAACATGTAATATAGAGACAATCAGAGTACATGTTAAGATAAAGTACAACCAGATAGCATACTATCATGTCGAGCAAGAAAGTCCTCCCTATATATGTCCTAGCATCCACTACAATATACATCGTATGTACAGTAATGGCCTCTAGGGCATACATATAACTAACAAGTGGATCAGCAGTGTTGTCTTCTGTAGAAACTCTCTGAACCTCCATCTCCTGACGACCCACGATCTCCCTGATCAGGTGATACCGCCTTAAGATGTGTCTGGACTTCTGATGGGACCTTGGTTCCTTTGCTAAAGCTATAGCCCCGTTGTTGTCGCAATACAGAGGTATTGGATCAACACTGGACGGAACCACCAAAAGTTCAGTTAAGAACTTCCTTACCCAGACAGCTTCTTTTGCGGCATCAGCAGCAGCGATATATTCCGCTTCCATCGTCGGGTCAGCAACGGTTTCCTGTTTGGAACTCTTCCAACACCCCCCCCATTGAGGGTAAAGACATAACCCGACATGGACTTGGCATCATCCTTGTCACTCTGGAAGCTGGAGTCAGCAAAGGCCTCGATCTGGAGGTCTTTTCCGCCATACACCAAGAACATCTCCTTAGTCCTTCTCAGGTACTTGAGAATGTTCTTTACTGCTATCCAATGTTTCTCCCCAGGGTTTGACTGATACCGGCTTACCACACTCAGTGCATAAGCTACATCTGGTCTGGTACACAACATCGCATACATTATAGAGCCTACCGCAGAAGCGTAGGGTATAATAGACATGCGATCCCTTTCCAAATCAGTCTTGGGAGACATCTCTTTGGAGAGGGTGATCCCGTGACAAGCCGGTAGATTACCGCGCTTGGAATCTTCCGTACTGAATCTTTTCAGTATGGTGTCGATGTACCTGGACTGTGAAAGACCTAATATCCTCTTGGATCTGTCACGATAAATCCGGATCCCCAGAATGTATGATGGATCACCCAGGTCTTTCATGAAGAACCTGTGTGACAAGAACCCCTTGACAGATTATAGCATAGGAATGTCATTTCTTATTAAGAGAATGTCATCCACGTATAAAACGAGGAATACTACAGTTCTCGCTACAAATCTACTATAGATGCATGGCTCATCTGGATTTTTGATAAATCCAAATTCCTTGACCGTCTCATCAAAATAGATGTTCCAACTCCACGATGCCTGCTTTAGTCCATAGATGGACTTAAGCAACTTGCACACCTTTCCGCTGCTCCTACTCTGAGTGAAACCCTCTGGCTGGTCCATATAAACACACTCCTCTAAATTTCCATTTAGAAAAGCGGTCTTTATGTCCATCTGACAAATCTTATAATCGTGGAAGGCAGCAATGGCAAGAAGGATCCGAATGGATTTCAGCATAGCTACTGGAGAAAAGGTCTCGTCATAGTCCAAACCAGGTCTTTGACGAAAACCCTTTGCAACCAGTCTAGCTTTACAGGTCTCAACCTGTCCATCTACACCAATCTTCCTTTTGAAGATCCACTTGCATCCTACGGGTTTTTCCCCGTATGGAGCAACGTCCAATGTCTATACTTTGTTGGTGTACATGGACTCCATTTCGGTCCGCATTGCATCCAGCCATTTTACCGATTCAACGCTCTGAATGGCCTGCTGGAAGCTAGTCGGTTCATCATAATCTATGATGCAATCCTCTCTATCCCCGTCTATGAGAAAACCGTAGTATCTCTCGGGCTGATGAGACTGCCTACTACTCCTGCGGAGCGGCGTAGGAATGTCATTTTCTTTTGAACCCTCTGGTTCCACTAAGCTTTCAGTAACAGTCTGTGGTTCTGCAATTTCTTCCAGTTCTATTTCGCTCCCACTTGTTTCCTTTTCTAAGAACTGGTGTTCTAGAAAATGGGCATTACGAGAAACAATGATCTTCTGTTCCTCTGCGTAATAGAAGAGATATCCCTTGGAGTTCTTTGGATATCCCACAAACTTGCACTCTACTGAGCGTGCCTCGAGCTTGTCCGCATGCTGCTTTTTGACAAAAGCTGGACTTCCCCATGTCTTAATGTGATTAAAATAGGGTCTCTTCCCACACCACATCTCATATGGTGTAGTAGGCACGGTCTTAGTTGGAACTCGGTTCAAAAGGTATGCACCTGATTCTAGTGCATATCCCCAGAATGATCGCGGTAACTCAGCGTTACTCATCATGGACCGTACCATATCCAATAGGGTTCGGTTCCGTCTCTCCGATACACCGTTATGTTGCGGAGTGTATGGAGGAGTAAGCTGAGAGAGAATTCCGTTCTCTTTTAAATAGTCCAGGAACTCGGCACTTAAGTATTCACCACCTCGATCCGATCTTAGAATCTTGATACTTTTGCCGGTTTGTTTTTCTACTTCATTCTTATATTCCTGGAATTTTCCAAAGGCTTCGGACTTATGTTTCATTAAGAAGACATAACCGTGTAAGTCCATGCTACCTCTCCCGGTACTTTCGGGAATGCGGAATTTGGTAAAAAACGATTTTTATAGAGGTGGTAACATGGACCTAAAACCCGGATCTTGGTTAAACATCTATCTAACAACCTAACTACGAGTTTCTAGCTACTCGGTTAGGGGGTTAGACCTTGCTTGTCTTGAACTTCTCGTCTTCAAACTCCGATGGTGGTCCGGATTGGCTTCTTCCCGTCGTCTCCGTACGCCGAAGATAGATCCACCTGAAAGCTCCAACCAGTGGCTCCTTCTTCGTTCTTTGAAGAATCTAGTTCACTCGGTTTGCTAAACCTTGTGAACTAGAGTGAGTAGAGAAGAGTTTGTATGGGATTTTATCTATGGTTCTTGATTCTCAACTCATGAGACAAGAGAACCATAGATTCAAGAGAGGGAGCAAGAGCAAGAGGGTGAGAGCAAAACAAGAGAGCTCAAGAACAAAAGAGAGAATGAGCAAGAAAGAAATGAGCAACTCTTTTTCTCTCTCAACCTCTCATAATCAAAAGTCATGATAACTCATCATACCAAATAAGTCTTATGTGATGGTTGAAGCAACCATAACCATGTCATTTCATGCACTCATTTTACACAAATGAGCAAGCAAGCAAAAGTCTTTGTCATGAAATGATTGCTATGGTTATCATGATAGTCAACTAGTCAAGCCTAGTCAACCGGTCAACAAAGTCAACAAGTCAACAAAGTCAACAAAAGTCAACAACCATGTCACCATAATACTTAATTAATATAATAGTTAATCACATATCATATTCTCATTAGGGTTGAGCAAAAAGTCAAATAGTCAACGGTCAACTGTCAACAACCCTAATGAGAATCCGCTGCCTCTGCCTCCCTGTCAACTGTGCATACACACCCGCATCCGCGTTCCGAGGAACACGAATGCAAACTGGATAAATCCAATCCCAAAAGGTACACTAGGATCTGGCTTAAACTAAAGCCCGCTAGTGTAAACTGTCCGGACACTGTACGTGCACAAGTGCACGGATGTGACCGAACCCTGTCGCAAAACCATGCGACCTGTCGCAATACCATGCGACCTCTACTCTTTTGCCTAAAGGCGAAAAGCTTTCTGTGTGGGATTCTAAAGACTCGACACTACGCTGGCAGTGGGTTTAACCACAGACCGCAAGCGGCACTAGCTGTGCGTAACGGTCCCCAGGTAATGCCGACAAGAAGACCGACGAGGCGAAACCCATCTGATCTCCTACTGAGCCTGAGTGTGACATTCTCCGTACAGTCCGGTCTGTTCGTCTGATACATCGCATGGCGGGCCTAGGGGTGGTAAACGTCAGTCCCCCAATAGCGGTACAAGTCGTGTTGGAGCGAAGCCCAGAACACCCTGAGATAACACTGGAAACCTACCAGTATATCTCGCTTGCCCTGGCCAAGGACTACTCGTGTAATGGCTCTCCTAGACACAGCGCGATGTCAACCCCCAATACCGGGAGAGACGAATCCTGTCTTACCGTCACTGCCTCCAAGTGCTTCGGGACTGCACCCAAAAACTACCTGTTTGCACGACTCCTTTGAGCCGTGTTAGGGTAGTAATCAAAGTGCAGTGGGAACACACTCGAGGCGAAGTGACAGTGTCAAGTCAGCGGACTAAGCTCTACTCATGTCACCTGGGAACGGATAACTGACGATAGGTATAGTACTAACCAACAGTTCCCGACGAGTCCTGTCCAGTGTACTCGTAACCCAACGAGCACCCGCATACTATCTCCAGTACGACGTACTGATGGCTGTGGGACAGACCATCTCCCACACAGGGATGAGAAGCGCACACGCTAGTCTACTCCGGAGTATCGATGCCCTGTCTCGAAAGTCCTGCGACCAGGGACCTGCATAAGGATGTGCTTATAGATTACCCAGCCCCACTAGTGTGACGGCCATCACATCGCTGGTAATCAAGCAATGATCCTAAGGGCTCCACTAATGTGTATAGGCGATATACAAAAATAAACACATGTACACATTGAAGTAGAAACAAACCAAGTAGCATACTACTATTTTGAGCAAGATTGTATATACAAGGTGAATATCCCAGGCTTCCATTAAGTAATATACAAACTAGTATGATACAGTAATGGCCTCTAGGGCATATACACTAACAATCTCCCACTTGCACTAAGGCCATGTACTGGCGTATCGAAGACCTATCATCTCGATCAGCCGCTCGAACTGAGTCTGGGGCAAGGCCTTGGTGAATGGATCTGCAGTGTTATTTTCTGAAGCGACTCTCCGAACCTCGATCTCCTGGCGATCCACGATCTCCGTGATCAGGTGATACCGCCTCAAGATGTGCCTGGATCTCTGATGGGACCTGGGTTCCTTCGCTAAAGCTATAGCCCCGTTGTTGTCGCAATACAGAGGTATTGGATCAACAATGGACGGAACCACCTGAAGCTCTTTCAAGAACTTCCTTATCCAGACAGCTTCTTTTGCGGCATCAGATGCAGCGATGTATTCCGCTTCCATCGTCGAGTCTGCAACGGTTTCCTGTTTGGAACTCTTCCAACACACCGCCCCTCCATTGAGGGTAAAGACAAAACCCGACATGGACTTGGAATCATCCTTGTCACTCTGGAAGCTGGAGTCAGCAAAAGCCTCGATCTGGAGGTCTTTTCCACCATACACCAAGAACATCTCCTTAGTCCTTCTCAGGTACTTGAGAATGTTCTTTACCGCTATCCAGTGTTTCTCCCTGGGGTTTGACTGATACCGGCTTACCACACTCAGTGCATAAGCTACATCCGGTCTGGTACACAACATCGCATACATTATAGAGCCTACCGCAGAAGCGTAGGGTATAATAGACATGCGATCCCTCTCCAAATCAGTCTTGGGAGACATCTCTTTAGAGAGGGTGATCCCGTGACAAGCCGGTAGGTTACCGCGCTTCGAATCTTCCATACTGAATATTTTCAGTACGGTGTCGATGTACCTGGACTGTGAAAGTCCTAATATCCTCTTGGATCTATCACGATGGATCCGGATCCCCAGGAAGTATGAGGCATCACCCAGGTCTTTCATGGAGAACCTGTGTGACAAGAACCCCTTGACAGATTGTAGCATAAGAATGTCATTTCCTATTAAGAGAATGTCATCTACGTATAAAACGAGGAATACTACAGTTCTCGCTACAAATCTACTATAGATGCATGGTTCATCTGGATTATTGATAAAGCCAAATTCTTTGACCGTCTCATCAAAGCAGATGTTCCAACTCCGCGATGCCTGCTTTAGTCCATAGATGGACTTAAGCAACTTGCACACCTTTCCGCTGCTCCCACTCTGAATGAAACCCTCTGGCTGGTCCATATAGACACACTCCTCTAAATTTCCATTTAGAAAAGCTTTCTTTACGTCCATCTGCCAAATCTCATAATCGTGGAAGGCAGCAATGTCAAGAAGGATCCGAATGGATTTCAGCATGGCTACTGGAGAAAAGGTTTCGTCATAGTCCAAGCCAGGTCTTTGACGAAAACCCTTTGCTACCAGCCTAGCTTTATAGGTCTCAACCTGTCCATCTACACCAATCTACCTGTTGAAGATCCACTTGCATCCTACGGGTTTTACCCCATCTGGAGCAATGTCCAACGTCCATACCTTGTTGGTGTACATGGACTCCATTTCGGTCCGCATTGCATCCAGCCATTTCACTGAGTCAACGCTCTGAACGGCCTGCTGGAAGCTAGTAGGCTCATCGTAATCTATGATGCAATATTCTCTATCCCCGTCTATGAGAAAACCGTAGTATCTCTCAGGCGGATGAGACTGCCTACTACTTCTGCGGAGCGGCGTAGGAATGTCCTGTTCTTCCGAACCCTCCAGTTCCACTAAACTTTCAGTAATAGTCCGTGGTTCTGGAATTTCTTCCAGTTCTACTGTGCTCCCACTTATCTGGTTTTCCAAAAACTCAGTTTCCAAGAAGTAGGCATGACGAGAAACAAGAACTTTTTGTTCCTCTTCACAGTAGAAGAAATATCCTTTGGAATTCTTTGGATATCCCACAAACTTGCACTGTACTGAGCGTGCCTCGAGCTTGTCCGCATGCTGCTTTTTGACAAAAGCTGGACATCCCCATGTCTTAATGTGCTTAAGATAGGGTCTCTTCCCACACCACGTCTCATATGGCGTAGTAGGCACAGTCTTAGTAGGAACTTGGTTCAAAAGGTATGCGGCTGATTCTAGCGCATATCCCTAGAATGATCGCGGCAACTCAGCGTTACTCATCATGGACCGAACCATATCCAATTGGGTTCGGTTCCGTCTCTCCGATACACCGTTATGTTGCGGAGTGTATGGAGGAGTAAGCTGAGAGAGAATTCCGTTCTCTTTTAAATAGTCCAGGAATTCGGCACTTAAGTATTCTCCACCTCGATCCGATCTTAGAATCTTAATACTTTTGCCGGTTTGTTTTTCTACTTCATTCTTATACTCCTGGAATTTTCCAAAGGCTTCGGACTTATGTTTCATTAAGAAGACATAACCGTACCTTGAGAAGTCATCCGTAAAAGTAATGAAGTAAGAATGACCGCTTCGCGCATGTGTAGACATTGGACCGCACACGTCACTGTGTACGAGTCCCAAGAGCTCGCTCGCTCTTACTCCATGTCCAGTAAACGGAGTCTTTGTCATCTTTCCTTTGAGACAAGATTGACAAGTGGCATACGACTGATATTCGAACGCATTCAAATACCCTTCTGTATGTAACTTCGTCAACCTTCTCTCATTGATGTGACCCAGTCTACAATGCCATAAGAAAGTCTGATTTATTTCCGGAGACTTTCTTTTGTGTGTATTCTGGACATTGATAATCTGTGGTTGGTTCAATACGTATATACCATTACTCAATGTACCTGACCCAATCAAAACTTGATTAAGGTGAATGTTTACAACATTACTTACAAACGCAAATTCATAACCTTCTTTCGAAACTAAAGATACAGAAATGATATTACAAGTTGCGTTGGGTACAAAAAAGCAATTACGCAAAACCAAAACATGTCCATCTGACATTCCCAGGTGATAGTCCCCCACGGCTTTAGCAACCATGCTAGCTCCGTTTGCAACTCTGAGGGTCATGTCACCTGCCTTCAAAACCCTACGGTTTCTCAACGCCTGTAAAGAATTACAGATATGAGATCCTGATCCGGTATCCAATACCCAGGAAGTAGAGTTTATTGAAAGACAGTTTTCAATAACATACACACCTGAAGCTGAAGCCGCAACCTGCTTCAATTCCTGTGTCCTGGCTTTCCAAGCCCTGCAATCATTTTTTCAGTGACCTTTCTTATGACAATAGAAGCATTCTTCCTTATCCACAAGCTTCCCCGCTATCTTTGTTGCTCTTGTTTTCCCCTTCGTATCCACTTTACTAACACCGCCCCTTGGTTTGGCGGGGGCTTTCTTCTTCTTTCCCTTGGCTTTCGCCTTGGACCTAGAAGAAGATGATCCTCCTACAAACAAAGTGGATGTTTACCTACCTTTCTGTAGGGTGCCCTCTGCGCTCCTCAGCATGTTGAGGAGCTCTGAAAGTTCAACCTCTTTTTCTTGTAGGTTGAAGTTCAGTATAAACTGGGTGTAAGTGGAAGGAAGGGACTGGAGAACTATGTCCGTATAGAGTTCACTCTCCAATGTGGTCCCTAGGTCCGCGAGCTCCTCAATGTAGTCGATCATCTTTAGCACGTGCTCGGCTACTGATGATCCGACGGCCATCTTTGCCGAAAATAGCTTTTTCGACGCTTCGTATCTTGCGATACGAGATTGCTCTCCATACAGTTCTTTTGTATGAAGAAATATGGATTCAAGGTCCATATTCTCGTGCCTCCTCTGATGTTCGTTGTCCATCGAGGCAAGTACGAGGCACTTGGCCTTCGCGCTATCAATCTCCCAAGTCTTGCGGATTTCCTTATCCGCGACGCTGGAAGTGGGACCACGGACAGGGGGAGCTTTGGTGGTAAGAAGATACCACAGCTTGTCGTAAGTGATTGCCATTTTGACATTCCTGAGCCAATCTTTGTAGTTTGGCCCTGTTAGTATATTTTTATCTAGAAGTAACTTAAGTCCAGTCATTTCGATTGGTCGCTGCAATTAGGAGAGAGAAGAAGAAACACTTAGCATGATGCTCTTGCAAGTTTAGAGTGGTTTTTAGTTTGTCTAAACATGATGGCTCCCACTGTTTCTCGAATCCCTCCTCAAACCAAAAAGGAAGAATTAGTCAGGATCAATCTAACCGTACAATACTTGCTTAACCGTTCGGCCAGGCTGGTGTCGGTACTTCGAGGGAGGTTTTCCAACGCTTTCGCGAAGTTCCTTAATTTAAGAACCTCTTTTCCCTGGGAGCGTAGCCCCGCTAACACCTTTCTAGACACCTACTTGGTTTATAGCATTGATCGTTAAGTGAGAAATTTCCCGAGGAGTAGCATATACTCACAGTAGGATCGGGATCCAAATATCATCGCGTGACGAAACTGAAGGAATCCTACCAGAATCATCACACTCCAAATGGTATGCAAATCTAGCAAGTTTCAGTACTTATGAAACTCCCGATGTGGATTTTTTTGCCCCATGCTCTTATGACCTTGACTTTGGCCAACAAATCATAAGTCACATGTCAAGTTCTACCCGTCGTTCTCCAGGTTAATTTGAATCCACCCGCACATACCCTTGACTTTGGCCAACAAGGCAGTACGACTGTTCCAAACCAACGGATCTATCTATGCTGCGCATGAATACCCAATAGCTACCAATCACCATGCCTTGACTTTGGCCAACAAACACAGCTTGAATACTATTGACTATTCATGTGAAATGACGGAGGGCTACGAATGGTTTTGGCGAAACCGTGAATGTAGTGAACTTGATTTAGTCGATGGAACGAGATAGCTTTTAAATGGAGTGGCTCAAACTCCGCATTTTAAAAGTTTGTTTTGAAAAGAACCGAGTGGTTTTTTTTTTGAAAGTGTTCCAACGACTTTTACATGGTTTATTATCTTGCATTAGTTCTTTTAATGTGTGATATTCTTGCATTAGTTCTTTTAATGCGTCCCATCATTTAATCCTACCATTGCAGAAAACAACCAAAATATGACGTACGCTTATGCCATTCGCATTCGCCACTGGGCCCCGTCATTACCCGTTAGGTTACTTAACTAACGACAGAGCGGGGGCTGGGCTAGCGCGTCTGTAAAACATAAGCAACGCCTAAATAATATCATATATAGATATACTGCAATGATAAACATTTCAGATCACAGATGAATACATTGGATATACTAGGAATCTGTAATTCGTACGAGCCTGTAACGAAAGACAGATTACACGGTCGCGGTGAATAGCCAATACCCCACCCAAGACCCCTACGGGTGCGGCAAACTACTTGCCAAGTACCCGAAGCGTAGCAACCTCCCTCATCTCCATGAGTAGGCCACTCGACACTTCGGCATACCCGGTAGTTTGTGCACCCCCTCCATGGGTCTATCCTAGGAGCAAAAACAGTAAAAAGAAATTATACAATGACGGCTACAACCCCGACCCGGTTGTGCGGCCATACAAATAATTATTACATCAATTTACAAATTTACATGAATTGAAAGAAAAGAAAACTCTCGTCTCACAACCCCCGGCTATTCACCCGCGAGAATCCAACATATTCATATACACATTCCAGCAACATTACAGATCGCAGATTTGTATAACCCCCACTAATCGACATATAGCGATTAGTAGACGTTCAATACAAATATCACATTACAGAAAAACCCGTTAGCTTAAGTCTTTTAGAAGTTCGATCAAAATACGGATTTTCGGGACCCCAAAAATAAAATTTTCGTTCTGGAAAATCTGGGCTGAAAATACATATACCAAAATTCCCAAAATACCCCCAGAATAACACTGCACCAAAAATGGACCTCGGCCGAGTCAACTCGGCCGCGGATCCGCGGCGGGAGCGTGCTCCCGCCGCGTTTCCACGGCGCTTTGACTCGATCGTGGGACCATATTTGGTGGTTATTCACACAAAAGCCTGAGACGATTTTAGGTGTTAAAATAATCAACTTTTGAACAGTAAAAAAATCGACAGAAAGTTCGAATTTCGGGGTTCGTTTTCGGGACTTTTTCTTTGATCGATCTTCTAGTTACTTGCTAACATGTTAGATAGAGTTTAACTAGGCTCTGATACCACTGTAAGTCCATGCTACCTCTCCCGGTACTTTCGGGAATGCAGAATTTGGTAAAAAACGATTTTTATAGAGGTGGTAACATGGACCTAAAACCCGGATCTTGGTTAAACATCTATCTAACAACCTAGCTACGAGTTTCTAGCTACTCGGTTAGGGGGTTATACCTTGCTTGTCTTGAACTCCTTCGTCTTCAAACTCCGATGATGGTCCGGATTGGCTTCTTCCCGTCGTCTCCGTATGCCGAAGATAGATCCACCTGAAAGCTCCAACCTTTGGCTCCTTCTTCGTTCTTTGAAGAAACTAGTTCACTCGGTTTGCTAAACCTTATGAACTAGAGTGAGTAGAGAAGAGTTTGTATGAGATTTTATCTATGGTTCTTGATTCTCAACTCATGAGACAAGAGAACCATAGATTCAAGAGAGGGAGCAAGAGCAAGAGGGTGAGAGCAAAACAAGAGAGCTCAAGAATAAGAGAGAGAATGAGCAAGAAAGAAATGAGCAACTCTTTTTCTCTCTCAACCTCTCATAATCCAAAGTCATGATAACTCATCATACCAAATAAGTCTTATGTGATGGTTGAAGCAACCATAACCATGCCATTTCATGCACTCATTTTACACAAATGAGCAAGCAAGCAAAAGTCTTTGCCATGAAATGATGGCTATGGTTATCATGATGGTCAACTAGTCAAGCCTAGTCAACCGGTCAACAAAGTCAACAAGTCCACACGTCAACAAAGTCAACAAAAGTCAACAACCATGTCACCATAATACTTAATTAATATAATAGTTAATCACATATCATATTCTCATTAGGGTTGAGCAAAAAGTCAAATAGTCAACGGTCAACTGTCAACAACCCTAATGAGAATCCGCTGCCTCTGCCTCCCTGTCAACTGTGCATACACACCCGCATCCGCTTTCCGAGGAACACGAATGCAAACTGGATAAATCCAATCCCAAAAGGTACACTAGGATCTGGCTTAAACCAAAGCCCGCTAGTGTAAACTGTCCGGACACTGTACGTGCACAAGTGCACGGATGTGACCGAACCCTGTCGCAAAACCATGCGACCTGTCGCAATACCAGGCGACCTCTACTCTTTTGCCTAAAGGCGAAAAGCTTTCTGTGTGGGACTCTAAAGACTCGACACTACGCTGGCAGTGGATTTAACCACAGACCGAAAGCGGCACTAGCTGTGCGTAACGATCCCCGGGTAATGCCGACAAGAAGACCGACAAGGTGAAACCCATCTGAACTCCTACTGAGCCTGAGTGTGACATTCTCCGTACAGTCCGGTCTGTTCGTCTGATACATCGCATGGCGGGCCTAGGGGGCGGTAAACGTCAGTCCCCCAATAGCGGTACAAGTCGTGCCGGAGCGAAGCCCAAAACACCCTGAGATAACACTGGAAGCCTACCAGTATATCTTGTTTGTCCTGTCCAGGGACTACTCGTGTAATGGCTCTCCTAGACACAGCGCGATGTCAACCCCCAATACCGGGAGAGACGAATCCTGTCTAACCGTCACTGCCTCCAAGTGCTTCGGGACTGCACCAAACTACTACCTGTTTTCACGACTCCTTTGAGCCGTGGTAGGGTAGTAATCAAAGTGCAGTGGGAACACACTCGAGGCGAAGTGACAGTGTTAAGTCAGCGGACTAAGCTGTACTCATGTCACCTGGGAACTGACAACTGACGATAGGCATAATACCAACTTGTCAGTTCCCGACGAGTCCTGTCCAGTGTACTCGTAACCCAACGAGCACCCGCATACTCTCTCAAGTACGACGTACTGATGGCTGTGGGACAGACCATCTCCCACACTGGGAGGAGAAGCGCACACGCTAGTCTACTCAGGAGTATCGATGCCCTGTCTCGATAGTCCTGCGACCAGGGACCTGCAAAAAGATGTGCTTATAGATTACCCAGCCCCACTAGTGTGACGACTATCACATCGCTGGTAATCAAGCAAAGATCCTAAAGGCTCCACTAATGTGTATAGGCGATATACAAAAATAAACACATGTACACATTGAAGTAGAAACAAACCAAGTAGCATACTACTATTTTGAGCAAGATTGTATATACAAGGTGAATATCCCAAGCTTCCATTAAGTAATATACAAACTAGTATGATACAGTAATGGCCTCTAGGGCATATACACTAACAAACCGTACCTTGAAAAGTCATCCGTAAAGGTAATGAAGTAAGAATAACCGCTTCGCGCATGTGTAGACATTGGACCGCACACGTCGATGTGTACGAGTCCCAAAAGCTCGCTCGCTCTTACTCCGTGTCCAGTGAACGGAGTCTTTGTCATCTTTCCTTTGAGACAAGATTAACAAGTGGCATATGATTGATATTCGAACGGATTCAAATATCCTTCTGTATGTAACTTCGTCAACCTTCTCTCATTGATATGACCCAGTCTACAATGCCATAAGAAAGTCTGATTTATTTCCGGAGACTTTCTTTTGTGTGTATTCTGGACATTGAAAATCTGTGGTTGGTTTAGTATGTATATACCATTGCTTAATGTACCAGACCCAATCAAAACTTGATTAAGGTGAATGTTTACAATATTACTTACAAACGCAAATTCATAAACTTCTTTAGAAACCAAACATACAGAAATGATATTACAAGTTGCGTTGGGTACAAAAAAGCAATTACGCAAAACCAAAACGTGTCCATCTGACATCCCCTGGTGATAGTCCCCCACGGCCTTAGCATCCATGCTAGCTCCGTTTGCAACTTTGAGGGTCATGTCACCTGCCTTCAAAACCCTACGGTTTCTCAACGCCTGCAAAGAATTACAGATATGAGATCCTGATCCGATATCCAGTACCCAGGAAGTAGAGTTTATTGATAGACAGTTTTCAATAACATACACACCTGAAGCTGAAGCCGCAACTTTCTTCAGTTCCTGTGTCCTGGCTTTCCAAGCCCTGCAATCTTTCTTCCAGTGACCACTCTTATGACAGAAAAAGTACTCTTCCTTCCCTATATGCTTCCCCGCTATTTTTGTTGCTTTTTCTTTTCCCTTCGTATCCACTTTACTAACACCGCCCCTTGGTTTGGCAGAGGCTTTCTTCTTCTTTCCCTTGGCTTTTGCCTTGGACCTAGAAGATGAAGATCCTCCTACAAACAAAGTGGATGTTTCCCTACCTTTCTGTAGGGTGCCCTCTACACTCCTCAGCATGTTGAGGAGTTCTGAAAGTTCAACTTCTTTTTCTTGTAAGTTGAAGTTCAGGATAAACTGGGCGTAAGTGGAAGGAAGGGACTGGAGAATCAAGTCCGTATAGAGCTCGTTCTCTAACGTGGTCCCAAGTTCCGCGAGCTCCTCAATGAAGCCAATCATCTTAAGCACGTGTTCCGCTACCGATGATCCGATGGCAACCTTGCCGAAAATAACTTCTTCGACACTTCGTATCTTGCGATACTAGATTGCTCTCCATACAGTTCTTTTGTATGGAGAAATATGGATTCGATGTCCATATTCTCATGCCTCCTCTGATGTTCGTTGTCCATAGAGGCAAGTATGAGGCACTTGGCCTTCGCGCTATCAATCTCCCAAGTCTTACGGATTTCCTTATCCGCGACGCTGGAGGTGGGACTTCGGACAGGGGGAGCTTTGGTGGTAAGGAGATACCCCAACTTGTCATAAGTGATTGCCATTTTGACATTCCTGAGCCAATCTTTGTAGTTTGGCCCTGTCAGTATGTTTTTATCTAGAAGTAACTTAAGTCCAGTCATGTTGATTGGTCGCTGCAATTAGGAGAGAGAGAAGAAACACTCAGCATGATGCTCTTGCAAGTTTAGAGTGGTTTTTAATTTGTCTAAACAGGATGGCTCCCACTGTCTCTCGAATCCCTCCTCAAACCAGAAAGGAAGAATCAGTCAGGATCAATCTCACCGTACAATACTTGCTTAACCGTTCGGCCAGGCTGGTGTTGGTACTTCGAGGGAGGTTTTCCAACACTTTCGCGAAGTTCCTTAATTTAAGAACCTCTTTTCCCTGGGGGCGTAGCCCCGCTAACACCTTTCTAGACACCTACTTGGTTTATAGCATTTATCGTTAAGTGAGAAATTTCCCAAGGAGTAGCATATACCCACAGTAGGATCGGGATCCAAATATCATCGCATGACGAAACAGAAGGAATCCTACCAGAATCATCACACTCCAAATGGTATGCAACACTAGGAAGTTTCAGTTCTTTTGAAACTCCCGATGTGGATTTTTGCCCCATGCTCTTATGACCTTGACTTTGGCCAAAATATCATAAGTCACATGTCAAGTTCTACCCGTCATTCTCCAGGTTAATTTGAGCCCATCCGCACATACCCTTGACTTTGGCCAAAATGGTAGTACGACTGCCCCAAACCAACACATCTATCTATGCTGCACATGAATACCCAATAGCTACCAATCACTATGCCTTGACTTTGGCCAACATACATAGCTTGAATACTATTGACTATCCATGTGAAACGACGGAGGGCTACGAATGGTTTTGGCGAAACCGTGAATGTAGTGAACTTGATATAATCGATGGAATGAGATAGCTTTTAAAAGGAGTGGGTTAAGCTCCGCGTTTAAAAGTTATTTTGAAAAGAAACCGAGTGGTTTTTGAAAGTGTTCCAACGACTTTTACTTGGTTTATTTTTCTTTGCATTAGTTCTTTTAATGCGTATTTTTCTTGTATTAGTTCTTTTAATACGTCCCATCATTTAATCCTACCATTGCAGAAAACAACCAAAATATGACGTACGCTTATGCCATTCGCATTCGCCACGGGGCCCCGTCATTACCCGTTAGGTTACTTAATTAACGACAGAGCGGGGGCTGGGCTAGCGCGGCTGCAAAACATAAGCAACGCCTAAATAATATCATATATAGATATATTGCAATGATAGCCATTTCAGATCACAGATGAAAACATTGGATATACTAGGAACCCGCAATTCATACGAGCCTGTAATGAAAAGAAGATTACACGGTCGCGGTGAATACCCAAGATCCCTACGGGTGCGGCAAACTACCCGCCATGTACCCGAAGCGAAGTAACCTCCCTCAACTCCATGAGTAGGCCACTCGGCACTTCGGGATACCTGGTAGTTTGTGCACCCCCTCCATGGGTCTATCCTAGGAGCAAAAACAGTAAAAAGAAATTATACAATGACGGCTACAACCCCGACCCGGTTGTGCGGCCATATAAATAATTATTACATCAATTTACAAATTTACATGAATTGAAAGAAAAGAAAACTCTCGTCTCACAACCCCCGTCTATTCACCCGCGACAATCTAATGAGTTCATATACACATTCCAACAACATTACAGATCACAGATTTGTATAACCCCCACTAATCGACATATAGCGATTAGCAGACGTTCAATACAAATATCACATCGCAGATATAAACCCGTTAGCCTTAGTCTTTAGAAACTCGATCAAAATACGGTTTTTAAAGCCCCAAAAACAAAATTTTCTTTCTGGAAAATCTGGGCTGAAAAAACATATACCAAAATTCCCAAAATACCCCACTGAATATACTGTAGCAAAGAGGATCCAGAGAAGAGCAAATACGGCTGCGGAACCGCGGCAATAGCAAGCTATTGCCGCGTTTCCGCGGCGCTTTGATGAGATCACATGACTGTCTTTCTACAGTATACTCTAAAAACCCTGAGTCGATTTTTAAAGCATGATTTATTACTTTTACAACACTTTGAAAATCGACAGCAAGTTTGAAAACCGGGTGTATTTCGCGACTTTTTCTCCGATCGAATTTCTAGTTACTATGCTAACATGTTAGGTAGTGTTTAACTAGGCTCTGATGCCACAGTAAGTCCATGCTACCCTTCCCCGGTACTTACGGGGTTGCGGAATTGGTGAAAAACGATTTTCAAGAGGGTGGTAACATGGACTACTAATACGGATCTTTGTTAAACTACTAGCTAACAACCTAACAAGAGTTTACCTACTCGGTTAGGGGGCTATACCTTTCTTGAACTCCTTCGTCTTCGACTCCTCCCGGTGTACGGATCGGCCTCACCTCGTCGTCTCCTTGCGCCGAAGATGGATCCACTCGAAAGCTTCTACCTTTGGCTTCTTCTTCGAACTTTGAAGAAACTAGATCACTTGGCTTGCTAGGCCTTGTGAACTAGAATGAGTAGAGGAATGTTTTGGTGTCTTTTTATCTCTAAGGCAATGAGTCTCAACACATGAGAATGGTTTGCCTTGAGGTAGAGATAGCAAGAGGAAGAGGGAGAGCTTGAGAATGAGAGAGCTCAAGAGAGAGAAAGCAAATGATAGAATGAACCATACTCTTCTCATTCTCACCTCTCATAATCCAATAGCCATCATAACAAAAATAGTAATCAAGTATTGTGTAAATGGTTTAAGTCAAAATGGCTATATCATTTCATGCACTCATTTTGCATAAATAAACAAGCAAGAAAATGTCTTTGCCATGGAATGATAGCCATTGCCATGATGATGGTCAACTAGTCCAACCTAGTCAACCGATCAACAAAGTCAACAATGTCAACCACTCAACAACCAAGTCACTATAATACTTAATTAATATTAATGTTAATCATATATCTTATTCTCATTAGGGTTAAGCAAAAGTCAATGGTCAACAGTCAACAGTCAACAACCCCAATGAGAATACTCTTCCTCTGTCTCTCTGTCAACTGTGCATACACACCCGCATCCGCGTTCCGAGGAACACGAATACATACGAGATAAAACTAACCCTAAAACGTACACTAGGATCTGGCTTAAACCAAAGCCCGCTAGTGTTAACTGTCCGGACACTGTACGTGCACAAATGCACGGATGTGACCCAACCCTGTCGCAAAACCATACGACCTCTACTCTTTTATCTAAAGGCGAATAGCTTTCTGTGTGGGACTCTAAAGACTCGACACTACGCTGGCAGTGGGTTTAACCAAAGACCGCAAGCGGCACTAGCTGTGCGTAACGGTCCCCAGGTAGATGCCGACAAGAAGATTGACGAGGTGAAACCCATCTGAACTCCTACTGAGTCTGACTGTGACAATCTCCATACAGTCCGGTCTGTTCGTCTGATACATCGCATGGCGGGCCTAGGGGGCGGTAAACGTCAGTCCCCCAATAGCGGTACAAGTCGTTGTTGGAGATAGTTCCCTCAGAGTCAATTATTAGGTCACAGGTATGTGATTGCAATGATTGATGGAGGACCTATCCCGGTAGGACAGTCTTACTCGAGATGATAGTATGCTATCTGGTTTACCTTTATCATCGTGTACTGCTTTAGGTGACCTGACAAGTCACTATTGCACATTGATAGAGCCCCTAGGATTCTTGCTTGACCACCAGCAGTATGAGGGCGATCATATACGTGGGAGCTGGTAGTCTATAAGCATATCCTTAAATGGTCCCTAGTCGTGTGAGTTTTGAGACAGGGCATCGATACTCCAGAGTAGACTAGTGTATACAGTCGAGACACCGACGAGGGGCGGTGGCCAGTCTCACAAGACACTGGTGTCAGTTGGATCACCTAAGATGTATACAGGTGCTCATTGGGTTATGAGTACACCGGACAGAACTCGCCGGGAACATGCTAGTTGGTCATATACCAGACGTCAGATGGCAGTTCCCTGGTGACATGTGTGCAGGTTAGTTCATCGACCTGGGGATCGTCATTTGCCTCGTGTGAGTTCCCACTGTACTTTGATTACTACCCTACCACGGCTCAAAGGAGTCGTGCAAACAGGTTTTACTTGGGTACAGTCCCGAGCCACATGGAGGCAGTGAGCGTATCTTCAGGGGTTCGTCTCTCCCGGTATTGGGGGTGAGGTCGTGTTGTGTCTAGGAGAGCCATTACACGAAGTCCTTGGCCAAGGCAGGAGATTTACTGGTAGGTATTCCAGTAGTATCTCAGGGTGTTCTGGGCTACACTCCGACACGACTTGTACCGCTTTTAGGGGTCTGACTTTTACCAACACCCTAGGCCCGCCATGCGATACTCATAGACGAACGGACCGGACTGTACGGATATTGTCACTGACAGGCTCAGTAGGGTTGTCAGGCTGAGTTCGCTCACAGACGTCCCTTTTAGTCAATACCTGGTAGCCCGTTACGTATTGGCTTATACCTCTGACGTGCTAGTGGTTAAATCCACAACCAAGGTGTTGACGAGTCTTTAGAGTCCCCCACATTCTGTTACTCAGCTTTCGGGCGAAAAGTTGTAGAGGCCGTATGGAGATATGGTAAGGTCCGATCAGATACGTGCGGTATTGCACGGATCAGGATCGGACAGTTTGTACTATAGGCCGTATGGATATATGGCAGGGTTCGATCAGATACGTGCGGTATTGCACGGATCAGGATCGAACGGATATTACTAGGCAGCTTTGGTATAAGCCGGATCCTAGTATAGTACAGTGTGAATTTTGTCTCATTGCATTTGTATTTCGGTCAGAATACAAATGCGGGTGTGTATGCACAGTATCGGGGTTTTTCCTGTAATTTATTACGGGACCAGTTTTATGGAGTTGGCAGTTTGCTTTTCGTTTCGGCCGATTTCCTTTGTATCGTTCATTGGCCGAAGTTTGGTGGAGGAGGG
Organism: Agapanthus africanus; assembly: GCA_030015575.1. Classification (NCBI taxonomy): domain Eukaryota; kingdom Viridiplantae; phylum Streptophyta; class Magnoliopsida; order Asparagales; family Amaryllidaceae; genus Agapanthus; species Agapanthus africanus. The sequence continues at coordinate 445,560,311 of JASDDO010000014.1, forward strand.
CTTATTTGCATTGTTGCAAATAGGCAATTGTGGAAGGGGTCTTTTGCATATTGGTTGGATCATGATGGTTGCTCCATTGACCTTGACTTCTTGACCTCTTCATGATGGCTTGACCATTTAGGGTCATCATGGTTGTTTTGGAGTGTTTGTTTTTGTTTGTGATGATATTGTTTTGATCATCACTCATTATTCTTCCTTGCATGATAGCTTACCCACTCCCTTGTCTTTCATTAACTTCACTCCATTCCCACCTACCACCATGAGGCATGGCCGGCCACTAGTGAGGGAGGGGGCTCCTTTTCATTTGGGTGTGGGAAAATGTTATTCTCATTCTTTTTGCATGCTACATTTTTCCCACCTCTCTCCAAGTTCTTTTTCCTCCACCACAAAGGCATCTCCATAAACCCAATATAAGACTTGCTCACTAGATATTCTACAGCAAATCTTGGGCACGTCGACTAGCCAGCTTCGTGCCCGAGTTGCCTCGGCATTGAGGTGGGAGCCCGTAAAAGATGTAGGCGATGTGGTGCACTTCCGGCGACGAGGAGGAGACGGGACATTCCGCAGGAGATCGGGACGACGACGAGAAGACCGGAGGACTCGGATCTGTCGGTATATCTCTCTTCCCCTTCTTGTAGATAGCTAGGACTAGTTAGTGGTTCGATCCGGGTATTAGTGCGCGGCGGTTTGCCAGTTCTAGTAAAATTAAAGTTTATCACCGCTTCCGCATTTGGCCGTCGGATTGACGGCCGGGGCGCCGCCGTGCACTTACAGTGGTATCAGAGCCTCGCCATTAACTTAGTCTAGCTTGCTTTAATGTGTTTTTCAGTTCCGTTCGATCAAATGTTCCAAAACCCGTTTTTCCTTCGCATCAGTTTCTGTTGAAAATTTTTGGTCTCGAAAAATTTTTCAGGTTGTGAAATATTGATGTACTGGAAAATCTAAGAGCTCTGTAAAAATTCGATGAAGTGACTCCACTGTGGGAGCGCGGAACCGCGGCCAAACCCCCCTTTGGGCCGCGGTTCCGCCGCGCACTGTGGAGATCCCCGCACCAAATTTCTACAGTATCCTTCTGGGGTTAAAATTGGGGTTTTGGAATATTAATATTGGGCCCAGAATTTCTTGATGTGCTACAGTAGTACTTGGGGGCCCGCTTGTTAAAATTTGATCGATCGGATATTTAAACAGATTATTTCACAGTATTTACATTATATCTGCGACCGTGAATGTCACTTGATCGGTAGATCCAGTCTAACTGCTATAGCCCGGTTAGACGGATTTGCGAACGTGAGTTTCACGTTGATGTTCTATGTATTGCTGTGATTTTGCGGATCGGTCGTGGGGGATAGCCTGGATGCAATGCTAGTACAGTTGTGATTGTATTATGTACATTTGATATTGCGGGGCGAGCGTCCGACATATGGACTGCCGTCACTGCCTGATTGTATTATTATTTTGGGGCACGACCAGGTTGCGGTCGATGTACCCGTTGCATGTATATTTTACTTTCTGTACTAGGATTACCCCGTGGAGGGGTGCACGGATAGCCGGGTTCTGGAGGGCAACAAGCCCGCATCTCATTGCATTGAGACGGAGGGGGCTTCACTCTAGGATTGGCGGGCTATTCGCCGCACTCGTAGGGGGTACAGGTTGACCCAGGAGGGGTGCCCAAGTTACCGGATTCCGTGAAGTGCTGGGTGGTCCATTCACGGTACTGAAGGGGGCTGCCTCGCTTCAGGTTTTGGCAGGTAACTTGCCGCGCCCGTAGGGGTCTAGGATTTCATTGCACAAGCTATCCACACGACCAAGGGAACGTCGGGTTTCAGTAGTGGCTCTGTGAAACCCGGGGATCCCAGATATCTGTATTGTTTCTGTGATGCTGTACATTTTCTGTGATGTTGCATTTTATCACGCCTTGAGCGAATATAATATATTGGTATATATATTAGTAGATGTTGTATATGTTTTGCATCCGCGCTAGTCCAGTCCCCGCTCTGTCGTTAGTTAGCTAACCTAACGGGTAATGACGGGACCCAGTGGCGAATGCGGATGGCATATACGTACATCAGTATATTTTCGTTCTTTTTGGTGTGATCAATTGATGGGACTGCGTTGATTCGGATCAATGCAAGTTAAAAACAAACCTAATCTGATGTTGTTGGAACACTTTTCAAAAAAGGCTGTTATTGCAAGGACGTTCACTTTTGTTTTGCATCGCGGTATTCAGTTGGAATATCCTGCTCCTCTGTCTACGAGGCAAGGGCCGAGATCACTTCACCGGGAGTGACCCCTTGGACAAAAAGTTTGCGTCAGGGCATTAACTTCACTATAGCCGATTGCTTTTGCTTTGCACCGTGGTATTCAGTTGGAATATCCTGCACCCCATTGTACGGGGAAAGAGCCGAGATCCCTTCACCGGGAGTGACCTCTTTAGCAACGGTTTTCGTCACTATATTTTTAAAAGCTATCAGTTCCTTCAACGATATCAAGTTCATTACGTTAAAGGTTTTCGCCAGAAACCATTCGTAGCCCTCCGTCGTTTCAGACGGGTAGCACGTAGTATTCATGCTATGTTTGTTGACCTTCGTCAAGGCATAGTGTATGGTAGCTGCTTGTTACTTTTCTGCTGCATAGATAGATGCGTTGGTTTGGGACAGTCGTATAGCCTTGTTGACATTCGTCAAGGGCTTGTACGGGTGGATTCAAATTAACCTGGATAATGACGGGTAGAACATGACATGTGACTTATGATTTGTTGACCTTCGCCAAGGTCATAAGAGCATGGGGCAGAAATCACATCGGGAGTTTCAAAAGAACTGAAACTTGCCAGATATGCGCATACCTTCTGGAGTGTGATACCGTGAGCGGATTCCGTCACGTTGTCATGCGATGAGAGTTGGATCCCGATTCCCACTGATGAGTTAGTTTACTCCTCGGGTGATCCCGACTAATTCTTCTTTCAGGTTTGGAGGAGAATTTGACGGTACAGTGGGAGGTTTCCAGATTAGATAAATTGGTAACCATTCTGATCTAGGTTACGCTGAGTGTTTCTTTTCTCTCTCTTTTGGCAGCGACCATTGACCCGACCCTAAGACTATGACTCAGTGACCAAGTTGACCGAACCTTCTAAACACTGGCTTTTGGATTGTCAGAGTTGCAGACCTCATTGCCGCTCCTACTTTTACCCTTTTCTCCAGGACACCCCGTATTACTACGAACGTCCACTTCCATTGGACAAAACCATCGTATGGTTAGATACGAACTCGAAGGAATTTATTCGAGGATGGTTTCGGGTTCTGGAGGAAACGGATAGGATTATTCAGTTGTCTTTTCCTTTTACCTTCTCTCAAGTTGTAAGTACTCCTTGGTTTAGGAGATAGTACACCTATTACGCAAATTGGATAGTCTTCTTCCAAACCATAGGCAGGTGCCGCCCGGTAGGGAATGAAGAAAACCAATTAGCATAACGATGGTGTACAGAAGGTATTAAGTTCAGACAAAGCAAGGGATTAGTAAGAGGGCAAAGTAAATTGCGACTGCTATTCACGACCAAACCAAGTATTCCTTCGCCAATCCTTAATCACCTTTGTATTTCTCCAGGACACTCCGTATCACTACGAAGATCCACAGTTTATTGGATACTCCATCGTATGGTTATATACGAACTCGAAAGGAACTTGTTCCAGTTCGGGGATGGATTCTGGTTCAGGAGAAATATGAATAAGATTTATTCAGATGTCTTTTATCTTCACCTTCTCTCGCATTGCGAGTGTTCCTAGGATTAGGAAAGTACACCCATTATGCTTATTGGATAGTCTTCTTCCGAACCATAGGCTGGTGCCGAACGGTAGGGAAGGAAGAAAACCATTTGGCCTAAAGGGGTGTGCAGAAGGTAAAGACTAAAGACATATGAAGGGATTTGGAGAGGTGCCAAAGAATTATACGGTTACAGTCGTGAATCTGGAAGAGGCATTACTAGGAATACCAGGATACCCCATCGAAACATTTCAATGTTTCAGTTTCACTGTGCACTGTTAAAGGAAGACTGATTTCCCGATAAGATACTTACTCCAGGGTATGTACTTACCAGGTATGATTCTCACATCTGTATGGTTTTACAGATGATGAGTGGGAGTAAGTTATTGGGAATTAGGTGATCATCCTCATTATATCGGGATTCGTTGTAATCGGTGATATTTGAGGAAGTCACCTGGGTTGTTTGCCGGTCGGCAAATATTTGGTTTTGAATATCCGCTGTTATGCACCAATTTCAAATCGATATATTTGTACGTCTATTTTCATAGAGTGAGATATACCTTTTGAAATTATGTCAGTGATATTTACCTATATCAGTGGATGGTTAGGTAAGGAGCATTAAACAACGGTGTAATTCTTCTTAACCATAAGTACAGTTTTCAACCTACGACACACAGTGAATGAGTTATCAGACTCAAGGGACTTATACAGAGTATTGTATGTTGTCCTGGGTCCATCAGGACAGAGGGGTTGGTCCTCGTACTATATTCGGTTTACTTATGACTTCTCTAGTTTTTAGACAGGTGTTTCGCGGAAACACAGGGTCTGAATTTTGAGAAGTTATAGGTATTTGAATAGAGTAGAGAACCAGGTGTAGTAAGTATCGGGATTCTTCAAACCAATCGAAGATGTAGACACTTGTGCATGGTATTCAGTTGATAGTAATGATAAGAGATTTTGCTTCTCTTTCAGGTTACTCATAATTGGAAGCATTCCTAAGTTGAGTAATGCTGATAGGCCTCTTTCCATTTAGTAGACATGCACTGGGGACAGCTGCATGATTTGAATCTGGTTCAATTAAATCAGTGCCTCTGGTTCTATATTGGATATAGTACAGTTCATATCTTAACATTGCTAAGGTACGGGGAGTTGTCCGGTTTATGCTTAGAACCTGACATTGGACAACTCAAGGCACGATTCTGTAATGGCTGTTTGTGGGTTGACCCAGGCTATGACGAGGGTTGACTTTCTACCATCTGGCAGATCAATAGAAATATTGTTCTAGACTCGCCACAGTTTTATTAAAAATGGATTTTTTCAGAAAAAGGTAGTGGGAGTATGATAGAACTGGAAGTGATTCCAGAACCACAAACGATTACTGAAGATTTGATAAGGAACCTAAAGATTCAATCTGGTTTGACATTCCATTAGCCATTCCGCAGATAAGGTGGGTAACTTCAGGCACCCGAGAGGTACTCCGGTAGCCTCAAGGACGGTGACAGGGAAGTTCTTGTTTTACCCACACTTACCATTGCTGTTGTTCCAGGCTGCGAGACCCGGCGGGAGGATGAGTATAGCGTCGTTCTAAACTAGTTTTAGAAGTGTACGTCTATATGACTCTGCCAGAGGGTTGTCGTAGTCAGTGGGAGTAGCGGAAGCATTGGTGGACAGGTAGCATATGTCTATTTATAGACTAAAGCACCAGTAGCGGAGATAGATCATCTATTTCTGATGTGACAGTCATAGGTTTGACTTCATCAGAATAGGGGGTGGATCTGTAAAGAAGGTAGTAGGGTGTGATATCCTGGTATTCGGATGACATACACAGAGTAGGAAAAGAAACTCATATACTACAATCGGTTATACTTTGGTCGTCACACAGTGGTTTCTCCACAAAGGACTTGGACTTTATGTCTAACATACTGGTTACTAGATCTATGGTTTTAGATCTAGATTTGGGTGGTTTCCCAATCAGGGTACTTGACAGCATTCTAAGAGTATTTAGGATGGACGACTCCTGGCACGGTAGTGTACCTGCAGGTAATGGAGTCACCCTCTCTAAAGGGGTCTTACAGACTAAATTGAAGAGGGATGTGCATGATTGGCAGATCACTTGCTCAGGCAATTGAGTCAATCATGAGATGTCAAGTACCACACCAGACATTGTTCTTGCACTAGATGCAATAAGATGACATTAATCCAATCCTGGAGAAACGGTCGGAAGCAGTTTTAGAACATAAGTGGATGTTCTAGGGATATGATAACGACAGCCTCATTCGGGAAACGGTTATCATTCCAGGCTTCCAAGGTGACATGGACGACAAGGAGGTTGTCAGAGTTATAGTTTTTCCCTCTGACGAGGGGCAGTATTTTGGACAGGTGATCCAAGGCAATACTGAGGGTGGCATGACGCAGGATACTGATTAAGTTCAGTTGAAGATACAGTCTAAGAAGTTTGGATTTGGAGTTCATTTATGAGCTATGTCCCATCAGACATCCAGACACATTCTAAGACAGGTATTACTCATTTCGGGAGATGGGTTTCTCCGCGAACTTGAGATATAAAGAGACATATAAAGAGACATCTAAGCGGATCCACTCACTAAGGCTATTCCTCGAACGCAATAGTTTCGCAAACGAGCTTTGTGAGACTGACTATTAGAGGAGTTGGGTGTTCGGTATCACACGAGCTGTGAGTATGCGACATCGCAATAATTAGCCTTGAGTGCAAGTGGGAGATTGTTAGAGATAGTGCCCTCAGAGTCAATTATTAGGTCACAGGTACGTGATTGCAATGATTGATGGAGGACCTATCCCGGTAGGACAGTCTTACTCGAGATGATAGTATGCTATATGGTTTACCTTTATCATCGTGTACTGCTTTAGGTGACCTGACAAGTCACTATTGCACGTTGATAGAGCCCCTAGGATTCTTGCTTGACCACCAGCAGTATAAGGGCGATCATATACGTGGGAGCTGGTAGTCTATAAGCATATCCTTAAATGGTCCCTAGTCGTGTGAGTTTCGAGACAGGGCATCGATACTCCAGAGTAGACTAGTGTATACAGTCGAGACCCCGACGAGGGGCGGTGGCCGGTCTCACAAGCCACTGGTGTTAGTTGGATCACCTAAGATGTATATAGGTGCTCATTGGGTTATGTGTACACCGGACAGGACTCGCCGGGAACATGCTAGTTGGTCATATACCAGACGTCAGATGGCAGTTCCCTGGTGACATGTGTGCAGGTTAGTTCATCGACCTGGTGATTGTTATTTGTCTAGTGTGAGTTCCCACTGTACTTTGATTACTACCCTACCACGGCTCAAAGGAGTCGTGCAAACAGGTTTTACTTGGGTACAGTCCCGAGCCACATGGAGGCAGTGAGCGTATCTTCAGGGGTTCGTCTCTCCCGGTATTGGGGGTGAGGTCGTGCTGTGTCTAGGAGAGCCATTACATGAAGTCCTTGGCCAAGGCAGGAGATTTACTGGTAGGTATTCCAGTAGTATCTCAGGGTGTTCTGGGCTACACTCCGACACGACTTGTACCGCTTTTGGGGGTCTGACTTTTACCAACCCCCTAGGCCCGCCATGCGATACTCATAGACGAACGGACCGGACTGTACGGATATTGTCACTGACAGGCTCAGTATGGTTGTCAGGCTGAGTTCGCTCACAGACGTACCTTTTAGTCAATACCTGGTAGCCCGTTACGTATTGACTTATACCTCTGACGTGCTAGTGGTTAAATCCACAACCAAGGTGTTGACGAGTCTTTAGAGTCCCCCACATTCTGTTACTCAGCTTTCGGGCGAAAAGTTGTAGAGGCCGTATGGAGATATGGCAAGGTCCGATCAGATACGTGCGGTATTGCACGGATCAGGATCGGACAGTTTGTACTATAGGCCGTATGGATATATGGCAGGGTTCGATCAGATACGTGCGGTATTGCACGGATCAGGATCGAACGGATATTACTAGCCGGCTTTGGTATAAGCCAGATCCTAGTATAGTACAGTGTGAATTTTGTCTCATTGCATTTGTATTTCGGTCAGAATACAAATGCGGGTGTGTATGCACAGTATCGGGGTTTTTCCTGTAATTTATTACGGGACCAGTTTTATGGAGTTTCCAGTTTGCTTTTCGTTTCGGCCGATTTCCTTTGTATCGTTCATTGGCCGAAGTTTGGTGGAGGAGGGCTTATTTGCATTGTTGCAAATAGGCAATTGTGGAAGGCGTTTTTTGCATATCGGTTGGATCATGATGGTTGCTCCATTGACCTTGACTTCTTGACCTCTTCATGATGGCTTGACCATTTAGGGTCATCATGGTTGTTTTGGAGTGTTTGTTTTTGTTTGTGATGATATTGTTTTGATCATCACTCATTATTCTTCCTTGCATGATAGCTCACACACTCCCTTGTCTTTCATTGACTTCACTCCATTCCCACCTACCACCATGAGGCATGGCCGTCCACTAGTGAGGGAGGGGGCTCCTTTTCATTTGGGTGTGGGAAAATGTTATTCTCATTCTTTTTGCATGCTACATTTTTCCCACCTCTCTCCAAGTTCTTTTTCCTCCACCACAAAGGCATCTCCATAAACCCCATATGAGACTTGCTCACTAGATATTCTACAGCAAATCTTGGGCACGTCGACTAGCCAGCTTCGTGCCCGAGTTGCCTCGGCATTGAGGTGGGAGCCCGTAAAAGATGTAGGCGATGTGGTGCACTTCCGGCGACGAGGAGGAGACGGGACATTCCGCAGGAGATCGGGACGACGACGAGAAGACCGGAGGACTCGGATTTGTCGGTATATCTCTCTTCCCCTTCTTGTAGATAGCTAGGACTAGTTAGTGGTTCGATCCGGGTATTAGTGCGCGGCGGTTTGCCAGTTCTAGTAAAAATAAAGTTTATCACCGCTTCCGCATTTGGCCGTCGGATTGACGGCCGGGGCGACGCCGTGCACTTACAGTCGTGTCGGAGTGAAGCCCAGAACACCCTGAGATAACACTGGAAACCTACCAGTATATCTCGCTTGCCCTGGCCAGGGACTACTCGTGTAATGGCTCTCCTAGACACAGCGCATGTCAACCCCCAATACCGGGAGAGACGAATCCTGTCTAACCGTCACTGCCTCCAAGTGCTTCGGGACTGCACCCAAAAACTACCTGTTTGCACGACTCCTTTTTTCCGTGGTAGGGTAGTAATCAAAGTGAAGTGGGAACACACTCGAGGCGAAGTGACATTGTCAAGTCAGCGGACTAAGCTGTACTCATGTCACCTTGGAACTGATAACTGACGATAGGTATAGTACCAACCAACAGTTCCCGACGAGTCCTGTCCAGTGTACTCGTAACCCAACGAGCACCCGCATACTATCTCTAGTACGACGTCTGATGGCTGTGGGACAGACCATCTCCCACACTGGGATGAGAAGCGCATACGCTAGTCTACTCGGGAGTATCGATGCCCTGTCTCGATAGTCCTGCGACTAGGGACCTGCATAAGGATGTGCTTATAGATTACCCAGCCCCCACTAGTGTGACTTCCATCACAACGCTGGTAATCAAGCAAAGATCCTAAGGGCTCCACTAATGTGTATAGGTGATATACTAAAATAAACACATGTACACATTGAAGTAGAAACAAACCAAGTAGCATACTACTATATTGAGCAAGATTGTTTATACAACTGTGAATATCCCAAGCTTCCATTAAGTAATATACAAACTAGTATGATACAGTAATGGCCTCTAGGGCATATACACTAACATGTACCAGACCCGATGTGGCATACTCATTAAGTATAGTGAGCAGGTATCAAGCTGATCCTGGAGAGAGTCACTGGACAGCTGTGAAGAGCATTCTCAAGTACTTGCGAAGGACTAAAGAGATGCTCTTGGTGTATGGTAACGGAGAACTCCAAGTGGAGTCCTTTACCGATTCAAGCTTCCAGAGTGATAAGAACGACTCTAAGTCGCAGTCGGGATTTGTCTTTACCCTTTATGAAGGGGCGGTAAGCTGGAAGAGTTCTAAGCAGGAAACCGTGGCAGACTCGACGATGGAGGCTGAATACATCGCTGCCAACGATGCCGCCAAAGAGGCTGTCTGGATCAAGAAGTTCATTACTGAACTTGGAGTGGTTCCATCTATTGAGCATCCAATACCTTTGTATTGCGATAAAAAAAGAGCGGTGGCTTTGGCCAAGGAACCCAGGTCCCATCAGCGATCCAGGCATATTCTGAGACGGTATCACCTGATCCGGGAGATAGTTGATCGCCGGGAGATCGAGGTCAGGAGGGGTGACACGAAGAATAACACAGCGGATCCACTCACGAAGGCCATTTCCCAGACACAGTTTGAGAGACTCTTCGGGATGCTCGGTATGCGATACTACAGCTGCTGGCCATAGTGCAAGTGGGAGATTGTTAGTTGTATGTATGCCCTAGAGGCCAGTATTGTACAGATGATGTATATTATATTGGATGCTTGGACATATATAGAGATGACTTTCTTGCTCGATATGATAGTATGCTATCTGGTTACTCTTTATCTTAACATGTATACTAGTCTCTTTATACTGTCTTATAGTTACATGTTGGTAAAGCCCTTAGGATGTGTACTTGACTACCTGGACTATGATGCGGATCATACTAGTGGGGACATGGTAGTCCATAAGTACATCCTTCAAGGTCCCTAGTCATGGGTGTATCGAGACGGGGTATCGATATACCAGTGTAGACTAGCGTATACGCTTCTCGACCTATGAGATGGGCGATGGATGATCCCATATCCATTGGTGTTTGACATCAGAGATGGTATACGGGTGCTCAGTGGAGACTGGGTACACTGGACGGACTCGCCGAGAACTCCCAGATGGTATTATACCTCACGTCAGATTGCAGTTCTCAGGTGACACTTGTGCAGATTAGTCTGTAGACCCGAGATCGTCATAGAGTCTTGTGTGATTCCTACTGTGCTTTGATTTCCACCTTACCACGTTCATGAGGGCGTGTAAAACGGTGGTTTTTGGGTACAGTCCAGAGTCACATAGAGGCAATGAGCGATAGGAGGGGTTTCGTCTCTCCCGGTATTAGGGGTTGATGTTCCACTGTGCTCGATTGGCCGTAACAGGGAAGTCCCTGGCCAGGGCTGATTAGAGATTTACTGGTAAGTGTTACCAGTAGTTTCTCGACCCGTTATGAGCCTCACATCGCCACGACTTATCAGTTATTGGGGTCTGACATTTACCACCCCTAGACTTGATATGCTACATATCAGACGAGGAGACCGGACTGTACGGGAAGTGTTGCCGATTGGCTCGACGGGAGTTGTAGCAGGTTCGCTTGTTTTCTTCTGATCACTCAATACCCGGGTGGCCGTTACGTTTAGCTGACCGCTTGCGGCTTGGGGGTGCTTGATGTGATCATCACCCACTGCCAGCGTATTGACGAGTCTTAGAGTCCCACAATAGAGTTACCTAGTCCAGGCGAAACGTTGTGGTGTGTGTATGCGATATGCGCATGGACCCGATTAAAATGCGCGTATGGGATATCGTATATTGATCGGGCGGCTTCCTTTTGGTGGGGTCATATGTAATATGGCCGGATTGATAAATCAAGTGTTGATTTATCATTTAACCATTAGATTTCTCACCTGAAATCCTTTCTTGTACATGATGGATGTATGCATGCATGTATGCTTTCTTTCTTTTAGTTTCATGCACATATGGATGTACATACATACATACACACATCCTTCATGGTTGTACATACATGAAAATGGTGGCAATATAAGACTCACACCATGGTTTTATATATGGATTTTATTGCATTTGATTTAAAACAAAAAGGAAAAAGGAAAATGGTTATCATTGATTTGCTTCTACACTCTTCTTTTGACCTAACCATCCTCACCCACCTTTTAACCTTGGGTAAACTTTCCTTTTGTACTTTAACTCATGTTCAATAAGATATTCATTGTTTAACCATGGTTTGAGATGAGAACAAGAAAATATATATACATATATTTTCATTTTTCTTAACAAGGGTTATTCTTTTCACTCTTGTTAAAGATATAGCCATCATCTTCTTCTTCCTCTCTCATTTTGCTCTCTGGAATTTTGTAGTGAGCAATATACTCATCAAGTTAGGATTTTGAAGTGAGAAAGAGAATCACAACACCATTCTACACAAGTGTAGCCCACTTGTTTGGAGTGTTAGCTTCATTTCATTCTCTTGATCGGGTGAAGTTGCAAGCTTAGACAAAGCGGACTCCGGGTGGATCATTGTTGACTTAGAGGTGTTCAAGCGGACCCGTTTCCAAACCCCAAGTAGCCGAAGAGTCTAGCGTAGGGAGCTACAAAGGTTGTACTTTCACAACCCTAGCTTTTCTTGCTTATGTTGATGTGCAAAATTTTGAAACCCAAATTTTCTAGGAACGATTCAATGATCGTTAACTTAGCACCCTAAAAATTCCATCTTTGGTACATGTGATGCTTCCAATCCCTTCATGAGGTGCTAGGCTAACTCTATATTTGAAGCCAAAGGTAGAAGCTTTCAGGTGGATCCATCTTCGGCACAAAGAGACGACGAGGAGAGAACCATCCGACCACCACAAGGAGTCCAAGAGAAGGAGTTCAAGTTAAGGTATAAACCCTAACCGAGTAGGTAAAACTCCTAGTTAGGTTGTTAGATAGTTATTAAACAAAGATCCGTATTTTGAGTCCATGTTACCACTAAAATAAAAATCATTTTTCATCATTTCCGCAAGCCCGTAAGAACCGGGAGAGGTAACGTGGACTTACATTTATGTAGCTGGAACTTCTTCCAGTTCTACCTCATTACCACTAATCTCTTTAACAAGAAATTCCTTTTCTTAAAAGGTGGCATGTCGAGAAACAAACACCTTTTGTTCCTCGGTGTGGTAGAAGATATACCCTCACGAATGTTTGAGATATCATACAAACCTGCACAGAACTGACCTTGCCTCGAGCTTGTCCGGATTTTTCTTTTTATCATAGGCCGGACAACCCAATATCATAACACGTTTAAGAGATGGTCTCTTTCCATTTCATATCTCATATGGAGTGGTAGGCAACGGATTTGGTCGGAACTCTATTCAATAGGTATGCAGCTATCTCAAGTGCATTACCCCAAAAGGAAATAGGCAACTTAGCATCACTCCTCATAGAGCGCATCATATCTAATATAGTGTGATTCCTCCGCTTCGAAACTCCATTATGTTGTGGTGTATATAGAGGAGTAAGCTGATAGAGAATCCTATTCTCTTTTAAATAATTCAGGAACTCCGTGCTTAAGTATTCTCCTCCTCGATCATATGGAAGAATTTTAGTACTTTTACCCATATGGTTCTCAACTTCGTACTTATATTCCTTGAATGTCTAAAAAGATTCAGATTTGTGTTTCAACAGGAGCACAAGTTCGAATCTTGTTAGATTATCGGTGAATGTAATAAAGTACGAGGAACCATTCCTGGCATGTGTTGAAATAGGACCGCATACATCACTATGTATCTGTCCAAAGAGTTCAGTTGCTCTTTCTCCGTGTCTAGTAAACGGAGATTTGGTCATCTTGCCTTTAAGACATGGATGGCAAGTTTCATAAGATGTAAATTCGAACGGATTCAAATATGCATCCTTATGCAACTCAGCTAGTCTTGTCGCGTTGATATGACCAAGTCTACAATGCCACAAGAAGGCTTCGTTCATTTCTGAACTGTTCCTCTTGTGTGTGTTCTGTATACTTAGAACTATGTTATGATTTAGAATGTATTTACCGTTATTTAACGTACCATACCTAATCAACACTTCATTTAGGAAAAAATTTACAATATTTTTGGTACGAAATAATAGTCGCTCAGAATCATTGTGTTGCCACTTGGTAATACAAGGTGATATTAGCCAACTGCTTTGGCTGCAACAATTGCACCATTCCCTACTACTAGAGACTTATCACCCTTTCCCAGTTCTCTACCTATCTTTATCCCATATAACAAATTACATACTTGGGATCCTGATCCGGTATCTAATACCGAGGACATAGAGTTAACTGAGAAACAGTTCTTGGTAACGAACACACCAGAAGACGGTGCATCAACATGCCTATTCTTCGTTTGGGTAGCGTGGGAATCCGGATATTTCCATATTCCTTGCTCAGACCTATGACAATCATAAGATAGAGCGGAACCTAGTCCAGTATAATAAGTAGGTTTGGTCAATACATCCGTATTATTATCTTGATTAAGGCAAGTCATTGGTCGCTACCAGGAGAGAGAGAGAAGGATAATCACTTTGCGTGCGCTCTTTGCAATATTAGATTTGTTATTATTTTATCTAATCATTATGGCTTCTACTAATTTTATCAATTCTTCCTTCAAACCCTAAAAGGTAAGATTAGCCGGGATTAATTACACCCTACAAGTTCGCCAATTGTTCGGTCAGGAAGGTATTGGTATTCCGAGGGAGTCTCCCCATACTTTCATATGGAACTAATTAAATAACCTCGTTTCAGCAGGGGAATCACCCCGTTAACACCTTTCTTAGACACCTAATGGATCGGCTAATTATAAAGCGCAAAAACTCACAGGAGTAACTCTTACTAGTAGTGGGTATCAGGATCCAACTATCATATAGAAGGTTTGCAATCTCATTGCAAATTTCAACACATGAAATTCCCAATATCTGATTTTACCCCTAGCTTCCTATGACCTTGACGGAGGTCAACAAACTATAGGCCGCTATTCAAGTTCAACGAGTTCATTTCTTGATTGAATTAAACCCACCCGCACGACCTTTGACGGAGGTCAACAAGGCCGTGCGACTACACTAATCCAATCGCATCACATGCGGCAGATAAGCACTAATCGGCTACCGCACACTACGCCATGACGGAGGTCAACAAACGCAGCACGAATACTAAATAGTACTTATCTGAAATGACGGAGGGCTATGGTTGGTTTTTAAGAAAACCATTAACGTAATGAATTTGATATAGTTTTAGAATCTAGTGATTTGAAAAGGAGTGTTTTTGTAGCTTTTGCTAGTTTCGCTAAAGAGGTCACTCCCGGTGAAGGGATCTCGGCTCTTTCCTCATCGAATGAGGTGCTGGATATTCATCAAGGAATACCATTATGCAAAGAAAGAACTAAAGAAGCTATAAAAACCAAACCGAGCAGGTTATAGAATTTGCTAGTTTTGGTAAAGAGGTCACTCCCGGTGAAGGGATCTCGGCTCTTCCTCATCGAATGAGGTGCTAGATATTCATCAAAGAATACCACTATGTAAAGCAAGAACTAGAGCTACCATTTTAAAAACTTTTGATTCGACAACATCTTTAGGTTTCTTTTCTTTTCATTAATCTCATTAATGAAGCACCGTCATTTAATGTTTCCTAAACATCACAGAAAATGAAACGAAAATAGAACGTATGCTTATGCCATCCGCATTCGCCATGGGGTCCCGTCATGCACCGTTAGGTTACTTAACTGACGGCAGAGTGGGGGATGGACTAGCGCGGGTGCAGAACATAAGCAACGTTTATTATGTATCATATATATAAAGCATTCGTTTCACACAGTTATATGATCACTGTAGGGATTCTCTAGCACCATCTTAGGTTTAGGGTTGCATCACACATGCTATAACAAAAATTTAGAGGGTGCTAAACAATTCCAACCATGAATTGAACTAGAAAAATAGTGTAACAAACTATAGTATCGCATACTATATAGTGTCTAACACTAAGTGGGGAGAAATACAACCTTTGTAGACCTCCTCCTTGAGTCCTTGGATCGAGTAGGGTTTGAATCGGTTGGCTTGTGTCCTTCCATGTCCACGATGATCCACCACGAAGTCCCTTTGCTCAAGCTCCAAGCTTCACTTGATCAAGAATGAAGATGAAGAAAACACTCCACACTTGTGGGCTAGACTAAAGTAGAATGGCGATGTGGGTTTGGATCTCACTTAAAAACCTTTTTTTTTTAATTTCTTCTCTTTCTTTTTAAACCCTAGGGAGCTTTGAGGAGAGAGAGGAAGAAGGAGATGGCTCATGCTTGACTCAAGTTAGAATGAGAATAATAAACATAATCCCAAACGAGAAAATAATTATACCATGCCTAACTATGGTTACAAAATATCTAGATATTTTGTAACTTGAGTTTAAGCAAAACCATGGGCTAAAACCATGGGCAATTAAACCATGGTATTAATCCCATTTTTTCTTTTCTCATATAATCAAAATATCTAAATATGTAACCATATAAGTCTTGCATTGCCACCACCAATGTATCACCAACCATGATACATGTGTGCTTGCATGTGTGCCTCCATATCAACATATACATACACTCATGCAAGCATCATAAAGAAATGGGTTTTAATAAATGAGCTAATGGATTTAATATTAAATCAACACTTGATTTAATAACCCGGTCATATAACATACGACCCGTCCAATAGTAAACGACCGATTAAAATACAGTATCCTATACACGCATTTAATCGAGCTCCCACTCATATCACATATGCACCCCACATCTTTTCGCCTGAGCAAGGAGACCCCTTTGTGGGGCTCTAAGACTCGTCAATACGCTAGCATTAGTGTCACGACCCGAAAGAGCATGTGACTGGCCCTTGAATCCTATGAAGTCTATAGGACTCCATCTGATCCAAGTAAGCCAAAAGCCCAGAAATCTAAAACCATTTTTAAGAATAAGTAAAGAAACTGGTTTAAAGAGGTGAAGAAAACATGTTTGAAAATCAAGTTCTTAAATAACTAAGCCGAATATGTATTTTTAAAATGTGTAATATTTTCTGAAAATTTCGGCAGAGTTTCTTTTGTAAAAACTGGCCCCGAACGGGGTACAACAAGAACAATATATATATCATGATAAAAGGCATCCCCAAGCGGGAGCTAGCTCTTCGTCAATCGACGGTCACAACCACATAAGCAACAACAATATACAACGCCAAAGGACGAGGATCTAAACCGAAAAGAAACTCAAAAACAGCTAGAAAACCACAATACTACAAGCGCGACTCTAAGGTCGAAATAATACAACACTGAAGTCTGAGTCTGAAACAATATACAAGTTTTTGGTTGATGGACATTTCTAGATACAATAAATAATACATGAACAATGGCGGTTCTGATACAAAAGAACCCACCTACCAACGCAAGTCACCCATATGGAAGCAGTGTGCCAGAAATGCCGCTATGGAATCTGTACGGCAAAAACCTGCAAGAACTGGGGCACAACGGGGGTGAGTTGCCAACTCGTGAATAGAAAGATATCTACAAGCAGAGATCGAATGCATGACCCATCCTAGGTCAATACGATCAAAATATAACCTCAAAAATATAACCAGCAGCCTATAACACGGCTAGGGTAAATATCTAACCCGAGTGTAATCTCATGTGCCCGTGTCAGTGCCCAAGGGTAGCAATATATCATATGAATGAGGTATGAATGCATGAAAACAGAATACAAGTAAATGAAGAACTGTTTTCATAATTTAGTGAGATTTCCTTTGTATTTTTAAAATGAGGTATCATAATGAAATCAGCATAAAACAGTGCCTAGCATCGGCACAAAACATAATCCCAATATCTCAGTATCTCGGTATCACAGTCTCTGTTCCTCAAAATCTCGAAATCTCAATGTCTCGATCATAATATCTAAGGCGCCGTCAGTCCAGACCGGTCCCTACCATCCATCTCAAGACCACGACGGTATCCTCCGGATATCCGATGCGTAGGGTAAAATCACCGGTAGGTAGTGCTCCCCTGCCAGGCACACATCGTCATCACCACGCGCTTCTTGCCCCGGGGTACCTCACCGGGTCCACCATGTACCCGAAACGGTTCATCCGTCTCCTCGAATAGGGTTTCCAAATCCATCAGCAAACTCATGGTGGACGACTCATACATTATGGGAAAACCGCACTTTTTATTTTAAAGAGAGAAAGAAGTTTATATAAGTTTTGCGGTTTTCCCCCAAATCCAGAAAATCTCATGGAAATCCGAATCCAATCCTCAATAGCATGTAAACAGTGCATATAGGCATAAAAATCCATGAATAATAGCATGCATGATGTAACAAGTAATAATTACAATGTCTATTCTAGCATATAAGGTAAGTACACTAATATCATGTCTAAATTATTAGATAACAACCTATGTCGATGCAATAATATTTTCTAAGGTGTACGTGACATGGCAATTACCGATGAAGATGTGTGTGAGCCGGTAAGTAAGTGTACGTGGTACATACGCATCATCGGTAATGGTGCTGGTGTCCTAACAGCATAACATCAATAATGGAGTATGAAACATAATATAAGCATGCGATGCGAAGCGATCCACAATAATGAACGGGAGCTGAATACTAGATGCAACTATAACTAATCTGCATTAATCTAATACAAGTCCTACAAATGGTGCCTTTTGAAATAACACGAATCATTGGGTTTTGAAAATAGGGGCTACGGTGTTTTTATGAAAAGATACGTCTTT
This sequence comes from Agapanthus africanus, assembly GCA_030015575.1. NCBI lineage: Eukaryota > Viridiplantae > Streptophyta > Magnoliopsida > Asparagales > Amaryllidaceae > Agapanthus > Agapanthus africanus. The sequence continues at coordinate 445,578,600 of JASDDO010000014.1, forward strand.
TGAAAATATCCGTATAACCCTTCTGCTTATCTTTAAAATATCCCCGATTAGTTAGTTTTGAAATAGGTATGACTCGGTCTAGTCTAATGTCTACCAAGTAATCTAGATAGGAGGGGTATGAAACCACCTAAATCTGAGTCGGTATATATATATATATATATATATAGATATGATAGTCGGTGATCTCGCCTCAATAACATATCGTAAGATGTCCTCGAGTTATGAGTGCGGATCTATCATCAATATCGGCTCGTACGGTAGATCGTCGTACGGCATCCCAATAGCTGGGTAGGGGTCAATATCACCCAATCACATCACATATCAGGTATCACTATCATCAGATCACACAATTTGGGGTACCACTCTAAGTCTAGTACAAATCGATACCATCTATCAAAGTATGAATGCGGGTAAAGCACATGTCCAAAGGCCCGCTAAAACTATCATATCGCGCCTCAAAGGCAACTATGTCACATCGCCGATCTCACGGCCTCACATCAAGTATCATCTCAAACCCACGTATCATCATCAACCTGTATATGAACACATAGTCCCATACCCATGTGTAGATATACGCACCATCAAATGAAAGAATGAATGCAAGAATGTGTGTAAATGTATGCGTGGGTGCAACCACTACTCTAGGGTTCGCACTATACTAAACCAATACAGTCTTATCATCAAAATACCATTATTTCCATCACTAATCTAAACCACACATAATAAATATACGTGTATATACGTATTCGTATACAACACTACGGACTGCGGGGGTGCTATACGCCATCCACCCGACTTCTCCCCGTAGATATAAATCTACTCACCTGTATCCTGCGTGTCGGTGTCGATGTCACCGTCATCTTCTGCATCGCCTCGGATCGTCGCGGTGTACCTACAAATATCACACGTATCGCATCGCATCAAAACCACATCAAAACTTGAAACGACACGCTAAATCCAATACGATACGCTAAAAGGCCTATAGGTTAGAACCTACGGTTAGCCTTCGCAAAACAACCCGAAATCACTCGATGCAGTCGTACAAACGTCACACGATCGAGATAACGTACAAACACCAAAATGTGGAAATAAAAATACGTAACACCAAATACTGAAAGTAAGGCAGCAACCCAAGAAAACGATCCCAGATTTCATCTCAGGCCAAATCAGGGCAAATAAACAACTCTAGGGTGCTATATATGATGTATTTGAGCTACTGGACCAACCCCGATGCATTCCATCACCACTTGGCCGGCCACAACACTCCCAAAACCGGCCTCGTATGGGGTCCGTCTGGTCAGGGTGGCCTCCTATGGTCTCAATTTGGTCCCTGGTATTGTTGAATTTGCCTGAAACAGTCCCAGTACATTCCAGATTTCCCTGCACACTCTAAACACTCACAAACCGACATGAAAGTCCCATAATTCCGTATTTTTTGGTTTCAGGTTGTTCTAGGTCAGGGGCTTGGTCAAAATAGGGTCTAAGGTCACCATTAGAGTCCAATTGCAAAGTCACATCTCAACTTTACCCTAATCCTCTCTAATTTTGTCCAAAGTGCACCAATTCACACGATATCAATATGAAACTTGAATTAAAGCTTAAGAACAAGAATTAACACTCTAATTGTGAAGGAATTACCTCACAAGACCCTCATGAATCCTCAACAGCACCAAAACACCATCTTTCTTGGTCCATAGCATAGATCTTGGGCTTGTGTGCATGTTTTGTGAAATGAGTGTGAGGTTTTGAGTATGTTTGTGAGATGATTTGAGAGGGTTTTGTGGAGGGGGAAATGGGGCAATAGCAGCAGCAGCAGCAGCTCAAGAAGGAGGGGGAGGAAATGAGAGGAAAACCAAGGGAATGGCCAAGTCAAATACCCTCACCTACCCTCACTCTCTCACCATACCTATATCTCATTTTCTTTTTCTTTTCTTTTCCTTTTTTTTTCTTTTAATCCCAAACCTTCTCACATCAATAGTAAACCCAAAGTAACATGGCTAGAAAAATGTAACACAAGTCCAAAAATGATATGTGCACAATTTTGCTCAAAAAGCCAAAAAATCCGATTAGCGATTTTTAATCGCGATTAGCGCTAAATTAGCATATAAATGATCACAAACACTTAAAAATGGCATAATTATAATAAATAACCCATTTTATAATTTTCCATAATTTTTCTCCATTTATTTGCTTTTAATTATTAATTTAATATTAAAATAATCAATAAAATAATATTAAATTATAAAAATTCCTAAAAATAATATTTTATTATTTTGGAAATGTTACAATTAGCCAGTGATCACATCACATGCCCACAAACCATCAGTGGCACAAGCTGTACGTAACGACTCCCAGGTATTTGTAAGTCCATGTCACGCACCCCACGAACTTGCGCGGAGGCGGAATATATGAAAAACGATCATCAAAGGTTCGTAACACGGACTTGAGCGCATGAATCGTATCTAAACCGTTACTAGCAAACTACGAAATGTTTAACTACTCTGATTCGAAGTTATACCTCACGTTTCTTGTCCTTCGGGTCTTCATCAAGATCCTCCACTCCTTGTAGGCTCTTTGGAACGTCGGCACCTCAACGGCCTCCTCGAGTCAATGACGATCCACCCGAGAGCTCCTACTCCAAGCTTAACTTCTAACTTGAGATAACTAGGTTACTCAAAGTGCTAATCTAAGCAACCTAGGTGATATAGAGTTGGATTATGGAAGTTAATGTCTAGCTATCCCTTGATCTCAACACATGAGAGGTTAGGGTTAGGGTTTGAAGATGGAGAGCTTGAGGAGAGAGAAGGTGAGAGTGAGAATCCTTTTGGATGAATAGATCATGTGTGTATATATGAAACATATCATATATATTAAATGAATAACAAATAATGATATTTCATCATGTTTCATTAATACACTAAGTGATTCATCACATGAGTCATATAAATCATAATTGATTCATTAACTCCATGTATGAATCACACCATGACTAGCTTATCCAATTAATGCAAATGCCACCTTAACCCCCAAGTCACCATGCTTCAAGAAGCTTCCCGACAAATTACGGGAACGCCCCTCCTATCCGTAAAAACACGGAAAAACTTTAGACTGTATAAATCCAATAATCCGATACTAGAATCTGGCTTAAACCTATTCCGACTAGTAAAAACTGTCCGAACATCGTACGTGCGTAAAAACGCGTATGCGTCCGAACCCTGTCGTAAAACCATACGACCTCTATATCGTTTTTCCTGAAGCAGGGAAACTCTCTGTGTGGGACTCTAAAGACTCGACACTACGCTGGCAGTGGGTTTAACCATAGACCGCAAGCGGCACTAGCTGTACGTAACGGTCCCCAGGCAGATGTCGATTAGAAGGCCGATGAGGAAACCCATCCGAACTCCTACTGAGTCTGCTGTGACAATCTCCGTACAGTCCGGTCTGTTCGTCTAAGACAATCACAAATCGGGCCTAGGGTGGAGGCAAGCGACAGTCCCCTAATAGCGGTATAAGTCGTGTCGGAGTGAAGCCCATTACACCATGAGAAACTACTGGAACCTACCAGCAAATCTCGCTTGCCTTGGCCAGGGACTTTGCATAATGGCTCTCTGACACAGCGCGATATCAACTCCCAATACCGTGAGAGACGAATCCTGTCTAACCGCCACTGCCTCCAAGTGCTCGAGACTGCACCCAACTGCTACCTGTTTGCACGACTCCTTTGAGCCGTGGTAGGGTAGCAATCTAAGAACAGCGGGACACACTCGAGGCGAAGTTGCAGTGTCAAGTCTGTGGACTATGCTGTACTCATGTCACCTGGGAACTGTTAACTGACGACTGGTATAAAACCAACCAACAGTTCCCTGTGAGTCCTGTCCGGTGTACCCGTAACCTAACGAGCACCTGTATACTATCTCCAGTACGACGTACTGACGGCTGTGGGACAGACCATCTCCCCAACTGGGATGAGAAGCATACACACTAGTCTACTCCGGAGTATCGATGCCATGTCTCGATAATCCTACGACTAAGGACCTGAATAAGGATGTGCTTGTAGACTACCCAGCCCCCACTAGTGTGACTGCCATCACAACGCTGGTGGTCTAGAAAGATCCTAAGAGCTCTATCAATACGTACTCATATATTAAGATAGATAAAACCAAGTAACATACTACCATGTTTAGCATGACAGTTATATAACTGTGAAAATCCCAAGCTTCCATTAAGTAATATACAAACTAGTTTGATACAGTAATGGCCTTCTAGGGCATAAACACTAACAATCTCCCACTTGCACTAGGGCCATGTACTGGCGTATCGTAGACCTATCATCTCGAATAGCCTCTCAAGCTGCGTCTGAGGAATGGCCTTTGTGAATGGATCAGCAGTGTTATTCTCTGTATCTACTCTCTTTACCTCGATCTCTCGGCGATCGACGATCTCCCTGATCAGGTGATACCGCCTTAAGATGTGTCTAGACTTCTAATGGGACCTAGGTTTCTTCGCTAAAGCTATAGCGCCGTTGTTGTCGCAATACAGAGGTATTGGACCAACACTGGTAGGAACCACCTGAACTTCTGTGGGGAACTTCTTCATCCAGACAGCTTCTTTTGCGGCATCGCAAGCAGCTATGTACTCCGCTTCCATCGTTGAGTCAGCAACGGTGTCCTGCTTGGAACTCTTCCAACAGACCGCCCCTCCATTGAGGGTTAATACATAACCCGACATGGTCTTGGAGTCATCTTTGTAACTTTGGAAGCTGGAGTCAGCAAAGGCCTCGATCTGGAGGTCTTTTCTGCCATATACTAAGAACATCTCCTTAGTCCTTCTTGTTAGGCTTACCTAGCACCCTATGAGAGGTTTGGAAGCATCACATGTCACAAAGATCAAATTTTTGTGGTGCTAAGTAAGCATACAAAGGATCTATCCTAGAAAATTAGGGTTTCATAAACTTTAACCAACATCATATGTTACAAAGGCTAGGGTTTTGACAGTACAACCTTTGTAGCTCCCTTTAGTAGACTCCTTGGCCACTTGAGAGTTGGAAAACGATTAGCTTGAAGTCCTCTAAAGTCCACGACGATCCACCCGAAGCTCCTTTGTCCAAGCTAGCAACTTCACTTTAACAAAAAGATGAAATGAAGCTAACACTCTAAACAAGTGGGCTAGACTTGTGTAGAATGGTGTTGTGGTTCTCTTTCTCACTTCAAAATCCTATCTTTTTGAGTATTTTGCTCACTTGAAAGTCTAAAGAGCAAGAGATCAAGGTTGAAGAAGATGATGGCTATTTTTAAGAAAAAGAGAAGATAAACTCATGAAAAGAAAAAGAAAATATATGTATATATATTTATTTCTTCTCATCTCAAACCATGGTTAAATCATGAAGATATTATTTAATTTGAGTTAAAACATGAAAGGAAAGTTTAATCCATGGTTATGGGTAGGTGAGCATGGTTTGGTCAAAGAAGAGACTAGAAACAAACCATGAATTATCCTTTCCTTTTTCATTTTGTTTTAAAACAAATATAAGTAATAATCCATATAAATAACCAAGGTGTGAGTCTTATATTGCCACCATTTTCTATGTATAAACAACCATGATAGAATGATATATGTATGCATGTGTCCATGCACATCCATATGTGCATGAACAAGAATGAATGCATACATGCATGCATACATCCAAAAGAAACAAGATATGATTTCTAGTGAGAAGCTAATGGTTAAATGATAAATCAACACTTGATTTATCAACCCGGACATATCACATACGACCCGACCAAAAGCAAGCCGCCCAATTAATATACGGTATCTCATACGCGCATTTTAACCGGGTCCATGCGCATATCGCATACACGCACCACAACGTTTCTCCTGGACTAGGTAACTCCTTTGTGGGACTCTAAGACTCGTCAATACGCCGGTAGTGGGCGATGATCATATCAAGCACCCCCAAGCCCCAAGCGGTCAGCTAAACGTAACGGCCACCCGGGTATTGAGCGATCTGAAGAAAACAAGCGAACCTGCTACAACTCCCGTCGAGCCAAACTGCAACACTACAGTACAGTCCGGTCTCTTCGTCAGATATGCTGCATATCGAGTCTAGGGATGGTAACGTCAACCCCAATAACTCAATAAGTCGTGCCAGTGAATGGTCTATAACAGATCGAGAAACTACTGATAACAATTATCAGTAAATCTCAGCAGCCCTTGCCAGGGACTTACTGATATAACCAGTCGAGCACAGCACAACATCAACTCCCAATACCGGGAGAGACGAAACCCCTCCTATCGCTCATCGCCTTCGTGTGTCTCGGGACATTACCCAATGGCCACCTGCTTGCACGACTAAGTAGAGCCGTGGTAGGGTGGTAATCAAAGTACTGTGGGAGAGCTCACAAGACTCTATGACGATCTCCGGTCTACAGACTAACCTGTACCAGTGTCACCTGAGAACTGCTATCTGACGATAGATATAATTCCATATAGGAGTTCTCGGTGAGTCCGTCCAGTGTACCCAGTCACCACTGAGCACCCGTGTATGATCTTGATGTCAAACATCGATGAATGTGGGAACATCCATCGCCCATCACATGGGTCTAGTATCATACACGCTAGTCTACTCTGGTATGTCGATGCCCCGTCTCGATATACCTCCGACTAGGGACATTTCAGGATATGCTTATAAACTACAGATGTCCCACTAGTATGATCTCTATCATAATCACTGTAGTCAGGCCGATATCCTCAGGGCTTTATCAGCATTTATGAATGAATAAAAGCATGATCAAATCAACATGTCAGATAAATTCGAACCAGATAGCATACTATCATGTCGAGAAAGAATGTACACTGAATATATATATATATATATATATATATATATATATATATATATATATATATATATATATATATATATACATGTACAGATACATCCACTATCATATAATGGCCTCTAGGGCATACATATATCCAACAATCTCCCACTTGCACTAAGGCCAGTTATTGGCGTATCTCATACCCAACATCTCAAAAAGTCGCCCATGCTGCGGCTGAGGGAGGGCCTTGGTGAGTGGTTCCACGGCGTTATTCTTTGTGTCTACTCTCTTAATCTTGATCTCGCGGCGATCTACAATCTCCCGGATCAAATGAAAGCGCCTCTGGATGTGTTTGGACCGCTGATGGGACCTGGGCTCCTTGGCTAACGCCACAGCCCCTTTATTATCACATTACAATGGTATTGGATCAATAATGGTTGGAACTACTCCTAGCTCCGAGACGAACTTCTTCATCCAGACGGCTTCCTTGGCGGCATCATTTGCAGCAATGTACTCATCCTCCATCGTAGAGTCTTCAATGGTATCCTGTTTGGAACTCTTCCAACTTACCGCCCCTCCATTGAGGGTAAATACAAACCCTGAGATAGATTTGTTGTCGTCCTTATCGCTCTGGAAGCTCGAATCGGTAAAGGCCTCCATTTGGAGATCTCCATTACCACCACCAAGAACAATTCTTTAGCCCTTCGTAAGTACTTAAGAATGTTCTTCACAGCTGTCCAGTGGTTCTCCCCTGGGTTGGATTGATACCTGCTTACAACACTAAGTGCATAAGCTACATCTGGGCGTGTACATAACATCGCATACATTATAGATCCTACTGCCGAAGCATAGGGTATAATGCTCATGCGAGCTCTTTCTTCATCGGTCTTTGGACAAGAATCCTTGGAGAGAGTGACTCCATGGCAAGCGGGTAAGATACCCCGCTTGGAGTCTTCCATACTAAACCTTTTTAGGATGGTGTTGATGTACCTGGTTTGGGACAATCCCAATAACTTTTTGGATCTATCCCTATAGATCCTTATGCCCAGGATGTATGTGGCATCACCCAGGTCCTTCATGGAGAACCTCAGTGATAAGAAAGATTTGACCGACTGTAGCATAGGAATATCATTTCCTATCAGAAGAATGTCATCCACGTACAATACGAGGAATATGATAGCTCTTCCTACAACCTTCTTATAAACATAAGGTTCATCTGGATTTTTGATGAAATCAAACTCTTTGATAACATCATCGAAACAGATGTTCCAACTTCGAGATGCCCGCTTTAACCCACATATGGATTTAAGCAATCTACATGCTTTCCCGCTGCTCCCACTGTCAATGAAGCCCTCTGGAGGATCCATATAAACGCATTCTTCTAAGTCTCCATTTAGAAATGTTGTTTTAACGTCCATCTACCAGATTTCATAGTCGTAGTGAGCAGCAATAGCAAGTAGGATCCGAATGGATTTAAGCATGGCTACGGGCGAAAAAGTTTCGTCATAGTCCAAACCTTGTCTTTGACGAAAACCCTTCGCCACAAGTCTTGCCTTATAGGTCTCTACCTGCCCATCTACACCAATCTTTCTTTTAAAGATCCATTTGCATCCCACAGGTTTTACCCCAGGGGGTACAATGTCCAAAGTCCATACTTTGTTGGTGTACATAGACTCCATTTCGGATCTCATGGCATCCAGCCACTTCACAGAGTCTCCACTCGTGATAGCTTGCTGAAAACTGGTAGGATCATCATCATCCATAATGCAATCTTCTCCGTCACCATCAATGAGGAAACCGTAGTACCTCTCCGGTGGGCGAGAAGTCCTACCAGACCTACGGAGTGGCTGAGGTTCTTCAGTTTCTATTGCAACAGCCGGTTCAACCAAGTCGTCATTTGTAGTTTGTGTCTCTAGAACCTCTTCTAGATCCACCACATTGCCATCATCTTTATCTGTGAAAAACTCTTTTTCCAAGAATGTGGCATGCTGAGAAACAAACACCTTTTGTTCCTCCTTGTGGGAGAATAGATATCCATATGAGTTCTTTGGATATCCTACAAAGTTACACATGACCGACCGTGTCTCGAGTTTGTCCGGATTCTTCTTTTTAACATAGGCCGGGCAACCCCAAACCTTAATCCTCTTAAGAGATGGTCTCTTCCCATGCCATATCTCATATGACGTGGTAGACACGGTTTTGGTTAGAACCCTGTTCAAAAGAAATGCTGCAGTCTCCAATGCATGCCCCCAAAATGAGACAGGTAACTCAGCATCACTCATCATCGATCGGACTATATCTAATAGGGTCCTATTCCATCGTTCAGACACACCGTTGTGCTGTGGTGTGTAAGGAGGAGTGAGCTGAGAAAGAATCCCATTCTCTTTTAGGAAGTTTGCAAATTCTGTACTAAGGTATTCCCCACCTCGATCTGATCGAAGCATCTTGATACTCAAGCCGGTTTGTTTTTCTACTTCTTGTTTATATTCAATGAATTTCTCGAAAGCTTCGGACTTGTGCTTTAATAAAAATACATGACCGAATCTTGAGAAATCGTCAGTGATCGTAATGATGTATGAAAAACTGCCTCTAGCCTGTGTAGACATTGGACCATATACATCACTATGTATGAGTCCTAGGAGCTCGGTAGCTCTTTCTCCGTGTTCGGTAAACGGAGTTTTGGTCATTTTACCCTTGATACAAGACTGGCAAGTCGAATAAGATTTATATTCAAAAGGATTTAAATATCCATCTTTGTGTAACTTGTTTAGTCTTGTTTCGTTAATATGACGAAGTCTACAGTGCCAAAGAAAAGCTTCATTTAATTCTGAAAGTTTACTTTTCTTAGTGTGTTGTATACTGAAAACTGTGTGTTGATTTAGGACGTATATCCCGTTATTAAGTGTACCATACCCAACCAACATTTGATTTAGGTGAATGTTCATAACATTGTTCTGCAATACAAAATTATATCCTTCATTGTCTAACAAAGAAACAAATATTATATAACATAGCATACTTGGTACAAAATAACATGGGTTCAAAACCAATATACACCCAGATAGCAACCCCAAGTGATACTCTCCCACAGTGACTGTATGTACATTGGAACTATTTCCAACGCGGAGAGTATGGTCACCTGTCTTCAAAACTTTGCTATTTCTCAGTCCCTGTATAGAATTGCAAATGTGAGAACCTGAACCGGTATCTAATACCCAGGAAGCAGAGTTTATTGAAAAACAGTTTTCTGTCACAAACACACCTGAAGCGGAAGCATCCCCATGCTTCTTCTTGAGGTTCAAGTACTCTGTACAGTTGCGCTTCCAATGTCCTGCTTTGTGGCAATGAAAACATTCACCTTTCCTCGAGTCTCCAGCTTTGGACTTTTCCTTTCCCTTCACCTTTTTAACTCCACCCTTAGGATTGGTGGGCTTCTTCTTTTTCTTTCCTTTGGACTTAGCCTTAGGGCGAGAAGAAGAAGATTGCCCAATAGTCATAACGGGAGTTTTCATCGATTTCATAGTGCTCTCTGCACTCCTTAACATACTAAGGAGTTCAGGTAGCTCCTTCTCCATGCCGTGCATGTTGAAGTTAACTATGAACTGGGCAAAGGTCGAGGGGAGGAACTGCAGAATAATATCCGTATATTGTTCATTGTCCATTGTCCATCCTAGGTCCTCAAGCTCTTCCATAAGAGGTATCATCTTCAGAACATGGTCTCCTACCGGTGTGCCAGGGGCCATTCGCATCTGAAACAATTTCTTTGATGCTTCGTATCGTAATACGCGGGATTGCTCTCCATACAACTCCTTTGTATGGAGGAATATGGTCTGAATGTCCATATTCTCGTGCTGCTTTTGATGTGTATTGTTCATCGATGCAAGCGCGAGGCATTTGGCCGTGGCACAGTCAGCGTCCCATGTCTTGCGGACTTCAATGTCCGCAACTGAGGATTTTGGACCTGGTGTGGGTTGGGCTGAAGCCGTGAGGACATATGATACTTTATCATAAGTCAAGGCTATTTTCAGATTCCTCAGCTAGTCTTTATAATTGGTCACATTCAGTTTGTTTTTATCTAGTAGATGCTTGAGTCCAGTCATTGGTATCGGCCATTAAGAGAGAGAAAAGAATACACTCAGCGAAAGCTCTTGCATAGATCAGATTGGTTATTATCTTGTCTAATCGATGTCTCCCACTGCTTTAATCAAGTTTTTCTTTCAAACCTTAAAAAGAAAACTAGCCAGGATTAATTACAATCTACAACTTCGCTAACCGTTCAGCCAGGCCAGTGTCGGTACTTGAGGGAGGTTCCCCGTGCTTTCACACGGACCTAATTAAAGTAAACCTCGTTTTCCCAGAGGCGTAGCCCCGTTAACACCTTTCTATATACCAAATGAGTTAGCTAATTGTAAACTGCAAAACTCTCCTGGGAGAAACTATTGCCCACAGTGGGATCGGGATCCAACCATCATATGGAAGTTATGCAATCTCATTGCAAATCTCAACACTTGAAATTCCCGATATGATTTTTAACCCTAGTACCTATGACCTTGGCTATGGTCAACAAATCACAAGTACTAGTCAAGTTCAGCCCGTCATTTCTTGATTAATCAGACCCGTCTACATGACCCTTGGCTAAGGTCAACAAAGTCATATACCCGTCCTAATTAATCTACATCATATGCATT